>CAWUFW010000135.1:4737500-5337500 GCA_963921515.1 Calotriton arnoldi | reverse complement strand
TTTTGATCAAAGAGGTAGGGGGACGGGTGAGAATATTTTGCAAGCAATGATTTAACGAAGGATCAGGAAACCTTTCTATCAGGATTCAAGAGAAACTGTTTTCAAAAATCAGTTTGTTAGTGAATATGGAGTTCAGGAGATGTTGAGGGAGGGTGCCAGAGAATCTGTGGCAGAGGAATTTTCAACTTTTAAGAGTACAAACCTTCTGGTGAAGGAGGAAAATAAAGGTTGGTATCCAGTGATAACTTTTACACATCTCAATTGGTTTGTAGAATACAGACATTGAAAGATGGAGGGAATCAATCTGTTTGGAGTGATTTCCACATTGAGGACTGACAGATGTCCAAGACAGGTACATTGCATACCAATGCAACTTTCCTTGGGTCTTTTCGAAAGATTCCTCAAATCTTCCAAAGGCTGTTTCTTGCCCAATGGGTGGCAGATCTTAAAATAGAGGTCTATCCACCCTGATATGGTCCTTTTCTGCAACGTCTTACTCTTCTTTGCCCCAGCAAACCCTACCAATAGCTGATCGTCCACCTGATGGTCCTACATACTATCGATGTAAAAGCTCAAGGCTCTTTTGGGGTCCAAATAGTTAAGCCTCTCCTTTTCTTTCCAGGGGTGAGGTTGAGCAAACAATGCCAGAAGAGTGATGGATTGTCTGACATGAAAAAGGCATCACCACCTTCGGCAAAAATGCCTCCTTAGCTCGTAAAAACAATTTGACTGGTGAATAAGATGGTGTACAGCGGAAGAGCTTATAGCTCACTCACACAGCAAGCTGAAATTATTGCTATGAGAAAGACTGTTTTGCAAGTCATTAGTCACAGGGAACAGCTGTACATCGGCTGAAATGGGGCACATACAAGCAAAGTGAGAACCAAATTAGGGTCCCACTGCAGCACCACAAATCTGGGTGGAAACATATGAACCAGACCTTTAATAAAACGCATCACAACTGATGATTTAAAGAAGGACGGTTGGTCCAGTAAACACAGAGGCAGAAAGTGGCAACAAATAACCCAACACTGCCCACGGCATGTCATGCTGGGCTAAAGACAACGCAAAAAGTAAAATATCTGACGACTTCGACTTTGCCTTTAATGGGTCTGAATGACAGGAATAACACCATGCTACAAACCTATTCCGCATCCAGCGTAAACACTTTTTGTAGATGGATGCCTGGCAGCTAAAATGACATCCAATATCTCCGGGTCCGGGGTAGATCAAAGGCAGTCAACTGCCGCCACTCAATCACCACGCATGGAGGTGTAGATTGCTCAGGATCAGGTGCAGGACTCAGCCATACTGCTGCGACCCTCCCTAAAAATCAGCCTGATCAGAAGTCAAATGCTCATGCCCAGAAGTTCCAGGTGCCCCACTCGCCTTGTCCAATCCGGAGTGACTAGGATGACTTGAGCACAGTTGCTCCTGATAGTCTTCAGAGCTCTGGGCAGGACTAGCAGTTATGGGTAACTACACAGAAATCCAGAGCTCCACTCTAGGTAAAATGCATCTCCAAAAGAGTGGCTATTTGGAAACTCCAGTGTGCAAGAGTATTGACATTGTGCATTCTTGGTGGTGGCGGAAAGATCGAATCTGGGTTCTCCCCACTGCTGTAAGATGCCCTGCACCACTTCCAGGTGTAGCTGCCATTCGTGAGTCACTAGGCGGCGTCAGTTGAGTTTGTCTGTTCGGGCATTTAAAGAGCCCACTTTCAATAGAAAGTCAGCGAAGTAGGGAGAAGACTGACATCAGCAGCCTCCGAAGATGTGCTGCAACCACCACCATCACTTTCATGAACACCCGAGGGGCACTGGTAAGCCAAAAGGGAGCACAAAAAACGGAAAATGCTCTTGGCTCACCTTGAACTGCAGGACAGGAATGTGAAAATTGGTGTCCTGCAGATCCAGCGCTACCATCCAGTATTCTGGATCCAGGGCAGACAGAACTTGGGCCAATGTGAGCATCTTTAGTTTATCCTTTTTCAGGAAGAAATGAGGGGGCAAACATCTAAAACAGGACAATGGCATCCATCTTTCTTCAGCACCAAGAAATAACAGGAGTAACATCCAGTCCCTATTTCCAAATCTGGAATCTTCTCTATAGTTCATTTGTGTAAAAAAATAAAATTAAAAAAATGAAGAGGTCGAACCTCCTACCACAAAATGGACAAATGGTCCTCTGACAGAAGCTCTGATGTAGGTGGAGTATGCATTGTGTTGAAAACAATGGAAGGGCATATCCTTGTTGGAGGAATATGTGATGTTACAACGCGATCCAAATGATCGCGGTATGTAACATCGCAGTTTTTACAACGCAAGTCGTTACAACGACTTGCGCTGGAGGGCGCTGGACTTAGGAGTAGTAAGATTTACTATTCCAACACCAGTCTACGTACAGTAGGGAAGGTGTTGGAATAGTAAATCTTACTATTCCTTAGGTTATAGCGCCATCCAGTGCAAGTCGATGTAACGCTTGCGTTGTAATGGCAGCGTTCTAAATGCATCGCGGTGTAATCACCGCGATGTAAAGGATGTTTCCCTTGTTGGAGTATCTGAAGCACACATCTGTCGGGCGTGATGCTCATCCATCCGTGGAGGTAATACCTCATCCTGCCTTCAATGGCATGTAAATGTGCTGCAGAGGGCAAATTAATGTGGTTCGGTGGTAGTAGTGGGGAGGGCAGAGGTCTGAGCAGTGCGCTGCCACTGAGGACCTTGATACTGTCAACTGGATCCCCAATCCAGACCTTGAAAGGTCTGAAGGAAAGGGGAGGGGGGGTCTGTTGCTGTGGAGGTGGATTTTGGCATCGTCTTTGAGCCAAAACTCTTCCAAAACCTCGAAAGAGGTGAAACTGGTTGGGATACTGCTGCACAGGTGTAGAAGGTCAGAGGGAGTTTTTTTTCAGCAGTGGAAAATAGATCAAGGCAGGGTTCTGCTGTCGTGTGTTTCCTGCATGGCCCATTGTCATTTTCCCTATGTTAGCCTAGTTGTACACGTAGGCCGCATTTCTTTTGCGCACGTTACTACATAAGCACGCTCGCTTTTTTGTGCCACATTGTATTTTCACACAGAACCTGCATATGTTTTAGTGTTCTGTTCTTTTCCTGGGATTTAGTCTGAACACCATAGACAAGGTCAAACAACAATGCCCCTTGTTATTCTCTCTGGTCGACCACTAGCACCGAGACATAACACAAGAATGCAGCTGCTGTTTGTGAGCAAACATGTCTGGGCATATAACTGAGGACAAGAGTTTAAAACACACACACACACTAAGCGAAGGTCCTGAGGCAAAATTACTGTGACAGCTGAGATATAGAATGTCCATTTATGTATGCTAAGATACGGGGTGCCCCACTAATCCCAGAGATCTTTGATATATAATCTTTTAGCCTCAGTAGGAAGGGGGGGGGGGGGGGGTTAAGATAATCTGGCTTATAACATGACAGGGCTTTTTATGGTATATGGTTTGTTAGCCATGCTAGCGATATTTTTGCTATCCATTTGTTTTCTAATTGTGGCACAAATACTGCACCTTACAGCACAACAGTTTAAATAAATATTCTAAACTCCCTCGAGAGTGTTGTGCTCATGGGTCCCAACTCACTTCTTAGGTTAGGAGGGCAACTGAGGACCTAGTCAGACCCGGGCTCATAGATACTGAGGTAGTATGGTGACTCAGTCCCTCCGTGCCGATGGTCTATGGTCCCAAAAATAGTTCTGTTCCTCAGCAGATTCCCTGCAACACTGCTCATCGCTGGAAGACACCCTGTGCCTTCTGCCATTCGTGGTCCGCTAAGTGTTGCTGGCTGAGTTTGTCTGTCCTCAAGTTTAGAGATCCCACCAGCTAGTTTATCACCAGAGAAATATCTTGGCAGTCCAGCCACTTCCAGTGGCACAGAGTCCACTGACACAGGACCCAAAACCCCACTATGCCCTGCTAAAGTACCACATGGTGGTGGTGGTGTCAGAGAGCACCTACATCAGCTTTCTTCTGTGGGAAGGGAGCCTTCAATGTCAAGCAAATCACCCTTAATTACAAACAATTGATGTAAAGTCGAGTCTCCGCCAGAGGCCTGATCTCCACCTCTCCCAGATGGCCTACACAACCCAATAGTAATGCATCTGTGAACACCGTCTGTTCTGGTTGGGGTAGGGAGGAGGGGTCTGCCACTGAACCAATCACAGTCCAGTAGCCACCACTGGAGGTCTTTTGCAGTCTTCTCCGAAATCCGGATAGAATCTGACAGATTACTCTGATGCTGTAGCCACTGAGATCAATGTCCCACTGCAGAGCCCGCATGGGCCATCTGGTATGTTTGGCCAGCAGGATGTAGGAGGCAAACAATCCCAGGTGCCTCAGGGTCAACATCAAGATCCTAGCCTGAATGTCTTGAGCCCCTGCTCCAGGGGAAAGGCATGAAATTGTATCGTATCCTGAATAGCTCTGATGAATGGGAGCATCTGTGAAAAGAGTCAGGTGTGATTTCAGGGCGTTGACAGTTAACCCCTATGATATTAGGAGGTTTACCATTGTCTGGAGGTGGCTGACGACTGCCTGGGGTGAGCCCGCCTTCAACAACAAGCTGTCGAGGTACGAGAAAACTGGAATCCAGAACTCGGAAGGTGGGCTGTGACTGCCACCATCACTTTTTTGAACACCAGAGGGCCACAGGTGAGGACAAAAGGGAGCACTGCACACTGAAATGCTCCAGGCCCACTATGAACCACAGGTAGCCCTTCTGAACCTGCAGGACGGAGATGTGGAAATAAGCATCCTGCAGCTAAAACGTCACCATCCAGTCTCCAGGGTCTAAGGCAGACAGGACCTAGGCTACAGTGAGTATTTTTAATTTGTACTTTCACATGATGGTGTTGAGGGCAAAGATCCAAAATAGGAGGAAGTTCTCTTTCCTTTTTCTGTAAAAGGAAATAGCAGGAGTAACACTAAGTTTCTACTTCTGAGGCCGAAACCTCTATATCGTCTTTGGACAAATGTATCTGCACTTCCTGCTGCAAGACGGTCCAGTGGTGCTCCGTCAGCCACCCTGATGGTGGTGGGAGGTGCAGCGGTGTAGAAAGAAATGGGAGGCTGTTGCCCTGATAGACAATTTGGAGGACCGACTTGCCTGAAGTAATGGCCAGCCACCTCTGGAGGAAATATCAGATCCTGCTTTTGGCAGTCACCCTGCCGGACACACTAAAATGGTTTTGTGGCTGCAGATGCTCGGGAGACTAAGTTGGACGTTGTTCCTGCTGTCCTGGGTGTCGTCTTTGAGAACAGTAGCCACAGCCACAAAAAGGATAAAAAGCCTGCTGGTCTGGTGGAGGGGTGAGGTGTTGGTGAAACTCAAACCGACAAACATATCACAGAGAGGGCGAACTTGTTGAAGGAAGTATCTGATGGGAGAAGAAAGAGCCATGAAACGTGCTGTGGCCCTACTCTCTTTAAACCATTCCAGGGGCAAGTCTGCTTTTTCACCAAAGAGAAGGAAGAAGTCAAACAGCAAGTTCTTTAGAGAGACTTGGACATCCCCTGAAAAGCCTTAAGACCTCATCCAGGCTGGACAATTAGGAGCCATACTGTTGCTGATTGCTTGACGCGAGCAGGTGGTCATGTCCAAGTCAGAACGTATAACAAATTTCTCTGTATTGTGGCCGTCCTGTATAGCTTAAGTAAGGGACTCTCGAAGGCCGTCACGAACAGCCGGTAAAATGTGTGCCACAGGGCATGGGAGTGATACCAAAGGGGATGATGGACGGAGCGCTTCAGCTAATCAAACACTCACCCCCAGTCAACTGATCTGGGTTTAATCCATCATCATTCTTTAGCTCACTCCACCACCCCAGTTCAGACATGGCCATATTTAAATCAGTCTGACCCTGTGCCTCATGGGAACAGTCCATCCCGAACTGCCAAGCCATGTCTTCCCTGGACCGGAAACGAGCATCCTGGGACCGGTTTCTGGCTATTCAGCGGTCATCAGCCAGGCTAGCTTGAATCCAGTGGCAAAGTGAGCAAGGGACCCACGTCTGGGCATACCCTGCGAACTTAGGGCGAACAAAGCAATACCAAAGGGGATGATGGACGGAGCGCTTGAGCTAATCAAACACTCACCCCCAGTCAACTGATCTGGGTTTAATCCATCATCATTCTTTAGCTCACTCCACCACCCCAGTTCAGACATGGCCATATGCAAATCAGTCTGACCCTGTGCCTCATGGGAACAGTCCAGCCCGAACTGCCAAGCCATGTCTTCCCTGGACCGGAAACAAGCATCCTGGGACCGGTTTCTGGCTATTCAGCCGTCATCAGCCAGGCTAGCTTGAATCCAGTGGCAAAGTGAGCAAGGGACCCACGTCTGGGCATACCCTGCCAACTTAGGGCGAACAAGCGATACCAAAGGGGATGATGGACGGAGCGCTTGAGCTAATCAAACACTCACCCCCAGTCAACTGATCTGGGTTTAATCCATCATCATTCTTTAGCTCACTCCACCACCCCAGTTCAGACATGGCCATATGCAAATCAGTCTGACCCTGTGCCTCATGGGAACAGTCCAGCCCGACCTGCCAAGCCATGTCTTCCCTGGACCGGAAACAAGCATCCTGGGACCGGTTTCTGGCTATTCAACCGTCATAAGCCAGGCTAGCTTGAATCCAGTGGCAAAGTGAGCAAGGGACCCACGTCTGGGCATACCCTGCCAACTTAGGGCGAACAAAGCGATACGAAAGGGGATGATGGACGGAGCACTTGAGCTAATCAAACACTCACCCCCAGTCAACTGATCTGGGTTTAATCCATCATCATTCTTTAGCTCACTCCACCACCCCAGTTCAGACATGGCCATATGCAAATCAGTTGGCAGGGTATGCCCAGACGTGGGTCCCTTGCTCACTTTGCCACTGGATTCAAGCTAGCCTGGCTGATGACGGCTGAATAGCCAGAAACCGGTCCCAGGATGCTTGTTTCCGGTCCAGGGAAGACATGGCTTGGCAGTTCGGGCTGGACTGTTCCCATGAGGCACAGGGTCAGACTGATTTGCATATGGCCATGTCTGAACTGGGGTGGTGGAGTGAGCTAAAGAATGATGATGGATTAAACCCAGATCAGTTGACTGGGGTGAGTGTTTGATTTGCTCAGGCGCTCCGTCCATCATCCCCTTTGGTATCGCTTTGTTCGCCCTAAGTTGGCAGGGTATGCCCAGACGTGGGTCCCTTGCTCACTTTGCCACTGGATTCAAGCTAGCCTGGCTGATGACGGCTGAATAGCCAGAAACCGGTCCCAGGATGCTTGTTTCCGGTCCAGGGAAGACATGGCTTGGCAGTTCGGGCTGGACTGTTCCCATGAGGCACAGGGTCAGACTGATTTGCATATGGCCATGTCTGAACTGGGGTGGTGGAGTGAGCTAAAGAATGATGATGGATTAAACCCAGATCAGTTGACTGGGGGTGAGTGTTTGATTTGCTCAAGCGCTCCGTCCATCATCCCCTTTGGTATCGCACAGGGCATGGGAGTAGCGGCCGAGAAGACAGCTGGCATTTACTAACCTCAGAGCAAGGCTAGTAGAGGAGAAAATCCATCCGCTATTCAATTTGCCAAATGTCTCTATCCACAGTAAGGTGGAATGGTAGGGAAGGCCCTAGGGTTTAATTTGCTGGTGGACGTCTGTACCACCAAAATCTGGTGTCAGATGTTGTACAAGAAAGGCTGGTCACCTGATGCAAGACAGCGGCAATGAGCAACTTGCCTGTTAACCGGTGGACCTGAACATGGTTTCTCCCAAGTGCACAGAAGGGTGTCCATAAAGGCCATTCTTAAAGTGGAAGTAGATGTTCTGTTGGGGCCTGACTTGGCTCAAACACCCAGGTTAAAACATTACTTGTGACCTACATAGTAGAGAGCTAAGACTTCTGAGGCCCTCCGCATAACGATTGCGAAGGAGATGCTTTCTTCTGTAGCAGGATCAAGAGGGGATACAAGGACATTAGCATCTTGAAGTTCTTCATACCAGTTATCCTCATATCGTAGGACAGAATCGGCCTCTTCATTATAATGGTCATTGTCTGAGTCAGTTGCAGAAAGTTGTGTGAAGTTTGGGCCCTACTGTGACGAAAGGTGAAGGTGTCAGAATTAGAGGTATTGTCTGTAAGCTGCGCGCCCGTCAAAGTCAACACTATGGCAGATCCTGCTTGGTGTCAGATAGCGCAATTGGCTGTAATTTTTCCTGCTGTGTCAGGAGCATTGGCATTGATGCAAAGGGAACCAGCGCAGGCGGTGGTTTTGGAACCGAAGTCAGCTTCAGAGGAGGTGCTGAATCTGATGTGAGTTCATGGGGCACCGATGGATCCACTGGTGGAAGCCCAACTGGAGTCCCCTATGGATCCTTAGGGCTTGAAGACGCACCAGACGGAGAAGGTAAAATCCTGAAAATGCACAGCACTCTGATTACTGAAACTCTGCCAACTGACCTATATACTCAGGGTGTGCCGGGACTACACTCACAATTGACTCAGGTGGAAATCGGGCGAGAGAGACCAGGATGCCTTTGCGTCCTCTCAGGAGTTGAAGGGCGGGACCAATTCCCGCTTCGACTTTTTATGCTTACTCTTGGACTTATCGAAAGACTTTGACTGCACTGATGATCTGCCGTGGGATCGACTCCACAAACTCGACTCTCAATTTGGCTTCGATCGGTTGTGTTGTGGAAACTTCTTTTGTTTGGTGACATTAGATTTTGCCCTACGGTCCTGTATGACATTCGGGTTTATCTGGACATAGTCATCACAGGACCTGGAGTCCAGCTCTACCCCAGGCACCAAAGACACTGTTTGTGAGGGTCGGTCACAGACATCTATTTGCGACAGTCCCTATACAGATTGAGCCATCGTTTTGAAGGGGTGATATTATTCCTTGCATTCTAGTAAAGTTTGATAAAATTTTAAGTCTTGAAGACTGAAGACCAAGGAGAAGCTCTGGATCCGGGTCTAAAGGCATGGAAAGAAAGGAACTGACATCAGTGCACATGGTTGGTGCTTATACGCAGATCTGCTCGTCACTTCCTGAGAAGAACGACATTGGTGCAGACCGCACTATGCCACTATGCCACCTACCAGTGCACAGGATACTGCTGTTAAAGTTTGAGCATCCATTATGATGCTTGGGGAATAGGGACAAGGGGAGGAATCTGCAGTTATTAGTTTTATTTATTTGAAAGTTTTATATAGCGCAAACTTGACCCAGGTGGGTATCAGAGCGCTTTACAATTATGCGGGTATTACAAGAGTATACATAATACAACAAAATAGTCAACCAACATAGTTTAGGTATGTGGGATACAGACCGTGGGGAAGAAAATTTGATAATCTTCGTACATAAATGAGCATGGCAGGCGAGTACTGGGATTCAAAGGTGTCCATCACTCTCATTGTCAATCAGGTGGTAATCAATGAGCAGTGGGCCAGAGCTGTTTAAGGCAGGAACTTAGCCATTAGGATTTTTTTTACTTCCTTTTTGAAGGTAGCCGTGGAAGAAATTGGTCGGACTTCCGGAGGAAGAGAGTTCCAGATCTTTGGGGCAGCGCCTGAGAAGGCTTTGTGACTCTCTCATTTTGTGAAAGATCTGTGGTTTTAAGAGCCATGAGCTTGCACTTCTTGACTGTCTGCAACCTCCAGACAGTTCTAGTTTTTGAGCCAGATACGTGGGAGTCTTGAGATGTAGGGCTTTGTGAGTCATGCAGGCTATTTTTAGCTGTATTCTTTTCTCGTATGGCAGCCAGTTTAGGGATTTGAGGGCTGGGGAGATGTGCTCGTTTCTTTTTGAACCAGTGAGCAGTCTAGCTGCTGCATTAATTGATGCTTTTAGAGGGGCCAAGCTATATTTGGGAAGACCACAGAGCGTGGAACTACCTTAGTCTAGCCTAGGCAGCACCAGAGCTTGCAACGCCATCTTGAAGTCCTCTTGTGGCAGGAAAGGATTTAGATTCCTTAGGGTGTTCATCTGGTGTTTAGCCCCCTTGCTTAAATTGCTAACATGATTCTGCATGCTCAGGTGCTTATCCAGTGTGATTCCGAGGGATATCCCAGAGTCGATAATGTGGGGAGTACAGTTGAAGGCCGTAAGATGTTTCAGCCAGTGGTCGATCTTTGGGGTGTGATTAGGTGGAGCAATGAGGAGGAATTCCGTTTGGGAGGTATTGAGCATGAGGTGGTTGTCAGTTAGCCAGTTTTGAGTATCCAAAAGGGTCGAGTTGAGTGAGACGAAGTCTTCAGGGGAGGTGATTTTCAGATAGAGTTGAGTGTCATCCGCATACATATTGAAGAGGATGTTTGCGGAATTCAGAGCATTTGCCAAGGGTTCTAGGAATAAATTGAAGCGTATCGGTGATAGTGCCGACCCCTGTGGAAGAAGTAGCCTTGAGAAATGAAGGATAACTGATTGATGTCCCTTTAGCTTTGCACCTCAAGACTAAAGCATTGGTAGTAATACATCCAAAGATATAATCATATCTAATGGCACTGACAAATACAATGCTCAACTGGTTAGCCCCAGCAACACATACCATGCTCATGTTTTGAAATAATTTCTACAGCTGTTCTATCACTTTTTTGTTTGAGAAATATAAACTCTGCAAGCAATCCAACTTCTGTTAATTTATCAAATGGTATGACTACCGATGACAGTTAAGAAAAATAATATATTTTAAAATACGTATGCTTAAAGTTGTTCGATTATGTACACAATTTCTGGTTAGCACATAATAAGTTTTCTGACAAAAAGTAAAACTGTACCTTCACCTGTTGGCTTCAAAGGCTGGGGAGCACCTATGTCTCCAACATTAGATAATGCTTCCCAGGAATCCCATCCACTCAGCAGATCTGGATGACTGGCAGAGGACACAACTTTATGCGATTCAGTTGAAACATTACCTAGTAAAAAAAAAGAAATTTATGATCAGAAAAGTCTAAGTGACAGAAATGTTTTCACATTTAAGAGAGGAATTCACCCACACAGGTTGCAAGGCTAACATTTGGAAAACACTTGTTATGACTTAGATTTACTTTTAATTTTGCAATTATGCAGATTCTTTGCTGTATAACAATACTGATAACTGCTGAGGATGTTATCGGTACTATAACTTAAGCTGTTTTCTCTGTGCACAACATATATTTTGTGTGTGATGTTTATCCGTCACAAATTTGACAATGCTTGTACTTTTAGTAACACTACAACACAATCTTTTTGAACCTCTTTACTCACTAAAGTAGTTGGTGGTGTGACCTTTTCCAGGGTGTTCTCCAATTCTCCTACAGGTTTGCCACCAGCTCACTACAACCATAACAACCACACCAATAAACACACATGCACACGCATATTCAAGCACGCAAACACAGGCACAAACAGACATTGACACAATTGAACACAGGCCTTAACCAACCAACACAGGAATACAGTAGGATCACACTCCTATTCACACAGACACACACATACACACAAAGTCGCTGCTGCCCAAGACTGAATGACAAAAATATACATGCATATATACATGCACCACTTAGAGACAAACACACACATCCAGCTAAACACACTTATACAAGCACAGCACCAGACACTCTCAGATATACAGTGAAACAAAACCTTATTGTATTTTACATATTCATTTTTCATTTGCATTCTTTTGCCTGTGTGTTTGCATGCTTGTTTGTGTGTGCGTTTCATTTGAGTATGCATGTACAAATTTGAGAGTGAAAAACACAGACATGGCTAGCTCCAGCAAGATTATGTTTCGTAAATTAACATCTTCTAATAAAAGGCATATTATGTAGGACATTTTAACACATATTTTTGGAAGACCAGGCTTATTTCGATTCAGATAACCCCAACTTTCTAATTCCGCCACATGTACACTTATGAACATGTAATGAGTGCATGTGCTACACTTTCATTTGTTTTTATTCCTATAAACTGTAGCACTCACAGTAAAAAAATAAGGGTTGGCAAAGCCAACAGGTCTGTTAATAACTGAAAATGCAATTCAGACCTACTTATTTTTTACTTGCCAGTACTGAAATTACCTATGGCCATGTTGGAGCGATGAAGTAAAAAAAAACATAAAAAAGCCATAATGGCAGCTGGTACGCCATGATGCAAGTGTCGCGTAGTTTATAAGGTAAATACATTTTGTTTTTTAAAAAGGCAACATGGCCGCTGGTGCGCCATGATGCATAAGCACAGACGGCAGGCATCTTGGGACTGCTCTTTCTTAAATGAAAAACATTGAAAGATTATCACCTTGTGTGCACATCCGTCGTCATGCCGTTAAGACTATTTTTTTCTTTACTGTTACAGCATAGCAGATGGCCCTTTCAGAATAGTAAGGTTAAAAAAAACAAGTGTGTGTGGGCTCCAATGCAAAATAGAAACACTGGCAAAGCCAACAGGTTACCACTCACTCTTTAAAGGAAATGATTGTTACAAACTCCATCTAGCAATTGAAGGTGGTGGGAGAAGAACCATTTAAATTTGAGTACTGACTTCCTGACCTAATGTTAGATGTTGACATTATAAATTTTAATGAGTAAACTTTTTGTGGCTTGGCACTTTGTAGAAGTAATTTTCCTTCATCTTACAGCCTTTCAGATCTTTCTCTATAGAATGGAAAATGCATGAACTTGGTGACATTTAGTCAAAAGATGTGTTACATGCAAGTACAGTTGATTGGTTCCTGCATATTTAGATATTCTATAAATGTGTTTCAATTGGTTGGAAGCTTATGTCTCTGGTTAGTATAATGGCCATCTCTGCAGCAACAAAAAACACATTCCAGATAGACTCTTAAAACAAATTTGCTTTAGGGAAGTTACAATTTTTCTGCCTAAAACATCTAAGACCTTTCTGTGCTTTTCAACTGTCATCTCACAGCTGTAAGGCTCCCCTGTAGTGAGATATGTGTTGCTCCTAGACAGTGGATAAAGAGCCCTAGGTGTGGGAAGGGTGTCTCCTTGAAAATATAGCCTGGGTGCTGTGGACAGTAACTGGATTAACTTCAAAAGGGTCTTTCTTCCCGGTCGCAAGCAGGGGAACCCTACACCAGACTGCTGCTTTCCTTTGTCCCTCTAGCCAACTTGGCTCAAAAACCAATGGGAGGGGCAGCTGTCCCAGAACCATTTTGGAGTGACCACAAGGGAGGGTTTGCCCGTTATCATAGCCACATCTCTGGATGGGCACAGGCGCTATGACAAGATGAATGGTTCTGCCATATTGGATTGTCCCAGAATGCTGTGTAAGAGGGTTGGGACAGGGTTGGAGGGATTATGTGGCCTCCTAGGATTGGCCAGGGGTGTATAGCATCTAGAACTTTTCACCCACACTTACAAACAGCTGAACATGGGAGAGACAGTGAGCACATCTCTCGAACTGGAAGGTGATGACAGCAGAACCATGGAAAGCTTGAAGGAGAAGCCACTTGATGCCCTGCAGAGATGGACTAAGGGCTTTGACTGCAGCCGACATTAAGACTAGATGGGTCTATCCAAGACCAATGGTGCAGGCCCCCCATAAGCCCCTTGAGAACCAGTTGGGAGAAGATCTGCACTCCACCAGTCCCCCAAGTGCCCTGCAGGACAGTCAGGAGAATCTGGGGCTTGGGAGTGCGGTCTGGAGGGTTCTCTGTGGGTTCGTAGCAGAGAGGCTACACAACAAGCCTCAACCGGTAGTAAAGGAGGGCTGTTAACAATACTCTTGATAGCTATAGGTCACCTCACCACCAGGAGTAAAATGTGCTTAAAATCGAGAAAATCGGCCCAATGGAGCTCAAGATGCACCTTCGGTAACGATATATCTGTAAGAAACATTAGTTAGTTATAGATTCCTTACCTTAGAATTACCCCCAGGCGTCAGACTGGATCCGGAAAGTTTTTTCGTCAGCAGTACCTCTGCGCGTCGGAAGGTGGCGTCGGTCGGCTCCGCGTTCGTCGTCGGCGTCGTGGTCGCCGGGATGACGTTGTGGCAGCTACTTAGACGCCGCCCTCGCGCGCTGACGTCAGTTCTGTACACGACTTTCCGCGCCAGAAACGCAGAGCCATGCAAGACACTGACCATTGGTGCACAAAACTAGGGCCCTGAAAGGATGTCCTTAACCCTAGAAATCTGTTTGCAGAAAGGGGAGGATGGGTGGGGCGGTAAGGAATCTATAACTAACTAATGTTTCTTACAGATATATCGTTACCGAAGGTAAGTAACTTGTGCATCTGAAAGAAACACGTTAGTTATAGATGCCTTACCTTAGAATAGACACCCCAGCAATACCAACCCAGGTGGTGGGTATGCGAACCAAGATCACACCAGAAAGTCCTGGAGAACAGAACGGCCAAAGAAGCCGTCTCTCCGGACTTGGGTGTCCAGGCAGTAGTGTTTGGTGAACGTGTGCAGCGATGCCCACGTGGCCGCCTGACAGATGTCATTCAGAGGCACTCCTCTTCCTAAGGCAGTAGTGGCTGCGGTCGCCCTGGTGGAGTGAGCGCGTAGCCCCACTGGAGGCTCCTTTTTAGCTAGTGAGTAACAAGCCTTAATACACAACACGACCCATCGAGAAATGGTGCGTTTGTGTACGGCCCGACCCTTCTTTGCACCCACGTAGCCAACAAAAAGTTGATCATCCACCCGGAATTGTTTTGTGCGATCCAGATAGAAGGAGAGCGCACGCTTTGGGTCCAGACGGTGGAGCCTCTCTTCTTCCTTTGAAGGATGCGGAGGCGGAAAGAAGGTGGGCAAAGTAATGGTCTGCCCGATGTGAAAGGCAGTGACCACCTTAGGAAGAAAGGATGGACGGATCCTGAGAACCACCTTGTCCGGATGAACAGACAGGAAAGGAGGTTTTGAGGAAAGAGCCTGGAGCTCACTCACCCTTCTAGCAGAAGTGATGGCTACCAGGAAAGCAGTCTTAAGAGTCAAGAGACGTAAAGGACAGTTATGAAGTGGCTCAAAGGGAGCGCACATCAAGTAAGTTAGTACAAGATTCAAGTCCCACTGAGGCATAACGAAAGGGATTGGAGGAAAGAGATGCGTTAAGCCTTTCAAGAAACGGTTAACTACCGGGGACTTGAAAAGAGAAGGCTGATCTGGCAGCCGAAGGAAAGCAGAGATGGCTGAAAGGTAGCCCTTGATAGTGCCCAGAGCAGAGCCCTGCTGGGCTAAAGAGAGAAGGAACAAGAGTACTTCAGAGAGAGGGGCAGAAAGGGGATCCACAGCCTTTGCTGTGCACCATGCCACAAATTTGTTCCACCTACAGGTGTATACCGTCTTTGTGGAGGGACGCCTGGCTGCCAAGATTACGTCACAGACTTCGGGAGGCAGGTCGAAAGAAGTCAACTGCCGCCGCTCAATCTCCACGCAAGGAGGTGGAGACTGGACAGGTTCGGGTGGAGGACCGTCCCCTGCTGCTGCGACAGAAGATCCTCCCGAAGAGGCAGTCTGATCGGAGGATCGATGGCCATGTTGAGCAGCTGGGGATACCAGACTCTCCGTGCCCAATAAAGAGCCACAAGAATGACTTAGGCCCGGTCGCGCCTGATCTTCTTCAGCACTCTGGGCAGAAGTGGTATAGGCGGAAAGGCGTACAACAGACCGCAACTCCACTCGCGACGAAAAGCGTCGCCGAGCGAGTGCCGCCTTAGAAATTCCAACGCGCAGAATTGCTGACATTGCGCGTTCTCTTCGGTGGCGAATAGATCTAACCAAGGCTCTCCCCACTGTTGAAAGAGACCTTGCACCACCTCCGAGTGAAGACGCCATTCGTGATCCATCATGAACCTGCGGCTGAGTTCGTCCGCCCTGGCATTCAGAGAACCTGCCAGGTGTTGAACCACCAAGGAAATGCCTTGATGTTCCAGCCAAGTCCAGAGGTGAAGAGCCTCCTGACATAGGGTCCACGACCCCACCCCGTCCTTTTTGTTGCAATACCACATGGCGGTGGTGTTGTCCGTGAACACCTGCACTACTCTTCCCCGGACAGAGGGAAGGAATGCCTTCAGTGCAAGACGAATCGTCCGATGCTCCAGGAGGTTGATGTGAAGCCCGGACTCCGCCGGAGACCAGAGGCCTCTGATCTCCGCCTCTCCCGTGTGGCCGCCCCATCCCAGAAGGGAGGCATCCGTCACCACAGTGTGGTCGGGTTGGGGAAGGGAGAGGGATCTGCCACTGACCCAATCCTGGTTCGTGAGCCACCACTGCAGTTGTTGAGCAGTGCCCTCCGAGATCTGAACGTAGTCGGACAGATTCCCCCGATGCTGCGCCCACTGGAACTTCAGGTCCCACTGTAGAGCCCGCATATGCCACCTGGCATGATTGGTCAGCAGGACACAGGAGGCCATGAGGCCCAGCAGCCTCAGGGTCATTCTGACCAAAACCCGGGACAAGGGCTGAAAGATCGGAACCATAGCCCGAATGTCCAGGACTCGCTGTTCGGGAGGATAGACCCGAAACTACGCCGTGTCCAGAACTGCTCCGATGAAGAGGAGCTTCTGAGAGGGAATCAGGTGCGACTTCGCCACATTGATGGAGAACCCCAGCAGATGCAGGAGGTCGGCTGTAGTCTGGAGGTGGGAGACGACTGCCTGGGGCGAGCCCGCCATCAACAGCCAGTCGTCGAGATAGGGGAAGACTGGAACCCCTGATCTGCGCAGATGAGCTGCGACCACCGCCATCACTTTTGTGAACACCCGAGGGGCGCTGGTAAGGCCAAAGAGGAGCACGGTAAACTGTAAATGCTCGTGGCCTACCATCAACCGCAGGTAACGCCGGTGGGCCGGCAGGCCGGGGATGTGGAAATAAGCGTCCTGCAAGTCCAACGCTACCATCCAGTCTTGCGGGTCGAGGGCAGACAAGACCTGAGCAAGCGTCAACATTTTGAACTTCTCCTTCCAGAGCAAGCGATTGACATCCCTGAGATCCAAGATAGGACGCAGGCCCTTGTCCTTCTTGGGAACCAGAAAGTAGTGGGAGTAGCAACCACGACCTACTTCTGGGACAGGAACGCGTTCGATGGCTCCCTTGGCCAAGAGAGCCGTAACTTCCTGCTGGAGAAGTGCCAGATGATCCTCCGACATGCGGTGGTAACGAGGTGGCATGGCTGGAGGGGTAGTCTCGAAGGGGAGGGAGTAGCCCCTCCGGACTATCTGCAAAACCCACCTGTCCGAAGTAATGGTGCGCCAGTGGGGGAGGTGATGGCGAATCCTGACGCCCACTGGCGTTTGATGGGCCTGAAAGTCGGACTAGGAAGCTTTGGAGGCTGCTGCAGAGGGGGGGTTGGTGGACTGGCCCGCCCGCTGGCCCCCTGAACCACGACGCTGGTTCCCACGTCCCCGGCCGCGTGAAGGATGGTTAGCTTGCTGCGGCCTGTGGCCCTGGGTGGGACGTAGCGGGGCACCCCTTCCATAGCCACGAAAGGGGTGAAAAGCAGACTGCACCGGACAGGAGGAGAGGCCCAAGGACTTGGCCGTAGCCCACGAGTCCTTGAAGCGCTCTAGGGCGTTGTCTGCTTTGTCGCCAAAGAGGCTACGGCCATCAAAGGGCATGTCCATCAAGGTGTTCTGGACATCCCCTGAAAAGCCAGTGGACCTCATCCAGGCGTAGCGACGAAGCGCTACCGACGTTGAAATAGTCCTGCCCAGAGAGTCGGCGGTGTCCAGCCCACAACGGATTGTAAACTTTGCTGCATCTCTCCCGGCGGCGACAGCCTGGGAGAGCACTGCCCGGGCCTCCTCCGGACACTGAGGCAGCACTTGCGCCAACGTATCCTACACGGAGTGCGAATAACGGCCCAAGAGGCATGCAGTGTTTACGGACCGCAGCCCTAAGCTGGCAGAAGAGAACATTTTCTTCCCAAGATGGTCCAGCTTCTTGGATTCCCTTTCCGGTGGAGCGGTAGGGAAGGCGCTTTTGGAGGTGGAGGCTTGGACCACCAAGCTCTCCGGGGTGGGGTGTTGGGAGAGGAAAGTGGGGTCGCCCGGAGCCGGGCGGTGGCGTCAGGCGATCATCCTGTCCACGGGAGCCCCCATGTTGGGCCTGGACCAGGTGCCCAAAAGGATGTCGGTGAGGGCCTCATTAAACGGAAGCAGGGGCTCCGAAGAGCTCGCCGCCGGTTGAAGCACCTCTGTCAGGAGGTTAGTCCTGACCGCCACCATAGGAAGCTCGAGGTTGAGTGCCTCGGCCGCCCTACGCAACACCACAGCGTATGACGCTCCCTCCTCCGTAGCCACGGTAGGAGGAGACAACATGCCAAGGTCGGGTGAAGTGTCAAGACCACTGGCATACCCCAGTTCCTCTCTCCAGTCCTGTTCAGAACCAAGCTGGTCAGTTAAAGGTTCACCTGACCCCTCCCAGTCCTCCTCATCTTCCTCTGGTTGCCACTGTGGTTGGAAAGGGGCCCCAGATGTGAACAGGGGCACGAAAACCACACCCGGCGTAGATTGACGCCGGTCCGGCACTGTGTCCATGTCAGGAAGGAGGCTGGGGTCGACGCCGGCCAGGGGGCCGACCGGCGTCGGGCACTGTAGCAGTCGGAAGCGGCGCCGGTGGAGGCGTAATAAGGTCAACCGGCGCCGATCCGGATCCAGGCCTAGATCCAAGGGGGGCCTGCGGCGCCGGGGCCGGAGCCACCGGCAGCGAAGACCTAGGCCCCCTGTCCGAGTCCGCGGGGCCCGAAGGCGCGCCGGCGGGGGTCGGTCCGCCCAAAGATGGCATGCATCGCCTCGTAGACCGTTTGAAGCTGGGCGGGGGTCGCTCTGGGTCCCGGAAAGGGAGGGTAGCTCGGAGTCGACCCTTCAGGGTCCGCGCTCGCAGGGCCGCGGGAGTGGCACCACCCGCGCGCCTCTTCGAGTCGGCTGACCGATGAGGAGAAGGCGAAGAGCGACGATGCTTCTTCGACTTCTTCTTATGCTTCGACTTACCCGACCCCGAGTGCGAAGACTTCGATTACTTCGAGCCGGACTGATGGTGGCTCCGCGACTGGTCCCTCGACCTCCCTCTCGACCGGGACCTCGAACGGCGCGGATCCTACTGGTGTCGTCCAAGCAACTTTCGGGACCGCTCCCGCAAAGCCTACGGCGTCAACAACTGACAGTCGGAGCACGACTTGGGATCATGGTCGCGCTCCAGGCAAAAGACGCGGTGCGGATCCGTCACCGACATCAATCGGGTACAGGAACCGCAGGCCTTAAAACCGGGCATCCCTCGTGCACCTGTTCGGAGTCAGAGACTCGAAACAAGACGTCGACAAAAGTCGAGAAAAACGTAGTCAAAAAATGACTCAGGTAGAGCGGGAGAAACGGATCATCTCTATACCATTGAAAAAGGGCTTGCCAAGCCACAGATGTCTTTTTCTTCCTGGAATATAGCTGGGTTGTCTACCAAAACTGTCTCTACTGAATGGGTAGCCTTTATTGAAAAATATGACATTTGGCTTTTCCAAGAAACTTGGGTCTTTGGCTCCCGTTTTCTTCCCTGGCTATGTAAATTTTTCTAAACCAGCGTTGAGGGGCCATAAAGGTAGGCCGTCTGGCGGACTCACATGCTGGGTCAGGCAGTTAGATGGATGTGTGGTGCAGGAAGTATATATTGACAGTCCTGACATAATGGTATTGCGGGTACGGATGGCTGACGTGCTAGACGTTCTGGTAATTAATGTCTATGCCAGAGGGTCGCCTGGGGGTAAAGCATCACCTGTTGTCGCCCATCTCGACAAGTTTTTAGGTACTTTGGGGGGTGGTTGCAACTTGATAATCGTGGGCGATTTTAATTGCACTTTCGAGCCCCTCGATCACGAAGATGGTAATCTCAGTCTGGAAGAGGACGCACAATGGAACATCCCGCAACTAAATTTAAGCCCAATCAAAAAGTGGACTGAGGCTGTATTACAGCTTAAGGGGTTGTGTATGGAAAGGAGACTTAGAGCAGCTAATGGGAGGACGCTTTCAGATAGTGTGGGTACTCACACTTTTGATAATGGATTAAGAAGTAGTCGTATTGACTACATATTTTTAAATCTAGAATTTTGGTCTTTTATGTTTGACATGGTGGTCCAGGAGCAGAACGAAAGTGACCATAATCCGCTGATCCTAACCCTAAAGATTCCTGGCCTCTCTAGTAATGGTTCCAGGGCTGTTGAGGACAAGCTAACCGAGGCCATACTTACCAATGATATGAGGAGAGTCAGATGGGCTAGGCTGATGGATAACAAGGGCGATGTGGCTGAGATGAAATCTCTGGTCGGCCGCTCACTCTCTATTTTACAAGAGTGCCCCTCCCAAGAGGCGGTAAACAATATCATCCCTGAGGTCCACAACAAGCTCTTTGGGAAGTTAAAATGTTTTTTTATAAAACCAAATAAACAAACGAGGATTCCATTCACTAAGGCAGCTTCCTGGTATAATAAAGCCTGTAGAGAGGCTTATAGGCTACTGGCCAGGGCTATTAGATCACATGTTGCGGGGGATATAAAAATAGCTAGAGCTAGGTACAAGGCATCGAAATTGCAAGCGAAGAAGGACTGGGATGAGTCCCGATGGAAGGACTTGCTAGCAGCAAGTAAAGAGAGAAATTTGATGCATTTCTGGCAACTTGTTAAATGGGGCAGTGGAGTTTTATCCCAAGTTCCCACTAACCATGTTGCTCCTGAGGATTGGGTGTCCCATTTTGAGGCACAGTTTTCAGCCACTAGCAGAAGTGATCTTGCCAACCCCCTACCTGTTTTTGCTACTAGTGCCTCTTTTTCCTGTAACGAGGTGGAAAAAGTGCTAAAACTGATCCCGCGAGGTCGGGCCCCAGGCCCAGACTGTATTCCGGCTGACCTGTTTGTTTCGGACACAGAGACCTGGGTCCCATATATTAAATATCTTGCAAATGCAGTAGCTAGTGGCGCAGCTATTCCGGATACTTGGTTTGGTGCAGAAATGTTGCCAATATTCAAGAAGGGTGATCGTTCCCAGCCAGGTAATTATAGGCCAATTAGCCTTATCGACTCCATCCAGAAAATAGTCGCAAGGCTTGTTTTAGTCAGAATACAGGCCTGGATCGACGAGATGGATATCTTGACCCCCCTACAGGCAGGGTTCCGTCCCCACATAAGTACTATTGATCAGGTGTTTAGGTTTGCACTCGTTTATTGGAAGGTAGTTGCTATCGGTGGTGGCACGATTTACGCGGCCTTTGTAGATCTTAAGACTGCGTTTGATCTAGTTCCTCGTGCCAAAATGTGGAGTGTATTTCAGGCTCTGGGGATGCCCTACGAACTCCTAAATATCTTGGTTAAATTGCATGAAACCAACTATGCACAGGTTCGTTGGGGGAAGCAGGGGAATGTTACCGAAAGGTTCGCGGTAACCAAGGGGGTACGGCAAGGGTGTGTACTGGCCCCAACCCTGTTTTCTCTTTTTATTAATAGGGTGGTCCAATACTTTACATCTCACCCCACTGATGCTCCAATGCTGGCTGGAATGAAGATACCGCTGCTCATGTTCGCGGACGATACCCTGCTACTTTCCAGAACCCAGAAGGGGTTGCAAGTGGCACTGGAGCGTTTTGGGGTTTTTTGTCGCGAGCATGAGCTAGTGGTAAACGTGACCAAAACGAAGTTCATGGTGTTCCATAGGTCAAAGGCCGTGAGGGGAGGGTGTACATGGATAATGCCCCCTTGGAGCAGACTGACACCTTTACCTACCTAGGGTTAACTCTGGGTAAGAAATTTAGTTGGACACCCCAGATTGACCTGCTGGCACTTAAGCATTCCCAACTTGCTGGTGCTTTGCTTAAAGAACATAGGCTCTCCAAAACCAAGCCCCTAGCCCCTGCGTTAAAGATATACGAACACAAAACAGGTTCATCGTTGTTGTACGGGGCAGAACTATGGGGTTTTAATGATCTAACATCTTTGGCTGTTGCCCAAAACAAATTGGTGAGAGCCTTGACTGGCCTTCCGCAGTCAACTCCACTGCGGCCTCTATATTTGGATCTGGGCTGTAATGAAATTGTGGACCAGGCAAGGTTTAGACCGGTAGCATTTTGGAGAAGGCTCTGGACTACTCCGGAGCTTGCTTTGTACGCTCAAGCCTTCTCTGATGTTAGGTCGCTGGGTTGTACTAATAAAATCCCATGGATAAGGAATCTAAAAACTACATTGTTTAGTATGGGGCTGAGTAAATTGTGGGAGGACCCAGCCGCTGCTACCTTCCCTGCGAAAAAGGATTTGAAAGCTGCTTATTGGAGCATGGTTAGACTGCAGCAACTATCACATCACCAATGTAGCTCCTTGACTCGGGTTTTTAACGATCACAAATTTGAACCAAAATTCGAAACATACTGGGATATAATTACTAGACCTAAAGATAGGAAGCTGTATCATCAGTTTAGGGTGGGTTCTCTTCCCATCAAAGTGTTTACCAGTAGTTGGTATCCCCCCTCGGATGACAAATGTCCATTTTGCCCAGCAGAGACTGAGTCACTAGCTCATATCTTCTTTGTATGCCCTGCCTATAAGTCACCTAGGCACAAATGGCTGAAACCCATTTGTAAGAATATGGGCACCAGAGTAGCTTTGGAGGCCCTAAGGATTCTGAAAACTAACACTGAGGTTCCTATTACTATAGCAGTGGCCAAATTCTTGAGCTGGTTGTGGGTCATCCGAGCAAACAAGATGAGGGATTGTTAATATGGCTACTTATAATAAACTAGTAGCAAATTGTCACAGTTTTAGTATTAATAAGTATTATGTTTTTATTTGTTTTAGTTGTTATGTCTCGTATTCCCGAGTGACTTTTAGCTATTCACATGTTATAAGACCAGTTTTTTCAATAATCTGATACATTGTTATTACATGTACTCTTTTTTTTTTTTTTTTTTAACATTTGGTTATCTTAACTGTTTTTATGGGAATATTAGATAATGCGGTATGGAGCCAGTTTGTATGTTTTGTTGACGTATGTAGTCTTTTATGATTTTTTACAATCGAAATAAAGACAAATTTGGATTTGGACTGAGGTACCGCTCTTCCCGGATCTGCGCTGGCTGGCGCGGAAGAAAGAACTGACGTCAGCGCGCGAGGGCGGCGCTTAAGTAGCTGCCGCGACGACATCCCGGCGACCTCGAAGCCGACGACGAACGCGGAGCCGACCGACGCCACCTTCTGACGCGCAGAGGTACTGCTGACGAAAAAACTTTCCGGATCCAGTCTGACGCCTGGGGGTAATTCTAAGGTAAGGAATCTATAACGAACGTGTTTCTTTCAGATATGTACGTACAGATTTGACCTCTGACCCTTGGAACGAGCAAATGCGAAGTGTGGTGCGCCACCATAATTTTGACCCCCCCCCCTTCCGGGTAGGTCAGGGCCCAGGGTCAGTGTGCTGCTGTTGAGTTATATTACCCCATGGAAGAGGGCATGCATGGCCACCCCATACTTCCACTGACCCCAAGGACCCTCATTTGCCACGGGCCAACGCAATTTTGTTAGGAGCCTGGGATCCCACCCCCAGACCCTGACGCGGCTGCAGGAGCGTGGGAGGCAAAGAACAAACAGTAACCCGCCCGTGAGGGTTTATGTACCCACTGACTCTTGCGCTGGAATGGAATAACATCAGCTAGGCAGGGAGCTGGCCAAGCAGTCCAGGAATGGGTTCCCTGCACTGCCCATGCCCTCAAACACTGGTACTTATTAGTGCCCTAGATGTGACTGGGACACCCAACAAAAGAAAAACAGTGCAGTGCAAGACCGCAAACTAAAAAAAGATGAGGGGGCAAACCCACTCAAAGTATTTATGACTCCCGGCCTGGGATCACCCCATAATGCCCTGTGCAGGGTTGTTTGCATATTTTTCGGGTCCTTTCGATGTTCCAATATGGTTAGTACCACCACCAACATATTGGGAAAGTACTGAGGGTGCAACAGCCCCACATGAATATTTTGAGAAAACATGTCCCAAGTCTCTGGGCACCTTAAAAGTATGACCCCCCCCCCCCCAGTATACTTTTACATTGCATTTAAAGCACTATCAGAGCTAAGCTTTTGCTTTGGTGTTCTGGAGTGTTGGGACCCTTAGTGGTTGGTCCAATGGCTGCATTTAAGTGGCCTGAAGAAAGTAAAGACTAACACATATCTGGGAACGTTTTCAAAATGCTTTATTTAGAATACTTTATTGACAGAGGCTGTTGGTCAACGCTGCAATGTTTATATTAACGATGAATGAAGTTAACCATGAATATTGATTTCATTGGTTTCAACATGTGCTTGCTGATATATTAATTTGAGGACACTTTGAAAAAAACCTCATAGGCTTGCCTAATAGATTGATGTGGTTAACTTTTTACAAAGCTAATTGGCTGGTCTGATATGTTGATGTGGTGACCCCTTGACAACGTCAGTAGCCTCCTTTATTTAAAATGACACCCCATTATATTGTGATATGGCATCTGGTATAGGTGGAGAGCATTGTGATTGGGGAGAGGGGGCTCATGACCCACTAGGGGTCAAATGTGATTGAGGAATGTCACTGAAGTTATTTTCATCTACCAGCATGTATTTGTAATTTAATGTATAGTATTTAGTGGAGTGTGTGTAATACATTTACTCACTGCAGTGAGTGGACTATCACTTTTTTGAGTGTTATTGTGTGCCAGAGAATGTAGATTAGTAGCCCACACCACCTCCCCTGAGGTGGTCTTGGACTGCTCTGCTTCGCAACCCTGAGAGAGTCAAGTGCTACAATTGGGTGCTTAGTTCCCAGTATGGAGACAATTGTGGACCTATCACTTGCACAGGACTCACATCCTGTACAATTAATAACCTAATTTCTTAAGAAGGTATTTCCATTGTTTGTTGGTGTAGGTATTGGACTAAACCTGCTGCAAGAAGAGAACCAGAGAAAAAGATGGACTACCTCAATCTTGGGTAGTGGACAGTGGGCCCCTTTGAAGTGGGCTGCTAGTCACCCACTTGCAGGATCCCAGAGTGCACAATGTTGTGGCTGGTAAGCTTCAAAGGAAAAAGATCACCTGTAAAAGGTACCACATAGAAATCCTGTCTTAATTATTTGTCAATAGGTAGGAATTTGCAAACAAGGAACCAGATCACAAGAACCAATCTATACATACAATCTGCCTTCAGTAATACAATGATTAATATAGTTTGATTCTGTTTGTGTAATTTCTTGCAATTCTTCAGTCAGTTATGGACTTTTCAATGTAGGAAGTTTGATAAATATATTATGTAACTTCTCATAATTCTGTAAATACTCAGTGACATGATCTTGGTGGTTTGGTCTGCTATTTCCTGGTCATGAATATGAGTGAGGTGCAAGATGAAGTACTATATTGTAGCACCTTAGCACTCAGAGTTAGCCACAAAAGATTAGGTAGGAGGAGGAGGTTTCTGATGGTGTGTCTCTGTGAAATTTTAAGGAACTACATCTCTATCAACGTTTCCAGTAAATAACCTCATCATGATCGTACTTAAAATTGAGTATCCTGCAGAACCAGACTATTTAAATAGGTCTGTATCTCTTTTTCATATGCCTTAAATCACTGTATTTAATTTGCTTAGAAAATGACGGGAGAGTGGGGTTGGCCAGATGAAGTTATTGTCCTGTGGGAGAACTCACAAGTTTATTTTAATTGATAATACATTTTTATGATAAAAAAGGATTAGAATAGAGACTTCTCTTAAACAGCAAACTTTGCATGTACTGGACTGTGTAGTGAAGAACTAAGCCAGGCAGACCTATGAACACTGCCCACGTGGAGGTCCTGGCCCAAAACAGAAATGAGTATCAGCGAATTAAAAACTAATTTATATTATTGCATGTCAAGCCATGACCAGAGTGCCCAGGATTGTTATTGGTTCTGGTGTTTTTTCAAGAAATTACTGAAAACATTCCAGGAAATTTTGTGAACCATAGAGTACAGTGTTCTCCAGGAAAAATTATAAAAATGCTTTCATTTAGTCGAAAAAGCTGATAAAAATTGCATGTCTTCTCTACCTCTTATGAGCCGCCACTTAATGACAATGACAGATATTTCAATAACAACATCTTAATACCTAGAAATAATACTTAAGTCGTAATGTCACTTACCCAAGTGTAAGAAGTTGGAGCAGGAAGAAGGTGGTGGTGCACTTTGTGTCGAAGGAAATGCCGATGATGTAGATGTTGAGTTGGGATTCAAAAAGTCCCCAAAGAGATCAGGGCATGGGGGAGCATTGTTTTCAGAGACCGAAGACATGGCAAATGGGTCGAAAGGATCAGCTGAAGAGCAAAAGGTCACGTTTTAGTCAGACATTTGAGGCTAAGGGTATTAGCCTAGTGAAGCTAGCATAGACCCGGTTCCCCACAGAGGTTATAAGGAAGGTCTGCAGACCACTGGAGCAAGGCAGATGGGGGATTAATGGGTGAAAAACAAGGATGCGGTATGTAGCTTCCCAGAAACACAGGACACTAAAGTTACAATTGTAAAGCGGAGATTCACTCATTTACAAAAGTCCTGCTATTTTTCCGAGGAAGGAGAATTAGAAAGTGACCTATAGTCTGAAACCCCAGGGTAGGTGAAAGCCCGCTAGACATCAGGAATTTGTTAGGGGTGCCACAACGAGCGGGTGTAATGCAGCATGCTCTATATCCACAAGGATGACAGAAACACCAATGGAAATCAGATTATTTTACCTTTGCTACATAAGCTCTAACAGATGGTTTTCTACCTGGAGATCATGGCTGAATTATGTTGTCCAAGCCAAAATGAAAAGGAGATGGGACGGTACATGACTCCTCTTCTCACTACACACAACAAATGCATTTTACCTCTTCCGAGGAGGCAGATCAGAGAATTACACGTGATAAGCCCCAGGGGAGGTGAGAGTCCACATGGCTTAAGATTTTATTTTACCCAAGCAAAGGCTACAGGGGCCAGCACGTGGAACCTCGGTCATTAACCAGGAGGGTTTTATTAAAGGAATTATTTTTACCCTTTCCAACTGTGACCCTGTGAAAAAGGATTCCTCTTCTATCATTGTGGCAGCAGGTCACCAAACATATTTTGCTGAGCAACTAAGTATATCCTCCTACCCAAGCAGGTCTGGTCATGTCTACCATCACACACCTTTCAGCTCACTGACATCCGGGGGGAAGGGGGGAGTGTAGGCTTGTTCTGCTACCCTCAAGAGACCTGAAAATATCACAAGGACACCAAGGAATGCTTTTTTTAAGTAGAAAGAACTAGGCCCCTGCCAAGTGGATTCTCTCTGACATACATCCACCAAAAATATCTTGTCATTTGCACTTTTCACGAGACCTGAACCACTCCCAGAACTGCATAGATCATGTTTTTCAATTGGAAAAAAATGTAAGAATAGGGGGACTTAGGGAGACTCATAGAAGGTGGATCAGTCTGACATCAACACACCATCTGCATTTCAGGTCCCTTATGGGTGTAGATTGGAGGGGTAAGTAACATTAAACACTGGAAATTTTCTTCCGATAGAAAACCGCCTGAAAATAATGACCCGAATGTGTACGGATCGGCATACTATACAAGTAACACACAAAAGGTGGTTGGAGGAATATTTGCAATTTCTATAACCACTGGCAATCGCTTATGGTATCACCCCAACTCATTGCTCTTTTGCTCATTATGCAAACTCAGTTTGGACCCAGCCATATGCAAATCAGTCTTGATCCTGCTCCTCATGGGAACAGTCCAGTCCGAACTGCCAAGCCAGGTCCTCCCTGAACCAGAACACAAGCAACCCAGGACCAGTTTCGCCCTAGTTATGGGTTCATCAGCTGGGTATAACTTGGCTCCAGTGACGCATTGAGCATGGAACTCATGTCTGAGCATACGCATGCCACTTAGGGCAGTAAATGAAACACACAAAATGTGATGGGAGGCTGCTTGCAATAAGTCTAATCACTGGCAATAGCTCAGATAGCACCCCAACCCATTGTTCCTTTGCTCACCATGCCACCTCAGTTTGGACCCAGCCATATGCAAATTAGTCTTGACCCTGCCCCTCGTGGGAACAGTCCAGCCTGAACTGCAAAGGACAGGATGATGCTCCTCTCTGCAGTCTGTACAGTACAGTTCTGCGTTGCATCAGCTGTAGATTGAAGTCATGGTGAGAGCTCATGGCATGGCACAGCTGTCTTGAGAGCCATGCCGTGTTCCTTTTAAAGACACTCGCCGCCTGCTCTCACCATGATCGGACAGAACCCAGGCACCCCCTCCACCTCCACACACACATACACACACAAACGGGCAGCACATGTCGAGGAGGTTAGGGAAGACACGTCTTGTCCTATAATTTAACTCCAGTGGGTGGCAGCAGCAATTCAGGGACTGCACTGGTATGAATATGAAATAAAACATCCTCCTGACGCAGCTTGTGCTGACTGGACCCTGGCTTGACGGTGACAGTCACGTGGACCTGAGAGGCACCAGTGGCCCCACTCTGGCAGCCGGGGTCAAAGATGGAAAAACAGATCATGCCCATTGATCTACATCAGAATGCCCTCAGTCGCCAAAAGGTCAGTGTCAGTGACATTATACAGATGAGATGACACCATTTTGCCAAAACAACAACAGGCATGGTCCCACCCCCACCGCCCCCGATTCACTTAAAGGCTGGGCACTTCCGGATATGGACAGCAGGATGTAACCACAGCCCACGTAACAACATTGTACCATCTCTGAGGCAGCCGCTGTGGGGTCTCAGCTGTTTGCTAATCAATACAGTCAGCTGAGTACAGCCTGCAGCACTCCGCCTGAGGTGATAGCAATTACAGGCTGCTTAAAAAATGTAATGCTCAATGTCAGTCAATTTATTAATGCTACTGATACTCAGAGACCTGACTGAGGCCAGTACGAGTCTCGCAGCACAGTGTGCACAGCACTTGCCACGCTGCTGTTAATGCAGTTCCTCCGATGTTCGCGGTCAATCCCAGCTTCTCCCTCGCCGCACGCAGGTGGTGTCAAGGCTCTAAAAACATGAGTGACTAATGCATTCTAGTGCGGTGAGGCAGACTTTCACATTACAGAACAAGTTACTTACCTTCAGTAACGATGTATCTGAAAGAGACATCTGTAGTTATAGATTCCGTACCTTACCTTCGAATTACCCCCAGGCCTCAGACTGGATCCGGAGAAATCTTTTCGTAGCAGTACCCCTGCGCGTCGGTAGGTGGCGGCGGTCGACTCCGCATCCGTCATCGGCGTCATGGTCGCCGGGAGGACGTCGCGGTGTCTACATAGACACCACCCCTACGCGCTGACGTCAGTTCTAACACGAATTTCCACGCCAGAAGCGCAGAGCCATGCAAGACACTGACCACTGGTGCACATAGCTAGGGCCCTGTAAGGGAGTCCCTATCCCTAGAAGTCAGTTCGCAGAATGGGGAGGATGGGCAGGGCGGTAAGGAACCTATAACTACATATGTCTCTTACAGATACATTGTAACTTATTCATGTGAAAGAGACAGTAGTTATAGATTCTTTACCTTAGAATAGATAACCCAGCAATGCCAAACCCGGGGGTGGGTCTGCGAACTAAGTTCACACCAGGAAGTCCTGAAGAACAGAACGGCCGAATAAGACGTCTCTCCGGACTTGGCTGTCCAGGCAGTAATGTTTTGTGAACGTATGCAGGGATTCCCACGTGGCTGCCTGGCAGATGTCAACCAGCGGAGCTCCACGTCCCAATGCAGTAGTGGCTGCCGTCGCCCTAGTAGAATGGGCGCGCAGTCCTACTGGAGGTTCCTTTTTTGCCAAAGAATAGCAGATCTTGATGCATAGGACAACCCATCGAGAAATGGTATATTTGTGCACGGCCTGACCTTTCTTGGTGCCCACATAACTCACGAAGTGTTGATCGTCCACCCGGAAGTCTTTAGTGCGGTCAAGGTAGGACAGCGCACGTTTTGGGTCCAGACGGTGGAGTCTCTCCTCTTTGGAAGGGTGCGGAGGTGGGAAGAAGGTGGGCAATGTGATGGTCTAACCTATGTGGAGAGAGGTAACCATCTTGGGCAGAAAAGAGGGCCTAGTGCAAAGGACCACTTTGTCCGAATGAACCGCAAGAAAAGGAGGCTTGGAGGAAAGAGCCTGAAGCTCACTCACCCTGCGAGCAGATGTGATGGCAAGCAGGAAAGCGGTCTTCAAGGTAAGAAGACGAAGAGGACAATTATGTAGGGGCTCGAAGGGAGCACACAAGATAAGTAAGAACTAGATTGAAGTCCCGCTGGGGCATTATGAAAGGAGAAGGAGGAAAGAGATGAGTAATGCCCTTTAGAAATCTATTTACAATCGGGGACTTGAAAAGAGAAGGCTGATCAGTAAGGCGCAGAAAGGCCGAGATAGCCGAAAGGTAGCCTTTTAGAGTGCCCAGAGCAGAGCCCTGCTGGGCCAAAGGTAAAATGAAGAGGAGAACATCTGAAAGAGAGGCAGAAAGGGGATCCACAGCCTTTGCTGTGCACCATGCCACAAACTTGTTCCATCTACAGGCGTATACCATCTTAGTGGAGGGACGCCTGGCTGCCAAGATAACATAACAGACTTCGGGAGGAAGGTCAAAAACAGTCAACTGTCGCCGCTCAAACTCCACGCAAGGAGTTGGAGGCTGGACAGGTTCGGGTGGAGGACCGTCCCCTGCTGCTGCGACAGAAGATCCTCCCGAAAGGGCAGTCTGATCGGAGGATCGACGGCCATGCTCAAGAGCTCGGGGTACCAGACTCTTCGTGCCCAGTCCGGAGCCACAAGAATGACTTGGGCCCGGTCGCGCTTGATCTTCTTCAGCACACTGGGTAGAAGTGGTACAGGCATAAAGGCGTACAGGAGGCCGCAGTTCCACTCGCCACGAAAAGCATTGCTGACCGAGAGCGGCCTTGGAAATTCCAACGTGCAGAATTGCGACATTGCGCGTTCTCTTCAGTGGCGAACAGATCTAACCAAGGCTCTCCCCACTGCTGAAAGAGACCTTGCACCACCTCAGAGTGAAGAAGCCATTCGTGATCCATCATGCACCGGCGGCTGAGTTCGTCCGCCCTGGCATTCATGGAACCTGCCAGGTGTTGAACCACCAGGGATATGCCCTGATGTTCCAGCCATGTCCAAAGGCAAAGAGCCTCTTGACATAGGGTCCACGACTACACCCCGCCCTGTTTGTTGCAGTACCACATGGCGGTGGTGTTGTCCGTGAACACCTGCACTACCTCTGACAGAAGGAAGGAATGTCTTCAGTGCGAGACGGATCGCCCAGAGTTCCAGAAGGTTGATGTGGAGCCCGGACTCCGCTGGAGACCAGAGACCCCTGATCTCCGCCTCTCCCATGTGGCCGCCCCATCCCAGAAGTGGCGCATCTGTCACCACTGTGAACTCTGGTTAGGGAAGGGAGAGGGATATGCCGTTAATCCAATCCTGGTTCGTGAGCCACCACTGCAACTGACGTGCACTCCCCTCCGAGATCTGGACGACATCAGAAAGATTCCCCTGATGCTGCGCCCACTGGAACTTCAGGTCCCACTGCAGAGCCCGCATATGTCATCTGGCATGATCCACCAGCAGGATGCAGGAGGCCCAGCAGCCTCAGGGTCATTCTCACCTAAATCTGGAATTGAGGCTGAAACATTGGTATCATAGCCCGAATATCCCGGACTCGCTGCTCGGGAGGATAGGCCATAAACTGTGCTGTATCCAGAACTCCTCCGATGAAAATGAGCTTTTGAGAGAGAATCCGGTGCGACTTTGGCAAGTTGATAGTGAACCCCAGCGAATGCAGGAGGTCCGCCATAGTCTGGAGGTGGGAGACAACAGCCTGGGGTGAGCCCGCCTAAAACAGCCAGTTGTCGAAATAGTGGAAGATTGGAACCCCTGATCTGCGCAGATGAGCTGTGACCACCGCCATCACTTTCGTGAACACCGAGTGGCGCTGGTAAGGCCAAAAGGGAGCACCGTAAACTAGAAATGCTCGTGGCCTACCGGGAACCGTGGGTAATGCCTGTGGGCTGGCAGGTCGGGGATGTGAAAATAGGCATCCTGCAAGTCCAACGCTACCAATCCAGTCTCCGGGATCGAGGGCAGAGAGGACTTGAGCCAACGTTAGCATCTTGAACTTTGCCTTCCGGAGGAAGCAGTTGAGGGCCCTGAGGTCCAAGATAGGACGCAGGCCTTTGTCCTTCTTGGGTACCAGAAAGTAGTGGGAATAGCAACCACGACCTACTTCTGGCACAGGGACCTGTTCGACAGCTCCCTTGGCCAAGAGAGCCTTAACTTCCTGGCGGGGAAGGGACAAGTGATCCTCCGACATGCGATGGAGTGCTGGTGGCATGGAGGAAGGGGTAGTCTCGAAGGGGAGGGAGTAGCCCCTTCCGACTATCAGCAAAACCCACCTGTCCGACGTGATGTTTTGCCAGCGGGGCAGGTGATGGCGAATCCTGCCGCCCACTGGCCTCTTGTGGCCCTGAAAGGTCGGACTAGGAAGGTTTGGAGGCTGCTGCAGGGGAGTATGGGTGGACTGGCCAGTCAACTGACCCCCAGACTCGCGTCACTGGGTCCCACGCCCGCGGCCACTTGGAGGCTGAGTAGCTTGCATACAAGCGTTTATAAAAAATACTGTAGTATTTATTTACACAACACTAATAACTAACCTGGTAGATCTCCCACCAGGAGATATCAAATAGACAAAAGAAATACTTTAAAAACAGGTAAGCAGCATGGAAAAACACGGGGGCCCTATAGGTGGGGGTCAAACCATATACTAAGAAAGTGGTAAGTACCAAAACAAGACTGTTACCCAAGGATAGAGATGCCCAGGGAAAGCAAGGAACCACCCAACGTGAGTAGCTAGGGATCCCAAGGCGCTCGGGTGCAGAGTGGTTACACTGGGTCAAACGTCATTAGTATAATCAAGGATAAATCATGGTTGGTATTTTCTTGTCTCTCGACCCTTTCCAAAGGACCCCTAAGACACCAATTGGATCAAGGAAGGTTGGGGAGCAGCCCCACCCATGGATACCCAGGGAACCAGGATACCTACACCAGGAAGCTCGGGGGAATAGGTGTGAAGTGGTGTCAGAACCACCCGTAGGGCCAATGGAAGATCTTGGAAGCCCGGCAGCCACAGCGTACTCATGGACCAGGACGGTGGAAAGCAAATGTGGATTCTGGATGACAATGACCCAAAAGCAGAGGGGACACAGTCCAAACCACCCGGAGGTGACCAGGAGGAGCAGCAGCACAATGGCACCCCTTGTCAGAGGTACTTTCTGAGGCACAACAGTCTTGTTGAAGGAGCTTTGGAGCCCAGTCAATGACGCAGGAGCACAGGAGCAGTCTACGAGCTGTCCCACAACAGCTCAGGAATGGAGGAAGGTCAGTGGCTGGCAAGACCATCAACAAGCCTTGGCAACCGCAACAGTCGAGGAAGAAGAAAAGGTGCGTGGATGCAGGGCAGCAAGTACTGTGGGAGTAACCCATCAAAGGTAAGTCAGCACGAAGGAGAGCCAGCAGGAATCGCTGGAGCCCCCTCGAGGACCCACTGGCAGCAGACACCGGAGTCACAGGGAAGCTTCAGCAGCCCACAGAAGATGGAGGCCCACGATGCAGAGGATGCAGGCAGGACTTTGCTCTTGGCGCCGGTCGATGCTAGAGGCTGGGGCTACCTGGAGCCTGAAGATCTTTTGTGAAGAGAGCCAACATAGCTTGGCAGCAGCAGGCAGATGCGGTGCACAGAGGCAGTTCAAGTTGGCTGGAGAGGGATATTAGTTGCCCAAGTTGCAGGGAAGACTGGTCAGGCCTCTGGGGAGCCAACAAACCACAACCTGTGTTGCAGAGCTGGGAGAAGTCTGTGAGACAACAGGATCAGCAAACCGGTTGTCGGCGTTAATGTGCCTGAGGATGCAGGGGAGGGACTTCTTCACTCCAAGGGAGATTCCTTCTTGCTTAAATGCATGCAGACTCCTTGCTGACTCAGGATGCACAGCCACGGAGTTGCAGAAACCTAAGGAGCGTGAAAACACAGTTGCAACAGGAGTCTTTCCGCCAAGAGCAGTCTTGTCTTGGGTCCTGGCTCGAAGAAGTAGCAGAGTTCCAGTGTCCACCAGCAGAAATTGCCTTAGACAATCTTAGGAAGACATGCAGTCTGTCCTTGAAGACGTTGTCCAGACGAATCTGAGGACCCACCCTCAGGGGAGCACTTAATTAACCCTAAAAAGGGGAGGGGGCTTTTCTGCTATGACCCTCCTATATGGTGGGGGGTCAGGGACACTACTCAGCTGGCCTAGCCAGTCAGATACTCCCAGGGGTCAAGATTCAACATGGCAAAATCAGGTGGCCGCCTGGAAGAGCTCTGGGCACCTCCCTAGGGAGGAGCTGGACGGGAGGGGTGAGAACACTCCCCTGTCCTTTGTGCAGTTTCGCGTCAGAGCTGGAGCCAAGGGCTCCTGAACTGGGCTAAACCGGTTTATGCAAGGAGAGCACCAAATGTGCTATTAAATGAAGTCTGGGGGCGCTCAGAAGCGCCCCCACCCTGTCTAATTCTAAAGGAGAGGTGGTCACACCTCTCCTTCGCAGGAAATCCTTTGTTCAGCTTCCCCTGCCTGAGATAGGCTCAACTGAGGGGGGAGCAGGAGGGGTCAGAACAGTGTCTGAGGCCGGGAGCACCCCAGTACATGGCATCATGCAACTAGCACTGGAATCGGTGTAGCTGCATGATTACAACATGTTTGATACCAAACATGACCAGGTTCGGGGCAGCATTTATGTAGTTGGACATCTCGGTTTGTCAGTGTCCACTACACACCTTAAAATGGCTGGCGTGCAAATACAAAGCCCAGAGAATGGAGTCTAGGGTTTGTATGGTACCTCTGCGCGTGCAGAAGTACACACAAACTTAAAACCATGCACCCTGCCCTTAGACTGATGGGCCTACTTAAAGGGTGACTTATAGGTTAAAAGTGCAGTGACTAGGATACGAGGAAAACCTTACATCTAAAGTGAAAGGTGCCTGCACCATTTCACGCAGGCTGCGATGGCAGCTCTGCAAACACAGATTGCATGGACTCCCATGGGTGGCACAATACATGCTGCAGCCCATGGGAGATCCCTGGTGTACCACTGCCCTGGGTACCTCAGTACCATATACTAGGGACTTACAGTTGTACCTCAGTATGCCAATCGTGGGGTGTACAAAGCACTTAACATCAAATTTGGAGGGGAGAGCACTGCCACTGGGGTCCTGGTAAACAGGTTTCAGTGAACTACAGTCAAAACATACTGACACCAGGCAAAAACGTGGGGTCATCTATGCCAGAAAGATTCTACTTTCCTACACAAATGCTAGGGCCCTAGTCAGGAGGTCCCTGCAGCTTGCAACACCATTTGCCCCCACCAGTGACACCACAAACACAACTACTAACCACCACACTTAGTGCAAGGGTAGCGGGACAAAATGCCTACAGAAAGAAATCAGAGAAGGAAAATGCCTGGAAAATGCCTCACAGGGCAGGACTACAACGAGAGAGTCCCAATATTTCCTGGGCAATGGGAGAAGCTGAAAGTGTAGAGGAGTCAGCAATTAGAGCCACTTAAGATGTGGTGATAAGTTAAATGCCAAGAGACAACGTGGGAAGAAGTTGGAGGGGCCAGACCATATTGCAAGCTTGTAAGGGCAGTGGGCAACAGATAATCCACCGTTATTGAACCAATAGATGTTAAGACTGTAGAACTGTTAATGCAACGTAGGCCAATCAAAATCTAGACAAAGAAAATGGGTGGGTCAAGGTGGTATAAGAATAGAGGTGGGGAATGTCAACTGCAATGGTGCGCAATAAATATTCACAACCTTCCCTCTCTTTGTTTAATGGGAGAGGATCGAGAAGGGAGACTGGAAGTCAAAATAATTTAATAGAAGAAGTGAGATTTTGGACTACTTCTAAGGAGAGAATTTGTAGTTTAAATAAATGATCTGTCTGAAAACCCCAGTAGGAGTGAATCCATATTTGGACCTTTGACAAGATACAAAATTCATATTAAAGAGAAAAGTTAACATTGGTGGTATATCAACATGACTGCTAATACTTGTGGGTACAGAAACACATACATGAGCAAGAAAAAACACATCAAGAGTGAGGTATAGCACTTAAGTGATAAGAATCATGAAGTAAAGGGAGAAAATTCCGTAGTAAGATGTCACAGAGGTGTAAAAGGTGTTAATGTGTATTTGGTTAGCAGCAAACTGAGATGCAGCAACAGCATGAGTGTGAAAATCCTTTAGGAACAAAATCACAATTAGGTGCAAAATCCTTGCTTCTTGTGTTCAGTTTCCTGCTTCCTGATGGCCTTGGGATGCATTAGGGGGCATTTTAACAGAACGTGGATTCATGTTTGCTACAGAGACACGAAATATGGTCATTTTTTAAGTCCATGACTGAAATCTGCTTTTGACATGCAAGGCAAGGCTTAAGCCCTGTTGTTTTTGGGTGACATCACTGTATGCTGTTGGATGTTTGAGACGGGTCTGGTAATATGAACCAAAAACGGGAGGACCTGCGCCACGTATACGCACTGAAGGCTGTGGAAGAAGGGGAACTGACATCAGTGTGCAGGGGTGGCACATCTATGCGACGCCAAGACAGAAAGCAGACCTGCATTCAGGGGCTATTGCCAAGAGTTTTATTGATCCAGTCTGGTGCTTGGGGAGATCCAAGTGTATTCATAATCAGACACGTATTGCATCTCTGATCTCAACAAAGTTGATGTCAGTAATCCAATCAGAGAACACTCGGTGAGGACTTCCAGGTGAACGACAAGTGAGATCTTGATATAAATAAGACAAAAAGACGGTTGCAGGAAGGAGATACAAGGCAGGAAGGTACAGCATCCACCACTCAGGAAAAGGGACAGAAAAAGTAAAGTGCATTAATTTGTAATAATCTAGAGAACCAGAGACATACAGCACCCAAAGAGCAACAGAAGGGTTCTCCATGACACAGGTGGCAAGCTATGTGGACGTACAACTGAAAAAGCCTCTAGACAAGGAGGAACACAACCAATTAAAAACAGGGTTCCCAAGATCCTCTACTGAGGAAAAAGCATCCCTGATGCCAGAAGCTTGTAAGACTGGGAACACACATTGCTGGGAAGACTGCCAGGACCACCTACTCAACTTGGGAGGATCTTTGATAAACATATGTCTGTCCTATCTGCTCGAGTGATCAGACTCAGACAGATCTGAGATAATCTTTTGTTATTGTAGATCGCAAATTCGGGGAGCTGATGATGTGAGAAATGGGACCTATGGCAGAGCATTGGCGGTTTGTGAGTTGTGACTCTTTTGTGACAGAAATGTGCAAACCTGTTAAACATCGTATAAGGCACTATCCACCAGAAGAATAGTTTTTACTGAACAAATTAGTTCACGGGGGGGGTGTTTGGAGCATTTTTTTCTTTCAAAAAGGGGAACTGTTTTAGATTGTGCATTTCTTTTAAATGTGTTGGGGCTTTTAAACTTTGTTGGGGGTGAAGTCAACGAGGGGGAACCTTTATTAGCACGTTCACTCCTCTTGGTGCCTTTGCTCATTCTTCTGGTGTCATCTTGAGTTCTGACGCGCACTAGTTCTCTGGCTGGTCCCTATAAATGGAGGACGCAGCGCGGACGCACAGCTGGCGTGCCAAAGGCAAGCCCGTCTGCACCCGTCCATGTCCCTCCAGGTCCAGGGGCTGGGGACCATGCCTCTTCCATCCAAAACAAGGTAACTTTTACTGCCAGCAAATTATGGGCACTGCAAGTCCCCATAATCTAGTCCTGTTTTCACTCTCTTGACTCAAACCAACCCTTAACCTGTGATCACTGTGGCTTCCCGTCCCGCCACGTCCTCACTCAGCCGGTGGCTCCTTTCTCAACCTTTGCATATCACATGTTACTGTTGAATTGTCGATCCTTGCCAGCTCATAAACTAGATATTGTAACCTTTTACTGGACTCAGCACGGAAGCTTGGCTACATGATGGCTCTGCTCCAGATGTAGTCCAAGCACTACCTCCAGGCTATTGTATTTTTAGGATAGACCGATCTGGGAAGAGTGGAGGAGGTATTGCCATCATATATAGGAATATGTTAAAAGGTATGTTCTCGCCCCTTACGACTGAGAACTGTGAAAGCCTCCTATTCTCAAATACGTTGAGCCCTATGTTTATTTTTCCTGGGATTTTACTATACAAGCCACCCGGCCCATACTCCCATTTTTCGCAGTTGTTCCCTGACCTAACTGCAAATCTAGCCATAAACAGGGCTAATTTTACAGTGTTAGGTGATTTTGATCTACACATCAATACCTTGACTGCATTGTTTCTAAGAAGCTGCAACAAGACTTAGTGTCCCTTGAATTGTCGCAGCTGGTCAATGGACCTACCCATGAGAAATGGCATACTATTGACGTAGTCTTTAGCAATATGAATAATCTTCTGTTTCTCAAACCCGTTCCTCTGATCTGGTTGGAACATTTTCTGCTCCCCCTGGTGTTAACGGTACCCTCTTCTACCAACATACCCCATGTCAGGCGGTTTGAAATATGTTGGTCCAAGATAAATATGGAGGATTGGTCAGCCACCTTACAGACTATGAGACCGGTTCTGGGAGAAGACATTATTCCCTCTACATCTAATTTTAATGAATGGATTACCAATTCTCTACACTCAGTCCTACCAGTGAAATGGCATTAGACCTCCCTATGAAAGAAAAAGTCTCCTTGGTTTAACGCCAAGCTGCTGGCTCTGAAAAAGAACGGTATACGTCTTGAAATATGCTGGAGGAAAACGTACAATGAAGCCAACAAAGCAAATTAGAAGAGTGCAGTTAGAATTTACCATGCAGAAATAAAAGCTGCCCAATCGGCTTATTTTTCCTTAAAATTGAGGAATCTGCTAACTCCCCTAAGGAGATCTTCCAGATCCTCAAGAATTTAACAAAACCTAAATCACCCTGCTCCGTTCTGGAAGCTTCAGCTGAGTACAGTAATAACCAGACATTTTTCTTCCATAAAAAGATTTTGGATATTTATTCCTCTTTTTTGCTGGCTCAACAGTCGAGGAGCCCCCGGGAGGTGGATCCCTCCCCTTAAAACCTGAGGCAACGCTCTTGGCCTTCCCCGATCCTACAGTAAGATCTCCTAAATGCAGTAAAATCTGGCTCACCCCTCGACCCTGCGAATCTTCACAGTCTGCTCCAAGAGTCCGATTGTATCGCCCCCACTGGGATGAAATTATTGAATCTCTCTGTCTCGCGTGCTGGCAAGTCCCCTCCCACAATGGAAGCATGCGGTGGTCAAGCCCCTTTTTAAAACAATCATTGGCATAGCCAATAGGTCTCGCCTTTGGGACCTTATAAGTGTTTAGTTATCCAGCACAATATCCTTGGTGCAACAACATCAACTGTTGCATGGCTAAACACTTATAAGGTCCCAAAGCCGAGACCTATTGGCTATGCCAATGCTTGTTGTGTGTAAGGAGGTGCAAATACTTTTCTGTAAGGCTACATGCTGACTGTGTTGGTGGCTTCGTTTCACTTTTTTGGAGAGGCTGAGGTATTCCTGTATTCACACTTGCTCGTTATCTTTTTACACTTTTACTCGCTTTTCGTTCATTCCATGACAGAATTGGTCAGGTCTGTGTCTGGCCATATATGGATGCTCGCTGTATGAGTGTGCTGAGTGCTAATGTATTCTGAAGGATGTGTTACGCGTGGGCATAATCGCTTGAACGTTGTCTTGCTGGGGGCGATTTACGCATGTACTTTACTTTGTCAACAGTGTGCTGATTGGATTGACGCATGTCTGTTAGATCCCGATGTTCTCACGCCTTGTTTTGTGGCTTTGTGTGATAGGATTCTTAGGGTTGAGACTGGGCATGCAAACGAAATGCTGTCAACAGAAATGCACAACTTAACCTTGCTTTGCAACCCCCTGGAATTGGGAAGACGCACAGTAAACAAGCATCATATAAAATCACCATTTCCTAAAAATAATAGCATGACACAGGCGTGTATATAAAATAGCCTATAATTGTGTTTTACTGGTGGGAATAGAATAGATCAGAGCAAAAAACATCGAGTGAAAGAGAGCTTTATGAAAGACACACCTAAAATGGTAAAATAGTACCGTTGAGCATTTGCAAACTGTGTAGAGGGTACAGATGCAATTTCAGCGTGGTCGGATAAGTGTACGGAGTCATAATTAAAGCTAACATGACACGATGTTACCCCAAGAGTGAAATCAAGGGTAAGGGCATTAAAAAAGCCTAATTGTACTGACTATGTTTAAAATAACATAACATTTAGCCAAACGTCAACAATTTCTTAGACAATATAAAGTCAAAACGTGAAGTGCGAGGGCTCGGTTCGGGGTAAGAATTGATGAACAGCTGGTGAAGGTACACAGCGCACAGCTGGATTGGATTGGATAACAAGCATTGGCCGCGCGGCCCTGAAAGTGACGCGGCCGCGCAAGTGTTATGCTTAATGAGGATGAGAGGGGGGGCGCGTTGGCGCGGCCCTGAAAGTGACGCGGGAAAGCGAAAGTGTTCTAGTTAATAAGGAAGACAGTTGTGTGTGCGCGCGCGCGCGCTAAACCGAAATTAAAAAAAAAACACTTGAGTGGTAACGCGATCTGTGGTGGGGGAGGGGGAGGGAATTGAAGCGCAAGCAAGGCGGAGAGAGGCACGCAAGGCTTAATGAGCCATGACACAAACCCACATGGCGGCTGCACGCGTGCACGCTCGCGTGACCGCAAGCTTGAGGCCAGCAAAAGCCTCTGATAGCACTTCGAAAACCCCCTTACTAAATGTCTCGCAGAGCAGCGCATGCGCTGGCTCAGGCAGCGCATGCGCTGGCTCAGGCGAGACCTAAAAAGTCTGGATTAGAGCCCCTCTGCCCAAGGAGAGGCCAGGCCAATTTCCTTGTTACCTGGCCTCTCAAGGCTCCTGGAGAAGCATGTTAATCATCTCTCTGCCTTCCTGGAATCCAATAATGTCCTCAACCCCACACAAATGGTCTTTAGACCACAGCATAGCACAGAAACTGTTTTGCTGGCGGTGGTTGAGGAACTTAGAGCCGTGTTGGACAAAGGAGGTTCAGCGGCCATCATTCTCCTGGATCTGTGTGCTGCCTTCGATACGGTAGACTACTCCACACATCCATAGGATGTCTGGAGTGAGTAGCGGCGACCGTGCTATGAATTGGCTCTCCTCTTTTCTGATGGACAGAACTTTCCAGACGCTTGATCACTCCTGGTACTCCAACAACTTTCCCCTTCGTTGCGAGGTGCCTCAGGTATATTCCCTCAGCCCCATCTTTTTAATCTGTATCTGTGCTCTCTGGCAGAGATTGTCTATTCTTTTGGGTTGTTACTGGTCTCTTATGCCGACGCCACCCAGCTGGTGATCTCAATCTCCCCAGACCATAGCGCCAGCCACCTCAGTTTGGTCCCTTGCCTTCAGGAGGTGGCCAAATGGATGCAAACTCTCATTTGAAGCTTCATGAAGAAAAGACTGAAGTGATGATACTGGGCAACAATCTTAATAAAAGGTTCCCAGCCTTTGTGCCAGATTGTCTGTCAAGTCTCCCCAGTCCGAAGGGGGTGATCAAGAGCCTTGGAACATGGCTAGACACAAATCTCACTATGGACTGCCAGGCAAAGAAACTCACAGCCACTTGCTTTGGCATCCTGAGAATGCTTAGAAAGGTGTTAAGTCTGCTTCCTTTCCTAGCGAAAGATTGTCTAGACCCTCATCATCTCACGCCCCGACAATGGCAATGTCCTCTATCTAGGTTCGCCTAGTTATGTCATAAAAAGATTGCAAATCACACAGAATGCCGCTTCTCGGCTTCTTTTGTATGTTCCAAGGCATTAATCTGTAAAAAGAGCCCTGGGGGACATTCACCGGCTTTCAAATGAGCAGAGGTCCAGTTCAAGACTCTTTGCCTCCTGCACAGATTGCTTCACAAGAAAGGTCCTGTCCTATTAAGATCACTAGCCATCCCCTATTCCCCTGGAAGGCTACTCAGATCTTCAGCACATCTACTGCAGGTTCCCAAGTTTAGTAGATCCCGTTGGGGTGGCCGTTCTTTCTCTTACCGGGCCCCCAAACTTTGGAACACTCTTCTTTTGGAACTACGTTTGCTCTCCAACTAATTTTCATTTAGTAAGGCCTTGAAAACATGGCTACATACAAATAGGAGTATAAATTCCCTATGGTAACTAAAATATTTTTATAAGTATAAGTACTGATGGGACGCACGGAGGCCGAAGGACAGAAAATATAATTGGATCTATATGAATTCGGGAGTCTACAGACCCTGCAGACAAAGATTTGGGATAAAACCATTTTTAAAGAAGATTGTGATAAACAGACTGACTAGAGATTGCCGGTTATTAACTAATAGAACATTCACAATGGTACTGTGTGACGGGAGGAGGATATCTTTTTAATATACGGCGGATCGATTTCGCAATAAAGGAATGCTTACGCCTTTAGGACACTTGTCACATTTGATTTGGGCATCTATCTGAAGATTATAAAAGGAGAGACATTCTATATCTGTCTTGATAAAGGTGGTCATTATTCTGCATAAACCACTGAAACGTGTCGATGCTGGGGGTAAACTAAATCCAGTGCACCGGCCAGTCATCGTGATAATAACACTTGGATTATATACATGTCTGGCATCTGAGTCTTCTGACCTGGATTAGTCCACGAACCAAGAATACGTGTACTGTCGTTCTTGTTGTTTCTCTCCTCTCTTGTTTTATCTTTATCTCCGTTTAGAGGATAAACAACAAAAAATGTGTTTTTAACATTTTGATACAGAAATTTGTGGTTTTGCATCTCACTCTGTATCAATCAACACGATATTTATGTAAAATATGAAAGTTAATAATGATATATGTTTCTCAATGTGTTGATTTATGAATTTTGCATAATGAATAATTCCTAATGGTTTTAATGCCTTTTAATAAAATATAGGTGATATTCCATGAACATTTAATGGCTGTCTTGTGGCATTGCAAATATAGACTTAGTGGTTCTTCAGATAATTGAGATGAATGGTTTGTGGTACAATTGAGATGAATGGTTGAAAAATTATTTTTATTTTAGTTACCAAAGGGAATTTATACTATTGTTTGACATTAACACGCCCTGTCCCTTTGGCCCGTGGGGCCTCTCTCTTTCTATTTGGCTACATACAAATAGCCCTGTGAAGTGCTGGCCAACATGACCTCTTAGCTCCCCTGATTGTTCTAGTACTGGGAGGCCTATAGAATATAATATAATAGTATAGCTAGGCTTTTGGAGGGGGGGGCAGGCATGGTAGGAGAAGCACTCTCAATCTTGGGAAAGGACAATGTTCACAATGTTTCCAAGGAGGACAGAGGCATGGGGGATTTAATACATTATTCAATACCTACGGAAGAGCAGAAAAAAAGAGTTTTCCTAAGGTGGCTTCAGGTGTAAGCCTTTACATAGATGAGTTCTTACTCACCTGTAAGGGTTGGGAGAGTACAAGACAATTTGCACATAAATGGAGGTCTTAAAACAAAGATGCTTGGGTCTTATCAGGTGTCCAGGGCAAAGTTCTGCAGGATTTCAATACAATCTGTTTGAGTTGGGTGGGATACTCCTTGCCCCAGTCTCTTTAATATAAATGTAACTTTCATGTGCAATACCCGCTACAATTTACATTACACAACAATAATCCCATGCAGCACACCAAGGTCCCATTTTAAAATGATCAGTCGTGCCCTCAAGGGAGTGGCCTTCTTTGGACTATCCTTCCTGGTGACAGCGGTGACAACATATGAATGGTGTAAGGGTGCACACGAGAATCTATAGAACCCATAAGTGGTTACCACACTGATTAAATAATTACATTTTCTTTGGACAATTGGAAGTGAGATATAAGGGGTAACCCTCAAAGGAACTCACAGGAACTCAAACATTTTGGACATCCTTGCCTGTGGAAACCTACTTTTAAACTAGTCTGTGAGAAAGTATATTTAAGCACTTCTGACAGGCCCTTCATGTCCCTCAGAACACAGCATTACAAAAACACAATTTGTACTGGTTTGCCTAAAATTCACACATTATTGGTGTGTGGTGACAAATGTGAACACCTAACCTACAAATATTCTCTTACATCTTTTACAAATAAGACCTAGGAAAAGGCAGTGGTGAAAATTAGGATGGTTTATTTGGAAGTATGAAATAATCTTTGACCAGAAAAAACACCTTCACATACACCCCTATTGTGTTAGTCACATGCAGTTTATCAAAAATAAACTTTTACACATTTGGATGCCCCCATTACGGTGGACGAACTCACTACAGCCCTTGGTAATATTCGTCCAGGTCGAGCCCCGGGACCTAGTGGATTCCCAGCTGAATTCCTTATGCCACACATCAGTGCTTTGGGCCCGCATTTCCTGGCGGCATTGAATGAGGCATGCGACTGCCAGGTGCTACCCTTGGATTGGCGACATACAGAGATCGTCCTGTTCTTAAAACCCAGTCGCCCACCCGAAGAACCATCGCCATATCGCCCCATCTCCCCCATAAATTTTGAGCCCAAACTTCTGGGTAAGGTCCTCGCAGACCGTCTTCGCATATGCATTCAGGACCTTTCATCCCGATCAATCCGGCTTTATGCCACATCGCTCCACCAGACGCAACATACGGCGGGTCCATAATGCTATGGCGAAAGCTCCGGAGCTGGGTCGTCCTGCGGCGACTTTGCTCGCTGATATCGAAAAAGAATTTGATTTCCTCAGTTGGACATATTTGTTCCAACTCCTTGAAGCTGTCAATTTCGGCCCACGCTTCCTGGCCTATGTACAATTATTGTATACGGATCTAACAGCCTCAGTCAGGGTGGCGGGTCATCGGTCTGCCCCCTTTCCGATTGGCCGAGGGACAAGGCAGGGCTGCCCCCTATTGCTGTTACTCTTTGCCCTAGCGGTGGAGCCTCTGGCGGCGTGGGTACGGAGTGACCCAGTGATCCCGGGCTTTGAGTGGTCGAGGTCTTGTTCCGACCGCATCGCACTTTATGCAGATGATGTGCTGTTCTTCATGACGGGCCCTTGGTTCTCAGGCCCCCGTATCCTGAAAATTCTCAGAGTATTTGGACAAACATCTGGTCTTTATACAAATCCCACCAAATCAGTTATTTTCCCTGTGTGCGGGAACCAGGGACGCACTACTTGGGCAGAACAGCTGTCACATGCGACCGAAGGTTTTAACCTTCTGGGCATTTTCGTCTCACCCTGTCCGAAAATCCTGTGGGCCCATAATATCACCCCACTCATGGCCAGCCTGCAGGATGAGACGGCGATACAGTCTCACCTTCCGCTATCATTATATGGGCGGTCGGCGATTTTTAAAATAGTTTCCCTACCCTGTATCCTATATAGGGTCCAAAACTTTCCCTATGACATATCACACACATGGTTCACACAAATTAATGCCATACACAAATTCTTGTGGGGTGGAGGGGTGGTCAGGATCGCATTGAGCACCTGCACGCAGTCTACATACTGAGGCGGCATACCTGCAGCAGATGTATATGCATATTATGCGGCATCCCACTTACTTGTCATCAACGAGTGGTGGCACAGCTCACCCTCGGACCCAGCATACATACTTGAGCATAGGACAATGGAGCATAAACCCCTCCTCCAGATCCTATATAATCGTGCGAACTTAGATTTCTTGCCACCTGCCGGCAGAGGAGGGGTCCGGATATGGAGATCTATGGTCCGACATATGGGGTGGCAAGGCCGCTTGACGAGTATGACACCGCTATGGCACATCACATATTTGCGCCCTGTCGTGGCGCTGGACGGGTTCCAGAAGTGGAATCTGCTGGGTATATCTCACGCGGGGCACTACCCTCAAATCTTTTTAACAGCTGCAGATAGATTTCCAATTGCACAGGACACAGTTTTATATGTACCTCCAGCTGCGTCACGCACTTAACCCCCTCCTGCATTCACTCGAAACTCTGCCTGAATTTCACCCCCTCGAAGGCAGACTGCTTACGGGGGACATTGGGGCACATAAAATACGTCAGATATACCAGATACTGACCACTCATGCCCACACCACTCTACATAAGACACGGGCGGCATGGTTAAGGAATTTACCGGACATGACGGATGACGACTGAACGGAGGCCCTGGCCAGCCCCCAGGGCGCGGCGGTGTCCTCACGTTATTGTCTCATCCAATTTAAATATATACATCGCATATATTGCACTCGCTCCCGGCTATGGCGGATGGGGGCCATCCAGTCCCCAGTTGCCTCCACTGCGAGAAGGAGGAGGGGACTTTAATACACACCGTATGAAATTCTATGTCAGGACCAGAGGCGAGGATTATGCTCATCTTTCTTTATTATCCATACTCCAGCAACTTCAACTTAACAGTAAAAACTTCAAGTCCCATGATCCTTGCAGTTCAAGGGTCACACTCAGTCCACCAATCAGCAGTTCCTATGGGTCACGAGGGCCAGTCCCTGAATTGTCCAGACATTATCATACTGTTCTTTGTGGTCGAATATATATTGATTTAATCTATTTTGTGGGGTTTAAAATGCTCTGTGTCATGTTTGCATTGTTTAGCCTGCATGTTTTGCAGGGGTTCCAGTTTCTTATAGATGCAGGTACTTTGGAATTATCCGATGCTCAATATGTTTACAGCGGGCTATGGCCCATTATGTACCTTGAAACCGTAATAAAATATGTTAAAAAACAAAAACTTTTAATTATTTAAACTGATTCAAAAGAAATTAATCGGCAAAGTAATTCACACCAAATTAAAATGGCATGGGCATATGTCTGGAGGATCCTTAGGGAAATCCTTTAAAATAAGTAGAGCAGCTATAACACAAGTTACAGAAGTCTAGAACTGTAAGGATGCCAGTAACCTCCGACACGGCAACCAGAAATTGCTTCAATTTGTATTATTCCTTATTCACAAACAATCTGAACATTCATGCCCTCATTATTATCAGGACTAACTGACCTTTTTGGCAGCAATACCTATCAAAAGACTTTGTGGGAATGCATACAGAAGTTCAATTCCCTGGTCTTTAACAGATGCTTGTATTGAACTGTAGCGTTTATACAGTGCTTCATAAGATATGAGAGGCACCAAAGCCCCTTTTCAGATAGTAGCATGCTACAGCTTCAGAGACTGCATGGTTGGCAGTGTTGTATATGTTAGATGTTGTAATCATATGTGGAAAAAGCTTTGGAAATATGTGTGAGTGACCACAGGGGTACTCATGTTATCTTGGAGAGCAGTGTCATGGAGGTGGGGTGAGGGATAGGCATATAAAATGTAATTGTAATTAGCTAGCACTTATGATTTACAACACAGGTTTAGTGGTATATGTTTCATGCTTTCTATTATGCTAGAGGCAGGGATTTACCTGGATGATCTTGGGAAACGAGGGCTAAAACATATAGGCTGCTTCAGAGTCTCAACCTAGTCTCAACCTAGTCAGAGAGACGGTGTGGCCTGGAGGAGCATGATAGGGACGTGTAGATTGAGCGCTCCAGCTCCACCACATAAATCCACTGGAAATCTTGATTCACTGGGGGTGTAACCCGACCAGCCTTACCTGGATAGCCAGCCTCAATGCCCAGTCAGCTTCTGAAGTGGGAAAAAACAGCAGCATATGGCCCCTCACAGTCGTGTGGAAGACTGAGCCACACAGGGCAGTGAATGGCGGCCCCTGCTGCAACTTTTGAGGCACCTGGGGTGAGTGGCAGCGCAGGAGCCTGGGGTCGAGTGGAGGGGGAGCGCCCTGGCACCCCACTGATGCCAGAGCCTGGCACAGAAGACTGTAGTGGCCTAGAATTGCTGGGCCCTAAGCCGGGAAGGTCAGGGTTCAGAAATGCACGGCAGCTGGAGATGCGGCCCTCTAGGGAGCGCACATCAGGCCTGAAATAGGCCTCCCCAAAACGGGTTACCCATCTCTGCACCCACGCAGCCGTTGCTGGCAGGCAAATACCGTGATAGTAGACTCCAGAGGGCCCCCATGGAGCATGGGCCGCAATGGACTGGTGATAGTGGATGCCATTTACATCATTGCTGGAAGTCAACGACGGCGCAGGGGCCTTACATGGGGATGCATGGTAGTACCTGACGGTGGCCTAAGTTGACAGACTGAATGGCCAGGAGAAGATAAGCTCCTGTAATTGGAGGAGGGGGTCCCACAGCTGAGAGGCACTTAAAGGCCCTCCATGAAGACAGTGTAAATTCATGAAGACGAACTGACCCCGTGCCACCCGATTCACCCACCCTACCCCTCCTCACCTTTGGTAACAGGAACGCACACACCCCTGCCCAAGCTCAGGGGCCCCACACAAGTGGCCTGGAATGGAGACCCTTGACGCCACCCTGAACCCTGACAAACTTCCAGTATCCACACAAAGTACCCAGTGGGACACCCCAGGCTACTCATTATCCACAAAAGGCACTCAAGTCCATGCCCACATGTTCCTGGTGCCCCGGGAACACTACCAGCCCAGGTGGGATGGAGGAGGTGGGCAAATCAACAAATAAAGGTGCTCACAACAGCAGACAGTGAAGAACTCCCAAGCTGGGAAGACCACGGACGGGATGCCGGCCCTCACAGCCAGGAACATGGAGATGCAGATGGGCATCCCAAACAACAACACATGGGCCATACTGCAGGCGATCAGGGAATCCCGCATGGTGCTAGAACATAAAAAAGACACCAAAGCAATTGATGTGACCTTCTTCAGGGAACACAACAAGAAACGGTCAGAAAGAGTAGAGGAGAATAAGTCCACCATTGCTACCATGAGACCAATGGTTTCTGCTTTGCAACAACTTATGGGGGCTATGCGCCGGGACCTGTTAACATTACAAGAATGAGCGGAAGATGCTGAGGGTCGATTCTGCCGCAACAACTTCAGCATAGTGTGTTTACCTGAATGCATAGAAGGCCTGTCGGCAGAACTGCTCCTTGAAGACTGGCTGCTTAAGGAAGTGTTCCCTAATACACAATTCAAGTTTTTCATGGTTGAAAGGCCTACAGAGTGCTGTCCCGCCCGCTGCCCCCGGGTGCCCCACCACAGCCAGTGGTAGCTAGACGGTTAAACTATCGGGACCAGGAAGATATCCTGCAACAGGCACGCCCCCATGGTCACTGGGAGCTTGAAGGCCACAAAATCTACCTTTTCCAACAACTGCATGACCGAGGTACATAACATGCGGTTAAGCTTCTAGGAGCCCAAACAGATGTTAAAAGACTTTGGTATCTCCTATGGGTTGATCTACCCAGCAAGGCTCCACATAACGACAAATAAGACTTTTTTCTTTAACACCACTGACGACGTGGGGTCATGGCTGGAAGGCCAGGGTCATGACCTATCCCGTGCATGGAGAACCAAACCGGATACTGCCCGCAATTACAGACCCAGATGCAGAAGTACGCAACTACCACAGCGAACCCCCACAAGGGAATGCGCAGCAGAAGAACGGGTGTTCCTGGTCTCTGACATACAAAACAGGAGAGACTGTAAGAAAGTGGCTCTGTATATACTGCACCAAAGTAAGGTTCAGTGTGCACAGAGTCCACAGTCCCCAGAGGTTTGGCAGAGGCTAAAGTTAGATATAACCTTACTCTCTAAAGTGGTAGCTTGGTCGAGCAGTAAGGCAGTATCAGAGGACAGTGTAAAGCATTTGTTGTACACACTCAGTCAGCAAATGAAGCCACACACTCAAGAACTGAACTCTAGGCCAATGGTGTGTATATAAAAATATAGTTGTTTTATTTTAGAACCAACAATGGGTGTCAAAATATACTTTCTCAGAATGAGATGCTTTAGTTAACTACTGTTCAATTGGCAATAGACTTTTGAATGCAATAGTTACAGTTGTTGCAATATGCAACACAATTTTAAACACAATTATACATTGAGCTCAATGGAAATTTCTGGTTAAATGCAATAGATTACTTTTTGGATTACTTTTCTAACCACGGGACTGGATCTTGGATTCAGTCCCGGGACACTTCCTGTAAACAGGTGAGAAAAAGCGTTTTGGTTATGGTAGTGATTTTTGAGGAATATTACTGTATTTCAAAAGTTGACACTTAGAAACTTTTCTGGGTAAAATTACCAATGTTATCCTAGGGAAGGAAATACAGTTTGCAAGCAAAGTATGTTTACGTTATTTTTGTAATCCAGTGCTGGACTCCTAGGTTCAGCACTGGGACATTTACTTAAAACAGGTAAGTAATTACGTTTTTGTAGTTTGTACGATTTTTAAAGAATATTTGTATGATTCAGAAATCGACACTTAGAAACTTTTTCAACAAAAAGCAGGCAATGATATCCTATGAGAGGAATTTCCAGTTACTGGTAAGTACGGTAAAAATTACTTTTCATGGTCGGTACTGGACTAAAAGATGCAGTACTGAGGTCTCTCCTGATAGTAGGTGAGTAATTCGGAATTCGTTACTGTTGTGATTTTTAAGCAATATTTTGGTATTTCAAAAGTGGACACTTAGAAGAAATTTCACAGAAAACCAGTCAATGGATCCCTATGTAAGAAAATTCAATTCGCCGGTAAGTTACTTTTAACGTTACTTTTGTAATCCAGTGCTGGACTCCTAGGTTCAGCCCTGGGACATTTACTTAAAACAGGTAAGTAATTACGTTTTGGTAGTCTGTACGATTTTTAAAGAATATTCTTGTTTTCAAAAGTCGACACTTAGAAACTTTTTGGAAGAAAAAGTGTCCATGTTATCCTATGAGGAAAAATGAGTTATCGGTCTCGAGGTAAGTAATCGGTCTTTTGAGTTAGGATTCTGGGGTTAGACTCAGGGGTCTCCCAGGGTCAGTGATGCACTGTTGTTGCACCCTCAGCGGCACTAGGGCGGCCGGGTGCAGAGTGTTGAGGCCCAATGTTATCCTATGGAGGATAGGGGGACTCCGGTTGGTGGCGGCTGGCAAGCAGGCCACGGGGTTGTGGGAGCAAAGCTCCTAGGGTTAAGCTCAGGGCACGTTGGGGACCAAGTTAGCACCAAAGAGGCACCCTCAGCGGCACTAGGGCGGCCGGGTGCAGAGTGCTGTTTTGAGGTCGGGTGCCCTGTTGATTTCAATGGAAATTTTCGGTTTTGGTTTTCAGCTGCAGGCTCGGTCCAGGAAGACTTCCAGGAGGAACCAACAGCTGGGCAGGTAAGTTGGAGGGCTCGGGGACGTAGGTGCACCTCGGGTTCCTTTCTCCAGGGCGCAGGGCGTCTGGATGCAGGGGTGTCTTTTGAGGTCGGATTTCACCTTACCGGGCCACTCGCGGTTGGGGGGTTCTCCGTGCAGAGGCTGCAGGCGACGTCGGGGAGTCCTGGAGGGGTCAACCCACGGTGGACTCGGACTCTGGAGAGCTGGGGGACCTCGCTGGGACCGGTGGGCCACTTGAACTCGGGCTGTAGGCGACGGGTGCAGTGGTGGTTCCAGGCGTCGGGTTTCTTTCTCCTCAGCAGGCTCGGAGTCTTTGTTTGGTGTTTCTTTTGAACAGAGCTGCTGTTCACAGGAGATCCGGTCTTTGTTGAAGGCAGTCAGTCCTCCCTGGGGTTCTGGAGGTCGCTGGCTGCAGGACAAGACTATTTTTGGCGCAGGATCTCTGGAAACTGCAGACGGGCCGGTAGGGCTGGGGCCAAGTCAGTTGTTCTCTGCAGTCTCCTCTGCTGGGCGTCTTCTTTCGTCCTTTTTCTTCTTAGGTTGCGGGAATCTAAGGAAGGAAGGTTCAGGGTGCCCCTAAATACTAGATTTAGGGGCGTTACAGGTAGGTAAAGGGCAGGGACCAATGGGTCCCTGCCCTGGGGTGGGTACACCCCTATCCTGCCACTCTCCTGTGGGAGGGGGCAGGAGCCTAGTCCTGATTGGGCAGGGCTCCCCATCTTCAAGATGGCGAGAGCCCGGAGATGTGCTTCACCTCGCCTCCCCCACCTGAGGGGTGGGGTTGGCAGAGGGTGGCACACCCCTTTCCTCCCTTGGTGTTTCCCTCCAGTCTTCCCACCAGGATGGGGGAGGAACCGGTGGGGACCAGTTGCTGAGTACAGCAAGTGGTCTGGGGAAGCTCACAAAGGCGGAATGCCTTTGAAGCTTCCCCTGCCCATCCTGGGGGAGGGGGCCTAGCACCTCACCCAGGACGTGCATTGTTGCAGGCCCGGGAGAGCGGATGGCTCTCTACCCAGGGGTCCAGCAACATGTCTGCTGTGTGGCAGCCTAGGCAGCCCCTCAGACAAGACGTGGATTGTAGGTTAGGTTTAGGGGGTAACTCTAAGTTGCCCTCTGACGTGCATTTTACAGTAAATCCCACACTGGCATCAGTGTGGGTGTACTGTGCTGAGGAGTTTGATACCAAACTTCTCAGTCTTCAGTGCAGCCATCATGGTGCTGTGGAGTACGTGCTGACGACCTCCCAGCACCATATACTCGGAATGGCAGCCCTGCACTTACAGTGCCCAGGAATGGGCCTGGGTACTGTAGGGGCACAGGGCTCATGCACCTGTGCCCTCACCACTGGCATAGGGCACCCAGCTAGAGGGGTGACTGAGGTATGCCAGGGCAGTGTGTTTAGTGGGCATGGCACACAGGGATGTGTGCCATGTCGACTCTCTGTTTTGTTCTGCACCAAGACACTCAGCCTGCAAGGGCAGTGTGTGTGTGTCAGGGTACAGGGCCTCTAAGGGTGGCACAATAAGTGCTGCAGCCCTTAGGGGTCTTCTCTGGTCACAGTGCCCTGGGTACCTAGGGTACCATTTACCAGGGGCTTACCTGTGGCCAGAGATGCCAATTGGGTTTAGGCTGAGTACAGTTTTTAGGGAAGGAACACAGGCCCTGGGTACCTGATTGGCAGGGATCCAGGGCACACCAAGGAAAAGTGCATCAGTTATCAGGCAAAAAGTGGGGGTTACTGCAACAGAAACCCACTTTCCTACACAAGCCCCCCAGCCCAAAGGCCAGGAGACTCAGCCAACGCTGGGAGAGCCTGTCTAGTCTTTCAGGCGAGGAAGAGTTGGGGAAGTGGTTTGAAAGTTGCAGGGCCTACTCCGCCTTATATCCTTCTGTCCAGGTCAGTCCCTTTGGGGAGCTGGCCTACCTCATCAGTTTCAGGACCTAATTCCCAAAGCTCCTCTCCTTGCTCTTTAGTGTCTTCACCCCATCTTTTAAGTTTGGGTTCAGAGGTGCCCACCTCTGCAAAGTCTAACTTAGCCAGGGCAAAGCCCAGCTTACCCACAGAGGTCACCCACAGTTTGAGCAACCCCACCATGACCAATAGGGTCAGGGGGCCTAGCTTGTTATTTGGCAGGGGGTTAGGCCACCATGCCAAGGATAGGGCTGCCATGAAGGCTAACACCCAGCAGAGGCTGCTGACAGCTGTCAGTGCCCAGAACCACACCTTTAGCTCCTGTCTGGCAAGTGAAGGGGCTATCTTACAGGTTTCTTTGGGTCCTGGCTGTCTGCCTGTTGCTTTAGGGTGGGGGGTCACTAAACTTTGTAGTGAGCACCCTTCCTCCACCCTTTGTTCTGCCAGCTGAGGAGCCACCAACTCAGGCTGGACAGTTGCCTGACTAGTCAGGTCTTCTTGTTGGCTAGGGGGCTTTACCAGGGCCACTTCTGGAGTTTTCCCTCACTGGGATAGAATCTCCCTGGCCCTCTGGGACTGTGGCTAACAGTTGCCCACCTTTCCTACCCTGTTCCTTTTTACTCTTTTGGGGCTCAGCTGCACTGACTGCAGGTTGAGCCCCCCAGGTTTCTTGGGTGAGGCCTGGCATTGGGCCAGTGCCTCTCTTTGGCTCAGGTCCACCTCTAAGTGGTCATTCCCCAGGAGACAATCAAGGGGGAGGTCTTTACTGACTACCACCTTTCTCCATCTAAGGGACCCAGCTATGACTAGGGGCACTACAGCCACAGGCCTAACAGTGACTCCCCCTGGGACAGCCCTTACTCTCCTTGATTCCCCTGGGACATACTGGTGTGGGAGTACCAACCTGTCATGCACCACAGTGTGACTGGCACAGGTATCTCTCAGGGCAGTGGCTGGGATTCCATTCACCAGTAGGCGGTGGAAGTGTCTACTCCCCTCTGGGATCTCCAGCTTACCTCTTGGGCCCATTTTCCAGTTGAAAGCTAGGAGGACTTCCTCATCTGAGGACCCTTCCTCCAGAGCTACACTGGCAACTCCTGGGGCTACACTAGTCACCCCTGGGGCTGTACTAGGGATCTTGTTTTTAGGACAGCTAGGGTCCTTGGTGTGGTGTCCTGACTTCTGACAGTTGTGACACCATATTCTGTTGGGATCCCAATTCTTACCTTGGTACCCTGGTTTAGTTTGTGAGGTGTCTTTGGGCCCACCCTCCTGGACAGGTTTTTGGGGGCTGCCTGGGACTCCTTACTTTTATCCTTAAGGGGTTCACTATCTTTCTTCTGGGGAGGCTTTGTGACCCCTTTCTTTTGGTCACCCCCAGTGGATGTCCTAGTTACCCTTGTTCTGACCCAGTGGTCTGCCTTCTTTCCCAATTCTTGGGGAGAAATTAGACCTAGGTCTACCAAATGCTGATGCAACTTTTCGTTTGTGCAATTACTTAGTATGTGTTCCTTCATAAACAAATTGTAAAGTCCAGGAAAATCCTGCACATTATGTCCAGCTAACCAACCATCCAGTGTCTTTACTGAGTAGTCTACGAAGTCAATCCAGGACTGGGTCTGGGTTTTGTGAGCCCCCTGAATCTAATTCTATACTCCTCAGTAGTGAGCCCAAATCCCTCAATCAGAGTATTCTTCATGAGGTCATAGGACCCTGCATCTGGCCCAGAGAGGGTCAGAAGCCTGTCTCTGCAGTTACCAGAGAACAGTTCCCACAGGAGTGCCCCCAGAGAGGTTTCTTTACTTTTCTTATTTCACAAGCCCTCTCAAAGGCTGTGAACCATTTGGTGATGTCATCGCCTTCCTCAAATTTAGGGACAATCCCTTTGGGGATTTTAGGATCAGAAGTTTCCTCCCTATCCTTAGTTTTAGTATTGCTGCCACCATTGATGGGTGCTAAACCCATCTCCTGTCTTTCCTTCTCTAGAGCCAGGAGTCTGGTCTCTAGGTCCAGTCTTTTGGCCAACCTTGCTAAAAGGTGGTCCTCCTCACTAAGGCTATCCTCAGTGTCCTCTCTGGGACCTGAACCACCTAGGTGGCCCCTAGGTCCCCAGAGGTTTACTCTTGGAAATAAGGGTGCAGTGACCCTGTCTTCCCTAGGAAGTGGTGGAGGTGGGTTACCATCCCCATCCTCCTCACTCCTTTCCTCCTCTGCGTGGTCATCACCATGCTCAGAGGGGTGGGCCTTAGCATACTCAGCCAGGAGCTCCTGGAGCCCTTGTTTGGTTGGATGCTGGCCCATTGGTATATTTTTAAGTTTACATAAGGACCTTATCTCTTTGAAAGACAAATGAAGATAAGGGGTGAGGTCGAGCTCCTCAACCATGTCCTGTATGTCATTATTATTTTCACTAATAGCTGGGTTGTTTTCTTGAGACATTCTAACAAAAAGTTCTAACCCCTCTACCCTTGACTATAGTGACTTTTTATTTTCTACAATTTTAAAGGGACTTAAGCAAGGCCCTAACAAGACTTTTAGTAATTTGGTAAAAAATGCCAATTTGAAAAAATCAGAATTCTAAAGGCAATTTAAGAGTTCTGTCGTGTGATCAGATGGTAACCAAGTAGTCCAACAATGCAAGTTTGTATCCCACCGCTGATCCACCAAAGTAAGAAAGTGGCTCTGTATATACTGCACCAAAGTAAGGTTCAGTGTGCACAGAGTCCACAGTCCCCAGAGGTTTGGCAGAGGCTAAAGTTAGATATAACCTTACTCTCTAAAGTGGTAGCTTGGTCGAGCAGTAAGGCAGTATCAGAGGACAGTGTAAAGCATTTGTTGTACACACTCAGTCAGCAAATGAAGCCACACACTCAAGAACTGAACTCTAGGCCAATGGTTTGTATATAAAAATATAGTTGTTTTATTTTAGAACCAACAATGGGTGTCAAAATATACTTTCTCAGAATGAGATGCTTTAGTTAACTACTGTTCAATTGGCAATAGACTTTTGAATGCAATAGTTACAGTTGTTGCAATATGCAACACAATTTTAAACACAATTATACATTGAGCTCAATGGAAATTTCTGGTTAAATGCAATAGATTACTTTTTGGATTACTTTTCTAACCACGGGACTGGATCTTGGATTCAGTCCCGGGACACTTCCTGTAAACAGGTGAGAAAAAGCGTTTTGGTTATGGTAGTGATTTTTGAGGAATATTACTGTATTTCAAAAGTTGACACTTAGAAACTTTTCTGGGTAAAATTACCAATGTTATCCTAGGGAAGGAAATACAGTTTGCAAGCAAAGTATGTTTACGTTACTTTTGTAATCCAGTGCTGGACTCCTAGGTTCAGCACTGGGACATTTACTTAAAACAGGTAAGTAATTACGTTTTTGTAGTTTGTACGATTTTTAAAGAATATTTGTATGATTCAGAAATCGACACTTAGAAACTTTTTCAACAAAAAGCAGGCAATGATATCCTATGAGAGGAATTTCCAGTTACTGGTAAGTACGGTAAAAATTACTTTTCATGGTCGGTACTGGACTAAAAGATGCAGTACTGAGGTCTCTCCTGATAGTAGGTGAGTAATTCGGAATTCGTTACTGTTGTGATTTTTAAGCAATATTTTGGTATTTCAAAAGTGGACACTTAGAAGAAATTTCACAGAAAACCAGTCAATGGATCCCTATGTAAGAAAATTCAATTCGCCGGTAAGTTACTTTTAACGTTACTTTTGTAATCCAGTGCTGGACTCCTAGGTTCAGCCCTGGGACATTTACTTAAAACAGGTAAGTAATTACGTTTTGGTAGTCTGTACGATTTTTAAAGAATATTCTTGTTTTCAAAAGTCGACACTTAGAAACTTTTTGGAAGAAAAAGTGTCCATGTTATCCTATGAGGAAAAATGAGTTATCGGTCTCGAGGTAAGTAATCGGTCTTTTGAGTTAGGATTCTGGGGTTAGACTCAGGGGTCTCCCAGGGTCAGTGATGCACTGTTGTTGCACCCTCAGCGGCACTAGGGCGGCCGGGTGCAGAGTGTTGAGGCCCAATGTTATCCTATGGAGGATAGGGGGACTCCGGTTGGTGGCGGCTGGCAAGCAGGCCACGGGGTTGTGGGAGCAAAGCTCCTAGGGTTAAGCTCAGGGCACGTTGGGGACCAAGTTAGCACCAAAGAGGCACCCTCAGCGGCACTAGGGCGGCCGGGTGCAGAGTGCTGTTTTGAGGTCGGGTGCCCTGTTGATTTCAATGGAAATTTTCGGTTTTGGTTTTCAGCTGCAGGCTCGGTCCAGGAAGACTTCCAGGAGGAACCAACAGCTGGGCAGGTAAGTTGGAGGGCTCGGGGACGTAGGTGCACCTCGGGTTCCTTTCTCCAGGGCGCAGGGCGTCTGGATGCAGGGGTGTCTTTTGAGGTCGGATTTCACCTTACCGGGCCACTCGCGGTTGGGGGGTTCTCCGTGCAGAGGCTGCAGGCGACGTCGGGGAGTCCTGGAGGGGTCAACCCACGGTGGACTCGGACTCTGGAGAGCTGGGGGACCTCGCTGGGACCGGTGGGCCACTTGAACTCGGGCTGTAGGCGACGGGTGCAGTGGTGGTTCCAGGCGTCGGGTTTCTTTCTCCTCAGCAGGCTCGGAGTCTTTGTTTGGTGTTTCTTTTGAACAGAGCTGCTGTTCACAGGAGATCCGGTCTTTGTTGAAGGCAGTCAGTCCTCCCTGGGGTTCTGGAGGTCGCTGGCTGCAGGACAAGACTATTTTTGGCGCAGGATCTCTGGAAACTGCAGACGGGCCGGTAGGGCTGGGGCCAAGTCAGTTGTTCTCTGCAGTCTCCTCTGCTGGGCGTCTTCTTTCGTCCTTTTTCTTCTTAGGTTGCGGGAATCTAAGGAAGGAAGGTTCAGGGTGCCCCTAAATACTAGATTTAGGGGCGTTACAGGTAGGTAAAGGGCAGGGACCAATGGGTCCCTGCCCTGGGGTGGGTACACCCCCTATCCTGCCACTCTCCTGTGGGAGGGGGCAGGAGCCTAGTCCTGATTGGGCAGGGCTCCCCATCTTCAAGATGGCGAGAGCCCGGAGATGTGCTTCACCTCGCCTCCCCCACCTGAGGGGTGGGGTTGGCAGAGGGTGGCACACCCCCTTTCCTCCCTTGGTGTTTCCCTCCAGTCTTCCCACCAGGATGGGGGAGGAACCGGTGGGGACCAGTTGCTGAGTACAGCAAGTGGTCTGGGGAAGCTCACAAAGGCGGAATGCCTTTGAAGCTTCCCCCTGCCCATCCTGGGGGAGGGGGCCTAGCACCTCACCCAGGACGTGCATTGTTGCAGGCCCGGGAGAGCGGATGGCTCTCTACCCAGGGGTCCAGCAACATGTCTGCTGTGTGGCAGCCTAGGCAGCCCCTCAGACAAGACGTGGATTGTAGGTTAGGTTTAGGGGGTAACTCTAAGTTGCCCTCTGACGTGCATTTTACAGTAAATCCCACACTGGCATCAGTGTGGGTGTACTGTGCTGAGGAGTTTGATACCAAACTTCTCAGTCTTCAGTGCAGCCATCATGGTGCTGTGGAGTACGTGCTGACGACCTCCCAGCACCATATACTCGGAATGGCAGCCCTGCACTTACAGTGCCCAGGAATGGGCCTGGGTACTGTAGGGGCACAGGGCTCATGCACCTGTGCCCTCACCACTGGCATAGGGCACCCAGCTAGAGGGGTGACTGAGGTATGCCAGGGCAGTGTGTTTAGGGGCATGGCACACAGGGATGTGTGCCATGTCGACTCTCTGTTTTGTTCTGCACCAAGACACTCAGCCTGCAAGGGCAGTGTGTGTGTGTCAGGGTACAGGGCCTCTAAGGGTGGCACAATAAGTGCTGCAGCCCTTAGGGGTCTTCTCTGGTCACAGTGCCCTGGGTACCTAGGGTACCATTTACCAGGGGCTTACCTGTGGCCAGAGATGCCAATTGGGTTTAGGCTGAGTACAGTTTTTAGGGAAGGAACACAGGCCCTGGGTACCTGATTGGCAGGGATCCAGGGCACACCAAGGAAAAGTGCATCAGTTATCAGGCAAAAAGTGGGGGTTACTGCAACAGAAACCCACTTTCCTACACAAGCCCCCCCAGCCCAAAGGCCAGGAGACTCAGCCAACGCTGGGAGAGCCTGTCTAGTCTTTCAGGCGAGGAAGAGTTGGGGAAGTGGTTTGAAAGTTGCAGGGCCTACTCCGCCTTATATCCTTCTGTCCAGGTCAGTCCCTTTGGGGAGCTGGCCTACCTCATCAGTTTCAGGACCTAATTCCCAAAGCTCCTCTCCTTGCTCTTTAGTGTCTTCACCCCATCTTTTAAGTTTGGGTTCAGAGGTGCCCACCTCTGCAAAGTCTAACTTAGCCAGGGCAAAGCCCAGCTTACCCACAGAGGTCACCCACAGTTTGAGCAACCCCACCATGACCAATAGGGTCAGGGGCCTAGCTTGTTATTTGGCAGGGGGTTAGGCCACCATGCCAAGGATAGGGCTGCCATGAAGGCTAACACCCAGCAGAGGCTGCTGACAGCTGTCAGTGCCCAGAACCACACCTTTAGCTCCTGTCTGGCAAGTGAAGGGGCTATCTTACAGGTTTCTTTGGGTCCTGGCTGTCTGCCTGTTGCTTTAGGGTGGGGGGTCACTAAACTTTGTAGTGAGCACCCTTCCTCCACCCTTTGTTCTGCCAGCTGAGGAGCCACCAACTCAGGCTGGACAGTTGCCTGACTAGTCAGGTCTTCTTGTTGGCTAGGGGGGCTTTACCAGGGCCACTTCTGGAGTTTTCCCTCACTGGGATAGAATCTCCCTGGCCCTCTGGGACTGTGGCTAACAGTTGCCCACCTTTCCTACCCTGTTCCTTTTTACTCTTTTGGGGCTCAGCTGCACTGACTGCAGGTTGAGCCCCCCAGGTTTCTTGGGTGAGGCCTGGCATTGGGCCAGTGCCTCTCTTTGGCTCAGGTCCACCTCTAAGTGGTCATTCCCCAGGAGACAATCAAGGGGGAGGTCTTTACTGACTACCACCTTTCTCCATCTAAGGGACCCAGCTATGACTAGGGGCACTACAGCCACAGGCCTAACAGTGACTCCCCTGGGACAGCCCTTACTCTCCTTGATTCCCCTGGGACATACTGGTGTGGGAGTACCAACCTGTCATGCACCACAGTGTGACTGGCACAGGTATCTCTCAGGGCAGTGGCTGGGATTCCATTCACCAGTAGGCGGTGGAAGTGTCTACTCCCCTCTGGGATCTCCAGCTTACCTCTTGGGCCCATTTTCCAGTTGAAAGCTAGGAGGACTTCCTCATCTGAGGACCCTTCCTCCAGAGCTACACTGGCAACTCCTGGGGCTACACTAGTCACCCCTGGGGCTGTACTAGGGATCTTGTTTTTAGGACAGCTAGGGTCCTTGGTGTGGTGTCCTGACTTCTGACAGTTGTGACACCATATTCTGTTGGGATCCCAATTCTTACCTTGGTACCCTGGTTTAGTTTGTGAGGTGTCTTTGGGCCCACCCTCCTGGACAGGTTTTTGGGGGCTGCCTGGGACTCCTTACTTTTATCCTTAAGGGGTTCACTATCTTTCTTCTGGGGAGGCTTTGTGACCCCTTTCTTTTGGTCACCCCCAGTGGATGTCCTAGTTACCCTTGTTCTGACCCAGTGGTCTGCCTTCTTTCCCAATTCTTGGGGAGAAATTAGACCTAGGTCTACCAAATGCTGATGCAACTTTTCGTTTGTGCAATTACTTAGTATGTGTTCCTTCATAAACAAATTGTAAAGTCCAGGAAAATCCTGCACATTATGTCCAGCTAACCAACCATCCAGTGTCTTTACTGAGTAGTCTACGAAGTCAATCCAGGACTGGGTCTGGGTTTTGTGAGCCCCCTGAATCTAATTCTATACTCCTCAGTAGTGAGCCCAAATCCCTCAATCAGAGTATTCTTCATGAGGTCATAGGACCCTGCATCTGGCCCAGAGAGGGTCAGAAGCCTGTCTCTGCAGTTACCAGAGAACAGTTCCCACAGGAGTGCCCCCCAGAGAGGTTTCTTTACTTTTCTTATTTCACAAGCCCTCTCAAAGGCTGTGAACCATTTGGTGATGTCATCGCCTTCCTCAAATTTAGGGACAATCCCTTTGGGGATTTTAGGATCAGAAGTTTCCTCCCTATCCTTAGTTTTAGTATTGCTGCCACCATTGATGGGTGCTAAACCCATCTCCTGTCTTTCCTTCTCTAGAGCCAGGAGTCTGGTCTCTAGGTCCAGTCTTTTGGCCAACCTTGCTAAAAGGTGGTCCTCCTCACTAAGGCTATCCTCAGTGTCCTCTCTGGGACCTGAACCACCTAGGTGGCCCCTAGGTCCCCAGAGGTTTACTCTTGGAAATAAGGGTGCAGTGACCCTGTCTTCCCTAGGAAGTGGTGGAGGTGGGTTACCATCCCCATCCTCCTCACTCCTTTCCTCCTCTGCGTGGTCATCACCATGCTCAGAGGGGTGGGCCTTAGCATACTCAGCCAGGAGCTCCTGGAGCCCTTGTTTGGTTGGATGCTGGCCCATTGGTATATTTTTAAGTTTACATAAGGACCTTATCTCTTTGAAAGACAAATGAAGATAAGGGGTGAGGTCGAGCTCCTCAACCATGTCCTGTATGTCATTATTATTTTCACTAATAGCTGGGTTGTTTTCTTGAGACATTCTAACAAAAAGTTCTAACCCCTCTACCCTTGACTATAGTGACTTTTTATTTTCTACAATTTTAAAGGGACTTAAGCAAGGCCCTAACAAGACTTTTAGTAATTTGGTAAAAAATGCCAATTTGAAAAAATCAGAATTCTAAAGGCAATTTAAGAGTTCTGTCGTGTGATCAGATGGTAACCAAGTAGTCCAACAATGCAAGTTTGTATCCCACCGCTGATCCACCAATGTAAGAAAGTGGCTCTGTATATACTGCACCAAAGTAAGGTTCAGTGTGCACAGAGTCCACAGTCCCCAGAGGTTTGGCAGAGGCTAAAGTTAGATATAACCTTACTCTCTAAAGTGGTAGCTTGGTCGAGCAGTAAGGCAGTATCAGAGGACAGTGTAAAGCATTTGTTGTACACACTCAGTCAGCAAATGAAGCCACACACTCAAGAACTGAACTCTAGGCCAATGGTTTGTATATAAAAATATAGTTGTTTTATTTTAGAACCAACAATGGGTGTCAAAATATACTTTCTCAGAATGAGATGCTTTAGTTAACTACTGTTCAATTGGCAATAGACTTTTGAATGCAATAGTTACAGTTGTTGCAATATGCAACACAATTTTAAACACAATTATACATTGAGCTCAATGGAAATTTCTGGTTAAATGCAATAGATTACTTTTTGGATTACTTTTTCTAACCACGGGACTGGATCTTGGATTCAGTCCCGGGACACTTCCTGTAAACAGGTGAGAAAAAGCGTTTTGGTTATGGTAGTGATTTTTGAGGAATATTACTGTATTTCAAAAGTTGACACTTAGAAACTTTTCTGGGTAAAATTACCAATGTTATCCTAGGGAAGGAAATACAGTTTGCAAGCAAAGTATGTTTACGTTACTTTTGTAATCCAGTGCTGGACTCCTAGGTTCAGCACTGGGACATTTACTTAAAACAGGTAAGTAATTACGTTTTTGTAGTTTGTACGATTTTTAAAGAATATTTGTATGATTCAGAAATCGACACTTAGAAACTTTTTCAACAAAAAGCAGGCAATGATATCCTATGAGAGGAATTTCCAGTTACTGGTAAGTACGGTAAAAATTACTTTTCATGGTCGGTACTGGACTAAAAGATGCAGTACTGAGGTCTCTCCTGATAGTAGGTGAGTAATTCGGAATTCGTTACTGTTGTGATTTTTAAGCAATATTTTGGTATTTCAAAAGTGGACACTTAGAAGAAATTTCACAGAAAACCAGTCAATGGATCCCTATGTAAGAAAATTCAATTCGCCGGTAAGTTACTTTTAACGTTACTTTTGTAATCCAGTGCTGGACTCCTAGGTTCAGCCCTGGGACATTTACTTAAAACAGGTAAGTAATTACGTTTTGGTAGTCTGTACGATTTTTAAAGAATATTCTTGTTTTCAAAAGTCGACACTTAGAAACTTTTTGGAAGAAAAAGTGTCCATGTTATCCTATGAGGAAAAATGAGTTATCGGTCTCGAGGTAAGTAATCGGTCTTTTGAGTTAGGATTCTGGGGTTAGACTCAGGGGTCTCCCAGGGTCAGTGATGCACTGTTGTTGCACCCTCAGCGGCACTAGGGCGGCCGGGTGCAGAGTGTTGAGGCCCAATGTTATCCTATGGAGGATAGGGGGACTCCGGTTGGTGGCGGCTGGCAAGCAGGCCACGGGGTTGTGGGAGCAAAGCTCCTAGGGTTAAGCTCAGGGCACGTTGGGGACCAAGTTAGCACCAAAGAGGCACCCTCAGCGGCACTAGGGCGGCCGGGTGCAGAGTGCTGTTTTGAGGTCGGGTGCCCTGTTGATTTCAATGGAAATTTTCGGTTTTGGTTTTCAGCTGCAGGCTCGGTCCAGGAAGACTTCCAGGAGGAACCAACAGCTGGGCAGGTAAGTTGGAGGGCTCGGGGACGTAGGTGCACCTCGGGTTCCTTTCTCCAGGGCGCAGGGCGTCTGGATGCAGGGGTGTCTTTTGAGGTCGGATTTCACCTTACCGGGCCACTCGCGGTTGGGGGGTTCTCCGTGCAGAGGCTGCAGGCGACGTCGGGGAGTCCTGGAGGGGTCAACCCACGGTGGACTCGGACTCTGGAGAGCTGGGGGACCTCGCTGGGACCGGTGGGCCACTTGAACTCGGGCTGTAGGCGACGGGTGCAGTGGTGGTTCCAGGCGTCGGGTTTCTTTCTCCTCAGCAGGCTCGGAGTCTTTGTTTGGTGTTTCTTTTGAACAGAGCTGCTGTTCACAGGAGATCCGGTCTTTGTTGAAGGCAGTCAGTCCTCCCTGGGGTTCTGGAGGTCGCTGGCTGCAGGACAAGACTATTTTTGGCGCAGGATCTCTGGAAACTGCAGACGGGCCGGTAGGGCTGGGGCCAAGTCAGTTGTTCTCTGCAGTCTCCTCTGCTGGGCGTCTTCTTTCGTCCTTTTTCTTCTTAGGTTGCGGGAATCTAAGGAAGGAAGGTTCAGGGTGCCCCTAAATACTAGATTTAGGGGCGTTACAGGTAGGTAAAGGGCAGGGACCAATGGGTCCCTGCCCTGGGGTGGGTACACCCCCTATCCTGCCACTCTCCTGTGGGAGGGGGCAGGAGCCTAGTCCTGATTGGGCAGGGCTCCCCATCTTCAAGATGGCGAGAGCCCGGAGATGTGCTTCACCTCGCCTCCCCCACCTGAGGGGTGGGGTTGGCAGAGGGTGGCACACCCCCTTTCCTCCCTTGGTGTTTCCCTCCAGTCTTCCCACCAGGATGGGGGAGGAACCGGTGGGGACCAGTTGCTGAGTACAGCAAGTGGTCTGGGGAAGCTCACAAAGGCGGAATGCCTTTGAAGCTTCCCCCTGCCCATCCTGGGGGAGGGGGCCTAGCACCTCACCCAGGACGTGCATTGTTGCAGGCCCGGGAGAGCGGATGGCTCTCTACCCAGGGGTCCAGCAACATGTCTGCTGTGTGGCAGCCTAGGCAGCCCCTCAGACAAGACGTGGATTGTAGGTTAGGTTTAGGGGTAACTCTAAGTTGCCCTCTGACGTGCATTTTACAGTAAATCCCACACTGGCATCAGTGTGGGTGTACTGTGCTGAGGAGTTTGATACCAAACTTCTCAGTCTTCAGTGCAGCCATCATGGTGCTGTGGAGTACGTGCTGACGACCTCCCAGCACCATATACTCGGAATGGCAGCCCTGCACTTACAGTGCCCAGGAATGGGCCTGGGTACTGTAGGGGCACAGGGCTCATGCACCTGTGCCCTCACCACTGGCATAGGGCACCCAGCTAGAGGGGTGACTGAGGTATGCCAGGGCAGTGTGTTTGTGGGCATGGCACACAGGGATGTGTGCCATGTCGACTCTCTGTTTTGTTCTGCACCAAGACACTCAGCCTGCAAGGGCAGTGTGTGTGTGTCAGGGTACAGGGCCTCTAAGGGTGGCACAATAAGTGCTGCAGCCCTTAGGGGTCTTCTCTGGTCACAGTGCCCTGGGTACCTAGGGTACCATTTACCAGGGGCTTACCTGTGGCCAGAGATGCCAATTGGGTTTAGGCTGAGTACAGTTTTTAGGGAAGGAACACAGGCCCTGGGTACCTGATTGGCAGGGATCCAGGGCACACCAAGGAAAAGTGCATCAGTTATCAGGCAAAAAGTGGGGGGGTTACTGCAACAGAAACCCACTTTCCTACAGAGACCCTCCCACCCTGCTCGGGACCAGTGATCCTGAAACAGCCGATGGTGACTAAGACACATCGACTGGGGATGGGCGTCCCCATTAAAAGCACCCCCAAATCACTACCAGAACTTCTGATGACAATTTAATAAATGCGTGTCCACAACACGTCTTAGTGGCCTAATGCCATCTAATATACTTGGGGCCAACAAGCTAGGGACATGCCCCCATCCTCCTCATGATAGAGATTAATACAATAGTCATATTCGCTCCGGAATCGCAACTAAGCAACCAAACAAGTATTTAGGGACTATATTTGAATTGTTGGTTCTGTTTTTGCTTGATATAGTTGAAATGGAAAATATATATTACACCTTGACTGGGGGCAGGGCACTCGCTCACAACCAGGATGTACTCACTCCTACAGGATCTATCTACAGTACACATTGCAGAAGATTTTTGCTGTCTCCCCAAACCCCTTCTCCACACACATTCCACTCAACAGCACTATGGCCTTAACCCCATATTGTGGAAAAACATCATATCATGTAAGGTTAGAAATCTGGGTTCCCCAGCAAAACACAAAATCTACTTCATTCGCCGACACAAAATACACATAGCCTGTCTTCAGGAAACACACAACAGACCCCCAATTGCGCTAACTGCTGAAACGCTGGCGAGGACAAATATATCACACAGGGTACTCAGCATATGCTAGGGGCATTCGGATATGGATTGCACCTGGGTCCCACTCATTATAACATAACATGTATTTGTAAAGCGCATGTTCAACCAAGAGTATCTTGGAGCTAAATAACAGATGTTTAAGGTTACCCAACTCAATGGTACTCATTTTATTGACCTCAGAAGGATTAAAGGCTGAGTGGACCTGCCGGGATTTGAACCTGTGACCGCGAGGTTGCACACTGGCTCCTACAGTGGACACATTAGTCCACTAAGTCACTAGGCTCAGCTTACAATCTCACGCACATTCAGGGACACAGAGGGCAGGTGATTACTAGACACTGCAGTGGATGGCAAATCACTCTTACACACAAGTACCTAACACCTAACACCAAACCACCGCACTTTCTAGATCACCCGTCACCGCATATTCATAGATCTACTGATGTGCACAGGCTGTGGGGAGGGGACTATAACCTAGTCCTAGACTGCGATTTAGAACTAGTAGGTTTATGGAAGGAATCCCACCGGGAGGCCAGCAAATATTTGTTTTCCCCAGGGGTACGTGGTCTCCACACAAGACTGGACAGATTTATGGGATCCCTTGTCCTAATACCCACCATCCATAATACTGATTAACTATGTCAAACTGTCTTAGATCATAACCCCATCCTTTTAACATTTACACTGGGTAGGGTACTGACGATGTTACCAACGTGGCGCTTGCAACCCAATGCACCGCTGGATCTCCCTTTCAGAACCACTGTAGGGGAAGCGATAGATGAAGATTTCAGGGACAACGATGTCACAGCCACTGACAAGAATGTGGAATGGGATGCCTTAGACGTTGTAATCCAGGGTATGTGCATTAAAACTTCCTATGGCATTAAAAAAAACACTGCTGAGAGAGATATTACAGGCAAAGAGGCAACTCTGTGACCTTGAACTCTCTACAGTGCAAAGCCAGGCAGTTAGGCCAAGACTACTGGAACTGACTAAAATATACCAAACAGTGATGGAAAGACTTTGATGCATGCACTACAAAGAAAACCTCACCCTCAAACACGGAGAGAAAGATAGGGCAGTCTGGCTCCTGGTGTGGGTGGTGCAGTCAGAGACCCCAAAAAACCTATTGGAGTGATATGGACACATGGTGGGCGGGTCGTCACCACGCAGGTGGACATTAATTGGGTATTAGTGGAATATAATAAAACACTGAACCTGGCTGACATGGCCCACCAACTTGATCACCTTGATTAATTATTGGTATCCGTACAGCTGCTGATGCTTGCAGTGGTACAATCGAGGGCCTTAAATGCAGATATGGAGGTGAGGGAAAAACAAACTGGCCAATATATCAGTTAGCAAGAGGAAAGACACCCGGAACAGACAGGCTCTCATCCAAGTTTTACACTGCTTACAGGTTTAGACTGGTTACCCGATTACACGCTATGTATACAGGGGCATTCCAGTGAGCATAAGCTCACAGAATCGACCAGAGAAGCCACTTTTGGGATCCTACCAAAGTGAGGTTGGAACACATTTGATGTAAATTCCTAGACCACTGTCTTAACCACCGGATATAATATACTTAGGAAGACAATAATATATCAATTGGTCCCATATCTACTGTGCTTGATACATCCAGACCAATGTGGGTTTGTCCCTGGATGGAATACACATATTAACCTCCGCCAAATATTCCACATTATGAACCTGGTTGGACACTGTCCGGAGAAGCAGTTTGTGGCATCTCTAGCCATGGGAAAAGCCTACTTTATTGTGGCCCTACTTGTGAGACCTCTGGCGTGCATTATACACGATAGGGGACAAGAATGGAGGATCTGAATGGGGGACAGATATCATGCGGCGGCCTGGTCTGCAGATGACGCACTACTATTCCTTAGACACCCGGAGAACGCCATACCCATATTGGGGGGACTATCGGAGGAATCTGGGGAGATATTGGGTCTACGGGTGAATTGGGATAAGTTCTGTTTGTTTCCTCTCCGCCCACACCATCAGCGGAGCATCCTACATTCTTGGGAGGCTTGCTGGGCTGGGAACCTTTAAATACTTAGGTGTACAGATATACCATATGGACCAGGACCAACGGAGAGGTAACTCAGACAAATGCGTCACTAATATACAGAGAGCAATCCTCTTCTGGCTCCACCTCCCACTGTCACATCTGGGATGGGTGGCCATACTACAGATGATAGTCCTCGCTAGATTGTTGTACGTCTTCATGGCCTTTTCCCTCAGTATAGCGAGGACATTCTTCGGTAAATGTGGTCTGGTTGTTTTTTTAGAATTCATTTGGGGTTCCAAGAGACAGCAACTCTCGATGGAAAAGGCTATGAACCCCTTGGCCATGGAAGTACCTAACCCAGAGAACTACTATGTGGCTGCACAATTAGTCTGGATGGCACTGTGGTTGGCAGTGGAAACAGACCCAGAGAGGCAGGACACCGTGAACCTTCTAGATAACAGAGAACTTTTGTGAACCCTATACCAAACAAGCATTGGCATAGCCAATAGGTCTCGCCTTTGGGACCTTATAAGTGTTTAACCATGCAATAGTTAATGTTGGATGCATCAAGGATATTGTGCTGCATAAGTAAATACTTATAAGGTCCCAAAAGCGAGACCTATTGGCTATGCCAATGCTTTTTTTGTTATGGTGGGGCATAAATAACAGGAGGCTGAAGTTTGGGAAATAGTACCTGTGTAACAGTTAGTGTGATAGTTAGTGGGTATAGTTTATTGGGTTTGGAAAAACAATGCCAGCAGCGCTACTCAGCGTGAACACAAACAGCCGATGTGCATTATAAACGCACCATAGGAAACGCGGCCTCGTTTACAAACACCTCGTCTGACTGCCTACAAATAGCCTAAGGCGAGGTGGGAGGGGGGTGGGTGTCTGTGGTGAAACTAAGCAAAGTCCGCCCTGGAGCCATCCCACAACCTTATCTGTTGTCTGTTGTTATAACAAGTCTGAAGTCTGCAGACTAGGGACATGTGTTCACCAGCAAAAAGGAGGAGGGCGGTAAACAAGCAACGAAAGCTGTCCAGTATCCTATTGCTAATGACTTTACAGCTTTTGTTGCTTGTTTTCTGCCCTCCTCCTTTAGGATGTCTTTCAGCCACATTTTTGCTGGAGATAAGGTTCCAGTAAGTAATGCCGATGTACAGCCACACAGATGAAGAGACATGCTGGTGCATTTTTTGTTACTTTATACCGCGATGAAACTGCGCCCTGCTTCCCGCTACACGTATAATTAGTAAATTTTTCTTAAACCGACTTGCTGCTGCATTTGTAAACATGTTGGGCGTTGAATACTGTCCGCTGTAAGCCTTATTAAAAGGTTGGAGAGTAATAGAGAGGGGAGAGGAGAGCAAAGGTAGCGAAGGAGGGGAAGGCGAAAAAGGAGAGGTTAAATCAGGCGTAACGGCCAGAGCTGCAGACTGAGTCCTTGTGTAATGTAAATGGTCCTCGTGTAAAGCGCTGCAATGCCTCCCGGTCGAGTTTGTGCTACATAATACGGCAAAAAAAGACGGAGCGGGGTAGGAGTAATGGTGGGAGATCGGTAAAAAGGGGTTGGAATGGTATTGGGTGACCCGCTGAGCGGACAGAGCTGCAAGAAAAGACGGAGCGCGGGGTAGGAGTGATGGTGGGAGTTCGGGAAATAAAAGTGCAAAAAAAAACAGAGCGGGGTAGGAGTGATGGTGGGAGATCGGGTACAAGGGGTTGGAATGGTATTGGGTGACCCGCTGAGCGGACAGATATGAAAGAAGGCGATGGAGAGAGCAAAGTGGCTACCACCGAGATGGAAAAGAGGGAAAAGAGTGAGGGTGGAAAGAGTGAGGGTGGTGAGGCTGAGGGAGAAGAAAGATGGCGCTGAGAGGCCACAGAGAGGAGGTTAGGAAGAAGACGTAGAGAAAAAGAGAGGTAAAATTGTTTTACTCTCAGCTTGTACATGCTGGGCGTTGAATACTGTGCACAGTAAGCCGTATTAAAATTTTGGAGAGTAATAGAGAGGGGAGAGGACAGCAAAGGTAGCGAAGAAGGGGAAGGCGAAAAAGGAGAGGTTAAATAAGGCGTAACGGCCAGAGCTGCAGACTGAGTCCTTGTGTAATGTAAATGTTCCTCGTGTAAAGCGCTGCAATGCCTCCCGGTCGAGTTCGTGCTACATAAAACGGCAAGAAAAGACGGAGCGGGGTAGGAGTAATGGTGGGAGATCAGGAAAAAGGGGTTGGAACGGTATTAAGTGACCCGCTGAGCGGACAAAGCTGCAAGAAAAGACGGAGCGGGGTAGGAGTGATGGTGGGAGTTCGGGGAAGAAAACTGCAAAAAAAAGACCGACCCGCTGAGCGGACAGAGCTGGGGGCTGAAGAGTCACAGGGAGAGCTGGGGGCTGAAGAGTCACAGGGAGGTCAATGAACAGCGTTTACCTTGCGGAAGCGAGCAGCGCCAGGCGCGATAATTGCTAACAGATGGCGCCGCTGCTCGCTCCCGCAAGGTAAACGCTACACATGCACGCATACTGATTGGAAACAGTGCAGTACATGCACTTTTTTCCCAAAAAGTACGGATTGATTGCAAGAGGTCACTCAAAGCAGCGCGCTGCGTAGGCGAGACCTAAAAAACTAGACCTGTGGTCTCACACACCAGGGCGCTCTGAATGATAAAGGCTTGCTTGAGTGCACTTACACCAAGAAAGTGGGAACAAGAACCCAGAATTCCCCTGATCTCCCACTGTGGATGGCACTGGCAATGGCAGAAATAGCAGAAAGACAGCACACAAGCCTGGCACCAGGCCAGGAACACTACCATGGGGTATCTAAAGAACGGAGGTTAACTCCTTACGTTTTACACCCTCAAGGAGGACTATGGACTGGATGGGGGCCAGTTCATGACTTATGGGGCGCTACAGACAGCGATTTTTGACACATGGGGGAGGGGAGCAACTGAGCCTTATCAAGTCTATTAACACATGGGGTGAATCGAAAGGCAGTAACTTGCATGCGCAGGGCACTAGGCCCTGTATTCCATGCCTCCATGACTGCATTTAAAATTAAATGGGAGCTGACCACAGGTGGGCGCAGTGGCAGACGCGGTGGGTTCCCGCAAGCCTGTGGAGAACTTGCTGGCGCTCGCCTGGAGGGCCCCTGCTGTTTTTGGGCTCTCTCTCCCGTTGAGGCCATAATTGCTGACACCAGGCCATAATCTGGGGTCCTGCCTTTTGGCATTTGCTGGACTGCTTTCCCTCTCCTCCCACTTGACTGACCCTTGGCAGTGATGATGGATTTCTGGTGAGGAGTGGGGGTTGACACCGATAACCATTTGAAGGTGATTCTGGTAGAGTCTCACTTGAATGTGTGGCTGCAGAATTTGGGTGGGGGGGTCCTTCTTGTATCTTGGGAATATATGAGGAATGCCTTTTTTCTTATTGTGGTATCAAGGTATTCCAGGCTCGGAGACTTCAACTGATTGACATCTTGAGTGATGCCTGCACTTAATTGCTCTGCACAGGCTGGACAGTATCATAGCTCCTGCTGGGTTGTAGGCGATGGACATTGTGTGGTGATGGGGTCCAGGCGTGTTGAACACTGCAGCGGGAGCCTGCTGGTTACGATGGGGAGCGGATCCCTGTCTGTTGCGGGGGGGGGGCGCTCTTCCGTCTTTGTTACTCCCAGTAAATATGGGTAAAGACAAGCTGCACCGAGTGCTCAGCTCTAACACTATTACACAGTATACTACGCCGCGGCAGCACCCCCAGCGGATCACCCGACTAGTGCAGTGGATAATGAGGGCTCCCCGGATGCAGAGCCTGAACCCAGTAGAGATGAACTGTTGGCAGCGATTCAAGGGTGTCGCACTGTCTTAGAACATCGGTAGACACTGTGTCCATTGATGTTAACCTCCTGTGGCGGACCTTCGCAAGGTAGCAGATAAAGTCACTAACGCTGAAACAAATATAGAGGCTTTGCAGGGTGCGGCTGCAACTCTTAAACAACAGATGGCACCATGATGACAATGACAGCGGAGCTGGGTCGGCGTGCGGAGGACGAGGAGGGTCGCTCATGCAGCAGCAACATTAGGGTCATGGGCAATCCCGTAAAAGGCAGAGGGGTCATCTGCAACACACTTCCTGGAAGACTGAATAAGCACAGTAATGAAACCTCGAGGTCTGTCTTGCCTTTCTTGCCGTGGAGAGGGCACAAAGGGCCTTGGTGCCGCCGCCGCAGCCCCCTCCCCGGGACATCACTAAAATCCTTAACTACCAAGACAGGGATTGTTTCATAAGGGCAACCAAGGAACAGGAGATTCCCCACTTTGACAACGACAAGATCACCATATACCCGGACTACACCGAACAAGTACAGGAACAGCGCAAATCTTATATAGCTGTTAAACAAAAGCTACGCTCACTTCAGCTGCAGTGCATGCTCCTATAACCGGCACGGCTGAAAGTCATTTTGCAGGATAAGGCTAATTTCTTTGATCGACTGGAAGATGTTTGGGAGTGGTTCAAACTTAGGGATGTTGCTGTGGCGCCCTGGTCGGGTGGCAGTTGTCGAATATCCTGGGGACGTAGACCATGAGGGGGGCATCCTGTCTCCGACCAAGCTGGAGATGACCTGAACTTAACTCCCGCGGGAGAGCATTGTATCCTATTAGGGGAGGATGGTGCAATACATTTGTCTGCTACAGAGGGCCCGGCTGCTGTGAGGAAACTGCTGATCGAATGTCCTCAGAGGAAGAGGGCTATAACTCTCAAAATACTGAACTTGATGGGACACCTGGTACTATTGCACCTGAGGCAGTGGAGGCGAGTGCTTGTTGAATTCCAGCACGGGGATCTGTTTGCTCAGTGAAATTTGGCGAGGGTCAGCCTGAACACAAGTGAAGGTATGAATGGAATTACCGGGTGCACGACTCAGGGTTGCGAGTCTGATCTTGGAGGGTGGCAGTGGGAACATCTGGAATGGAGATTCTAAATGGAATGTTTGTATTGTGATATAAATAAAAGATTTTCAGATATTGGGGGCTGCAATTTGTAGTATACAAGTATGCAGCTGGATGGTTGGGTAGCGTGTTTTGGGGGGGTTGTTTTATCCTGGTTGGACTAAGGGGGGTGAAGTGCTCATCCTTGCACATGCTACAGGCGGGCTTTAATGGTCCCTAAGTTGAGCTGTTTTTGCTTGGCGGGACTTTAGGTTTGTTTTCCCTATTTGGAAATGTAGTTTATCGAATTCTGCAGCAATCTGAGGATGGGGAAGGTGATGCAGGGAGACGGGACGAGTGGGACCGCCTTCATGCCTTATGACGCAGGGTGAATTCAGACTTCTCTCCTGGAATGGGAGGGGACCGGGCACATATGTGATGAAGTATAGCGTGCACTCCTTCTTAAAGCGATATAAAATAGATATTGCATGCTTGCAAGAGATGTACCTGGATGACCCTGGGGCAGCCCGACTGGCTAAGAAATGGAGGGGGCAGGTGTTCTATTCCTCCTACTCAACCTATGCAAGAGGTATATTAATATGGGTGGCTCCGGGTGTCCCGTTCACACAAACATACTCGGAGGCTGATGCTGGAGGAAGATATGTGCAATAGCACTTAATTGATTGCACTTTAGATGGTGGGGAGGGGTCCATACTGAATACGTATGCCCCAAATACTGACGATCCAGGCTTATTTCAAGCATTCAAGGATATCTTAATACAGGCTCACAATACACCAATACTGTGTCTTGGGGATTTTAATTGTGTGCTGGATTCAAGACTGGACCGAGACTCCCCAAAAGTTGGAACGAAGCCTCAGATGATGGGGGCATTGCGGGCGGTGATGCAGAACTTGGGTTTGCAGGATGCCAGGAGATTGGTGCACCCCACACACATGATCTTCACTTGTTCTACGTTGACTCATAGCAACCGCGCATTACAAATATGGATTACTTACTTACTGGATAACTAACTGGAAAAGACCAGGGCCGCGATTAGTGTTCTTACTCGTCGGAAGGCCCCTGGAACCGATGGCTAACTCATCAGAGCTTTATCAGGCTTACCCAGACATGTTAGCTAATCAGCTTTTAGAGGTGTATCTGGAGGCCTGAGATGCCGATATATCCTGCCTCCCACAATGAGGGAAGGTTTGACTAATGCTTAAACCGGGGTGAGGCGAGCCAGACCCAGCTGTCTATAGGCCCCTCACAATGATTAACACGGACATGAAGGTCCTCTGTAAGGTGCTTGCCACACGTTAGGCGCCCTTTCTGTTGAGCTTGGTACACGAGGACCAGTGTGGATTTATTACTGGGGCGAACAAAGCAAACACAAGGAGATGATGGACGGAGTGCTGAAACTTTTCAGACACTCACCCCCAGTCACAGATCTGGGTTGAATCCATCATCGTTCTTTAGCTCACTTCGCAACCTCAGTTCAGACCCAGCTATATGCAAATCAGTCTTGATCCTGTGCCTCATGGGAGCAGTCCAGCCTGAACTGCCAAGCCAGGTCTTCCCTGAACCGGAAACAAGCATCCTGGGACCGGTTTTGGGGTTTATTCCTGGCCATAGCGTCTGGATGAACCGGAGGAGGCTAGCTCAGGTCCTTCACGAGGTCCGACCCAGGATTGAAGAATTGGCACTTATGGCTATTAACCTAGAAATGGCCTTTGACACAGTGGATTGGGGATATCTCCTTGAGGTACTCCGGATCATGGGTTTTGGGCTGTGTTTTCGTAAGTGGGTGCACCTACTATATACTGAGCCACGTGTCAAAGTGAGGGTGGGCAAATACAGATCGGAGGCTTGGGCGATTGGTCGGGGACGCAACAGGGTTGTCCGCTGTCCCCTCTCCTTTTTGCACTTCTGTGGAACCGTTGGCTGTCTGGGTACAACAAGAGGTGCAGGAATGGGGCATTGTGTCGGGGGATGTGTGGCATGCTATATCATTATATGCCGATGATGCGTTGTTCTATCTGTGGTCCCCCCAGGTGTCAGTCCCAGTGCTGCTGGGTTTGCTGGAGGAATTCAGGTCATATATCGTCTCCGCCTTAACCACGCGAAGTCCTAGCTGTTCCCTCTCGCTTGTTTGGCCCAGACCACGGCAGAAAGATTGCCCGATATGGGCATGCGCTGGGAGACATCCACTTCAGTTATTTAGGGATAAACGTGGCAAACACGCTGGAACTTCAACTTAGACATAATATAGATAGGGTCTTGGAAGGACTACGGGGCCTCTGTGGCTTTCTGGAACACTTTGCTTCTCTTGTTAATGGGCAGGATGGCCATTGCTTAGATGGTGTTGTTGCCTAGATGTCTGTACGTATTGAAGAATCCCCTTCGTCTGCTCCCGGCTCGTATATTTCAACAGTTGGATACCATCCTTACCTCCCTCCTGTGGGCCGGAAAATGTAGCAGATTGGCATGTCAACTCGGACTAGGCAATATTCAGATGGGAGACTTGAAGTCCAGCGCCTTGAATTATATTATTTCCCCGCTCAACTGCAATATGCGGCTCGATGGTTGGACTCTTCTGATAATTATGAGGAAAAGGCTGTTACGAGGCAGGATATAGTTGACACGTCTTCCGGAGCTCCTAATGGAGGATTTTTTGTAATTTTTTTTTTTTTTTTTTTACAGAGTTTTATATAGTGCGAACTTGACCCAAAGGTATCGAGTATCCGAGCACTTTACGTGAGCACAAGTTATGTTACACAAGGACACATTAATTTTTTGTTAGGCACAGGGAGATTAAGTGATTTGCCCAGAATCACAGGATGTTGAGCGTCACTGCAGAGACTTGAACCCGGTTCCCCAGATTTGAAATCGACCGCACTTGCCCATTAGACCAATTCATCTCCCTGTCAGACACGCCATATGCTGTCAGGCATACTGCCACAGTGTGGCATAGGTTTGTAAGGTCGGTGTTGAAGTGGGCTCTGTTCCACAGGGAACTTCCAGTCTGGATTTTGAAGTCTGTTCTATTACCACTGGATAATATGTCCTTTAAGGCGTGGTAAGAGGGTGGTTGTGAGCAACTCAGGTATACGTATCCGTATGAGCACTTCTATTTTCTTTGAAGAGGCAAGGAACACTTTTAAGCTTGGTCCTGGACATTTCTTGCAGTATGCCAGTTTGGCGGACATTGATAAAATAACCTGCCCACTTAATCTCGGGCTGCTACATCGACTCAAACCTTGGGCATACTTTTGACATGTGGAGGGGGCCGACGTTTGATCATGCTTCCGTACAAGGCTATGCGTGAAGATGCAGTGAGGCCCACACTAGGCCTGGGAAGTAGACCTGGATATACCCCTCACAGACAGAGATTGAAACAGGATCAATGATCTCAAGCATTTGGTGTCATGTAATGCACGTTTTAAATTAACGCAATACAATTTATTGCATAGGACCTACATAACACTGCGGGGACTTAAAAGCTGGGATCCTACACGCTCAGCGGTATGTCCTAGATAAGGCATGGAGAGGGTGGATTTTATGCATTTAACTTGGGAGTGTGGGAGGTCTAGAGGTATTGGGCACGGGTGGTGCCAGAAATCCAAAGAGCAGTACATATTACATACGATTTCATTTCGGCCTGCTGCCTCTTTGGTAAATTTGTAAGGCAGAAGGGAAAGAAAATGTCCTATAGATTTCTGCAGTTGGCCCAGCCTTGGCCAGAATTTGTGTGGCCATTACCTGGTTGGGTCTGAAGGCTCCTGATTTTGATCGATGGCACAAGGATATTATGGAGTGGGCGGTCGCGGTGGAAGCCCATATGAGACTCAGTAGGAGAGATGAAAAGGCAACAGAGGATGTCGCTGTATGGAGTGCTTTGTGTGCTGGGTTCTGGGATCAGGAGGCTGAGGCAGAGGTTGAGGGTATTGGGAGTGCTGGTGACTCTGAAAGTGACCGATTATGTGATGGAAGATTCAATGCAGTTTGGGGATTACATGGGGGGTGAACAGTTACAGGGACTGGAGAGACATGGAATGATCCAATTGATGCTTTGCTTTGATCCATTGAATAATCTGAGATAAATGATGTACTCCTGTCTCTCCTTTGCCCACTGTGCTGTATTGTTGATTGCTTTGAAAAGGTAAATGAAAAGTAAAAAAAATAAATTTAATTAAATAGGAGCCGAAAACGGAAGGAGACATCTGACAAGGAATGAGGTAAAACCTAGGAATATAGGAACATACCAAGGCGGTGAATATAAACCTCAGGTTCATATACACACAACCTAATTACCTCCCCTGCACATACTTATCCACAGCCCGACTAGCTAAGATCTAAGCAGGGCTCCCAACGGTATGTCCAAGGTGCCAGGCGACAGAGGCTGACTTCTTTCATATGGTCTGTGACTGCACACATATACAAGCTTACTGGCGGACACTACTAAACGTCTTAACGGATCAAATGGGTAGACCTCTGCCCATGACTGTAGCAGTGTGTTTACAAGGGAGATTTATGAGATCTCAAGATGGCCCCAGGAATTGATAAAGCGGTGCACAACAGTAATCAGTGTCACGACCGGCATACACAAGAAATTAGGGAGGGGGACCCCACTACAGAATAGGACATGGTACAGATGGCACTAGAAGCTAAGTCAGATGAGGTGCCACTGTAGGATACATAGGAACCCACAGCATGAATATGGAAACGGGAGTACCCAGTTCAATAGTGGCAGAACTTATCATACATCATGAGGGGCACAGAAAACTATCAGACTGCACCACTCACAACAATAGGCTAAGATGGACACAATGCCCTAAGGGGCCCATTGTTCGATTGATTACCTAGTGACGTGTAATAAAATGCTGTCACTATAGACATGTTTAAAAAGGGTTGATTTAAACCAGAATTGAAGAGGATACGAAAATATGATAGACTGTATAACACTATAAGCGAGATTCACAAGTTTATAACCATGGTTTACCGGTTTGAAATATAACTGAAATAGTTATTCATGGCTTGAAGAAGTAATCAGGTACGGATGCATAATGTCTAGATATCTTTGAAATAAATGTGGATATTACTACCTGATAGGCTGTAAGAATTACGTTTACATGTAAAAAAAAAAAAAGGCTTAGTCTTAGTGGCAGCAGGTGCTGTATACACACCGAAAAAAATGAGGTGAAGAGAGGATTTCAGAGAAAGCGCAGCAATTCATATGGCAACGTGTGCAAGGCAGAGATGCTGTTAAAGAAATAAAATTGTGCCAAATAGGCAAGATTGGAAGTTGGTTTAAAGAGCAGTAGCCCAGTGGTGCAACGCAAAATGATGGTGCCTCCTGCTAAGTATGAGGAGGGTCAACTGCGTCTTTCATATCGCAATTATAGTCATTGGCCTTGGGCTGAATTGGGGCCGCCTGAAGGATTTGGGGGTCCCCTGAAGGGCTGGAGGCCCCTGTGCATGCAGGGGCCTGCATTACACCCCTGCAGTAGCCATGCACTTTTAAAAAAAAATAATAATAATTTAAATGGAAGGTGATACTGCCTACCGCTAGACAAATAAAACTCAGGAAAAAAGTGGAAAAGTAATCAAAGTTGGAAACATGACCAGAAACTAGTCAATTTTTAAAAGCGACCATTCCTAGCCAAAATTTTATGCATTGATGGATCACAGATTTACGCATTTGAGCCCCTCTCTGGGCATCTGAGCTTTCTGAATATTTAAGAAAACTATGCAAATTATTTATTAGTACATGCATGTACCTGTTGTATGTTTCTTCAAACAAATCTCAATGAATAAATGTGTCAAAAAACATAAATTAAGCATTGATTCCAACATCCCAAGCCCAACTCATGCACCTGAAGGCTCCCAAAGACTGACAAGCACCAGTTGTGTAAGCCTTAGTAATTATAACACTTCTGTCCCATGCTTAAGTAGGACAGAAGGCATTTGGAGTCCTGCTTTCTTGCATTCAGATGTATATGACTCAATAATATGACTTTAGGCCGGGTCTGGAGGCTCAGTGGACTAATGTCCACTGCAGGGGCCTGGGTTCGCCCTCATGGTCACAGGTTCAAATCCGGGCGGGTCCATTCAGCCTTTCATCCATCTGTGGTCGATAAAATGAGTACCATTGAGCTGGGTAACAATAAACATCTGTTATTCAGCGCAAAGATGCCTCCGGGTGAACGTGCGTTTTACAAATACACGTTATGCTATGTTAATAATGCCAGCGGTAACATGTTTTTCTATCGCAAACACCGCTAGCTCCTTTTCTAGTGGAGACAAAGACTTTAGTATTCAGCAAGAGTGACTGAAGAAACAGCTACTTTCAAAGTCAGCGAAAAAATAAAGACGTCAGTTGATGCTGTCAACACAGGTGCACAATCTCATGACTTTCTTGTGCTTGACTCAGAGAGCTTGGTGGGATATCTCTCTGACAGGTATCTTTTCTTACAGTCAAAGAGTGAAAACCTATGAATTCAATCTGACTTCTCTGATCGCCAAGAAGTTGAAGCCTGTCATACAATTATCAGGTGCACACAGGGAACTAGTGATACGCTTTTCTAAATAATATATTCAACCAAACTTTGAGATGTTGCTTAACCTGTTGGGATCTATGGATGTGACCACCACATCCATAGCGCTCACAACCGGGCACTGTGGATGTGGACGTCACATCCAAGTGCTCAGCACCAGTTACATGGCCCCATCCGAAAAAGGGGCATTACCGTCTGTCTGACCCTCTCAAAGCAGATGAGGTGGGTTTGCCCCCAATCTGGCCAAAGGGGTAGAAAGTCTACCAGATACCAGGGATTGGTCTTACTAGAAAATAAAGCCTGAAATAGGGCCATATCCCCACCTCTAAAGTGGGCAAAATAGTCTTTCAGGTAGGCACATTAGGGTTGGGGGGGTTGCCCATTAGACACCAGGTAAGTTATAAAAAAAAAAAACTAGGTTCGGGACAGTCCACAATGATCCCATCCATAAGGGCCCAAACAGTCTTTGTGCCCCCCTAAGGGGCAGAGAGGGCATTCACCCTTGATTTGCCCTGGTGGGGGGTGAATGCCCACTGGACACCAGGAATTTCAGAATGGCACCAAATCAAAAGTATGTAGCAGCCCAATATGGCATCTAGTCATATCCTACACCCCAGAAGGGCAATAGAGCATTCCTGCACCACATGAGGGAGATAAGTTTGGCACAATTGAGATTGGCTCTAATCTGTTCACGGGGGTGGGGGTGCAGATACCCCACCCTGGCATTGGGTCATACCCTCACCCCAAAACGGGCAACCAAGTCTTTCTGCCCCATTGAGGGGGTGGGGTGGCTCAGAGGGTGCTTGTCCCAATTTGTCCCATGGAAAAGAAGGGGGGGGGGTGAGGGGGTTGCAGCAGAGAGTCCAGTAGACGCCAGAATAAAAAAATAATAATAGGATTGGCTCTGGCCAATCCTGACATCAGGCCCCATATGAAAACCCTTAAGTGTCAACAGTCTTTTGTGTCCCCCCCCCCCCTCCCCAGGACTAAAGCATCTCCATTCCTATGGCAAACAAGAGGAAATTTCAGCAAACAAGAGGAAATTTCAATTCTTTTGGGTGTTGTTTTTACATATGTCCAAGTAGCGTGGGGCTAAATCCGTATATCATCCCACATACTATGCTGGGCGACTGCACTATTCAACCTCAGCCCCCGCATGGAGAATCCTAAGAAACCCCGGCATTTCTTAAAACTAGACCACAGGAGGAGTCCAGGGTGGTGTGCTGTGTGTATATATCCCATGACGTTTTCTTACCTACAGCGCCCCGTAAATCTCAAAACTTTGCAGAAAACAAATCATTTTCCCAGCATTTCTGTGACGGAAACGACCTGAATCTGCTGTTAGAAGAATGCAAAAACTGTTTTATTTATTTTTTATTTTTAAATACAACTGTGCTTGTTGCTCAAGTTGGGAAGATGGTGACCCTAGTACAGCAAATATTCCATTGATGCCAGAAGAAAAGCATGCTTTATTGCACAGCACGTTTCCTCATTTTTCCCCAAAAATAAAAATGTAACTATATTTGGCTTTTTTCTCAGTCTCCTCTAGGGAGATATGCAAACCCTGGGTCCCTTTAGAACCCTCGGAACATTGGGAAAAAATCTACACATTTTAGATGAGGAATGTGTAGTGAAATTTTAGATGAGGAATGTGTAGTGTTGTAGACGGTACTAGATGGGTGCATGATAGGACCAGGAGCAAGTTATCAGTGAGAGCAACGATTCAAGTATTTCTGTGGTAATTATACTTTCATTGGCTTGCAACTGTGATTTTTACTGATTTAATGCAAAAAGCAGAGAAAACAGCATAACTTTCAGTGAACGAAATGCTCATGTAAACAGCCATCTGGCGATTAGTATGGAACATTTTCCTAATATCGAATTGCATGCGCCAACATTTCTCCAGAAGAACTGATGGAGCACAACTACACCACAGTTATTGGAAAACAGAGGAAAACTGTAATTAGCTTAAGCTGTTATATTATTTCACTGCTGTAAAATCTTCATTCTGTTAAATAAAGTGAAATAAGTAGTGACTGACGCTCTGAAGATACTTGTACCATGCACTATGCGAATACAACGACCTATTGTTGTGGCATTAATACAACACCCTTTGCAACTCATCATTCCTGTCTTTTAAGCTGTCAAGATCTAAAAAGGCTTTGCTATAATCACTAGGCTTTTAGTGGGAAAACTGCATATGTGGCCGCAGGAAAAATATGTTGTTTTTCATTGTGAGTCATGAAAAGATGCAGCAGATTTTTGCTCAAGATGGGAAAGGGGTAACAACACCTCCATGTCACTCTGTACATCTCCATTTGACTGAGCCAATCCAGAGATGACAAATGCCCCCTCCATTGCTGCTGTATGGTCTATGGGGTGCCTGGAGCCCGATAGGCCTTGATGGAGGTTGGTGGAGACCTCGGCTGGGACAGTTGAGGGCTCAGCTCCCAAAGACTGCTCTGAGAGCTAAACCATGGTAGTATCCACGCACTGAACATAGTCTTCTCTCGTTCAAGGTTGTAGATAGACTGTGAGGGTGTCCCTGGAGCCTCAAAGCCTTGTTGAAGCTGGCAACATTCCTAAAACGGAGGAAAGGGATGTCGACTCAGAGCTGGGGAGCAAAGCAGCAGCACGCATGCTGCTGGAGGTTTAGCGGGCCTCTGCTCTATGAAGCCTTTCTCCTCCTTTGATGGGGGAGGAAAGGAAGGACATGCTTGTCACGCAATTAATCACACTGCCAGTACCTAAGACCCTAGCTGTCAAAGATTGCTTTAAGTCACGGTTCATTCGCTCCACAACTGAATTGCCCTCAGGCCTGTATGGAGACCAAAACTGCACCAGCACCCCCAAAGACTTAATCGCATCTTTGTACGCCTTAGAGGCGAACGCTGGACCTTGGTCTGAATGAAAGGTGCCACAGGCAAAGATCCCTACAAAGACATGCAAATCTCTGATGACATTTCGAGCGTCAGCACTGCTTTTTGGCCAAACCCAAAGGAATCTAGTGCACGAATCAACTGCAATCAAATGTATTTATATGCAGTATCTGAAGAAAATGGACCGCAGTGATCAAGATAGACACAACCAAAAGGCCTATTAGAAATGCATAGCTGTGTTTGTGGGGGGTGTGTCATCGTAGAAGGCTTAATTTGCTGACAGATATCACTAGAGAGTACATAATTACGAGTGTTTATATAAACCACGCCACCAGTAACGTTGCTGCAAGATAGAAACTGTCGCAGACACGCCGGCATGGGCCGAGGCCAAGCCTTCGTGTGCGGCTTTTATCAAAGAGTATCTGCGGTCCGCGTTGGGAATCAGCCGATCACCAACGTCCGGTATTCTTGCAAAGGGAACTTGTTCAGGAGTTAACTGAAAAGAATACTTCAAAGGGAAACCCTGTGGGTAATTAGTGCCCTCCGTAGTAGCAGCAATTGCTGCCAAGATCTCATTATCAATCTTAGTTTTGGACCTTGTAACGGCTGCTACGGAACACGTGGTACTGCAGATTTGGCTGCTTCATCAGCCAAAGAATTCCCAAGAGCATGTGCTCCCACACGCTGGTGGCCAAGAGTATGTATAACATGTGTGAGGGGCAGACGTTGTTTAAGATCTGCCACTCGAACCCAAAGCGTTTTATGCTTAATTGCGCTGCCTTTAGAATCTCGATAATCATTTTGAGACCAAAAGAATAAGTTGTCATTGAAAGACTGAACACAGTAAAAAGAATCACACACAATGAGTGTAGACACATTCGGATCTGCAAACTCGAGAGCAAGAACTAGAGCGCGCAGCTCGGCTAATTGGGCGGTACAGTCTCCAAGCGCCTGTGTATGCACTATATTAGACTTGAACTCTCCATTCACCATTGTACCAGCCACAATGGTGCAAGCCGCTGAATAAGCAGGTTTAGAACCGGTGGCCGGTTGCGCCGAGCCATCGGTGTAAATAATACATGTGTACTCCTCCAAAGGGAGTAAAGACAGAGGAGGTGGATGAACGTGTTCATACTGCAAGAACTCCTGTGTCTGAAGAGAGGAGTCAAAGATAAATGTGACATCAGGAGACGTCAAAGAAGTAGCCCATTGTATCCAACGGGGATGTAATGCTTTAGAGTTTGGTACACTCGCCTTTGTCACTGCTTCTAAGGCAGGGTAAGGAGTAACCACCAGAATGCGTTTCCCCTGTGCCAGTGCGCGTTCCTTCAGGACTGCCATCTGTACAGCTGTTAAAACTTTTTCAACAGCGGAAAACCGCATTTCGGCTGAAGTGTACAAATGCGATTTGTATGCAATAGGAACGGTGTCGCCTTCATTGTACGTCAAGTACGTGAAACCCACTGCGCCTGGCCCGATTCGAATCACCAGGTTTGTGTGGTTATCACGTGTCAACAGGTACTTAGATTCAAGTAGATCAGACTGCAAAGATTGAGGAATAACAGAATGCTCCGGAAGCCAGCTGGCCTTTGAAAATGTAGGTTGTATCAAAGCATAAAGAGGCTTGATACGCTGGGCATAATCGGGAATGTAAGTATGCCCGAAATTTAAAAATCCCAGCAAAGACTGAAGTTTTTCAGAGTGGTCGGAGACCGCAAACTTGCGCGTTTCTCCAGAAAGTGGGGCGCCAAGCCCCTACCTTCATTATTGAGCTCATAGCCCAAAAAGAGCACCGCATAACAAGCGATGTGAGATTTAGCAAAGTTGAATTTGTAACCGTACCCCGCAAACATAAGAATGAGGCGGTCGACACAGCATAGATGCGGCCATAGCTCGTCGTCTGTCAGATAAATATCGTCAACGTACGAATACGCATCCGGGTCAATGCTGTCCAATAAAGAGACAACACGTGCGGCGAAAACCCCGGCTGTGAATGCGGTCCTTTGACTGCATTCAGGGGACAGGTTATGGCTATAAAAGCCATTTGAAATGTCAAGTGTCGTTTTATATTTTTTACGAACAAGACTGTCTACAAGAGCAGAACTATGGGTATTCTGTACTGCGAAAGTACGACAATGAGAATTCAAATGCCGGTAATCTAACACTATGCGATAAGACCCATCAGGTTTGGATACAGTAAAAAGAGGATTATTCAACGGTGACACACACGTCTCAATCACTCCTTGATACTCCAACTCAGTTAGAACATCAGAAACGGGACCTTTAGCTTCCTGCCGGATGGGATATTGGGGTTGAGCTTGCGGCATAGACGGCAATGGAATCTCATGTGGCGGAGAATCTTTATCCCAGCCCACTTGATTACGGTACACTGCCGGCGCAAGGGCCAGAGCCCACTCAGCTGCAAAAGCCTGTGCATGCTCCTTGGGAACGTAACGCGAAAAACTCGGAAGTATCACGTCCTCCCCTTTTGATGCGCCCAGAACAAATGGTGGGGGCCAATCCGCCTCCGCCAACAAAATGTTGTAAGAGGAGGTCAGATTCTCCCCAAAAAATTCCTGTGATTACACGCTCAATGTCACCTTCAATTTGAAAAACTATATTATACAGTCTATCAGGGGGGCAACTCGGGTGTCAGCTGTCTCTACTGTAATGAAAGTGTCAGTTGCTGTCGCCTCCAGACAAGGACGCAGTGCCTCCCGCACTATGGTAACTTCCGCTGCGCTGTCGAGCAGAGTCACCGCCCAAGTCCAATCCAGTAATCGTGTTCTCACCGTCTGAGGCATATCTCGCTGTTCAAGCGGCAACTTTTTTCTTTTGAAAAGGAGGTCGAAAACGAGGTAGATCCTCTTGTTTTCCTTTAACGTAAAAATGACGAGGCTGATCACGTCCCTGTGGCGCAGTATGACTCTTGCCACAATCCTGGCGATCCCCACCACCGACTTGAGAGCCAGCTGTGTCCTGTGAAGAACGAGGAGAACGCTGATCAGGGACTTGAAATCTATCAGGAGTCTTAATTATCGCGCGGTCGTGCAAGTCATAAGTGCGCTCAGAAGTGTCAGGTATCGGTGAACCAGCACGCAAACCTTGCTTCTATTGTTGCTGCCCCTGTTTTTTATTTTTCCAGTTCTTTTTAGGAAAGACTGGGCGCCCGTCTTTATCAGACTGAGCTTTTTGTTGTGTCTGAGATTGAGTTTGCGTTTGAGTAAAAGGCTTAACTCCCAAACTATTGCGGCCTATGGTCTTATAAGCCTTTGCAATAATTTTAGGTAATTCGCGTGGTTTGTCTGCCTCAGAGACAGCCTCCAAGCGGTTTGCCACTTGAAAGCTTACTGCATCGCCCTTGACATTGGCAAGGATCATATCAGCAACCACTTCGAACACCCCCACCAGTCTCATCCCCAGCTCCACAGCCGCTTCGGCTCCGTGTTCATCTTGAACACGTTTAATCACGAAGGGGAGTACAGTCATGGAGGGAGTGCCGAAGCACTTCAAATATACCGCTGCGAACACCTTGCCCCAGGTGTTACAATCAGCCAACTCAGGAAGTAAGTCTTTAGGCAAACAGTCAAAATCCTGTGTTTCTCCACAGGAGAGGTATTTGGAAAGACAGCCTCAAGTTGTCCAAATTTTTCAGCAAGTCAATAAGGCAATTCATCCTTATTCGTGGGTCGCTTGCCCATTACCGAATTAACCATAACGGGACTGATAGTCACACCACCCGGGCCAGCTGGTTGCGCTGCAGCGCCAGGTGGTCCCACCTGGACGTTGCGCGTCACGTACTGTATAACAGCTCTATGCACGCGTATCAAAGACGTATGCAATACGCGAAGGTCCGCAATTTGAAGAGTTAAATAACGTGGGTGTGGGGTGTACCCAGCCAAAACTGCCCAAATGGCCCCATCAATGGATTAAGGACCTAAACGGACCGGTGATACTGGGTGAGGAAGGGCGCCATTAAACCAAATCTGGTGTTGCCAAGCTGTAAGCGGAACTTCAAGAGCCCTATAAGGCTGATAATTATGAGGAAGGGCCGTGGCAGTGTACGTATGAAACATACCATCTGTCCCATCCACCGCCGGAAAGGTGACCCAAGAATAAAAGACCTCGAAGTGGTAGGCCGGGTTCACCTCCACCATGAAAATGAGCTCCGCACCCTCATTAGGCACCCCATACCGTGCCAGATATGTCTGGAGGGCTGCAAGGCGGAATATCAACCGCCATCACGGAAAGCAAAGAACAACAACCTAAAAAGCGGCAGCGCAATAAAGGGTTAAGAAGAAAGAGAAAAACCTTTTTTTAAACTTCAAGCTTGAATGAACCTATAAAAACATCAATATAGGAGGTTACACCGTCACAGCTGTCTCCGGAAACAGAAGTGAGGGAATTGTGGACAAGCACTACTCGAGCGTCTCGCAGATAAGAACCAGACCAAACGTTGGCGGCGCCATGTTGCAGGGATTCTGCACATATACAGAACTATGCGCAGGAAACCAGGACCTTGGTAGATAGTGGTGTACCAACCTATCACCTCAGTACCCAAAATCCCAAAAACCGACTAGCAATAGTGTCTCATTCGTTCTCCGACTAACAGCGAAGCTACCAATGATTAGACAACCCAGAACACGACACTCCCGACTCTCTCAGGTATCGCGGGAGCAAGACAACTCTTTCGCTCACTCACTCATACTTGTCCACAATAAGAGTAATCAGAGTCACGGTATAGTTTAAAATGTTTATTTTAACTAACGCACTCTATGGTACAGTACACGTGCCATTACTAGCAGAAAAATGCATAAACACAATATAGTTAGCATTGTCACAATTCCATAGAATACAAACGGGGATATCATTTTATAAAGACAGTGGAAAAGGGCTACCGTGCCTAACCACCCTCCCCGTTATAAGAAGTGGTTTATTATAAAAAAGAAGACCTCTGGGCTTTGTCAGCAGACCCCATACCCCAAGGCCTAGATGAAAGGTTTACATCTCAGGACAAGCACAGATCTTCTCTCTGGATCTTCCAGGTGCCTCAACAACATGCTTAGCTTGCAATATTAAAGCATACGATTTTCAGTAGTGCAGCTGTGTGTCATGTTATGTCTAGGTGCGAGGGACTGACCAGAACAGAATAACAAGGGGCATTGTTTATCGACCTTGTACATCGTGTGCAGACTAAACCTCAGAGCACAGCAGAGAACGAGAAAAGCAGACAGTTCTCATGTGAAAAGGGCACAAACAAAGTCTTGCAAAATAAACGCATGTAGTGTCGTGCGCAAAAGTAGCATAATGGCAGCGAAGCTCATGCTAACTTAGCACTGTCGACAATGGACCCACCATCCATACTACAGGGTGAGATGAAGTAGCACCACTGAGCCAGACCATGCCTGACAAGAAAATCACTCCAGTGCTCTGGAGTCTTACTTAGGCTGCATAGAGACCCAGAAAGAACCTACGAGGCCTAAGGAGAGCACCAACAGTGCAACAATCTTGATAATGCTAGACTCACCTCTTGCCATTCTCAGATGAGCGCAATGCTCAGAACAGCCAGTCCCAGCAGAGAGCATAGGATGCATCTTTCTGGCTCGATAGCTGGAGACTTCCCCATGCAATTAGAGGAAGTCAGAGCTCCACAACAGGCAAGTCTTGATATAGAGATCAATTGAGATGTGAGGGGCACCTTACTGAGAATCTAAAGGAAGACAATGTGAAGTTGGTAAGCAAAAGATTCAGTTTTAGCATGCAGAAACTTAGTTATGCTATAAAGGAAGAGGAAGGGTGCAAATAAGGTAGGGATACCCAAGATGTTGCTCATTCACACCATTATTTTCAGATCATAGACTCTAGTACTGACTGGGGATCTGTTTGTGGGGCTGCTTTTTAGCTCCTGGGACGTGTACAGTCAAAATGTATCTTAAAGAAAGTTCCATGTGTAAGATGATTGGATGGTAAAACAGACTTATACTGTGTAAGGTATTGCTGTTGCTTTCTTTAATTGACTGAGAGTTCAAGTACACCACCTGTTGCCATTGGTCCTCCACCAGATATGAGAGAGACAACCGAAGCCATCTCACTCTCATACAAACCTCTTACACCTAACACTCCATCCAGACTCAAGACACCACTTGCTTCACTGTGTCATACCTTACAAATTCCTGCACCTTGCTGGAAGCACTGCAACTGCGTAAGGCCCAATCCCTTCCATTTAGAACGAGTTTTGCCCATAAAGTTTTTCTGCTGCAATCAAATGCATTTCCGGACAGTCAGTCTACTCTAAATGTGCTGTGCCAACATTTTTTTAACTGTAGAGCCAGTTTCCTCAGAGCAACTGCATGATCCTTGGGCTACCTAACCCCATTGCTCTGGAACGGGTGGCAAATAAAGTAGGTCACTAGAATATACTGCACCCTCCTAAAAACGAACAAGTTACTTACCTTCAGTAACGCCTTGTCTGGTAGAGACTATCTGGCCACAGATTCCTCACCTTAGAATATTCCCCTGGCGTCATAGTGGAGCCGGACATTTTCGAGCAGTAGGTGGTTTCGATATGCTTTGTGTCGGTGGCATCGTCTGCGTCGGATGCGAAGCATACAATGCCTATATAGGTGCTGCCCTAGTGCACCAACATCAGTTTCTTTTTGTGAAATTTCCATGCCAAAAGCACAGAGCAAGTTAGAAAACAGATGAACTAGTGTGTAGAGACTAAGGACCTAAAGTAGCCTTTTAAACAAAGAATCTGATCGCAGAAGCGGGAGGATCAGTAAGGAATCTGCGGCTAGATAGTCTCTCTACCAGATAAGGTGTTACTGAAGATAAATACCTTGTTCATCTGATAGAGACTTCTGGCAACAAATTCCTTACTTTAGATTAGATACCTAAGCAATACCTCCATGAAGGAGAGTATGCGAACAGGTTAGATCAAGAAGCCTTGGAGGAACAAACAGGCAAAGTGCCTGTGGAGACGAAAATGAGTGCTGAGGCAGCAGTGTTTGGTAAATGTGTGCAAAGATGCCCATGTATAAGCCTGACAGATGTCCAGGATAAGGACTCCGCGAGATAGCGCAGTGGTTGCAGCTTTTGGTCTGGTAGACTGAGCCTGCAAGCCCTCAGGGGGTTGCATCTTAGCCAATGTGTAGCAGAACTTAATGCAAAGCACAATTCAACTGGAGATAGTCCTTTTCTGCACAGCTTTTTTTTTCGCTCCAACAAACCCGAGGAAGAATTGATCATCCACCCGGTGTTCTTTGGTGCGATCAATGTAGAACGACAAAGCTCTTTTTGGGTCCAGTCGATGGAGTCTCTCCTCCTCTTTAAAAGGGTGGAGCAAAGCGGGTCAGCAGTGTGATGCTCTGGCCGACGTGGAAAGGATTCACCACCTTTTGTAGGAAAGAGGCACAGAGAACCAGTTTGGAAAGAATGTGTTGTATGGAGGGCTGGACAGAGGACCTGAAGATCACTAACCCTTCCGGTTGATGGTCAAGAGATACAGAGGGCAGTTGTGCATGGGCTCAAAGGACATGCATATCAAAAGTGTTAGAACCAAATTAAAGTCCCACTGGGGCATAAGAAAGGGTTTCTGGGGCAACATGTCATAACTGATGACTTGAACAGGGAGGGCTGATATGGCAACCAAAAAAAAGCCAATATGGCCGAAAGAGACCCTTTAATAGTCCCCAAAGCAAAGCTTTGCCGGAGTAATGATAAAACAAACAACAAGACCTCAGACAAAGGTGCAGAATGAGGATCAACATGTTTGGCAATCACCAAGCCACAAACCTGTCCCAATAGCAGCCATATATGGTTTTAGTTGAGACACGTCTGGCTGCCAGAATGACTTCGCAAACTTTTGAAGGGTGGTCAAAGATTGTAAGCTGCCACCGCTAAATCTTCTAGCATTAAGGTTCGGGTGCAGGACCCTGCCCTATTGCTGTGCCAGGAGATCCTCCCACAAGGGCAGCCTGATCAGAGGACTGGTGCTCATGTTCAGATGTTTGGGATATCATACTCTGTGCCCAATCGGGATTCACAAGAATGACCTGGGCCCAGTTGTTCCTGATCCTCTTGAGAAATCTCGGCTGGAGTGTTATCAGTGCGAAGGCATACAGTAGGCCTGAGTGCCATTAGAGACGAAATAAGTCTCTGAGCAAGAGCAGTCTTGGAAACCTCAGTGAGCAGAAGTGCTGACATTGCGCGTTCTCAGCAAACAGATCTAACCAAGGTTCTTCCAAGTTTCGAAAGAGACCTTGCACAACCTCCGGGTGGAGATGCCATTTGTGATCAACGAGACATTAATGGCTGAGTTCGTCTGCTCTGGCATTCAGAGAGCCCGACCAGAAATATGTCCTGACGTTCCAGCCACTTCTAGAGGCGCAAGGCCTTCTGGCACAGGGTCCACAACCACAGCCCACTCTGAATTTTTGCAGTACCACATGGCGGTGGTGCTGTTTGTTAACAACTGAACTAGCCTTCAATGCCAAATAGATCACTCTCAACTCCAACAAATTCATGTGGAGTTGAGACTCTGCCAGAGACCACAGTCTTCTGTCTTCTGATCTCCACCTCTCCCAGATGGTGATCCCAACCCTGGAGTGAAGCATCTGAGAAGAGTCTACTTCTGACCAATTGTGGTTCGTCAGCCATCACTGAAGCGCTTTTGCAGTTCCTTTCAATATCTGGATCCGGTCGGAGTGATTTCTCTGCAGAGTCAGTCTCACCGACATCTAAGACAGAGGCTGAAACATCGGGCTCATAGGCTGAATATCCTGGGCTTGCCATGCTGGAGGATAGGCCCGAAACTGCACTGTGTCCAGAATAGCTCAGATGAAAAGGGGCATCTGAAAGATAGTAAGGTGTGACTTGCGCACATTGATCACATTGATAGTGAACCCCAGTGAATGCAGGAGGACCACCTTAGTCTGTAGGTGGGCGACGACTGCCTGAGGTGAACCCGACTCCAACAGTCAGTGGTCAAGGTAGGGGAAGCTGGATCCCCTGCAACCACCGCTATCACCATTGTGAACACCCGAGGGGCAACGGTAAGGCCAAATGGGAGCACAGCAAACTGAAAGTGCTCATCGCACAACGTGAACCGCAGGTAACGTCTGTGGACCGGAAGGATGCGTATATGAAAATAGGCAACCTGCAAGTCCAACGCTACCATCCAGTCTCAGTCTCCAGAGTACAGGGCAGACAGGACCGGAGCATTTTTAATTTTTCCTTTTTCAGGAAGTAGTTGAAAGGGAGCAGGCCCAGTATAGGCAGAGGCCTCCGTCCTTTTTCAGCACCAGAAAGTAGCGGGAATAGCAACCATGTTATGTTGATTTGTATGGCGCACTAATCACCCAAGAGGGTAACCAGGCGCTTAGGTAAGGTGTGTAGTCCCAAGGTGCCTATATGAAGAGCCAGATCTTCAGACCTCAAGAAGTGAGGCGGAGGCTCTGATGTGTTGCAGGAGGTCGTTCCATGTCTTGGGTGCAATGTAGAAGAAGGAGCGACCCCCATGATCTACTTCTAATGGCGCCGCCTTCTCAACGGCTCTTTTGGTTAAAAGAGAATGCACTTCCTGACGCAGCGGGGATAGAAAGGTCTCCGTCAGCCAGTCGGAGGATGAGGGCATGGGCGGCTGGGTTTCTTTGAATGGAAGAGTGTAACCCAGATGAACAATTTGAAGCACCCGTTTGTCAGAGATGATGGACGTTCATCGGGGCAGGTGGTTCTTGATCCTGCCACTGACCGGTTGCCCATGATGGTGACGAACAAGTTACTTACCTTCGGTAACGATATATCTGTAAGTGACATATATTAGTTATAATTTCCTTACCTTAGAATTACCCCCAGGCGTCAGACGGGATCCGGAGAATTTTATCTTCAGCAGTATCCCTGCGCGTCGGTAGGTGGCGTTGATCGACTCTGTGTTCATCGTTGGCGTTGTGATCACCAGAATGACGTCGCAGTATCAACTTAGACGCCGCCCATGCGCACTGGAGTCATTTCTTTCTTTTTCCACGCTAGCCAGCGCAGATCCGGAGAGAGCGGTACCCTTAGTCACTTTTTGACTAGTGTCTTTTGACGAGGCTGCTGCTGCTGCCTGCGGGTGGAAGACTGGGCAGATCTCTGGCCTGGGTTCCCACAGGGCTTGAGGTAACCGCATCTACGGGCACGAAAAGACTTCGGAGCCTGTTGGCTGGGCAAAAATGGATGTGATTGGTACCCCCTACGGTCGCCATGGAAGGAGCAAAAAGTAGAGAGAGGCTGGTGCAGGGCCATTGAGAGCAGGGCGGTGGACCCTGCTGTCGAGCACTGAATCTGCCTCATCACCAAAAGGGCAAGTACCAAAGAAAGGCATGCCCTTGAGGGATGCCTGGACATCCCCCGAAAAGCCAGTAAACCTCAGCTAGGCATGGCGATGGAGTGCCACTGACGAAACAATTGCTCTGCTTAGCGAGTTGGTCGCATTCAGCCTACAGCATATGGTGAACTTTGAGGCATCCCTGCCATTGGCAACACACTGGGTCAGGATGGCTCGGGCCTCCTCCAAAACCATTGGCAGCACATATGCAACTTAATCCCAAACTGTGTGGGAATGCCAGCCCGAGAAGCACACTGTATTCACCAACTGCAGTGCAAGGCTGGCAGAAGAGAACTTCTTACTAAATGGTGTCCAGACTCTTGTATTCCCTGTCCAGGGGTGTGGTAGGGAACACAGGGTTGACTGGACAATCAGACTCTCGAGGGTGGGGTGGTAGGTGAGGAAAGCTATGTCTCCAGGAGCAGGGGGATGGGAATGGAGGTGGGCCATCGTTCTGTGCACAGGAGCCCCTGTGCAGAGCTTGGCTCATGCCCTGAGCAGGACATAAATAAGGGCTTTGTTAAAAGGGAAGAGAGGTCTTGTGGGGGCAACTCCTGGTTGAAGAACCTCTGTCACGACGTTAGTCTTGACAGCCAGAGAAATCACAGTAAGGTCCAGGACATCAGTCGTCCCTCCTCACCACCATGGCAAATGAAGCCTCTATTTCCGTAATTACACTAGAAAGCAGTGGCGGCTGGCATCTAAAGGGGGGAAGAAAAAAAAAATATATATATATACCTTAGATGAACACGACGTCATCTGGTCCGGACCTCCTCTTTCACAGGAACTGGATGCAGCCACTCCCTTGGCCAATCCTGGTGCTGCTCTAACCAGCATGACAGCAGTGCTAGGATTGGTCGGAGCGGCCTCAATCGGCACTCCACAGTGCTCTGGAGGCTTTGGTTTGCTGTAACCCAGCTGTCTTAGAGATGTTTAAAGTGCGCATGTGTGGTCTGCTGTCACCCTCCTACCTGCTGCAGTTACTCAGCAGCGGCCCCGCCCCTGTCCTGACAATCTGTTGGGACGGGGCATGAAAAATAAAATGGTAATCAATTACCATTTTATTTTTCATCTCTGGGGCTGGGGGGGGGCTTTTTAGTGGGGTGACGCTCCTCCGCTCCAACAGAGGCGCTGGCCCTGCTAGGAGTTTTGACTAAACCAGTGTTTGGGGAGGTGTCCAAACCACTGGCATCTGCCAGGTCCTCATACCAGTTATCCTTGGGCTATTATAAGGGATTGGGTTAACCATAAGGATCCTCAGATACGCCTCAATCGTACTCCACATAGGGCCTATTGAAGAAAATAGGCCTTGGAGTTGTGGCCCGGCTCCAGGCACTAGAAGCAGACCAGGTGGAAATCTGTTACAGACATCAGCTTGTGACAGGAACCACAGGGTTTAAACCAGGCAGGCAAAAGCTCAAAAACGTTCGACAAAACATTGCAAAAAATAGTCCAACAAATGGACTGAGGTAGATCTCTCTGTATCTGCGCTGATGGTGTGTAAAGAAAAGAACTGATGTCAGCATGCTTGAGTAGTGCCTATATACGCATGGTGCACTTTACATCAGTGCAGACAAAACCAAGTCGATCAATGCCACCTACTAGCACTGCTCAAAAACTTCCAGATCCTATCTGACACCTGGGGAATATTCTAAGGTAAGGAATCTGTGGCTAGAAGGCTCTACCAGATTGGCAAATGTAACTCTAGCTTACTAAAGAAGACTTGAAAGCCTGCCAAGCTTGAATACATCTGCTGACATCAAAACAGAAAGGCAACCCATAAACCAAAGACTGAAGATGGTTGAAAACAAGCTCATGCAGAATCAGATCAGCTCATTCACTGGATTGCTCACTGAGAGGCTCAAACAAAACTGCTCCCAAAAATGTGGTGATCTATTAAAAAAAAAGGTCTAGGATAGGCAAAGTTCAAATCTGTAATTTGAGGGAGGACATTAAAAGGTGAACACAAGCATCTCAAATCATTTTTAGAGTAATTGCCAAGGAGGACTCCAGCAATGCAATAGGTATAATGACAGTGCAGACAGTAGGGTCACCCACCAAGGGTTCCCAACACCAAGCCCAGGGACGTTCTTGCAAACATAGTTTAAAAGAGGATATGATGCAGTCCAGGAAGAAGAAAATAACTGGGATTCTTCTTTAAAATGATTTTTGACTGCTACACCCCAGAAAAGAGGATGACCCTTCCAAATCGCGCAGGAACTTCACTAGAAAAATATTAAAATACCTCCCACTGTCTGCTCCCAACTGTTCTGCAATTCATACAGTAAGGACAGAATGAAGTACTGCAGACTTAGACAAAGGGATTAATATCCTATGACTGGATGAAGAAGCCTACTTTCCCAAAGGATTCTCAAGCCATGGAGAGAGGTATGAGGGACATACGCTCACATTTGAAAAGATCAAGCAGCTAACAAGGCAGAAGGAAAAATCATCAATGAGAAGTGGCAGTCCTTATGGGAAAACCAGCTGCAGACACAGTCTGCATTTGACCAATACCTAATGGGACACAGGAGGAAGGATTATGTTACTTACCCTGTAAGCATCTGTTCTTGGCATGTAGAGTTGTAGATTCACATGCTTTGCTTACTCCTGCCATCTAGTGTTGGGTCTGGATGGTTGCAAGTTGTTTTTCTTCGAAGAAGTCTTTTATAGTCACAAGGCAAAATGACTCCTCCTTTCAGTGATAATGCGCATGGGCATCGACTCTATTGTTTTATTGTTTTCTCGCAAGAGGGTGAGAATGTACTAAGTGAATGTGGTATATAGATGTCCATGTGTATGTAATAAGAATAATAAGAACTGCAACAACCATAGGTGTCCCGGGAGGAGGTAGGGAGCATGTGAATCTATGGCTCTACATGCCAAGAACAGATGCTTACAGGGTAAGTAACAATCCGTTTGAGGCATGTGTGCTGTAGATACACATGCTTTGAATAGACTGTATAGCAGTACTTCTCCCAAAGGGGTGGCTAACTAGTGGGTGTTGCAGTTGTTTGAAAAAGTGTTTTTAGCACTGCTTATCCTACATTAGCTTGTTGACGTGCTAATACATCCACACAACGTTTGGTAAATGTGTGTGGTGTGGACAATGTAGCTGCCTTACATATGTCAGCTATGGGAATGTTGCCTAAAAAGGCCAATGGTGCTCCTATTTTGCGAGTAGAATGTGCTCTAGGAGGTACAGTTAAAGTTATTTTAGCTTTAACATAGCAAGTTTGAATACATTTGACAATCCATTTTGAAATACCAGATTTTGTGATATTCTCATTCAAAGGGCCCCAGGCTATTCAGCAACTTTTTCGGCTCCCTTAAAGGAAAAGCTTACTCCATACATAGCATCTGCTGCTAAATTCCCTATTCTGTGTAATTTTAATTATTATTTGGGTGATTCCTTTGATAAAATGACAAATCACATTTTTGAGGATGTGTTATGTTTATCCTCAAACAGGTTGTGACACAATCAACTCACATGGTAGGGCATATATTAGACGGTCTACTCACAAAGTTAAAGAAACTTACTTCCAGATCTCCTGTCCAATTAATATGGACAGACCATTTAGCGGTGCCTTTTACTATTCTCATAGATGTGAATACAACTAATAAGGGGGCCCACACCCAGACCCTGGCACCTAAAAGAAGAATCAACCTTCATAGCATCTCTAACTGCAAATAGACCCCAGTTGACAGGGAATGTCAAATCTGATTCAGCCGTGTACCAAGAACGGATGACATCATTCCTGGACACCATTACCCCTTTAAGACTTCGATTCAATCAGTCACGCCGTTGGAATGCCCCATGATTAGTGATGAATTATAGAGCGCAAAAAGACTGTTTAGGCAGATGGAAAGAAAATGGCAGCAACACTGGGGCACTCAGGAAAAACAAGCCTATCAGCCGGCACTTACAATTTAACATAAGAGATTAAAGCCATTAAAAGTATCTTCTATAGCCAGAAGACAATGACTGCCAAGAGTTCATCAAAAGAACTTTTTGCGGGGTCATGTCACCTGCAATTCATGTGTAACGAATTGATTTTTTTCCACAATAATATCGGTCAGATCCAAACAGCCTTTCCTTCGCCAGAGGCTATCTTTCCAAGAATGTGTAATCTCATCCACCATGACAACCAATCAACTCTAAAGAACTGACTCAATATTGCCGCCAGTTATGCTTGAATTAATGTCCAGCTTTAAACAACAAGGGTCTCTATAGGACCCCTACGGCCCGCCATGATTTTGCTAGGCAGTGCTGTTTCACCATTGCTCTGAGAGTTATTGAATTCATCCATTGAGTAAGCTAATATTCCTTTTAGCTGAAAGTAGGCCATAGTCACTCCAATCCTGAAAAAAACTAATGCAGATCCTAATTATCCAGCCAAATACAGGCCAATTTCTCTAGTCCCAGCGCCAATAAAAAATATTAGAGAAGCAGGTTAGTTCCCAATTGATGAATTACCTTGAATCCAATAAAATAATGAATTCCTCCAAACATGGTTTCAGACTTGCTCACAGTGTAGAAGCTGAATTAAAGAAACACAGACACTTGTCACGGTTCATACGTGATCACAGGAACATGAGCTATGCAGCCACACGTCCAATTTGCGGAACTTAAACCAGGTCTTTTATACACAAAAAAACCATAAAGGAGTGAAAATACATATTCAATCATGATACAGAAAAAGACGATTTCTTCATTATTATGGACAAATACATGGCGTGTTGCTGATTAGAAGATGCAAGAATTACACAACCATTAAGCAGAAGATCAATCAGTGCGACAACACCTAGTGATCCAAGCATGATACACGGTGGATGGCATAAGCATGATAGCCACAAGCCTGCTGTTGAAACCACCCTGTGCGTCACCAGACAGTATTTGCCCAATACCTGTGCCATCAAATGCCTAACTTGGTCTTGGATCTATGTGGTCATCAATATGTCTGGCTGTTGCTGGGCGGGTGAAGCAATGCATTCCACATGAGGTGTCTTTGAGCAAGCCTTGTGTATAAGATATCCAGCCGGGTACATTAGTTTATCTGAGGTTTGTCTGAGATCATCCGACATTTTGCAGGCCTTATCATTGAATACCACTAGACATGGACAAGACAAGATGGACTGCACACAAAATAAAACAGGCTTCCACAACAGTATCAAGGCTACTCCTCCAACAGTGTCGGAACGTAAAGAACACCCTGGATAATGATAGGAAGGCTGCCCTGATCTTGTTGGACTTGTCGGTAGATTTCTACATCATGCCCCATTCCATTTGGAATCTGATAGGGGGGTTGCAGACTCTGCACTAGCATGGTTTACCAACTTCCTTGCCAATAGATCTCAGACATTTCATCTGCCCCCTATATATCGAAAAATACCAAATTAAACTCTGTGTTACCATTGACAGTTTTGGATTTGAGCTGTATTCTTATGAGGACAACGCCCACTTCATTGTGTCACTCAGATAAAGAGGGATCCGTCTCAGGCAAGATTAATACAATGTCTGAGGAAAGTTGGGAGTTGGATGAATGAAAAGTATCTGAAACTTGATGCAGACAAGACAGAATTTCTGATCTTCAGGAGAGAGCATTGGTGGCCTTCAGAATTGGGTACTCCACCAGCACCAGCAGAGGCATTGAGAAATCTCCCAGTCAAGTTTTACCGTCAGCTGACTTTCAAGAACAAAATCAATGAGGTTACTTTATCTTTTTTCAGCATTATTAAAATGCTAAGAAAAGGCATTCATTCCTCTCCCAACCAGCAAAATGGTCATTTATGCTCTGTTTACGACTAGATTAGAATGTTCAAAACTTATCCAGGTCTACCTGACTACTTGAAACGAACTACAGATAGTACAAAGTACAGCAGCCAGACTACTTGTTAAAGTGTCGAAAACAGAGTCAATCTCTCAAAACGTGGAAGACCTCCATTGGCTGTTAATCATCAGACATATTCAATTTAAGACTAACTTATGCACAGAGCGATTCACAACTCTGGACCTACTATCCTAGAAAAATGTCTGAAACTATTATTCTCCACTCAGGTTGCTGAGATCCTCAAAGGCGAGTCTCCTTCTTTTCCTGCAATATTTCGGCTAACCTCTCAGAGGGCGTTCAATTACAGTGCTAGGCACCAAGCTTCAGAACCTTCATCCTTTGACCCTGAGAGTTATCACTAACCATATCAAATTCCACAAAGAACTGAAAATGCCTTTTTGCCGCAACCTTGTTTAGTCAGTTAACATTCAATAGCATGTTTATGTAGCCTATGATCCCTTAGCATTTATTGCACTTTATAAATAATGCTACATTACATTAGAGGGTGATACGTTTAGATACTGCAGACCGGGAAAGTACAGAACTTTAGCCAACCACATTCACCACAGCCAGATAAAAGAATTGAGCAACGTAAGGTAGACTATGTAGAACCAGAAATACACAGGTTCCAATACTGCCAGTTCTGGTACTGAACTCCTTAACCAAACAAGAGAGGGACAGAATTTAGGCTACTGACACCCTTTGAAAAACCGGCTAGGATGCACTCTGGCTCAAGAGGCCTCATTTCAAACTTATAATGGGAACTACAAGTGTGTGGACAATGCCCAAAATGGAATATCAATGACAAGGATTGGTCACCCTTGTGGCAAAACATTCCTAAAACTTTTAGAAGCACCCCATATGGAAAATAGGTTGATAAGGTGATGTATCTCTGGCATTTGATGCCTGCACACTTGCATCATATCTTCCCCATGGCTTCTGGTCTTTGCTGGAAGGACCTTAAGTAAAGCGGTTCTATAAAACACATTTCATGTTCTTGCTAAATTGTCTAAACATTCTGGAAGGTCGTCATCTGTGATATCAAGGGGGCCCTGGGCTTCCCGATTCGAGGAACCAGCATTCATTGTCCCTGGGCTTGAGAGTAATATACTAAAGAGTATAAACTCTCCAGAATGGGACTTACTATTGAGTGCAGCCAGAATGCTAATTGCATTACACTCGAAGAAACCTCCTGGATCAGCCCTGTGTTTCATAAATGACCATAAGCACAAGTTACTAACTTGTGTAACGATATATCTGTAAGAGACAGTAGTTAGTGACAGATTCCTTACCTTAGAATATCCCCAGGCGTCAGGCTGGATCGGGAAAGCTTTTGCGTAGCAGTACCCTTGCGCGTCGGTAGGCGGCGTCGTGCGGCTCCGCGTCCGTCGTCGGCGTCGTGATCGGCGGGATGACGGCGCGGGCAGTACTTAGACGCCGCCCCTGCGCGCTGACGTCAGTTCTGTACACGACTTTCCGCGCCAGGAACGCAGAGCCATGCAAGAAGCTGACATAGGTGTCTGAAAAATACTAGGGCCCTGAAAGGGATGTCCTTAACCCTAGAAATCAGTTCGCAGAACGGGGAGGATGGGTGGGCGGTAGGAATCTGTCACTAACTACTGTCTCTTACAGATATATCGTTACACAAGTTAGTAACTTGTGCATCTGAAAGAGACACGTTAGTGACAGATTCCTTACCTTAGAATAGATACCCCAGCAATACCAACCCCGGTGGTGGGTCTGCGAACAAAGATCAGACAAGGAAGTCCCGGAGGACAGAACGGCCAAAGAAGCCGTCCCTCCGGACCGGACTGTCAAGGCAGTAATGCTTTGTAAATGTGTGCAGCGAGGCCCACGTAGCTGCCTGACAGATATCCTGCAGCGGAACACCGCGGCCTAAAGCCGTGGTAGCAGCCGTTGCCCTGGTGGAATGGGCACGCAGCCCAACAGGAGGCTCCTTCTTAGCCAAAGAATAGCAGGCTTTGATACACAAGGTTACCCAGCGGGAGATGGTTCTCTTGTGCACCGCCCAACCTTTTTTGGCGCCCACGTAGCCAACAAAGAGCTGGTCATCCACCCGGAAGTGTTGTGTGCGGTTGATATAAAGGAAAGCGCACGTCTTGGGTCCAGACGGTGGAGCCTCTCTTCCTCTCTGGAAGGATGCGGAGGCGGAAAGAAGGTGGGCAAAGTGATGGTCTGCCCAATGTGGAAGGCAGTAACCACCTTTGGCAAGAAGGACGGACGCGTCCTAAGAACAACCTTGTCTGGATGGACAGACAGAAAGGGAGGTTTGCATGATAGAGCCTGGAGCTCACTCACCCGCCGAGCGGAGGTGATGGCCACCAGAAAGGCTGTCTTCAGAGTTAGAAGACGAAGAGGACAGTTATGTAGAGGCTCAAAGGGAGCGCACATAAGAAAGGTAAGAACCAAGTTCAAGTCCCACTGAGGCATCACAAACGGAACAGGAGGGAAGAGGTGTGTAATGCCTTTAAGGAATCTGTTAACAACAGGGGACTTGAAAAGGGAGGGCTGATCAGGAAGCCTGAGGAAGGCCGAAATGGCACAAAGATAGCCCTTGATGGTACCCAGGGCAGAACCCTGTTGGGCCAGTGAAAGAAGGAACAGAAGAACCTCAGAAAGAGGGGCAGAGAGGGGATTCACAGCCTTTGCTGTGCACCATACCACAAACTTGTTCCACCTGCAGGCGTATACCACCTTAGTGGAGGGACGCCTGGCTGCCAGAATCACATCACAAACTTCAGGAGGCAAGTCGAAAGGAATCAACTGCCGCCGCTCAATCTCCACGCAAGCAGGTGGAGGCTGGACAGGTTCGGGTGGAGGACCGTCCCCTGCTGCTGCGACAGAAGATCCTCCCGAAGAGGCAGACGGATCGGGGATCGACGCTCATACTGAGTAGCTCGGGATACCAAACTCTTCGAGCCCAGTCCGGAGCCACAAGGATGACTTGGGCCCGGTCGCGCCGAATCTTCTTCAACACTCTGGGTAGAAGTGGTATAGGCGGAAAGGCGTACAACAAACCGCAACTCCACTCGCGACGAAAGCGTCGCCGAGCGAGTGCCGCCTTGGAAATTCCAACGCGCAGAACTGATGACATTGCGCGTTCTCTTCGGTGGCGAATAGATCTAACCAAGGCTCTCCCCACTGCAGAAAGAGACCTTGCGCCACCTCCGAGTGAAGACGCCATTCGTGATCCATCATGCACCTGCGGCTGAGTTCGTCCGCCCTGGCGTTCAGGGAACCTGCCAGGTGTTGAACCATCAGGAACATGCCCTGATGTTCCAGCCATGTCCAGAGGCGCAGAGCCTCCTGACAAAGGGTCCACGACCCCACCCCGCCTTGTTTGTTGCAGTACCACATGGCGGTGGTGTTGTCTATGAACACCTGCACTACCTTCCCTTTGACAGAGGGAAGGAATGCCTTGAGTGCAAGTCGGATCGCCCGGAGCTCCAGAAGGTTGATATGGAGCCGGGACTCCGCCGGAGACCAGAGGCCTCTGATCGCCGTCTCTCCCATGTGACCGCCCCATCCCAGAAGGGACGCGTCCGTCACAACTGTGTGCTCTGGCTGGGGAAGGGAGAGGGATCTGCCCATGACCCATTGCCGGTTCGAGAGCCACCACTGCAACTGTTTTGCAGCCCCCTCCGAGATCTGGACGTGATCGGAGAGGTTGCCCTGGTGCTGCGCCCACTGGAACTTCAGGTCCCACTGCGGAGCCCGCATATGCCATCTGGCATGATTGACCAGCAGGATGCAGGAGGCCATTAGGCCCAGCAGCCTCAGGGTCATCCGTACCGAAACCCAGGATAAAGGCTGAAAGATTGGAATCATAGCCTGAATATCCCGGACTCGCCGTTCGGGAGGATAGGCCCGAAACTGCGTCGTGTCCAGAACTGCTCCGATGAAAAGGAGCTGTGGAGAAGGAATCAGATGCGACTTCGGCACATTGATGGAGAACCCCAGCGAGTGCAGGAGTTCGGCCGTAGTCTGGAGGTGGGAGACGACTGCCTGAGACGAGCCCGCCTTCAGCAGCCAGTCGTCGAGGTAGGGGAAGACTGGAACCCCTGCCCGGCGCAGATGAGCTGCGACCACCGCCATCACTTTCGTGAACACCCGAGGGGCACTTGTAAGGCCAAAGGGGAGCACGGTGAACTGAAAATGCTCGAGGCCTACCGTGAACCGTAGGTAACGCCGGTGGGCCGGCAGGACGAGGATGTGGAAATAAGCGTCCTGCAAGTCCAACGCTACCAACCAGTCTCCAGGGCCGAGGGCAGTCAAGACCTGAGCTAGGGTGAGCATCTTGAACTTCTCCTTCCGGAGGAAGCGATTGACGTTCCGGAGGTCCAAGATAGGACGCATGTCCTCCTTGTCCTTTTGGGCACCAGAAAGTAGTGGGAGTAGCAACCAGGTCCTACTTCTGGGGTCGGAACATGCTCGATGGCCCTCTTGGCCAAGAGGGGCGTGACTTCCTTCTGCAGAAGCACCAAGTGATCCCCTGACATGCGGTGGAATTGAGGTGGCATGGCTGGGGGGGGTGGTCTCGAAGGGGAGGGAGTAGCCCTTCGGACAATGTCCAAGACCCACCTGTCCGAGGTGATGGGACGCCAGTGGTGAAGGTGATGGCGGACCCTGCCCTCTACTGGCGTGCTGTGCACCTGAAAGGAGGGACTAGGAGGGCTTGGAGGCCGCGGACGGGTTGGAGGTGGTGGCCTGACCCGCACGCTGGTTGCCCGAACCGCCACGGCGGTATCCACGTCCTCGGGCACGCGAAGACGCTTGCTGCGCGGGCCGGTGGCTGGGCAGCTGACGTGACTGGGCGCCCCTTCCGTGGCCACGAAAGGGGCGAAAAGCAGAGGTTAGCGAAGGGCGTACAACAGAAAGGCCCAGGGACTTGGCAGTAGCCCGTGAGTCCTTAAAACGCTCCAGCGCATGGTCTGCCTTTGAACCAAAAAGACCGACTCCATCAAAGGGCATGTCCATGAGTGTATTCTGGACATCACCCGAGAAACCAGTTGTTCTCAGCCAGACGTAGCGCCACCGTCGTCGTAAGCGATCTGCCCAGCGAGTCGGCGGTATCAAGGCCACAACGTATGGTGTATTTAGCCGCATCTCGCCCTTCCGCAATGGCGTGGGTAAGCAGTGTCTGGACCTCCTCAGAACACTGCGGCAAAACAGCCGCCACCGAATCCCACAGGGAGTGGGTATATCGGCCCAAAAGGCAAGCGGTGTTGACGGACCGCAAGCCAGCACTGGAGGAAGAAAAAGCCTTCTTCCCAAATTGGTCCAGGCGTTTGGATTCCCTATCCGGAGGGGCGGTAGGGAAGGCGGTTTGGGAGGCAGAGGCTTGGACAACCAAGCTCTCGGGGTGGGATGTTGGGAGAGAAACAAGGGGTCGCCCGGAGCAGGGCGATGGCGTCGGGCCACGTTCCTATCCACAGGAGCCCCTGTGGTGGGCTTGGACCAGGCACCCAAAAGAACGTCAATGAGTGCATCATTAAACGGCAGCACAGTCTCCGAGGAGGAAGCTGCCGGCTGAAGCACTTCCGTCAGGAGATTAGTCCTGACAGCCACAGTAGGCAATTGGAGATGTAAGGCTCCAGCTGCTCTACGCAACACCGTTGCAAAATTAGCTCCCTCCTCCGTAGCCACTGGAGGAGACAGCATGCCAGTGTTAGGGGAGCTGTCTAGACCACTGGCATCCCCAAGTTCCTCAGCCCAGTCCTGATCATACTCACACTGTTGTGTGAGAGGGTCTTCGGACCCCTCCCAGCTCTCCTGGTCCTCCTCAGGTTCAAAATATGGAGGGACATTTGGGATCCAAGGTCTCATCGGCGCCGGAGTCGAGCGACGTCGGTCCGGCTCCATGTCCGGAGCCGGAGAGAGCCGGGAAACGACGCCGTCAGGAACGGCACCGGGGACATCGGCGTCGGCGGAGGCGTGGTTAGGTCAACCGGCGTCGATGGGGGTTGCGGCACCACCGGCGCCGGGATCGAGGCCGGGGGCGGAGCCGAGGCCGGGATGAAGGCTGGTGGGACAGGCGGTGCCGGGACCGGAGTCGACGGCGACGCCGGAGCAACCCCATCAGGGCCCACGGGGCCCGAAGGCGCACCGGAGGGACCTTGAGGCCCGAAGAGGCGGGCCATGGCCGACAGGAATTCCTGTATTTCGGCCGGAGTCGCCCCCGAACCCGGAAAGGACGGGTAATGCGGGGGCGGCTCCATAGGCATGTCCGGGGCCGCGGGGGCGGGGACGGTGCCGACTGGGGCCTCAGCCGAGTCGCGAGACCGGCGAGGCGAAGTCTTAGAGCGATGACGCTTCTTAGACTTTTTGTGCTTCAACTTACCCGAGGAGCGCGAAGACTTTGACTCTGACGACCGGCGGGGACTCCGCGACCGGCCCCTTGACCTCTCCCGGGACCGGGGCTTGGTGCGGCGCGGAGCCGACTGCCGGACCTCGAGTAGCTTTCGAGACCGCTCTTGCAAAGCCTTCGGGTGAAGTTTCCGGCAGTCAGGGCACGACTTCGTGTCGTGGTCTCGGCCGAGACAGAAGAGACACTCCAGATGCGGGTCTGTGATCGACATCATTCGACCACAGGCGTCGCATGGCTTGAAGCCGGGCATCCCTACGACACCTAGGAGTCGATGAAGACTCGATAAAGAAACAGTGAAAAAATTCACAAAAAAGTTAGTCAAAAATTGACTAGGGCACTGCTCTTCCCGGATCTGCGCTTACTGGCACGGAAAAAGAAGAACTGACGTCAGCGCGCAGGGGCGGCGTCTAAGTACTGCCCGCGACGTCATCATGACGCCGACGACGGACGCGGAGCCGCACGACGCCGCCTACCGACGCGCAAGGGTACTGCTACGCAAAAACTTTCCGGATCCAGCCTGACGCCTGGGGATATTCTAAGGTAAGGAATCTGTCACTAACGTGTCTCTTTCAGATACATAAGCTACTGGCAAAGGAAAAGCAAGATTCAGCCCAAATCGAGTGCACGTTTACATGGGTGGCACTCAAACATTTATATTTTTCACCTCTGAGACGGAGTGTAAATTACAGTTACAACAGTGACCTTGTGATTCTTCCACTCTTTATATTTTAGGCTTTTTCCAACGATGAACTAGCCAAAGTCCAGAGTTGTTGACATAACTTCTGAAGTCTTCCTCCAGTAAATAGCAATATTACTGACCATTCTTTTAGATAAAGCAGGGCGATTATCAAACATCTCGAAAGAGATATAGCATACAGCCTGCATGATTTAATAGAGTGCATGTGCATTTTATAGAGTTCATTGTACCCTTTCAGGTAGAGGGAATGGGGCAGCTCATTGAGGAGGATGGATCAATGGAAGCAAATGTTTAAGGGACTGAAACCTCTTCAACTTGATTCTCAACCAGACAAGCACTTGGCCACATTTTATCTGGCCATAGCCTGATGAGCTACAGTTTGTACTGATGATACGCCTGGAACATTGGCCTTAACAGTCCGAACATTGGCCATAACGGTCCAAACATCATCAAACTTATCCCACTTGACTGAATCCAGATGGACTTGACCAGCAGTGGCATAACTAAACCTGTGGGCCCCCCCTGCAAATTACATGGAGGGGGGGGGGCCCCCATGCTACAGACCCATTCTAGCCTGCCGCCCGTGCACAGGGTACTGTGTCAGAGGGGGCCCCCCCCCCGGAGCGTGGGGACCCCCCATAGGAGGCTGGCTTAGTATATGTTGCACACTTATGTAAGTGAAGCACCCTGCACTAATCCAGACAACCCTTATGGTGCTTTTCGTGGTCTTAGACAACCTTATAAAGCTCTCTAAGTGGTAGCTGTGGAGAGCAGACTACAGGCCTAGTCCAGAAGGAGTGTAAAGCAGCTTGTGTTACCAGTACTAATCATATAGTGTAGGTTAAGTGAAAAAGAACCACACAGTGTAGTTATAAAAATATGCATTTTTTATGAACACTCACTAACACATTGCAATATTTCCTACCACAAGATATGATCACAATACACACAATACTTCAGCAATAGAACAAATAAGTAGCACAAATACACAGTGGTCTCCAGGGGGAGACCACACCATATACTAATAAAGTGGAATGCGAACCACGACTTAAGTCGAGACTGGACCCAGAAGACATAGAAGTGTTGGGGACCCTAGGAACCACCCAAGGTAAGTACCCAGGAACTCCACGGAGGTCGTGTGCGGAGTTGGAACACGACCGTGTGATCAACACGTCAGTGGGTAAGTCGCGGTTGCAGATTTTAAGAAGAAGGACCCGTCCCAAAGGACCCTGAAGAAACCCCGTGGAAGATGGAAAGTTGGAGTGTCACCCCACCCGTGAATACACCGGGAACCAGGATACCTACAGCAGGGCAGCCGGGTGCAAAGGTGCAAAGTGACGTCGGAAACCGCCGTAGACCACAATGGAGGACTTCAGTGAAGATGCCGCTGGCAAAGAAGGTGAAAGAGTCCGGTGGAACCCAAAAGGTAGATTCAGGAAGAGAGGTATCTGCAAGCAGAGGGGACAGAGTCTATGCCACTCAGAAGTGACCAGGAGGCATAGAAGATGAAGGCCAACCGATGTTGGAAGATGCAGGAGAGTTGACGGTGACCTTGGTGCTATAGCTATGCAGACCAGGCGACGCTGAGGAAGACCAGGAGCCATTCACGAGCTGTACCATGTTGGATGACAAGAGCCAGGGGGTCGGTGTCCGGGGGAGCACCAACAAGCCTTGGCAGTGGCAACAACGTGGCAGACGAAAAAGGTGCAGTGTCGGGACCAGCAAGGTCAAAGGGAATCACCACAAGCAGGTAAGTCAGAGTAGGCCCTGAGCAAACAGGGGAGCCCACTTGAGCCAAAGAAGACCCTCAAGAGGAACCACAGGCTGAAGGCACAGGAGTCGCAAGAGGACCTCAAGCAGCTCAACAATGATGCAGGTCCACGGTGCAGAGGATGCGGTGAGGACGCAGATCTTGGTCGCAAGAGATGCTGAAGGCTGTAGCTTCTTACAGCACGGAGATCTCTGGTGAAGAGAGTCAACAAGCCTTGGCAACGGCAAGTCGATGTGGTGCACAGGGGTACTGCTCCAGCGGTTCTGACGAGGGATACTGGCTTCAAACTTGCTGTGAAGACAGTGCAGGCCTCGAAGGAGTTGCAGAACCACCACCTGTGTTGCTGAACCTTTCAGAGTTCAGGAACAGCAGACCGGTCAGCTTTGTTGCAGTGCCTGCAGATGCAGGGGAGTGACTCCTTCACTCCCAGGGAGGTTCCTTCGGGTGTCTTGGATGTCCACAGGCCTAGTGAGGACCCTTAATGGAGCACAGGCACAGACGATGCAGAAGACTGGCAGGACGACGAGACCAGGAGCAGCAGGAGTCTTTACAGTTGCAGTCTCGGTTCCCAAAGTGAAGTCCAGCTAAGTCCAAGGTGCCCAGACGGTTAAAGATGAAGTGGTTTCAGATCTGAATTTTGTCCCACGATGAATCTGAAGAGCCACCCACAGGTAAGCCCTTAAGCACCCTAAGAAAAGGGTTGGGACAATTCAGGGGTGTCTCCTACACGAGGGGCTGGACAGTGGGCAGGATAATCCCATGTCCTTTGTCCAGTTTCGTGCCAGAGCGGCAGCCAACAGCTATCTGAACTGGTTCCAACTGGAGTAGGCAAGGAGGGCACCAAATGTGCTCTTCAAAGCAGCCTAGTGGTGCTGGCAAGCGCCCCACCCTGGCCCAATACACTAAGTCCTGTCTGGGAGGTGGTCACACCTCCCTGTGACAGGAAACCTACTGTCAAGCCTTACCCAGCTCGAGCTTGGCTCAGCAGCAGGAGGGCAGAATCGTGTCCCTGGTCGGCAGCAACCATAGTTTGCTGTCCGGGTCTGGAAGACTTGTACCAGGAGCACGGAGGGCTCCCCGGAGGAGACCCACAGCGCATGGAATCATACCTCCAACACCGTTTATGGTGTTGGGGTATGATTCTAACATGTTTGATACCAAACACGCCAGGGTTCGTTACAGCCAATTTAGAGTTAGCCATCGCATAATGACACATGGGCACTCTATGTATCGTAATGGCTGATGCCCTTACAACGCCTGGAGAATGGACTTTGGGAATTGTAGGGGTGTCTTGCTCATGCAGGGGCACCCTCACACTTATAACCAAGCATCCTGCCTTCAGGATTGAAAGGCCTGCCTTAGGGGTAACTTATAGGTTTTAAGTGCAGTGACCTCAGATATAAGAAAAACTATATCTGTCGTAAGTGGTGCTAGCACCAGCTTACACAGGCTGCAATGGCAGGCCTCTAGTCACAGTTTGAGTGGTCTCTCATGGGTGGCACAATACATGTTGCAGCCCATGGGAAACCCCTGGTGTACCTATGCCCTGGGTACCTTAGTACCATATACTACGGACTTAGGAAGGTACCAAAGTACTTACCACAGTCCAATTTAGGGAGAGAGCACAGTGACTGGGGTCCGGATTAGCAAGATCCCAGTCAGACTAGTCTAAAACACACTGACACCAGGCAAAAAGAGGGGGTAACCATGCCAGAAGGATCCTACCTTTCTACATCCCAACACTGCAGGGGCTATCATTACGCCACTGTTGCCTGAATCGACATATGACATTTAAAAAACAGTTGCTTCATTTATCAGAAGTGGATTCAGCTTGGGCCTGCTTGACACATTCACTATATCTTTCACACACCCACCACTCGCACATTACCAATTACTTTGGCAGCTATTTTAATGAAATGTTTGAAGGCTAACATTTGATCCAAGATGGATGGGTTTATACTTTTAGTATTAATTAGAATATAGATGTACAATAGATTAACATCCTTGTCAAATAACAAGAACTGATTTTCACACTTCTTCCAGTGTATTGCTGTCCCTAACTATTTTGAAACTCTATATGTTAAAGGTGCAGATTATAGATGGTTTATGTAAACCACTGAAAGGATTACTGATCTTTCTTTGAGTATGCAAGATATAAAGTACCACATTTATAACATTACTAGAACCACTCTATGAAAACCATTATATTTCACGGTAATCAATATCAGTATGCAGTATTGCATCAACGAACAATTTACACTCAGATAACTTAGTATTAAAGTAAAAAAGCTGTACGCACCAGAAGAAGAGTTTGCTGCAGATGAGGTAACTGATGTGTCAACTGAAGGTTGTGACCGACTAATGAAAAATAAATCTTTCTCTCCTCCAAACAACAGGTCTTCTGATGACTCATGTGAGGCTCCTCCAACAAATAGGTCATTGAGTAAATCTGCGTTGCTTGATGAGGTCTTAATAGTCGACTGAATCAGTTCTATTTCAGCTTCAGACTCTAGGCCCAGTAAATCAACCGTGTTTTCAACCAGTGTCTTATGACACTGGGCAGACTGAGTGTCAAAGTTTGCCTCATATATCACATTTTCAGCTTTCGTAAGTTCGGGTGTACTGGATATTTCGGATTCCTCCACTTTTACTGATCTGTGCTCATTAAAGACAGATAACTCTTCATCTGATGGATAGCTTTCATCCATATCATCCATTGTTTCTGTGAGTTCATCCTGTGAAAAGTGGTTATTTCCTTCACTTTCTGCAGTTCTTCCTTCTGTGCAATTCAAACAAAAGTTTTTATTATTAAAACAACTTCATGGAAACAGATTCGCAACAATACATATCTATGCTGACTGGCTCGTTATGAAACTTTTCTCTGCTTTAATGACATATAGATGCGCCAGTAAAGTGGTCCCCATGACACCCTTATGAGGGCGTTTATAAATGTGCCCATTTTGTGTAATTAACCCCCCCCCCTCACCCCCCCTCAAATCCCTCGGGCTAGAGACGATTATTGTTTTCAATTTTTTTTGCACCACAATGGAGGAAAAGTTCCTGCTTGTGCTGATGCTACGAAGGAGTTGGATATTTTTTAGTCTACGAAAAACCCTAAATAATATCCGACTCCTTCTGGGTCACAGATACAATTCTGTGCCCCAGAAAGAAGATACTGTTTTGATTTTTTCTAAGCGTAAGAAAAAAATCCTAACGGCTCTATGGTGAGGCACAGATATTACGTTATTTAAGAATTTCTTAAGATTAAAATGTTATTAAGATAAATTAACAAGAAACAGGTACTCCAGTCAATGAGTGGAGGAAAGGGACATAATTACACCATGTGTAATATGCACCACTGCCACAAATAATAATCAAGTTTAAAAGCTGAAAGCCAGTAAACGTTAGTCTCCAACATCAAAATATTTTTCCACAACACGTCTTCTCTTCCCAATTCATCATGTGAAAATGGATTGATTGCAAGTCGCTTACACATGGTCACCAACACTTATGTTACCAAACTGCACTTTTAACTTAGGAGTGTATAACGTGACCAGATGTGTTGGAAAACGTTTATAAATTTCTTTTAAGTTTTTTTTTTTAACATATTTTTATTGAATTTTATAGCATAGGCCATCCTGCCAACCATAGACACATATTTGTGAATCCGTACATGCAGCGCCATGGACAAGCAATCTGTACAACCTTAGCACTATGCGTGTTAACACAGTATTTCTAGTACAACCCGACAGCTAGGTACTGTACATACGATGTCCGTTATCTATAAAGTCCAAATGTACAGTCCATTCCCGTATCAATAAAGGTGTCTGGTCACATATTACTATAAACCCATCTATCCTAACTTAACCTACCCACCCGCCCACCCACCACCCTCCCATTAGGCTCGCCGGAATACATTTTGTCAATTAACTATTCGCACAAAGTACTAACAATGCAGTAGCTAACACCATTACTCATATTAAAGCCCAGTTCCAGGTGACCTGATGTGTGGACATGGTACCCATAGGAAATATTCCCTACAATGTGTACGTTTTGGCTATACATTACTCTAACTGAGAACCAGTTGGCTCCAATACATCCACTGCTTTAAGTGATTCCAACATACTGTCCCAGTCCATGGAGATGAGTTTTTTGCGCTGCCCTCTCTTTTCCTCATACCGTAGCGCGACGCTCTCTGCCGCTCCCCAGCGGACCATCTCCGTGTGCCACATGTGTAATCGAGGAGGGAATGCAGATTTCCATCTCATGGTGATGGTTCTTAACACCAGTAGCATGGCTAGGTTCGCAAATCTATACTGCGTTTTCCGTTGTTTGGGGCGGGGGTGTACTCCCAGAAGGCAGCTTTCGGCTGCACTCCATACCGAGGTGCCCGTGATATCTGCTATTATGTCTCTTATTTGTGCCCACATACTACTTAGTTTTGGACAGTTCCATAACATGTGGAGCAAGCCAGCATCTGCCTCCCTGCACCTAGGGCATGTGAGCTGGGCGTCTGGGTATATACAGTTCAATCGATGTGGTGTAAGATATGCCCTGTGCAGCACCATGTATTGGATGTATTTGAACCTAGCATTCCTGGACACTTTCTTCGGATGCTCTAGGACGGTTCCCCATTCCCTATCCGTGAGACTACGCCCAATGTCTCCCTCCCATTTTACACGTAGGGGAGCCAGTGAAAGTCCAGTGTGTGCCCGGACACCTCTATAGAGCCAGCGGACCAAGTGGCTTCCTCTTCCCATTATGAATTTCTTTTAAGTTAAGTGTTAAGCTGGGAGTTGGAGTGAGAGAAGGGGTCCCATATTCAAACAAATCAGCTGTTCCCTGCCATCGCAATCATAATCCCACTCAACACCTCAGGAATAGAGAGTATGGACATTTAAAAAAGCTTCACCATGACAGATTACTCCCATTGTTATACCTAATTTGCACCTAACAAAGCAGTTTCAATCAAGTTTAATGATGCATATGTGTCCATGGATATAATTAGCATGCAGCAGATTTTTTTGAAAACGTAGCATGCAGCAGATTTAGCAAGCGGATATGCCATGTGTATTGGTCTTTAGTGTGGCTGTGACTGCAGTTACACATTGTGGCTCTGACTGAATGATGTCTTGATGATTCACATAATGTTCAGTATTGATATTTTCATTGCTTAGTCCTAGATATAATAAATTATTTTGTGTAGCCCGGATGTACAATGGCATAAATGAACAAGTTACTTACCTTCTGTAACGATATATCTGTAAGAGACATAGATTAGTTTTAGATTCCTACCTTAGAATTACCCCCAGGCGTCAGACTGGATCCGGAAAGTTTTTTCGTCAGAAGTACCCCTGGCGTCGAAAGGTGGCGTCGGTCAGCTCTACGTTCGTCGTTGGCGTTGTGGTCGCCAGGATGACGTCGCGGTAGCTACTTAGATGCCGCCCTTGCGCGCTGACGTCAGTTCTGTACACGACTTTCCACGCCAGGAGTGCAGAGCCCTGCAAGACACTGACCACTGGTGCACAAAACTAGGGCCCTGAAAGGAAGTCCTTAACCCTAGAAATCAATTCGCAGAACGGGGAGGATGGGTGGGGTGGTAAGGAATCTATAACTAATCTGTGTCTCTTACAGATATATCGTTACCGAAGGTAAGTAACTTGTTCATCTGAAAGACGATTAGTTATAGATTCCTTACCTTAGAATAGATACCCCAGCAATACCAACCCCGGAGGTGGGTCTGCGAACCAAGTTAACACCAGAAAGTCCTGGTGAACAGAACGGCCAAAGAAGCCGTCTCTATGGACTTGGCTGTCCAGGCAGTAGTGTTTTGTGAACGTGTGTGGCGATGCCCACGTAGCTGCCTGACAGATGTCAGTAAAGGGGACTCCACGTCCCAAAGCAGTGGTAGCTGCAGTCGCCCTGGTGGAATGGGCGCGTAACCCCACTGGAAGCTCCTTCTTTGCCAAGGAAAAGCAAGCTTTGATGCACAAGAAGACCCATCTAAAAATGGTCCGTTTGTGCACGGCCCGACCTTTTTTGGCGCCCACAGCCAACAAAGAGCTGGTCATCCACTCGGAATTGCTTTGTGCGATCCAAATAAAATGAAAGCGCACGTTTTGGATCCAGACGGTGGAGCCTCTCTTCCTCTTTGGAAGGATTCGGAGGCGGAAAGAAGGTAGGCAAAGTGATGATCTGTCCAATGTGGAAAGAAGCAACCACTTTGGGAAGGAAGGAAGGACGAGTTTGAAGGACAACCTTGTCCGGATGAACAGCCAGAAAAGGAGGTTTAGAAGAAAGAACTTGGAGCTCACTCACCCTGCGCGCAGAGGTGATGGCTACCAGAAAGGCAGTTTTTAAAGTCAGAAGTCTGAGAGGACAGTTATGTAGCGGCTCAAAGGGAGCGCACATAAGACACGTAAGAACCAAGTTCAAGTCCCACAGGGGCATTACGAAGGGAACAGGAGGAAAAAGATGAGTAATGCCCTTAACAAAGCGATTTACAACAGGGGACTTGAAAAGAGAAGGTTGATCAGGAAGCCTAAGAAAGGCTGAAATCGCCGAAAGGTAGCCCTTAAGTGTGCCCAGAGCAGAGCCCTGTTGGGCCAAAGAAAGGAGGAACAAGAGAACCTCAGAAAGAGGGGCAGAAAGGGGATCCACAGCCTTTGCTATGCACCATGCCACAAATTTATTCCATCTGCAGGCATATACCGTCTTAGTGGAGGGACGCCTAGCTGCCAAGATAAAATCACAGACTTCAGGAGGAAGGTCGGAAGCTGTCAACTGTTGCCGCTTAATCTCCACGCAAGGAGGTGGAGGCTGGACAGGTTCGGGTGGAGGACCGTCCCCTGCTGCTGCGACAGAAGATCCTCCCGAAGAGGCAGTCGGATCGGAGGATCGATGGCCATGTCTAATAGCTCGGGATACCAGACCCTTCGTGCCCAATCCGGAGCCACAAGAATGACTTGGGCCCAGTCGCGCCTGATCTTCAGCACTCTGGGCAGAATTGGTATAGGCGGAAAGGCGTATAGAAGACCGCAACTCCACTCGCGACGAAAAGCGTCGCCGAGCGAGTGTCGCCTTGGAAATTCCAATGCGCAGAATTGCTGACTGCGCATTCTCTTCGGTTGCGAATAGATCTAACCAAGGCTCTCCCCACCGTTGAAAGAGACCTTGCACCACGTCCGAGTAAAGACGCCATTCGTGATCCATCATGCAGCTGCGGCTGAGTTCGTCCGCCCTGGCGTTCAGCGAACCTGCCAGGTGTTGAACCATCAGGAATATGCCCTGATGTTCCAGCCATGTCCAGAGGCGCAGAGCCTCTTGACGAACAAGTTACTAACTTGTGTAACGATATATCTGTAAGAGACAGTAGTTAGTGACAGATTCCTTACCTTAGAATATCCCCAGGCGTCAGGCTGGATCCGGAAAGTTTTTGCGTAGCAGTACCCTTGCGCGTCGGTAGGCGGCGTCGTGCGGCTCCGCGTCCGTCGTCGGCGTCGTGATCGCCGGGATGACGTCGCGGGCAGTACTTAGACGCCGCCCCTGCGCGCTGACGTAAGTTCTGTACACGACTTTCCGCGCCAGGAACGCAGAGCCATGCAAGAAGCTGACATAGGTGTCTGAAAAATACTAGGGCCCTGAAAGGGATGTCCTTAACCCTAGAAATCAGTTCGCAGAACGGGGAGGATGGGTGGGGCGGTAAGGAATCGGTCACTAACTACTGTCTCTTACAGATATATCGTTACACAAGTTAGTAACTTGTGCATCTGAAAGACACGTTAGTGACAGATTCCTTACCTTAGAATAGATACCCCAGCAATACCAACCCCGGTGGTGGGTCTGCGAACAAAGATCAGACAAGGAAGTCCCGGAGGACAGAACGGCCAAAGAAGCCGTCCCTCCGGACCTGATTGTCAAGGCAGTAATGCTTGGTAAACGTGTGCAGCGAGGCCCACGTAGCTGCCTGACAGATATCCTGCAGCGGAACACCGCGGCCTAAGGCCGTGGTAGCAGCCGTTGCCCTGGTGGAATGGGCACGCAGCCCAACAGGAGGCTCCTTCTTAGCCAAAGAATAGCAGGCTTTGATACACAAGGTGACCCAGCGGGAGATGGTTCTCTTGTGCACCGCCCGACCTTTTTTGGCGCCGACGTAGCCAACAAAGAGCTGGTCATCCACCCGGAAGTGTTGTGTGCGGTTGATATAAAAGGAAAGCGCACGTTTTGGGTCCAGACGGTGGAGCCTCTCTTCCTCTCTGGAAGGATGCGGAGGCGGAAAGAAGGTGGGCAAAGTGATGGTCTGCCCAATATGGAAGGCAGTAACCACCTTTGGCAAGAAGGACGGACGCGTCCTAAGAACAACCTTGTCTGGATGGACAGACAGAAAGGGAGGTTTGCATGATAGAGCCTGGAGCTCACTCACCCGCCGAGCGGAAGTGATGGCCACCAGAAAGGCTGTCTTCAAAGTAAGAAGACGAAGAGGACAGTTATGTAGAGGCTCAAAGGGAGCGCACATTAAAAGGGTAAGAACCAAGTTTAAGTCCCACTGAGGCATAACAAACGGAACAGGAGGGAAGAGGTGTGTAATGCCTTTTAGAAACCTGTTAACAACAGGGGACTTAAAAAGAGAGGGCTGGTCAGGGAGCCTGAGGAAGGCCGATATAGCACAAAGATATCCCTTGATGGTACCCAGGGCAGAGCCCTGTTGGGCCAGAGAAAGAAGGAACAGAAGAACCTCAGAAAGAGGGGCAGAGAGGGGATTCACAGCCTTTGCTGTGCACCATGCCACAAACTTGTTCCACCTGCAGGCGTATACCACCTTAGTGGAGGGACGCCTGGCTGCCAGAATCACATCACAAACTTCGGGAGGCAAGTCGAAAGGAATCAACTGCCGCCGCTCAATCTCCACGCAAGCAGGTGGAGACTGGACAGGTTCGGGTGGAGGACCGTCCCCTGCTGCTGCGACAGAAGATCCTCCCGAAGAGGCAGACGGATCGGGGATCGACGCTCATACTGAGTAGCTCGGGATACCAAACTCTTCGAGCCCAGTCCGGAGCCACAAGAATGACTTGGGCCCGGTCGCGCCGAATCTTCTTCAACACTCTGGGTAGAAGTGGTATAGGCGGAAAGGCGTACAACAGACCGCAACTCCACTCGCGACGAAAAGCGTCGCCGAGCGAGTGCCGCCTTGGAAATTCCAACGTGCAGAACTGCTGACATTGCGCGTTCTCTTCGGTGGCGAACAGATCTAACCAAGGCTCTCCCCTATGCTGAAAGAGACCTTGCGCCACCTCCGAGTGAAGACGCCATTCGTGATCCATCATGCACCTGCGGCTGAGTTCGTCCGCCCTGGCGTTCAGGGAACCTGCCAGGTGTTGAACCATCAGGAATATGCCCTGATGTTCCAGCCATGTCCAGAGGCGCAGAGCCTCCTGACATAGGGTCCACGACCCCACCCCGCCTTGTTTGTTGCAGTACCACATGGCGGTGGTGTTGTCTGTGAACACCTGCTCTACCTTCCCTTTGACAGAGGGAAGGAATGCCTTGAGTGCAAGTCGGATCGCCCGGAGCTCCAGAAGGTTGATATGGAGCCGGGACTCCGCCGGAGACCAGAGGCCTCTGATCTCCGCCTCTCCCATGTGACCGCCCCATCCCAGAAGGGACGCGTCCGTCACGACTGTGTGCTCTGGCTGGGGAAGGGAGAGGGATCTGCCCATGACCCATTGCCGGTTCGAAAGCCACCACTGCAACTGTTTTGCAGTCCCCTCCGAGATCTGGACGTGATCGGACAGGTTGCCCTGGTGCTGCGCCCACTGGAACTTCAGGTCCCACTGCAGAGCCCGCATATGCCATCTGGCATGATCGACCAGCAGGATGCAGGAGGCCATGAGGCCCAGCAGCCTCAGGGTCATCCGTACCGAAACCCAGGATAAAGGCTGAAAGATCGGAATCATAGCCTGAATATCCCGGACTCGCCGTTCGGGAGGATAGGCCCGAAACTGCGTCGTGTCCAGAACTGCTCCGCTGAAAAGGAGCTGTGGAGAAGGAATCAGGTGCGACTTCGGCACATTGATGGAGTACCCCAGCGAGTGCAGGAGTTCGGCCGTAGTCTGGAGGTGGGAGACGACTGCCTGGGACGAGGCCGCCTTCAGCAGCCAGTCGTCGAGGTAGGGGAAGACTGGAACCCCTGCCCGGCGCAGATGAGCTGCGACCACCGCCAACACTTTCGTGAACACCCGAGGGGCATTTGTGAGGCCAAAGGGGAGCACGGTGAATTGAAAATGCTCGAGGCCCACCATGAACCGCAGGTAACGCCGGTGGGCCGGCAGGACGGGGATGTGGAAATAAGCGTCCTGCAAGTCCAACGCTACCATCCAGTCTCCAGGGTCGATGGCAGTCAAGACCTGAGCTAAGGTGAGCATCTTGAACTTCTCCTTCCGGAGGAAGCGATTGACGTTCCTGAGGTCCAAGATAGGACGCATGTCCTCCTTGTCCTTTTTGGGCACCAGAAAGTAGTGGGAGTAGCAACCACGCCCTACTTCTGGGGTCGGAACATGCTCGATGGCCCTCTTGGCCAAGAGGGCCGTGACTTCCTTCTGCAGAAGCACCAAGTGATCCCCTGACATGCGGTGGAATTGAGGTGGCATGGCTGGGGGGGTGGTCTCGAAGGGGAGGGAGTAGCCCCTTCGGACAATGTCCAAGACCCACCTGTCCGAGGTGATGACACGCCAGTGGTGAAGGTGATGGCGGACCCTGCCCCCTACTGGCGTGCTGTGCACCTGAAAAGAAGGACTAGGAGGGCTTGGAGGACGGGGCGGGGTGGGTGGCCTGACCCGCACGCTGGTTGCCCGATCCGCCACGGCGGAAGCCACGTCCTCAGCCACGCGAAGACACCTGCTGCGCGGGCCGGTGGCTGGGCAGCGGACGTGACTGGGCGCCCCTTCCGTGGCCACGAAAGGGGCGAAAAGCAGAGGTTAGCGGAGGGCGCACAGCCGAAAGGCCCAGGGACTTGGCAGTAGCCTGTGAGTCCTTAAAGCGCTCCAGCGCATGGTCTGCTGTGGAACCAAAAGACCGACTCCATCAAAGGGCATGTCCATGAGTGTATTCTGGACATCACCCGAGAAACCAGTTGTTCTCAGCCAGGCGTGGCGATGCAGCGCCACCGTCGTTGCAAGCGATCTGCCCAGCGAGTCGGCGGTATCAAGGCCACAACGGATGGTGTACTTTGCCGCATCCCTTCCTTCCGCAATGGTGCGGGAAAGCAGTGTCTGGACCTCCTCAGGACACTGGGGCAAAGCGAGCGCCACCGAATCCCACAGAGAGTGGGAATATCGGCCCAAAAGGCAAGCGGTGTTGACTGACCGCAAGCCAGCACTGGAGGAAGAAAAGGCCTTCTTCCCAAATTGGTCCAGGCGTTTGGATTCCCTATCCGGAGGGGCGGTAGGGAAGGCGGTTTGGGAGGCAGAGGCTTGGACAACCAAGCTCTCGGGGGGTGGGATGTTGAGAGAGAAACAAGGGGTCGCCCGGAGCAGGGCGATGGCGTCGGGTCACGTTCCTATCCACAGGAGCCCCTGTGGCGGGCTTGGACCAGGTGCCCAAAAGGACGTCAGACAGTGCATCATTGAACGGCAGCAATGGCTCCGAGGAGGTAGCTGCCGGCTGAAGCACTTCCGTCAGGAGGTTAGTCCTGACAGCCACTGTAGACCATTGGAGGTGTAAGGCTCCAGCTGCTCTACGCAACACCGTTGCAAAATTTGCTCCCTCCTCCGTAGCCACGGAAGGAGGAGACAGCATGCCAGTGTCAGGAGAAGTGTCCAGACCACTGGCATCCCCAAGTTCCTCTGCCCAGTCCTGATCATACTCACACTGCTGTGTGAGAGGGTCTTCCGACCCCTCCCAGCTCTCCTGGTCCTCCTCCGATAGAAAATAAGGAGGAGGGGGGGACGTCAGGGACCCAAGTTCTCAGTGGCGCCGGAGCCGGGCGACGCCGGTCCGACGCCACGTCCGGATCCGGAGAGAACGGGGGAACGACGCCGCCCGGAGCCCCGGGCGGCGTCAGGAACGGCACCGGGGACATCGCCGTCGGCGGAGGCGTAGTTAGGTCAACCGGCGTCGATGGGGGTTGCGGTACCACCGGAGCCGGGATCGAGGCCGGGGCCGGGAGCGAGGCTGGTGAGACAGGCGCCGCCGGGACCGGAGTCGTCGGCGGCGCCGGGGCAACCCTATCAGGGCCCGCGGGGCCCGAAGGCGCACCGGAGGGGCCTTGAGGCCCGAAGAGGCGGGCCATGGCCGACAGGAATTTCTGTATCTCGGCCGGAGTCGCCCCCGAACCCGGGAAGGACGGGTAATGCGGGGGCGGCTCCACAGGCACCTCCGGAGCCGCGGGGGCGGGGACGGTGCCGACAGGGGCCTCAGCCAAGTCGCGAGACCGGCGAGGCGAAGTCTTAGAGCGATGGTGCTTCTTAGACTTTTTGTGCTTCGACTTACCCGAATAGTGCGAAGACTTGGACTCCGATGACGGGAGAGGACTCCGCGACCGGCCCCTCGACCTCTCCCGTGACCGGGGCTTGGTGCGGCGCGGAGCCGACTGCCGGACCTCGAGTAGCTTTCGAGACCGCTCTCGCAAAGCCTTCGGGTGTAAGGCCCGGCAGTCGGAACACGACTTCGTGTCGTGGTCGCGGCCGAGACAGTAGAGACATCATTCGACCACAGGCGTCGCATGGCTTGAAGCCGGGCATCCCTACCGACACCTCGGAGCCTAGATGACTCGAAGAAAATACAGTGAAAAAATCACCAAAAAGGTAGTCAAAAGATGACTAGGGCACTGCTCTTCCCGGATCTGCGCTTACTGGCGCGGAAAAAGAAGAACTGACGTCAGCGCGCAGGGGCGGCGTCTAAGTACTGCCCGCGACGTCATCCCGGCGATCACGACGCCGACGACGGACGCGGAGCCGCACGACGCCGCCTACCGACGCGCAAGGGTACTGCTACGCAAAAACTTTCCGGATCCAGCCTGACGCCTGGGGATATTCTAAGGTAAGGAATCTGTCACTAACGTGTCTCTTTCAGATATAGGGCCCACGACCCCTCCCCGCCTTGTTTGTTGCAGTACCACATAGCGGAGGTGTTATCCGTGAACACCTGCACTACTCATCCCCGGACAGAGGGAAGGAATGCTTTGAGTGCAAGACGAATCGCCCGAAGCTCCAGAAGGTTGATGTGGAGCCCGGACTCCGCCGGAGACCAGAGGCCTCTGATCTCCACCTCCCCCATGTGGCCGCCCCATCCCAGAAGTGATGCATCGGTCACCACTTTGAACTCTGGTTGGGAAAGGGAGAGGGATCTGCCGTCGACCCAATCCTGGTTCGTTAGCCACCACTGCAATTGATGTGCAGTGCCCTCCGAGATCTGAACGCAATTGGACAGATTCCCCTGATGCTGTGCCCACTGAAACTTCAGGTCCCACTGCAGAGCCTGTATATGCCATCTGGCATGGTCCACCAGCAGGATGCAGGAGGCCATGAGGCCCAGTAGCCTCAGGGTCAACTTGACAGAAACCCGAGATAGAGGCTGAAAGATCGGAATCATAGCCTGAATATCCCGGACTCGCTGCTCGGGAGGATAAGCCTTAAACTGTGCTGTGTCCAGAACCGCTCCGATAAAAAGGAGCTTCTGAGAGGGAATCAGGTGTGACTTCGGCACGTTGATGGTGAACCCCAGCGAATGCAGGAGGTCGGCCGTAGTCTGGAGGTGGGAGAAGACAGCCTGGGGCGAGCCCGCCTTCAACAGCCAGTCATCGAGATATGGGAAGACTGGAACCACTGATCCGCGCAGATGAGCTGCGACCACCGCCATCACTTTCGTGAACACCCGAGGCGCGCTTGTAAGGCCAAAGGGGAGCACGGTAAACTGAAAGTGCTCGTGGCCTACCGTGAACCGTAGGTAATCCCTGTGGGCCGGCAGGACGGGGATGTGAAAATAAGCGTCCTGCAAGTCCAATGCTACCATCCAGTCTCCAGGGTCGAGGGCAGACAGGACCTGAGCCAATGTCAACATTTTGAACTTCTCCTTCCGGAGGAAGCAGTTGACGTTCCTGAGATCCAAGATAGGATGCAGACCCTTGTCCTTCTTGGGCACCAGAAAGTAGTGGGAATAACAACCAAGACCTACTTCTGGGCCACGAACTCGCTCGATGGCTCCCTTGGCCAACAGAGCCGTAACTTCCTGGTAGAGAAGGGCCAAGTGATCCTCCGACATGCGATGGAATTGAGGTGGCATGGATGGCGTGGTAGTCTCAAAGGGGAGGGAGTAGCCCCTTCGCACTATCAGCAAAACCCACCTGTGAGACGTGATGTTGAGCCAGTGGGGGAGGTGATGGCGAATCCTGCTGCCCACTGGCGAATGGGGGCCCTGAAAGGAAGGACTAGGAGGGGGGCACTGGTGGACTGGCCTGCCCGCTGGCCCCCAGACCCACGACAGTGGGTCCCACGTCCCCGGCCGCGTAGAGGCTGGCCTGTGGCTCTGGACGGAACGTGGCGGGCACCCCTTCCGTAGCCACAAAAGGGGCGAAAAGCAGACTGCACGGGGCGAGAGGTAGAAGCGGGACCCAAGGACCTGGCCGTAGCCCTGGAGTCCTTAAAGCGCGTTGTCTGCTTTGTCGCCAAACAAGCCCATCAAAGGGCATGTCCAAAAGTGTAGCTTGGAGCTTGAAAGCCAGTGGAACTCAGCCAGGCGTAGCGTCTCAGGGCTACGGACGTTGAAATCGTCCTGCCCAGCGAGTCGGCGGTGTCCAGTCCACATCGTATGGCGAACTTCGCTGCATCTCTCCCTTCGGCAACTGCACGGGAGAGTACGGTCCGGGCCTCCTCCGGGCACTGTGGCAGCACCGACCGTGTCCCACACCGAATGGGAGTAACGGCCCAAGAGACATGCGGTGTTCACCGACCGCAGTCCTAAACTGGAGGAAGAAAACATTCTCTTCCCAAGATGGTCCAGCTTCTTGGATTCCCGATCAGGTGGAGCAGTGGGGAATGCACCCTTGGAAGTCGGGGCTTGGACCACCAAGATCTCGGGGTAGGGTGTTGGGAGAGGAAAATGGGGTCGAACGGGGCCGGGCGGTGGCGTCAGGCAATCATCCTATCCACAGGGGCCCCGTGTTGGGCTTGGACCAAGTGCCCAGAAGGATGCCCGAGAGGGCCTCATTGAACGGCAGCAGGGGCTCCGAAGAGGCCGCCGCCGGTTGAAGCACCTCGGTCAGGAGGTTAGTCCTGACTGTGAGAAGTTGGCCTGGTATATGCTGTCCATTAATTAAAGTGGGCACCTTGCACCAGTCCAAACGACCCTTATGATGTATGAGGTCAAGGATAACCTTTAGAAAGCTATCCTAGTGGTAGCTGTGGAGAGCAGCCTTCAGGCTTAATCTTGAAGGAATGTAAAGCAGCTTGTTTTACCAGAATATCACCTCCTATATTGACTAAATGAAAGGAGAACCACACAGTAGTTATATAAAAATAGGTATTTATTAATATAACACTCTCTAGTATCCTCTACACGAGGATAGAACACAAAGCACACAATACGAGATCAATAGAACAGTTGTAAGTAGCACAATATACAGTGGGCTCCAGGGGGAGACCAAACCATATACTAAAATAGTGGTATAACAATCACGACATGAGTCAAGACACAGTCTAGAGCACGTAGAATCGCTGGGACCCCAAGGAACCACCCAAGGTGAGTAGATATGGACCCCACGGAGGACGGGTGCAGTGTGCTAACACGACCGCGGGCTCCGTACAATTCTATAGGGAAGTCGCGGTTACAGTTTTAAAGTTTAAGGACCCTTCTAGGAGGACTTCGAACAAACCCTTTGGAACTTAAGAGGTTGGAGAGCCACCCCACCCGTGGATACCGTAATACCCGAGTTACCTATCCCAGAGGAGCCAGGTGCATAGGTCTGAAGTGGTGTCGGAAACCGCCGTCGTTCTCAATGGAGGGCTGGGAAGAAGTACTGCTGCCGTGAAGGTAAAAACGGTCCGGAGGAATCCATGCCTGGATTTTGGAAGGAAGGAACCTGAAAGCAGAGGGGACAGAGTCTATGTCACTTCAGAGTCACCAGGGGCTCGGTAGACGAATGCCCACCGATGTCGGGTGCTTCAGGTGTGAAGAAGGGATGCTTGACTCTGCAGCCACGAGGACCAGGAGACGTCAAGGATGACCAGGAGCCGGAGGTGAGCTGTCCCACGAAGGATGTCGAGTGCTGAGGGGTTGGTGTCTGGCTGGAGAAGCAACAAGCCTTGGCAAAAGCAAACCACGCAGGAAGGCCAAGCAGGTTACGGTGTGGACCAGCAAGGACCAGGAGACTCACCAAGCAATGGGGAGTCAGGGCACGTCTGGAGCAACCAGGAAAGCCCAACAGAATTCAAGATGACCCTCAGGGGGACCACAGGCTAAAGTACCAGGAGTCGTGAGGGGACCTCGAGCAAGATTGCAAAGTACCAGCCCACGGAGCACTCGGTGCGAGGAGGCCGGAGTTCTTTGGTGCAAACACTGCTCTGGGTCAGGACTACACGGAGTCCAATGCACAAGCTCGGGAATCCCCAACAAGCATATGCAACTGCAAATGGAAGCGGTGCACAGGGGTTCGGCTTATGCAGTCCCCATGAAGGATACTGGCCTCAAACTTGCTGAGAGGGCAGATCGACCTCAGGGACCTTCGAAAACCCACCTCCTGTGTTGCTGAAATCTTCGGAGTCCGCAGGAGCTCAGGAGCAGCAGACCGGTCAGTTGCGTTAAGGTGCCTGCAGTTGCAGGGGAGTGACTCCTTCACTCCAAGGGAGATTCTTCAGTTGTCCTTAGGGCACCACAGGTCCTGCACGGAGCCTGTATGGAGCAAGGGCAGAGACGAAGCTTTGGACGGAGAGGGAGACGAAGTCGGGCCCAGTCGAAGTCCAGCGAAATCCAGAGTGTCCAGACGGTCGAAGGTCAGTGGTTTCTTCTTGTAGAATCTTGTCCACGTAAAATCTCAAGTCTTACAGCCCGGTAAGGTCTTTTGTACCCACGGAAGGGGTTGGACAAATTCGGGGGACCCTCCTAGGGAACGGTCAGGTCAGAGGGGTGGTTACACCCATGTCCTTTGTCCAGTTTCGCGCCAGAGCAGGAGCCAATGGCTCCCAGAACTGGTTTGAGCTGGACTATGCACAGGGACAGCAAACGTGGCCCCAGTGCAGACTTTCAGGCACTCTCGGAGTGCACCCACCCAGCCCCAATACACTAAATCCTGTCTGGGAGGTGGTCACACCTCCCTGTGACAGGATGCCTATTGTGCTCGAGCTTGGCTCAGCAGCCGGAGGGCAGAAATGTGTCTCTGGTCGGCAGCATCCATTTTGTGCTGTCCGGGTCGAGATGGCTGGCACCGGATAAACCAGTGACCCCACGAAGCTCGCTTCTGAAGGGTGGAATCATACCTCCCACAATGGTTACCGGTGTGGAGGTATGATTCCAAGGTGTTTGATACCAAACACGATATGTTTCTATGCAGCCGTTTTCGAGACAGCATTTACAGCAAGGTTATAATGCACCTCTACCTATATGTCCGGCTGAGTCACAGGCAACCCGGGAGAATGGTCTCCGAAGGCTGCAGAGGGTCTCTGCTCATGCAGGAGCACCCTCTCACTACAAACCCAGCCCCCTGCCTTCAGGATTGATAAGGCCTGCTATAGGGGTGACTTATAAGTTTTAAGTGTAGTGACCTATTGATATAGTGAACCTATATCTAACGTAAGTGGTGCAAGCACCATCTTACACAGGTTGCAGTAGCAGACCTGTAGTTCCATTTTGCATGGCCTCTCATGGGTGGCATAATACATGCTTCAGCCCATGGGAGGCCTCTGGGGTACTTAGGCCCTGGGTACATGTGTACCATATACCAGGGACTTATAAGGGTACCCCAGTATCCAATCTGGAGTGTACCAAAGTACATGTATGTCAGTTTAAAGGAGAAAGTAGATAGACTGGGGTCCTGATTAGCAGGATCCCAGTCAGACCAGTCAAAAACAGTGCAACATCAAGCAAAAAGTGGGGGTAACCATAAGAAGCAGTTCCTACTTTCCTACACAACTCCCCCCCCCCCAAACGAAAGGACATGAGACTAACCTTGACCAGTTGAGTCTTCATTTTCTAAGTGAAAATATCTGGAGAGTCCATCTGCATTGGCATGGTTACTCCCAGGTCTATGTTCCACTGTATAGTCCATCACCTGTAGGGAAATGGACCACCTCAAAAGTTTGGGGTTTTCACCCTTCATCTGTTTTAGCCATAAGAGGGGCTTATGGTCTGTCTGAACAATGAAGTGAGTGCCAAAAAAGTATGGCCTCAGCTTCTACAGAGCCCAAACCACAGCAAAGGCTTCCCTCTCAATAGCTGACCAACGTTTCTCTCTGGGGGTCAGCCTTCTGCTTATAAAAGCTACTGGCTGATCCTGACCCTCTTCATTCAGTTGTGATAACACAGCCCTACCCCCAACTCAGTTGCATCAGTTTGAACAATGAATTGCTTGGAATAGTCAGGACTCTGCAGAATGGGAGCAGTGCACATGGCCTGCTTCAGGTCATCAAATGCCTTGTGACAGCAAACTGTCCACTGAACTTTCTTAGGCATTCTTTTAGAGGTCAGCTCATTCAAGGGGGTTACTATAGATCCATATCCCTTGACAAACCTCCTGTAATACCCAGTCAGGCCCAAGAAAGCTCTGACCTGAGTCTGGGTAGTTGTAGCAACCCAGTCCATGATGGTCTGGATTTTGCTCTGCAATGGTTGAACCTGGCCTACACCCACAAGGTGGCCCAGGTACACAACCTTACTCTGCCCTATCTGGCACTTGGCGGCCTCGATAGTGAGGCCTGCTTTTTTTAGGGCCTCCAGAACATTTCTTAGGTAGACCAGGTGATCCTCCCAGGTGGAACTAAAGACAGCAATATCATCAAGATAAGCTGCACTATAGTCCTCCAGGCCTGTGAGAACTTTATTCACCAACCTTTGAAATGTGGCAGGTGCATTCTTCAAGCCAAAGGGCATCACAATAAATTAAAATACTGTTTTTGGTTTGGCATCCTCAGCTAGTTTGATTTGCCAATATCCAGCAGTGAGGTCAAATGTACTCAAGAACTTGGCTGAGGCCAAGGTATTAATAAGTTCCTTTGCCCTAGGAATAGGGTGAGCATTAGTCCTAGTGACTGCATTGAGCCCCCTGTAGTCTACACAAAAACTCATTTCTCTTTTACCACTCTGGGTATGAGGCTTGGGTACCAGGACTAGTGGACTAGCCCAAGGGCTATCTGAGGGTTCAATGACTCCCAATTCCAGCATCTTTTGGACCTCAGTCCTGATGCAGTCCCTGACATGGTCAGGTTGCCTGTAAATCTTATTTTTAACAGGCAGACTCTCACCTGTGTCCACTTTATGGGTACACCAAGTGGTCTGACTAGGAGTCAGGGAAAACATATGTCTGTACTGATTGAGGACCTCCCTGCAATCAGTCTGCTGCTGCTCAGTGAGGCTGCCTGCCAAGGCTACACCATCAACTGAGCCATCATCAGGGTTCTGTGAGAGGAGGTCAGGGAGTGGGTCACTCTTTTCCTCCTGTCCCTCATCAGTAGCCATGAGCAAGCCCATGTCTGCCCTGTCAACATATGGCTTGAGCCTGTTCACATGGAGCACCAATGTGGGGGCTCCTGGGAGTTCCAAGGGCCACCAGGTAGGTAACCTCTCCCTTTTGCTCAAGTATGGTATAGGGTCCACTCCATTTGTCCTGGAGAGCTGCTGGGGCCACAGGCTCCAACACCCATACCTTCTGTCCTGGCTGTTAGACAGTCAGCACAGCCTTTTGGTCATGCCAAGCTTTCTGTAATTCTTGGCTAGCCTCAAGGTTTTTGCTTGCCTTCTTCATATACTCAGCTGTCCTGGAGCGGAGACCAAGTACATAGTCCACTATATCTTGTTTAGGTGGTTTGAGAGGTAACTCCCATCCCTCCATCACTAAACATAAGGGACCCCTAACTGGATGTCCAAACAGAAGTTCAAAAGGGCTGTAGACAACCCCCTTCTGAGGAACCTCTCTGTAGGCAAAGAGAAGACAGGGCAACAGGACATCCCATTTTCGCATAAGCTTTTCTGGGAGGCCCATGATCATGCCCTTCAGTGTTCTGTTGAACCTTTCAACTAATCCATTGCATTGTGGGTGATAGGGTGTGGTAAATTTGTAATTTACTCCACACTCCTTCCACATAGCAGTGATATAACTAGACATGAAGTTTGTACCTCTGTCAGTTAAGACCTCCTTAGGGAAACCCACTCTGGAAATAAATTCCCAGGAGGGCCCAGGCCACCACAGGCGCTGTGGTGGTTCTAAGGGGTATGGCTTCTGGGTACCTAGTGGCATGGTCCACCACCACTAGAATATATCTGTGCCCAGATGCTGTTGGAGGATCCATGGGACCAATTATGTCAATCCCAACCCTCTCAAAGGGAAACCCCACCACAGGTAGTGGTATCTGGGGGGCCTTTGTGGCACCACCTGCCTTACCACTGGCTTGACAGGTGGTACAGGAGCGACAAAACTCCTTTGTGTCCTCTGACATGCGAGGCCAGTGAAAGTGAGGGACAAGCCTGTCCCAAGTCTTACTTTGGCCTAAGTGTCCTGCTAAAGGGATATCAAGTGCCAGTGTCAGTAGGAAGCCCCTAAACTTCAGAGGTATGACCAACCTCCTGGTAGCACCAGGCTAGGGGTCTCTACCCTCTGATTAAAGGAGTCCTTCATCCCAGTAGATCCTGTTGGACCCACTGGCACTCCCAGCAGCAGCTTGCTGTCTGAGGGGTTCAAGAGAGGGGCAGCTGTGCTGCTCCTGACTCAGATCTGCCCTGGAAGGGCCCCCTGTCCCCAAGACCTCAACCTGATCAGGTTCAAGTTCCTCTGAGACAGTTCCTTCAAAGGGACTGGGATCATCTTCCTCAGGAGACTGATTCTCACTCTGAGTCTGGGGGGAAGACACTGCCTTACCCCTACTGCTCCTTCTCTTGGAAGGCACCTGGTCCTTTGTTCCAGGATCCAGGGCCTGTTTAGTGGAAGACAGTTTGGCCTGTGACCTAGTCACAGCAAACACATCTGCAGAGATGCCCAACATTGCTGCATGTGTCTTGAGTTCCACTTCAGCCCAGGCTGAAGTTTCCAAATCATTGCCCAACAAGCACTCCACAGGGAGGTCTGAGCTAACCACAACATTCTTAGGGCCAGTTACCCCTCCCCAGCTGAAATTAACAACTGTCAAGGAATGGTCTGTCCTGACATTGTTATCATTGGTCACTCGGTACATCTCACCAAGTATTATCTGATTAGGGTCCACAAGATCTTTTGTCACCATTGTGACACTTGCTCCTGTGTCCCTATATGCCATGGCCTCCTTACCATTGAACAAAGGCTGTTGTCTGTATTTGCCCAGATTACTGGGGCTCACAAATAAGGAGGCAATATCTATGCCTCCATCACAGACAAGAACAGCCTGAGCTGGAGTTCTGACTAGGCCAGAACCCATCTCAGATCCCAGGTTTAACCCTACTATACCCTTGTTCCCTATACCACCACTTTGAGCTGAACTAGGGTGAACAGCTGCCTTAGGGGCAGTGGTGGTGGTTGGAGGTTCCTTGGCCCTTGGACAACTGGCATATTTTGTCCAATGGGTTTTCTCCTTACACAGGAAGCACCAAGGTTTCTTACTGCCTTTACCTTTGTTAGACTGTAAATCCCCCCCCAACACCAGATGCAGGTTTTTGGGGCCCTGATGAAGACTTCAGGTCTTTACTCTTTTCCCCACCCTTATCTGAAGGTTTAGCATCTTGCTTCTTCTGGTCACCACCTGTGGTCTGGTTTTTCGGTTTCACCCTGGTTCTGACCCATCTATCTGCCTTCTTTCCCAATTCTTGGGGAGAAGTCAGATCAGAGTCAACCAGATATTGAAGCAACAACTGATTTTGGCAATTATTAAGGATCTGCTCCCTCATAATCAAATTGTACAATCCCTTGAAATCATTCACTCTGCTGCCAAGTAACCAGCCTTCCAGAGCCTTGGCAGCACAATCTACAAAGTCTACCCAGTCCTGAGTCTGTCTCTTCTGGGTGTCTCTGAACTTAATCCTGTACTGTTCTGTGGTTAGGCCAAAGCCATCAATGAGAGCACTCTTCAGGACTGAATAGTTGTCAGCATCCTCTTCTCTAACAGTGAGGAGCTTATCTCGACCTTTGTCAGCAAAGGAGAGCCACAAGATAGCTGCCCACTGCTCTTGAGGGACCCTCTGTACTTTACAGGGCCTCTCTAAAGCAGTTATCCATTTGTGGATGTCATCCCCACCATGGTAGGGAGGGACTATCTTGCAAAGGTTCCTATGGTCATAAGTATACTCCTTAACCCTAGGGACTCTGTTGCTGCCACCATGGGACTCTAGTCCCAATTTATTTCTAGCCTTCTGGAGTTCTAAGGATTCCTTATCTAGGGCCAATTGCTCTTGCCTGAGCCTAAGCTTGACTTTCTCAGGCTCTAGAAATTGGCACGGTCTTTCATAAGATTTCTCTCTCTTATGAGATATGGAGGTCCCTATAGAATGTCCTGAATAGTGAGATTCTGCAGAGGGAGATCTAGATCTCCTGGGTAAACTCTGCACTCTTCCAGGAGGAGTAAAGAGAGGGCCACTGGGGCCTTCTCCACCCTCTTCCTGAAGAACTAAGTTGTCCAGGTTGGAATCATTTTGATCCTCCTGGCCAGGGTTTGAGTCTAGGTCATAAAAGGTGTCACCTCCTGACCTGTCTTCATTCCCTGCCCCACCCACTCTTTCTACCTCATCTGAACCTGGTGTCTTCCTAAGGTCATCTAAGAGTAACACCTCAATGAGACGTTGGGTGTTGGCATTACTCACAGTCTTCAGCTTCCTAGAAGCAGGCTTTCAAATCCTGAAATGTAAGACCATTGTACCTAGAAGGCAGAGAGCCACTGGCTTCTCCTTTAGAAGACATACTAAGTGTGGTGTAGTGTATGCACCTACCTAACCTTGTGGAAACTTGTTAGATCTGGCACCATTGGCGTGGGTCTCCCTTCCCTCTTTCGCTTTTTGTCCCCTCTGTGTTTGCTGGTGTTAGATGCTCTGGGCGCTGTGCCACTGCCATTCAGTGCTACAGCGCGAATGCTCCCTATTGTAAATTGACTGGATGAATTGGTATTCCCATAATTGCCTCATTTGATTTACCTGTTAGTCCCTAGTATAGTGCACCGTGCGTGCCAAGGGCTGGTAGACCGAATGCTGCTGGTGGGCCTGCATCGCTGATTGCGCCACCCACGTAAGCAGCGGGTAAAGTGTGTCTCAGACCTGCCATCGCAGAGTCTGTGCGCGGTCCAGAACTGCCATTCTTTGACTGTGAAGTGAACCCACTTCCCAGTCCCTCAGCCTTCCCTTGGCATCATGTAAGTCATCCCTATGGCAGGGTGCGTTGTATGTGAAAGGTAGGACCTGCCTTGGTCTGTGTGGCATGTCCTAATAGTGAATTACACTCCATTTCGTTTTTCACTATTGCAAGGCTATGTGTTCCCTTAGGCCAGAATGGGCAGCTTTGATTATTACCTCCTATAGTCCTAGCTGACCCAAGGAACATGTTTGGAAAGTCGAATTTAGTATGCCTGAGCTCAGAATATTAAAACACACCTTTTCGTGAGGATTATTTTTATATTCTGTGTTTGAAAATACCACTTCTAGGAAGTAGGTATTTTCATGCCCAAGCCGTCCAGTGTGCTCTGCTGTTATGTGTATTGGATGTCTGGTCTTGGAGGGTCAGGGCAGGCTGAGCTCGACCTGGGTTGAGTAGCGAGATCTGCAGCTGGAGTATGGGGAGGGGTGACCCTTTGATCTGAGCAGGGCTGGGCCTGGCAAGGTGAATGATGGCTCCAGCCCCCACTGTGCGTCTGATGGCAGACCCCCTCTTCCGCAAAGGCAGGATGCAGCCTCGTAAATAAAGTGCTCCAGGACCACTCCGAACTGGTTCTGGCTAGGTTCAGTGACTTGTGACTTTTGAGAACAAAGACCTGTGGGGTATAAAGATCTGCGCCGAAGCCCCTACGGGGTGTGTTACTTCTGGATGTCAAGACGAACCTCTGTCGGTGTAACGAGAGGAAAAGGACTTTGAAACTTTCATCCATCTTGCTGAAGCAACTACCCAAGGGCCTGATTTGAGCTTGCCTCCTGCTGAAGTCTCAGGGACATTAGACTTCACCCATCAGCCTTCTGAATTCCTATTGAGAGGGGTTCTACTCGCAGGTGAGGCCTCTGTCGAGAATTCCAGAGCCTCTGGGTCTACTGCGGGGAACGCGGGCTGAGAATCATCGCTATCGCTATTGTGGGCCGCTGCAGCTGAGAAGTTGTCGCCGCTGAGAGCCCGCATTTGTCTGTGCTACGAGAATCATCGCTATCGCTATTGTGGGCCGCTGCAGCTGAGGAGCTGTTGCCGCTGAGAGCCCGCAGTTGTCTGTGCTACGAGGATCATCGCTATTGTGGGCCGCTGCAGCTGAGGAGCTGTTGCCGCTGAGAGCCCGCAGTTGTCTGTGCTACGAGGATCATCGCTATTGTGGGCCGCTGCAGCTGAGGAGCTGTTGCCGCTGAGAGCCCGCCTTAATCACCATCTCAGGATCAGCGTGAGTGCACGCCGCGGACCGCTGCAGCTGGGAGCTGTGGCCGCTGCGAGTCCGCCTGTCATCATCGCGGCTTCCTCCCGAAGCTGCGTGCCGTGCCCCCTTTAAACCTCAGGTACATTGTGCATCACCGGGTCGCGTAGACCCCGGTCTCGAACTAAGTTCGCTTCACCCGCTTTTGAGTGTTTCTATTGCTTTTTAGTGAAACTACATTTACGTGCATTGTGGCTTTTTGATCGTAAGCTTATATAAAGATACTTATTTTTCTATAGCTACTTGTGTGGTGTCCCTTTGTGGTGTCTTCACTGCGTTACTGTGTATGGTCATAAGTGCTTCACACACTGCTCTGAGATAGGCCTGTCTGCTCGTGCTACGTTATCAAAGGGTGTAGCCCCCTTACTCTGACTTAGGAAGAAGGGTCCCTTCTTGGACATAGGCGCCAGCCATTGCCAACCAGGGATCCCCATTTCTAACAGAACTAAACTCTCTTAGGTTGGAGAAAGGGTGTGCTAGACCCTTAACTACCCAACCCTAAGTTCAGTAGAACTTACTTATTGTAATCTTTAAGTATTATATGTGCCTGGATACTTTAGTGGTTTTCAGTTAATCAATACAAAGAGATTTATCTGGTAAAACAATGCAGGCTTGAATCCCAACCGCTACACACCAATGTGAGAAGTTGGCCTGGTATATGCTGTCCACTAATTAAAGTGGGCACCTTACACCAGTCAAAACGACCCTTATGATGTATGAGGTCAAAGATAACCTTTAGAAAGCTATCCTAGCAGTAGCTGCGGAGAGCAGCCTTCAGGCTTAATCTTGAAGGAATGTAAAGCAGCTTGTTTTACCAGAATATCACCTCCTATATTGACTAAATGAAAGGAGAACCACACAGTAGTTATATAAAAATAGGTATTTATTAATATAACACTCTCTAGTATCCTCTACACGAGGATAGAACACAAAGCACACAATACGAGATCAATAGAACAGTTGTAAGTAGCACAATATACAGTGGGCTCCAGGGGGAGACCAAACCATATACTAAAATAGTGGCATAACAATCACGACATGAGTCAAGACAAAGTCTAGAGCACGTAGAACCGCTGGGACCCCAAGGAACCACCCAAGGCGAGTAGATATGGACCCCACGGAGGACGGGTGCAGTGTGGTAACACGACCGCGGGCTCCGTACAATTCTATGGGGAAGTCGCGGTTACAGTTTTAAAGTTTAAGGACCCTTCTAGGAGGACTTCAAGCAAACACTTTGGAACTTAAGAGGTTGGAGAGCCACCCCATCCGTGGATACCGTAGTACCCGAGTTACCTATCCCAGACGAGCCGGGTGCATAGGTCTGAAGTGGTGTCGGAAACCGCCGTCGTTCTCAATGGAGGGCTGGGAAGAAGTACTGCTGCTGTGAAGGTAAAAAGGGACCGGAGGAATCCAAGCCTGGATTCTGGAAGGAAAGAACCTGAAAGCAGAGGGGACAGACTCTGGGTCACTTCAGAGTGACTAGGGGCTCAGTAGACGAATGCCCACCGATGTAGGGTGCTTCAGGTGCGAAGAAGGGATGCTTGACTCTGCAGCCACGAGGACCAGGAGACGTCGAGGACGACCAGGAGCCGGAGGTGAGCGGTCCCACGCTGAGTGGTCGGTGTCCGCCTGGAGCACCAACAAGCCTTGGCAAAAGCAACTCACGCAGGAAGGTCAAGCAGGTTACGGTGTGGACCAGCAAGGTCCAGAAGACTCACCAAGCAATGGGGAGTCAGGGCACGTCTGGAGCAACCAGGAAAGCCCAACAGAAATCAAGATGACCCTCAGGGGGACCCACATGCCAAAGGACCAGGAGTCGCGAGGGTACCTCGAGCAAGATTGCAAAGTACCAGCCCACGGCGCACTCTGTGCGAGGAGGCCGGAGTTCTTTGGTGCAAATACTGTTCTGGGCCAGGACTACACGGAGTCCAATGCACAAGCTCGGGAATCGCCAACAAGCATATGCAACTGCAAATGGACGCGGTGCACAGGGGTTCGGGTTATGCAGTCCCCACCAGGGACACTGGCCTCAAACTTGATGAGAGGGCAGATCAACCTCAGGGACCTACGAAAACCCACCTCCTGTGTTGCTGAAATCTTCGGAGTCCGCAGGAGCTCAGGAGCAGCAGACCGGTCAGTTTCATTAAGGTGCCTGCAGTTGCAGGGGAGTGACTCCTTCACTCCAAGGGAGATTCTTCAGTTGTCCTTAGTGCACCACAGCCTGTATGGCGGAGCCTGTATGGAGCAAGGGCACAGACAAAGCTTTGGACGGAGAGGGAGACGAAGTCGGGCCCAATCGAAGTCCAGAGTGTCCAGACGGTCGAAGGTCAGTGGTTTCTTCTTGTAGAATCTTGTCCACGTAAAATCTCAAGTCTTACAGCCAGGTAAGCCCTTTTGTACCCACCGGAAGGGGTTGGACAGATTTGGGGGACCCTCCTAGGGGAGGGTCAGGACAGAGGGGTGGTTACACCCATGTCCTTTGTCCAGGTTCGCGCCAGAGCAGGAGCCAATGGCTCCCAGAACTGGTTTGAGCTGGACTATGCACAGGGACACCAAATGTGGCCCCAGTGCAGACTTTCAGGCACTCTCAGAGTGCACCCACCCAGCCCCAATACACTAAATCCTGTCGTGACAGGATGCCTATTGTGCTGCCTTCCTCTGCTCGAGCTTGGCTCAGCAGCAGGAGGGCAGAAATGTGTCTCTGGTCGACAGCATCCATTTTGTGCTGTCTGGGTCGAGAAGGCTGGCACCTGATAGACCAGTGACCCCACGAAGCTCGCTTCTGAAGGGTGGAATCATACCTCTTACACCAGTTACTGGTGTGGAAGTATGATTCCAAGGTGTTTGATACCAAACACAATATGTTTCTATGCAACCGTTTTCGAGATAGCATTTACCACGAGGTTATAATGCACCTCTACCTATATGTCCGGCTGAGTCACCGGCAACCCGGGAGAATGGTCTCCAAAGGCTGCAGAGGGGCTCTGCTCATGCAGGGGCACCCTCACTACAAACCCAGCACCCTGCCTTCAGGATTGATAGGGCCTGCTATAGGGGTGACTTATAAGTTTTAAGTTTAGTGACCTATAGATATAGTGAACCTATATCTAACGTAAGTGGTGCAACCACCATCTTACACAGGTTGCAGTAGCAGACCTGTAGTTCAATTTTGCATGGCCTCTCATGGGTGGCATAATTCATGCTTCAGCCCATGGGAGGCCTCTGGGGTACCTAGGCCCTGGGTACATGTGTACCATATACTAGGGACTTATAAGGGTACCCTAGTATCCAATCTGGAGTGTACCAAAGTACATGTATGTCAGTTTAAAGGAGAAAGCAGATAGACTGGGGTCCTGATTAGCAGGATCCCAGTCAGACTAGTCAAAAACAGCGCAACATCAAGAAAAAAGTGGGGGTAACCATAAGAAGCAGTTCCTACTTTCCTACACTGACCACCACCGTAGGAAGCTCAAGGTTTAAGGCCTCAGCCGCCCTACGCAACACCACTGCGTATGATGCACCCTCCTCCGTAGCCACGGTAGGGGGAGATAGCATGCCAAGGTCTGGAGAGGTGTCCAGACCACTGGCCTCACCCAACTCCTCTCTCCAGTCCATTTCTTCTAACTGGTCTGCCAGAGGGTCCACAGACCCCTCCCAGTCCTCCTCACCCTCCTCTGGTAGCCACTCAGGGCGATAGGGAACACCAGGGGAGAACAGGGGTACAAAAGTACCAGTCAACGCCGGTCCGGCTCCGTGTCCACGTCAAGGGGGAGGCTGGGGTTGACGACGATTGGAGACACAATCGGCGTCGGAGGGGGCTGAGGTGTCGCCAATGGATTCGGTCGACGGAGGAGGTGTCGTAAGGTCGACCGGCGCCAATCCGGATCCAGGCCTGGATCCTTGGGGGCCCTGCGGCGCCGGAGCCAAAGCCGCCGGCATCGAAGACCTAGGACCCCCAGCCAAGTCCACGGGGCCCTAAGGCGCGCCGGTGGAGTCGGGCTGCCCAAAGATGAAGTGGAGGGCTTCGTAAAAGGTACGAATTTGGGCAGGGGTCGCTCCAGCTCCCGGAAAGGGAGGGAGGCTCGGAGCCGACCCAACAGGCTCCGCGGGCGGACCCAGGCGACTACCGTCCGCATACCGTGTCGGCCGATGGACGGGGAGAACGCGAAGAGCGACGATACTTCACCTTCTTTTTGTGCTTCGACTTACCCGAAGACGAAGACTTCGACGAAGAGTGGTGGCGATGGCTCCACGACCGGTCCCGCGACCTCCCTCTTGACTGGGACCTCGAGCGGTGCGGAGCCGACTGCCGGGCCTCCAGAAGCTTTCGGGACCGCTCCCGCAAAGACTTCGGGCCATGTCCCGGCAGTCGGAGCACGACTGCCGGGTCGCGCTCCAGACACCAGAGGCACACGAGATGGGGGTCACAAGGCTTGAAGCCAGTCCACCGAGATGACATCCCTGTGCACCAGGAGTCAGACGACTCGAAAAGATGTCAACAAAAAGTCGAAAAAAGAGAGTCAAAAAGTGACTCGAGGTACCGCTCTCTCCGAATCTGCACTGGCTGGTGCGGAAAAAGAAAGAACTGACATCAGTGCGCAGGGGCGGCGTCTAAGTAGACGTAATTCCGGAGATCACGACGCAAACGACGAACGCGGAGTCCACCGACACCACCTACCGACGCGCAGTGGTACTGGTGAAGAAAAATTCTCTGGATCCAGTCTGACGCCTGGGGGTAATTCTAAGGTGAGGAATCCATAACTAATAGTCTCTTTCAGATGCTTGACCTAACTGTGCATGTGTCATTCGGTGAGTATCTGGCCTGTAATACTCAAATGTGTGAACTGATATGCAGTTAGCTGCTCAAAAAAAGCGAGATAGGTAAGATAAAGAGATCTTTTACATAACACCTATCCCCTCACTTTTTGATAAGCAAATGCAAGCTATCTTAGAAGGAAGACCTATTTTGAGTTGTTCCGTCAAAATACATGCTGCATCTAATAGGTGGGGGTAAGATGGCGGCTGGTTAGAACGCAGCGGAAGCTGCTCTTCTTAGCTTCAGCCTTAATGGAAGAATGGTGGAGGAGAGAACCCAGGTGGCCTTTTAAAATAAGGAATACGAAATGCTGGGAGTTATATACGCAGCCAGTAAAGATGCACAGCGGTACCTGAAAGAGAAATTTCATGGATTCCAGTGGGGCGAGAGAGGTCGCCTTGCTGATGTTGTGTTTCTCCGGTTTGTGCTTGGCTCTGTTGGTCATCGATTGAGGGACCAAAATGTTTGCAGAATGCCCCCGAAATTAAATAAACCTGTGAAAGAGCAGGCTGATGCCCTGGCTTCAGCCTCGGCACACACGGCGACCCATGCTTGGAAGACAGCTGCTGGGCGCAAGGCAGAAGAAGCTGTTGTCCCAGAGGCAGAGAAGCACGACACTGGGACAGGGCGCTCTTGTAAGCCGCTCTTTCCCACCACTACACAGGCGGTAGCGGTTGAGGTTCCGACGGGGGCAGCCGACTGTCCAGGGGCCCGAGCCTCAGATCCACAAGTGGGCCAATGTTCCCACCTTTCTTCCTTCGGCCGGTGCCTCCCCTTTCTAGCTCAGGCCCAAGCCTCGCAGTCTGGGCCTAGACCGTCTACAGGTCGGCCCTAGATTGTGTCTTGGGGCCTCCTTCGTTCAAATCTCGGCACAGGCGGCGGGTCTCACCCCCACCATCAAACGAATATTGGGAGTCGCCTGTGCCAAACCGCCTTCCCAGGTGGGCAATTGTTGGAAACGGGGTTACCGAGTCCGTTACGGTAGCATGGCGCAAAGCGGGGAAAGGCACGCGAAGGCAATGTGTAAGGCAGTTGTGCAGCACACTCTTACCTTGACTCAGAAATGCGAAGCAATAACCGGACACCACACCAGGTTTACGTAAGTAAAAATCAAGTTCCTTTATATCAATCAAGATGCGTTAGATTATGCAGATGATACCATACATTTCATTAACTGGTGCGCATTCTGTTAAACAAAAAAGACCCTCAACAGTTCTGGCCACTAAAAGGCCGCAGGAATCAGTTCCTAAAAATACAGCACCACTAATGATTCGGGTGCACTAACAAATTAGGGCCTAGCACATGCACAACACTTTTTAGGCATATGACAATCTCTGGCCCCTGGGCACATACATCAGGCCTAGGTGCTCAGTACAGCATGGGGTACATTAGGCAGGAGGGAATCCTAACGGGAACCCCTCAACATGTCCAGCAGCTGGGGCTTCCCTATGAGGGGGGACTCCTATACCTCCCAGGGGAGGTGAGGGTTAAATTAGGTTAGGGCCCCTTCTCACCAGGTGCCTGGCCTGGTACAACTTATCAATGAGGGCTCTTCCCTCGTTAATCGTGGCCCCCGGCCCCCAGGGGCTTAACCTAGAGCCCTAGGGGCCTCCCGGGCTCACCTGCGGTGCTGGAGCTGGTCGCTGTGCCTCTCGACGGACTCTCCCCGGGCCAGCCCTCTGTTAGACGGGGCGGGGCCCGGCGCGAGTCTCACGGCCCTCCGGCCGGCGCTGCCAAGTCTCCTCGAGGCTATGGAGCCTCTTGGTACACTATCCTGTCGTTGGGGGGCCGGTATGCCACTCCTCCGGCCCCCGTGGAGTCAGCAGTACGAGGGAGGTTGAAGGTTGAAGGGTGAAGGGAGCGGGAGCCGGCAGTCCTCTCAGACGGCTCCCCGCTTCCCGACTGAACGCCCGGAGTTCTTCTTCCTCCGTACGTGCTGGGGGGGGGCGGGCTCTCGATGCCACCCAATCCCAGCGCGGCCTGGATTCTTCCGGGGGCTCACGTTGGCAGTGGAGCCCCTTCGACGTCTTCCTGCTTGACTCCGGCGGGGCCAATCGCGTCGCGGCCTTCTCCTGTTGCTGGGCGACGCCTCCCGCCTCCTTCTCTTCAGCGGCTGGCTCCGGCGGGGCCAATCGCGTCGCGGCCTTCTCGGGGGCGCGACCTGTGACGCGGTCGGCGTCCCCGGCCCCACGGCAACGGCGTCCACGGGCCTGGAGGCCGCAGTAGGCCTCAGCTCTGTTCATGCTACCCTCCTGGGCTGCGGCGGTGTTCTTCTTGGCCGCGCTTGCAGCGGCAGGGGTCTCGGGCCCGGCGGTGACTTCTGTGGGCTTCGGTGAGGGCGCGGACGGCGCACCTCACCACACTCATGTACGGGGGAGAGGTCTTCCTCACCTCAGCACCCCTTTTCACGCGGCGACGGCCGCGGCGGCGATCCGGTCACAAGGTCAGTGACTGGAGGGGGGGTCAAGTTCTCCCACGTGGAGTTGCAGCGCGGGGCGCGCTGACAGCCTTAGTCACCAGGCTGTGTGGGAAGGGTTCTTGGGGGACAGTCCAGCTGTCGGTGTGGATAGATAGGGGGGTGAAGGTCTAGCGCTTAGGACTCAGCGCTTCGCCTCGTGATCCCCATGAGACGGTATAACTTAAGTTCCTGTTACTCTTGGCTTAAAAGTTCTTCTTCTTATGAACAGTGGGGGGGTTGTGAGTTGGTGATTCTGGGAGTGCTTGATGTTCCTCCCGGCACGCTGGAGATGGTTCCCTGGGTCCCCTCACACTGGGCAAGATCAGTGGGTGGTGGGCGTTCCTCAGCTATCTTACGGCAGCAGGGCCTGGACCCTGTCAGCAGCAGTAGTGTAGGTCTCCCCCTAGGCCCTAAAGTCTATACTCCGGCGCAGGTTCTCCCAGGTTCAGCGGTGCCTCAACCTAACTGACTAAAAGGTTTTCCCTCCAAGCCTCTTATACCCCTAGGTCAGGTGACCCTCCTAAAGGCGGCAAAACGTAACTCCTCCCACAGCCCGGAAGGTTCTGGAACCTTCCACCTACCTAGCTATGGGGCCCAGAGGCGGGGACGGGATGGATACTGTATCCCTATGTCCCAGCCTGACTCTGGCGACTAGCGTGTATGTGTGGAAGGCCCTCTGCAGTAGCAGGGGCCTGTGGCAGCCATCTTTAGTGAGAGAGCACCTGCACCTCAGCACTGACCAGCAGTGGCAAGGCGCCCGGAGACCTAGGTCCAGTAAAAATATGGTGGCAAAAATGAGGCGCAAAAGGGAAAAAAACAGGGCAAGACCACCCTAGGGCTGACAGGTCTAACACGCGTCCCCCCAGCCGAAAGAGGGGAGAGCTTCCCAACCTCTAGGGAGTTCTCTTCACTAAGGCGGAAAAACCGGGAGAGACCGTCAGCGTTGGCGTGGTCTACACCGGGTCGATGTTCCACCCGAAAGTCCATCCCCTGGAGGGAAATGGACCACCTCAACAATTTGGGGTTTTCGCCTCTCATCTGCATGAGCCAGCGAAGGGGTCTGTGGTCGGTCTGGATCAAGAAGTGACAACCAAAAAGGTATGGCCTCAACTTCTTCACAGCCCAAACCACAGCAAAGGCTTCCCGCTCGATGGTACTCCACCGCTGTTCCCGGGGGAGTAGTCTTCGGGAGATAAAGGCCACTGGCTGGTCTTGGCCATCGTCATTCAGCTGCGAGAGCACAGCTCCTATGCCATGCTCAGAAGCGTCTGTCTGCACGATTAACTCCCGTCCAAAATCTGGAGTCCTGAGCACCGGTGCGGTGCACATGGCACGTTTAAGGGTCTCAAAGGCTTCCTGGCAAGCAGCCGTCCAGATGACTCTGCGTGGCTGCTTCTTCGAAGTCAATTCCGTCAATGGGCCCACGATGGTTCCATATCCCTTGACGAACCGGCGGTAGTATCCCGTGAGGCCGAGAAAAGCTCGGACCTCTGTTTGGGTCTTGGGGGCTCCCAGGCCATGATGGTCTCAATCTTGGCTTGGAGGGGTTGCACCTTACCTCCGCCCACCAGATGTCCCAGGTACACGACAGATCCCTGTCCAATCTGGCACTTGCTGGCCTTGATGGTTAGACCAGCCCGTTGCAAAGCCTGTAGCACCTCCTGGAGATGCTGCAGATGGTCCTCCCAGCTGCTACTGAAGACAGCTATGTCATCCAGGTAGGCAGCAGAGAAGGCCTCTAGGCCAGACAGCACCTGGTTCACCAACCGCTGGAAAGTGGCTGGAGCATTTTTCAACCCGAAGGGCATCACCTGGAATTGAAAGTGGCCCTCGGGGGTGGAGAACGCAGTCTTCTCCTTTGCTCCTTCCGCCATGGCGATCTGCCAATAGCCTGATGTTAAATCAATGGTACTCAGATACCGGGCTGCTCCCAGCCGGTCAATGAGCTCATCCGCCCGAGGGATCGGGTGAGCGTCGGTCTTGGTGACTGAGTTGAGTCCACGATAATCCACACAGAACCGAAGTTCTGGTGTGGTGCCCGGGGGGCCGCTTTCGGCACCAACACTACCGGACTAGCCCAAGGGCTACTGGAAGGCTCAATCACCCCCAGTTCTAGCATCTTGACAACCTCACCCTGGATACTAGCCTTGACCTTATCGGACAGCCGGTAAGACTTGTTCTTCACTGGCGGACTGTCCCCTGTGTCCACATCATGGGTACACAGGTGCGTGATTCCAGGCGTGAGGGAAAACAACGAGGCGTACTGCCCCAAGACCTGGCGGCAGTCCCTCTGTTGCTCTGGGGTCAAGGATGGGGCGAGGACTACTCCCTCTACCGAACCATCCTTCTCGTGGACCGCCAGAAGGTCTGGCAGAGGCTCACTCTCCTCCTCCTCACTTCCATCCGTTATCATCAAGAGAGTGAGCTCGGAACGCTCCTGGTGTGGCTTCAGGCGGTTGACGTGGAGCACCCTGTGGGGTTGACGGGGGTCTTCATGTCGACGACATACGTGGTCTGGCCTTTCCTTTCCAAGATCTCAAACGGCCCAGTCCACCGGTCCTGGAGGGCGCTAAGCTCTCCTGGCTCCATGACCCACACCTTCTGTCCAGCGTCTAACTCTACCGTCCGCGCGTTCCGGTCATACCATTGCTTCATGACGGCCTGACTCGCCTCTAAGTTGTCCAAGGCCTCCTTCCACAGCTTGGCCACTTGGCTGCGGAACGCCAGCATATAGCTGACCACATCACGGGGAAGCTTTGAGGAAGACTTCTCCCACCCCTCTTTGACAAGACTGAGGGGCCCCCGAACGGGGTGGCCATAGAGCAGCTCAAAGGGGCTGAAACCGACCCCCTTCTGCGGCACCTCTCGGTAGGAGAAGAGCAGACAGGGTAAGAGGACGTCCCACTTTCTTCTCAAGTCCTCGGGTAGGCTCCTGATCATCCCCTTCAAGGTTTTGTTGAAACGCTCCACGAGCCCGTTCGTCTGGGGGTGGTAAGGAGTGGAGAACCGGTAGGTCACTCCACACTCCTTCCACATGGCCTGCATGTAGGCCGACATGAAATTCGTGCCCCTATCTGACACCACGACCTTGGGGAATCCCACTCGGGTAAAAATCCCCATGAGGGCCCGCGCCACCACCGGTGCTGTGATGGTCCTCAGAGGGATTGCCTCTGGGTACCGGGTGGCGTGGTCTACTAGCACCAAAATGAACCTATGCCCAGCAGAAGTCGGCGGATCCAACGGCCCGACAATGTCAATCCCCACTCGCTCAAAAGGGGTATCGACCACTGGGAGAGGTTCTAGAGGGACCTTCACCTTAGTCCCTGTCTTGCCGCTCGCTTGGCAAGTGGTGCAGGTCTTGCAATACGTGTCAGAAGTGACGCGCATCCTGGGCCAGTAAAAATGTGGGACCAAGCGTGCAAACGTCTTGTCCTGGCCCAGGTGTCCTGCTAGTGGTATCTCATGTGCCAACTCTAGCAGAAAGGCTCGGTAGCATTGGGGGACCACCACGGCCCTTGAGGACCCATGCACCGGAGCCTTAGGCTCACTGTAGAGGAGACCATCCTCCCAGTAGACATGGTAATTACCAGTCTCTGTTCCAGCTGCTTGGGCTTCGGCCTGTTGCCGTATGCCATCAAGCGTAGGGCACTCCCTCTGTGCCCGGCAAAATTCTTCCCGGGTAGGCCCTCCTTCCACCTGCCACTCTGCAGGGGTCGGCAGGTCCCCCACGGGAAAACCAACTACCTCAGCGGACTCCGGGGTCACCTCCGCGGGCTCCCCATCCATCTCACCGGGTGTCTCCTCCCGGACATCTCCTCGTCCAGCAGTGGGCTGGGCCATTCTTTCAGGCTCCAACCCGGGCTGAGTTCCTTGTCGGGCAGCCATGGACCGCGTGATAACGCAAGTCCATCCTGGTAACCCCAACATCTCAGCATGGGCATTGAACTCTACCTCTCTCCAGGCAGTATGTTCTAAGTCGTTGCCCAGCAGACAGTCAACTGGCATGGCAGGGCTCACCGCAACCTTCATCAGACCTGACACTCCTCCCCACTCAAAGGGAACTTGGGCCACGGGGTAATGACCCAGGCTATTATCAGCCATCACAACCGGGTGGAACTCCTCAGGAATCACCTGCTCTGGGGACACCAACTGACGTCTCACCATCGTCATGCTGGCACCTGTGTCCCTCAGAGCCTCCACCTCCTCCCCGTTCACCAGGACCCTCTGCCGATACTTGGCAGTGTTCTCGGGTACCTGAACCCTTGGGATGATCTCTCTATCCCCCAGGGAAACTAAGGTCAAGCCTGTCCACTCACCTCCCCTACCTAGGGACAACTCCTCCCCAAGCGCTACACTGGCCACCCCGGGGGTCTTACCTCCTGTGGGGGCTGGGGTTCTCTTGCGACACTGGGGATCCCCCTTGTAGTGTCCAACCTCCCCGCACTCGTAGCACCGGACAGTTCTGGGCTGCTGACTCCTGTCAGGGTAAGTGGGTCTCTGGTATCCAGATTGGGATGGGGAACCTACCCCTCTCCCAGGCGGTCTATTTTGGGGACCTTTAAAGAACTCCCTCTTTTTATCTCCCCCTCTTTCTTCTGGGGGAACCCCTGTCCACCTTTCGGGGGATCCGCCCCGGCTCCCTTGTGGGACACCCGAGTGCTGACCCACGTGTCTGCCTCCTCTGCAAGCTCCCTTGGGTTGGTCAGCTTGCGGTCCACCAAGTACTGGCGCAGCTCCGGAAAACATTTCTCGAGGAGGTGCTCTCTCAAAAACAGGTCGTACAGCCCTTTGTAATCATCAACCTCGCTGCCACGCACCCAACCCTCCAATGCCTTCCGGGCATAATCATAAAAATCTACCCAGTTTTGTGTGGTGAGCTTGTGGCTGTTGCGAAACTTTTGGCGGTACTTCTCTGGGGTGAGGCCAAACTTCCTGAGCAGGGCCTCCCTCATGATAGGGTAGTTGGTACGATCCCCTTTTTCTAAGGTTAAAAGAGTGTCCCTGACTAGTGGAGGTATGTACCTATAAAGTCCTCCTCCCCAGTAGCTCTCAGGAACTCTATGGGCCACCAAAGCTACCTCGTACGCCGTCAACCACTTGTCGATGTCATCACCCACACTAAAGCTGGCCATCACTTCCCTGGGTAGATAGAATTTGGGCTCCTGTGGAACCCCAGCAGGTACGCTGCCACCATTTCCTTTGCCTTCCATTTCCATTTGCAAGGCTCGGAGCTCCAGTTCTTTCAGGCTAAGCTCATGTACAAGCCTTCTTTCCTCCATGGCTAGCCTTGCCTGTTCTCGCTCCCTTTCCATCCTAGCCAACTCTAATGTCAATTGCCTCTGCTCCCTCCTGTCCTTGAATTCTTCTGCTGACAAACTCCCCCTGACGCACTACTGCCTGCCCTGGAACGTCTTCCTGGCAACACATTCTCGCTGACGTCAATGTTCAGTAGGCTCAGTTCTTCTGGGTCGTCTGCCTCCCTCTGCTCCTCATCCCCTCTTCCCTCCGGGTGGGCCATTACCCATGCCCTCAAAGCTTTCTGAAGCACCTCCTTCCTGGCACCTCGCTTGACGGCCACCCCCTCTCTAGGCAGAACTCCTTGAGCTGTGCCACCGTGTACCTCTCTAGGTCGGCTAACTCAAACTCCATCCTCCTAGGTGGGGTCCCAGACAATTTAAGGAAGGGGTTCTAAATGGTAGGTAGCAGGTCTTACGCAGGACTAACACAATCGGCAATCACAAAAGAGTTCCTTTTTACATTTCACTAGGTGTCTAATTGCGGCGCACTCTGAGTCACTGTAGGGTGCTGCACAAATACCAGTTCTTATCCCACCGCTGAACACCAATGTTGGAAACGGGGTTACCGAGTCCGTTACGGTAGCATGGCGCAAAGCGGGGAAAGGCACGCGAAGGCAATGTGTAAGGCAGTTGTGCAGCACACTCTTACCTTGACTCAGAAATGCGAAGCAATAACCGGACACCACACCAGGTTTACGTAAGTAAAAATCAAGTTCCTTTATATCAATCAAGATGCGTTAGATTATGCAGATGATACCATACATTTCATTAACTGGTGCGCATTCTGTTAAACAAAAAAAGACCCTCAACAGTTCTGGCCACTAAAAGGCCGCAGGAATCAGTTCCTAAAAATACAGCACCACTAATGATTCGGGTGCACTAACAAATTAGGGCCTAGCACATGCACAACACTTTTTAGGCATATGACAATCTCTGGCCCCTGGGCACATACATCAGGCCTAGGTGCTCAGTACAGCATGGGGTACATTAGGCAGGAGGGAATCCTAACGGGAACCCCTCAACATGTCCAGCAGCTGGGGCTTCCCTATGAGGGGGGACTCCTATACCTCCCAGGGGAGGTGAGGGTTAAATTAGGTTAGGGCCCCTTCTCACCAGGTGCCTGGCCTGGTACAACTTATCAATGAGGGCTCTTCCCTCGTTAATCGTGGCCCCCGGCCCCCAGGGGCTTAACCTAGAGCCCTAGGGGCCTCCCGGGCTCACCTGCGGTGCTGGAGCTGGTCGCTGTGCCTCTCGACGGACTCTCCCCCGGGCCAGCCCTCTGTTAGACGGGGCGGGGCCCGGCGCGAGTCTCACGGCCCTCCGGCCGGCGCTGCCAAGTCTCCTCGAGGCTATGGAGCCTCTTGGTACACTATCCTGTCGTTGGGGGCCGGTATGCCACTCCTCCGGCCCCCGTGGAGTCAGCAGTACGAGGGAGGTTGAAGGTTGAAGGGTGAAGGGAGCGGGAGCCGGCAGTCCTCTCAGACGGCTCCCCGCTTCCCGACTGAACGCCCGGACTTCTTCTTCCTCCGTACGTGCTGGGGGGGGGCTCTCGATGCCACCCAATCCCAGCGCGGCCTGGATTCTTCCGGGGGCTCCCGTTGGCAGTGGAGCCCCTTCGACGTCTTCCTGCTTGACTCCGGCGGGGCCAATCGCGTCGCGGCCTTCTCCTGTTGCTGGGCGACGCCTCCCGCCTCCTTCTCTTCAGCGGCTGGCTCCGGCGGGGCCAATCGCGTCGCGGCCTTCTCGGGGCGCGACCTGTGACGCGGTCGGCGTCCCCGGCCCCACGGCAACGGCGTCCACGGGCCTGGAGGCCGCAGTAGGCCTCAGCTCTGTTCACGCTACCCTCCTGGGCTGCGGCGGTGTTCTTCTTGGCCGCGCTTGCAGCGGCAGGGGTCTCGGGCCCGGCGGTGACTTCTGTGGGCTTCGGTGAGGGCGCGGACGGCGCACCTCACCACACTCATGTACGGGGGAGAGGTCTTCCTCACCTCAGCACCCCTTTTAACGCGGCGACGGCCGCGGCGGCGATCCGGTCACAAGGTCAGTGACTGGAGGGGGGGTCAAGTTCTCCCACGTGGAGTTGCAGCGCTGGGCGCGCTGACAGCCTTAGTCACCAGGCTGTGTGGGAAGGGTTCTTGGGGGACAGTCCAGCTGTCGGTGTGGATAGATAGGGGGTGAAGGTCTAGCGCTTAGGACACAGCGCTTCGCCTCGTGATCCCCATGAGACGGTATAACTTAAGTTCCTGTTACTCTTGGCTTAAAAGTTCTTCTTCTTATGAACAGTGGGGGGTTGTGAGTTGGTGATTCTGGGAGTGCTTGATGTTCCTCCCGGCACGCTGGAGATGGTTCCCTGGGTCCCCTCACACTGGGCAAGATCAGTGGGTGGTGGGCGTTCCTCAGCTATCTTACGGCAGCAGGGCCTGGACCCTGTCAGCAGCAGTAGTGTAGGTCTCCCCCTAGGCCCTAAAGTCTATACTCCGGCGCAGGTTCTCCCAGGTTCAGCGGTGCCTCAACCTAACTGACTAAAAGGTTTTCCCTCCAAGCCTCTTATACCCCTAGGTCAGGTGACCCTCCTAAAGGCGGCAAAACGTAACTCCTCCCACAGCCCGGAAGGTTCTGGAACCTTCCACCTACCTAGCTATGGGGCCCAGAGGCGGGGACGGGATGGATACTGTATCCCTATGTCCCAGCCTGACTCTGGCGACTAGCGTGTATGTGTGGAAGGCCCTCTGCAGTAGCAGGGGCCTGTGGCAGCCATCTTTAGTGAGAGAGCACCTGCACCTCAGCACTGACAAGCAGTGACAAGGCGCCCGGAGACCTAGGTCCAGTAAAAATATGGTGGCAAAAATGAGGCGCAAAAGGGAAAAAAACAGGGCAAGACCACCCTAGGGCTGACAGGTCTAACAGTAATCAAATCCAGGCCCAAAGATCCAGCTCCAGCATTCAGCTCAAGATGGCCGCTCTGACACTCATTCTGCTCCAGAGCTCCACCCTGCACTCATGCTGTCTCCACTATTGCCCAAAGCCGCCGCAGCTCACGCCTCTCCTCTCTGTGTTGTGGCCAGACCTGTATGCAGCAAGCGAGTTGGCCCCCAAAGTACACCACGTCTTTTGCGGAGGGGGCGCTTCAGTCTACCCCTCCGCCTGGCAGCCGCCGCTCTCTTTCTCTGCGCGCACCCGGCCTCACCTCAAAGGAACCGGCATGTCTGCGGACTGGCCCTCGCAGTGTCCGTTGGGGCCTGCTCTTCTCCAGTCTGTCGGGGGGCCGGGTCGTCACCTTCTTCTCCCGCTGTTGTGCGCCGCCTCCAGCCCGGGCTCGCCTCACGTGATTCCCCGGCGTCTCGCTCTGTAGGCCAGATCCCAGTTCATCCACAGGAGCGGCCACCCGCCACCTCCAGCTGCTCTTGTCCGCTGCTGGGCCATACTTCATCATCTGATGACTTCCCCGGCAAGCGGCCCCACCGATACCTCTGCAGCTGCGGATCGCAGCGACGAGCGCTCCAGCATTCCCCGATCCGGCAGCAGGCCGCTCGTTCGTCTCGCCTTTTCGCCTACTCAGGGGGTCCTTCGATCTCCTGTCCTACCCACAGCCACTGCCGCCAGTGAGCCAAGTTACGGGCGCCCCTTCTGTGGTGTGTGGGGTCCCGGATTCAGCTATTTGGATGCTTTAATCGGCGTGGCGAGTGGAGCTACGGAGAAGTTGCTGCTACTCCGCCGCCATCTTGGCCACGCCCCCTCAAGGTTATTTTTAAGGGAAAGTCTTGGTTATTTACATCAGAGATAAAAGCACAAGAATTCCTGAAAGATATCTCCGGAGGTGCTGGGCAGGGGTGAAATACGAAGGGGCATGTGGATAAGCGTCTATTTCAACTGTCATACTAGTCATAAATGAGGCGTTGTAATCTGTGAGGGATGATGACAAAAGATAGATTGGGGAGGGGTCGATATTGGGAGTCCAATCTCATAAGTTTAAAGGAGTTATGTACCCCACGTCCCCCCGTTGAGTGCTGTTTATTTTCCCCTTCGTCGGTTACCCATTTATTGTGGGGACGATGATTTATGCATACTTGGTTATTTTTTTGGTCACTCGCGGGTTATTCGGTTGGTATGGCTGGGGATGGGGGTGCTATGTTAGCAGGCAGCATCATTAGGGTCATTGTTGACCCACTTGCTCAAGATAGGGGAGGGTGGTGTCCAGGGGTACTGGCTGGAGGGGGCAATGGGGGCTTGGTGGAAAGGAGGGTGGTATCCCAAGCAGATGGAAAGATTTTTTAGGCAGAATGGTAGGTGGTAAGGTATGGTTTGGCTTGGCTTTACTTGGATTCAAGATGAGCAATATGTGGCCTAAATAACCCCCTGAAAAAGCAAAGGGTTAATCCGGATATACTATATTTAAAAGCTGATATAATATGTATGCAGGTGAACCATATTAAAGCATCTAGACGTAATATGTTGGAGTTATCAGGTAATCTGCAACACTACACAAGGGACACGAACACGGGGGGGTCGCCATTTTAGCACAGAAAGGTGGGTGTAATTTCCCTCGATCCAGGGCAGATAAGTATGGCCGATGGGCAATTGCAGAATGTTATGTAAATGGATCATTTACACTCTGCTCAGTATATGGTTCCGTGGTGGATGACCCCACAGTGTTTGATTGGCTTAACAACGAATTCGTTGAATTGCCGCTCCTGCTTGTCATCTGTGGAGATTTTAATATCAACATTAAAAGGAGGTGGTTAAAGGCAGGATGTAAGTTTTATCAAGGCTGCAAACTTAAGGTCTTTAGATCTTTGAGTAACTTGAGGGTGGCCCATGGATTATCTGACGTATGGGCTGAGAACGAGATATTTGATCCGGAATATACGTTTTTTCCAGCTCCTCATCGGGTTCATGTCCGACTGGATTATTTCTTTATTTCTAATGAGTTATTACAGGTATGCCAGATGCAAATATCCAAGGGTAATATCGGCCCACAACCCATTAGTGAAAGAGGTAGACTTGAGCTCTTTACCTCCCCGGAACGCAGTTGGTCTTTTGAGAGGGCCTTACTGTTGGATGAGGATTTCGTTAATCATATTACAAAGTGGATTCTGATGTTTATGGCGGATAACATAGGGAGTGTTTCTACAGGTATAATCTGGGATGCTCTTAAGGCGGGTATCAGGGTGAGACCTTAAGATTTAGTTGGTCCCGCTAGAAGGAGAAAAAACATCTGTCAAAAACCTATGATACTTTATCAGCGGCAGAGATGAAGCTGACAGAAGTAGTAGCAAGGGGGTTGGAAATGGAAGAGACTCAATTGAATGTGGAAGTTGCTAAAGCTGCAATAGTAGATATTTCGGTAAAGAAAGCAGCGGATAAATATACGGCCTGGAAAAATAACGCATATGAATATAATGAAAGGGTGGGGCACTTGATTGCGATACGCTCGAGACAGAAGATAGCACAAGGAGAGATCAGAGAGATTTGTGACCCTCATAGCGGTATAGTCTCTGACCTGGTAGGTATACGTGCTACCTTTCAAAGGTTTTATCAACTACTTCACACCGTGGAGGTGGGTATGGAACCCAAGATATTAAGGGGTATTTGGATCTAGTAACACAAAGAATTAAGCGAAAAGAATTGGGAATCTCTAGATCAGCCTATTTAGATAGAGGAAGTTACAATGGCCAGGGCAAGTTTACCATCAGGAAAAGCGGCAGGGACGGATTTGATTCCAGGTGAATTTTACAACATTTTTGCTGCCTCTCTTAAAACTTATATGTTAGAAGTTTTTTACAAACTCAAAGGATAGGGGTCATCGGCGACTGCAAATATAATAGTTTTCCACAAAAAGGGTAAACCAGTGCGAGAATTAGGGTCCGACAGACCAATTACTTTAGTTAATAGCGATGCCAAAATCTTCGCAAAGATACTTGTCAGGGGTAATATAGAAGATAGTCTCACCAGTGAAGCACGGGTTTATCCTAGGAAGAGGTACAACTGACCATATCCGCCAGGTCAATACGTTATTTGATGCGGCCAAGATATCAGGAGATTCTATGGCTCTAATACTTTTGGATGCTGAGAAAGTGTTCGATAGGGTCTCCTGGTCTGATCTCTGGGTGGTCATGGATAAGAAGGGATTGTGCCCCGGATACATAAAATCTGTAAAAATGTAAAAATAATCCGAAATTCAACTGCCAAGCTCTCACAGATGGGTGGAAAGTCTGAGGCGGTGGCGATTCAGCAGGGTGCAAGGCAAGGATGCCCATGCTCCTCTCTATTATTTGCCCTTTATTTTGATCTCCTGATTAGGAGAATCAAGGGTAATGTAGCAATTTTACCGGTGTGTGCTCAGGGATGGGAAACTAAAATTCTGGCATATGCCGATGACCTGCCAATTGTCACCCTGGACCCAGCAGCGGCAGTAAGGGAAATAGAGTTGGAGGCAATTAAGTTTGGTTGTTTTTCTGGGTATCAACTAAACCAAGACAAAACGCAAGTCATTAACAATTGTAAGATACAACTGGATGACAGGCGGGTAGTGTCGAATGCAGTGTATCTGGGGCTTAACGTCACGTCGGACAAGTTACTTACCTTCGGTAACGCCTTATTAGGTAGAGACATGATCTAGCCGCAGATTCCTTACCTTTGTACTTCCAGGTGTCAGGCTGGATCCGAAAGATTTTTCTTAGCAGTACCCCTCCTTGACTCCACATAGCGTTGTTGGCGTTGTGTTCGTTGTGGTGATGTCCGCATCGTCAATATAACCGCCACTTCAGCACCCTGACATCAGTACTTTTCACAACTTTCCACGCAGGAAGCGCAGAGCCATGAATTGACTGACCGTGGTGTGTTAATCAAGAACATCTAGGGCCCTGAAGGGTAATATCCCTGACACTACAAACGAGTCCACAGTGAGGGAGGATGGGTGAGTCAGTAAGGAGCCTGCGCCTAGATCATGTCTCTACCACATAAAGCGTTACCGAAGGTAAGTAACTTGTCCATCTGATAGAGACATCTAGCTGCAGATTCCTTACCTTTGAACAGATACCCAAGCAATACCATTCCCGGAGGAGGGACTGCGGAAAGGTTAGACCATGAAGTCCTGCAAGACAGAACGACCAAATAGGCCTTCTCTGCGAACCTGGGAATCCAGGCAGTAGTGATTCAACAAAGGGGAGAAACGGACTAATCTTTATCCAGGTCCAGCATACATGTCCGTGAATGAACCTCTACACAAATGGTATGCAGTTCCTAATGTTAAAAGCAGGAGAAAGTGTTTTTCAAGAGCTCCACATGGAGGTGTGGAGTTGTAAAAGTGGGGAGAAGAATCCTCTCCTCTTGGAAAAAGACCCTCACACACCCAGCCAGCTAGGTGTCATGCTTCATCATCGGGTCTGCTCCTTATCGGGTCAGCGCTGCAATCCCGATCGGCACCCGTGATGGGGCCTTCTTGGCGGAGATCTTTATTCCATATGCCGGTGGGTGAAGTGCGTGTGAGGGCCCTAAAACAGTGTAGGTGATGTTGATGTGTAGGAAGTGAAAATAAAAAGGGGAGGTGGTCCACTCAAGATAATTTTATTGAACGTGGCCCCTGCCCTGGTTAAAAAGAAAACAAGACGCGTATCTCCACTCTAAGGATGTCGAGATTATGCGCTTGTAAAAAGGTCAACATGTTTCTTGCCCAACAATATATTAAATGGCAATTCATCAGGACCAAAGAGGATCTACCTACACTTTTTGGTAGTTGTCAACAATAAAGTGACCGGCTGCGTGAGGGTAGGACGTCCACTGCCTTTGTTCCAGATAAACCGACACTACACATTAGTGTCTACACCAGCCGGTACTGATGCCGCGCATCCCTGGGTTGTGTTTTTTTGATCTACAGGTACCACTTTTAAGGTGCTGTAATGGTGGTCACTTTTTTATTTCACTTTATTGTTGACCACTACCAAAAAGTGTAGGTAGATCCTCTTTGGTCCTGATGAATTGCCATTTAATATATTGTTGTGCAAGAAACATGTTGACCTTTTTACAAGCGCATAATCTCGACATCCTTAGAGTGGAGATACGCGTCTTGTTTTCTTTTTAACCAGGGCAGGGGCCACGTTCAATAAAATTATCTTGAGTGGACCACCTCCCTTTTTATTTTCACTTCCCTACACATCAACATCACCTACACTGTTTTAGGGCCCTCACACGCACTTCACCCACCGGCATATGGAATAAAGATCTCCGCCAAGAAGGCCCCATCACGGGTGCCGATCGGGGATTGCAGCGCTGACCCGATAAGGAGCAGACCCGATGATGAAGCATGACACCTAGCTGGCTGGGTGTGTGAGGGTCTTTTCCAAGAGGAGAGGATTCTTCTCCCCACTTTTACAACTCCACACCTCCATGTGGAGCTCTTGAAAAACACTTTCTCCTGCTTTTAACATTAGGAACTGCATACCATTTGTGTAGAGGTTCATTCACGGACATGTATGCTGGACCTGGATAAAGATTAGTCCGTTTCTCCCCCTTTTGTTGAATCACTACTGCCTGGATTCCCAGGTTCGCAGAGAAGGCCTATTTGGTCGTTCTGTCTTGCAGGACTTCATGGTCTAACCTTTCCGCAGTCCCTCCTCCGGGAATGGTATTGCTTGGGTATCTGTTCAAAGGTAAGGAATCTGCAGCTAGATGTCTCTATCAGATGGACAAGTTACTTACCTTCGGTAACGCTTTATGTGGTAGAGACATGATCTAGGCGCAGGCTCCTTACTGACTCACCCATCCTCCCCTCACTGTGGACTCGTTTGTAGTGTCAGGGATATTACCCTTCAGGGCCCTAGATGTTCTTGATTAACACACCACGGTCAGTCAATTCATGGCTCTGCGCTTCCTGCGTGGAAAGTTGTGAAAAGTACGATGCGCACGTATGCCATCGGACCCGAGTCGGTCGGACTCCCATTGAAGTCAATGGGAGCCGGTCGTACAACGCGTACGCGGGCTCCCATTGACTCAATGGGTGCGAGTCGGACAAGTGCGCCCCCTACAGCGGGTACGCGGCGAAGCGATTCGCGCCGTACACGCACAGGTAGGGGGACCCATGGGTCCCCCTGTGTGCGACTCGCGCGGCTACGCGTACAGGGGGTCCGACACGGACCCCCAAAGTACGGCTCCGACAGCTCTTTCGAGCCGGAGTGCGCGGCTCGGTCGGACTGCTCGCGGCGCGCATCGTACTTACCCGGCCGGGGAACGTCTCCATTGCGCGCTGCGAGTCGAGTCCGAGCGACTCGGTCGGTGCGGTTCGAGCCGGGAACGAGTCGGTCGGAGCGGTCGGGACGCCCGGACGAGTCGGTCGGCGACCCGCATCGTACTCGCTCGGCCGGACCCGCGTACGGTTCGGTCGGGAAACAGGGCTCCGAATCGGATCCGGTAAAGCCGAATCCGATTCGGAGCTCTACCGGCCGAGATCGGAATCGGCCCCTAAGTGGGGGTCTGTGACAGACTTGGCGCATTCACAAGCGCCACACGGCTTGAACCCCGAAGTCTTCTTACTTGACATTCCTACACACCAAAAGAAGTCGACCAAAAGTTGAAAAAAGTCTGTCAAACATTGACAGGGGGTAGCTCTCATCAACGGATCGGTGCTGGCTGGTGCAGAAAGAAAAAAACTGACGTCAGCGCGCCGGGGTGGCGGTTATACTGACGACGCAGATGTCACGAAAAACATGACGCCGATGCCACCTACCTGCAGGGGTACCGCTAAGAAAAATCTTCTTGATCCAGCCTGACGCCTGGAAGTTCAAAGGTAAGGAATCTGCGGTTAGATGTCTCTATCAGATAGACATCGATAAAATTGTGGAAATTAATCTAGATCCTCTGATTAGGAAAACCAAGACAGATTTTGGAAGAATGAATAACCTCAGGCTTACCCTAATCAGGAGAAGTAATTAAGTTAAAATGGTTTTTACCAAAAGTATTATATTTTTCAGGTTCATCAACCTTGAGGTTGAGAATTATTGTTTTATGATTTTGGTCCAAGTGATTTGGAGGTTTTTATGGTCCTATTCTTGTCCTAGAAGGGGACTGAAGTTTTTGACGCTCCCGAAGGAACATGGCGGATGGGCAGTGCAAAATTTTTGATTATGTTACTGGGCCACCACATTGCAACAGATTGCTCTAATGTTTTATAGTTAAGAAGAAGATGGAATTTTAGCTAAGGACTCCCCGACGACATATGAACTACTGATAGGAGAGGAGGCTAGGGGATGTCTTCTCCATCAGTTAGACTTTGGATATTTTAGGAGAGTGAGGTTTAAAACACCTACATGAACATATCGAATATGGTCTGCTGTTCGGAAGAAAGTGGGAATTGACCGTTTTAACTTTTATACACCACTGCAAAAAAACAACATCTTACCAGAATTTTTTAGGGATTCCTATGTCAGACGCTGGAAAGAGCGTGGCACGTTTACTCTTGAGGATTTTGTGGGGGACAGTGCTATAACCACGTTTGAAGCCATTAAAAGTAACTTTGATCTGGGGCACAACACATTTTTCAAATATCTACAGATAAGGGACTTCTTAGGGAAGAAGGGAGGGGAGTTTAGAGGGTTTTCCAGGGTTAAATTATTTGACGCGATTAATGAGCAAAAGCCATCAACTGGTTTCTTGTATAGGGTGATGAACAGGAGGATGGTCACCGATATAGATAAACACACAAGACGTTGGCAAGAGTCGTTACAGATGGAAAATGGGGAAAGTGCAAAACCATTAGGCTTCGCTCACTCAATTTTAATGTTTGCCAATCTGCAAGCCCGGCATTTTAAAACGTGGTTTCATCTTTTTATTACTCCGGGGAAAATTGTTAAATGGGGAGGAGTACCTCGTACGAACTGTCCTTGTTGCCAGTCTTAGGGGCAGATCTAATACATATGTTTGCAAGTTGCCCCAGTTTGGATGGATTGAAAAAAGATATCAGCAAATTTCTGCAGATGAAACTGGGCCTGCAGACTGAGATCACTGCTCAACTGATTGTACTCGAGGTTCATGACAGAGAAGTACCCCCTTATGCCCAATCTTTTATATTTCTTGCAGTGGCAGTACTAAGGCTCTGTTTAGCCACAGCATGGTTAGACCCTGTCCCTCCTTAGTGTCATCAGTGGATGGCTCGACTTCTATCTATGTAGAAATGGCAGTGTACGCTCCGAAAAGCAGAGTGGCCAAGAAAAAAGGTTTACGAGTCTGGGCATCAATGAGGAAATGGATTTTGGCAATGTCAGAGGAGGTAGGGGTAAGGAATAGTGGCAATGACGGTACTAGGTTTAATAGAGGGGCAGTGAAATAGTCAGATAATATGAAGTAAAGCACAGCAGCACTTTATAAAGGGAGACAGTAATGGATTTTGGTTGAATTCTCAATTACTGCTAAATATTCTGTGTTTTATGTGACTAATGGACAAGTTACTTACCTTCGGTAACGATATATCTGTAAGAAACATTAGTAGCGATAGATCCCTTACCTTAGAATATTCCCAGGCGTCAGACTGGATCCGGAAAGTTTTCGTCAGCGATACCCCTGCGCGTCGGTAGGTGGCGTCGTGCGGCTCCGCGTCCGTCGTTGGCGTCATGGTCATTGAGATGACGTTGCGGGCGCTACTTAGACGCCGCCCACGCGCGCTGACGTCAGTTCTGTACACGACTTTCCGCGCCAGGAACGCAGAGCCATGCAAGATACTGACCAATGGTGCATTGAAACTAGGGCCCTGAAAGGGATGACCTTAACCCTAGAAATCAGTTCGCAGAACGGGGAGGATGGGTGGGGCGGAAATGAATCTATCACTACTAATGTTTCTTACAGATATATCGTTACCGAAGGTAAGTAACTTGTCCATCTGAAAGAAACACATAGTGATAGATTCCTTACCTTAGAATAGATACCCCAGCAATACCAACCCCGGTGGTGGGTCTGCGAACTAAGATCACACCAGAAAATCACGGAGAACAGAACGGCCAAAGAAGCCGTCTCTCCGGACTTGGCTGTCTAGGCAATAATGCTTGGTAAACGTGTGCAGCGAGGCCCACGTGGCTGCCTGACAGATGTCTTGCAGGGGGACACCACGTCCCAATGCAGTAGTGGCTGCCGTAGCTCTGGTGGAATGAGCACGCAGCCCCACCGGAGGTTCTTTTTAGCCAAAGAGTAACAGGCTTTGATACATAAGACAACCCAGCGGGAGATGGTTCTCTTATGGACCGCCCGACCTTTCTTGGTGCCAACGTAGCCAACAAAAAGCTGGTCGTCCACCCGGAACTGCTGTGTGCGGTTGAGATAAAAAGAGAGCACACGTTTTGGGTCCAGACGGTGGAGCCGCTCTTCCTCTCTGGAAGGATGCGGAGGCGGAAAGAAGGTGGGCAAGGTAATAGTCTGCCCAATGTGAAAGGCCGTAACCACTTTTCGCAAAAAGGAAGGACGGGGCCTGAGCACAACCTTGTCCGGATGGACTGAAAGGAAAGGAGGCTTACAAGAAAGAGCCTGGAGCTCACTCACCCGCCTAGCGGAAGTGATGGCCACCAGGAAGGCAGAAGAGGACAGTTGTGAAGGGGCTCAAAGGGAGTGCACATCAAGTATGTCAGAACCAGATTCAAGTTCCACTGAGGCATCACGAAAGGAATAGGAGGAAAAAGGTGTGTAATGCCTTTGAGAAATCTATTTACAACAGGGGACTTGAAAAGAGAGGGCTGATCATGGAGCCTGAGAAAGGCCGAAATAGCAGAAAGGTAGCACTTGATAGTGCCCAGAGCAGAGCCCTGCTGGGCCAAAGAAAGAAGGAACAGTAGTACTTCAGAAAGAGGGGCAGAAAGGGGATCCACAGCCTTTGCTGTGCACCATGCCACAAATTTGTTCCACCTGCAGGCGTATACCACTTTAGTAGAGGGACGCCTGGCTGCCAGAATAACGTCACAAACTTCAGGAGGCAAGTCGAAGGGAATCAACTGCCGCCGCTCAATCTCCACGCAAAGAGGTGGAGGCTGGACAGGTTTGGGTGGAGGACCGTCCCCTGCTGCTGCGACAGAAGATCCTCCCGAAGAGGCAGTCTGATCGGAGGATCGATGCTTATACTGAGTAGCTCGGGATACCATACTCTTCGAGCCCAGTCCGGAGCCACAAGAACGACTTGGGCCCGGTCGCGCCTGATCTTCTTCAGCACTCTGGGCAGAAGTGGTATAGGCGGAAAGGCGTACAACAGACCGCAACTCCACTCGCGACGAAAAGCGTCGCCGAGCGAGTGCCGCCTCGGAAATTCCAACGCGCAGAACTGATGACATTGCGCGGTCTCTTCGGTGGCGAATAGATCTAACCAAGGCTCTCCCCACTGCTGAAAGAGACCTTGCGCCACCTCCGAGTGAAGACGCCATTCGTGATCGAGCATGCACCTGCGGCTGAGTTCGTCCGCCCTGGCGTTCAGAGAACCTGCCAGGTGTTGAACCACCAGGGACATGCCCTGATGTTCCAGCCCTGTCCAGAGACGCAGAGCCTCCTGACAGAGGGTCCACGACCCCACCCCGCCTTGTTTGTTGCAGTCCCACATGGCGGTGGTGTTGTCTGTGAACACCTGCACTACTCTCCCCTTGACAGAGGGGAGGAATGCCTTTAGTGCAAGCCTGATCGCCCGCAGCTCCAAAGGTTGATATGGAGCCGGGACTCCGCCGGAGACCAGAGGCCTCTGATCTCCGACTCTCCCATGTGGCCGCCCCATCCCAGGAGGGACGCATCCGTCACCACTGTGAACTCCGGTTGGGGAAGGGAGAGGGATCTGCCGTCGACCCAATGCCGGTTCGTGAGCCACCACTGCAACTGTCGTGCAGTGCCCTCCGAGATCTGGACGTGATCGGACAGGTTTCCCTGATGCTGCGCCCACTGGAACTTCAGGTGCCACTGCAGAGCCCGCATATGCCATCTGGCATGATTGACCAGCAGGATGCAGGATGCCATGAGGCCCAGCAGTCTCAGAGTCACTCTGACCGAAACCCGGGATAAGGGCTGAAAGATGGGAATCAGAGCCCGAATATCCCGGACTCGCTGTTCGGGAGGATAGACCCGTAACTGCGCCGTGTCCAGAACCGCTCCGATAAAGAGGAGCTTCTGGGAGGGAATCAGGTGCGACTTCGGCACATTGATGGAGAACCCCAGCAAGTGCAGGAGGTCGGCCGTAGTCTGGAGGTGGGAGACGACTGTCTGGGGCGAGCCCGCCTTCAACAACCAATTGTCGAGATAGGGGAAGACTGAGACCCCTGATCTGCGCAGATGAGCTGCGACCACTGCCATCACCTTGGTGAACACCGAGGGGCGCTGGTAAGGCCAAAGGGGAGCACGGTAAACTGAAAGTGCTCGTGGCCTACCGTGAACTGTAGGTAACGCCGGAGGGCTGGCAGGACGGGGATGTGGAAATAGGCGTCCTGCAAGTCCAGCGCCACCATCCAGTCTTGTGGGTCGAGAGCAGACAAGACCTGAGCTAGAGTGAGCATCTTGAACATCTCTTTGCGGAGGAAGCGATTGACGTTCCGGAGGTCTAAGATGGGACGCAGGCCTTTGTCCTTCTTGGGCACCACAAAGTAGTGGGAATAACAACCACAACCTACTTCGTGCGCCGGAACGCGCTCGATGGCCCCCTTGGCCAAGAGGGCCGCAACTTCCTGCTGAAGAAGCACCAAGTGATCCCCCGACATGCGGCGGTATTGAGGTGGCATGGCTGGGGGGGTAGTCTCGAAGGGGAGGGAGTAGCCCCTCCGGACTATCTCTAAAACCCACCTGTCCGAAGTGATGGTGCGCCAGTGGGGGAGGTGATGGCAGAGCCTGCCGCCCACTGGCGTTTGATGGGCCTGAAAGTTCGGACTAGGAAGGTTTGGAGGCAATGGTGGCCGGGGTGGTGGTGGACTGACCCGCCCGCTGGCCCCTTTGTCCGCCACGGCGGAACCCGCGTCCGCGGTGGGATGATTGCTGCGCCGGCCTGTGGCTCTGTTGCCACGAAAGGAGCGAAAAGCGGAAGGTGGAGGAGGGCGGACTGCCGAGAGTCCCAAGGACTTGGCCGTAGCCCGTGAGTCCTTAAACCTCTCCAACGCGCTGTCCGCTTTGTCGCCGAAGAGGCGACGGCCATCAAAGGGCATGTCCATAAGGGTGTTTTGGACATCCCCCGAAAATCCAGTGGTCCTCAACCAGGCGTGGCGGCGAACCGCCACTGTCGTTGCAATGGCCAGTGAGTCGGCGGTGTCTAGGCCACAACGGATCATGAACTTTGCTGCGTCTCTCCCCTCTGCAACAGCCTGGGCGAGAGCAGGCCGGGCCTCCTCCGGACGCTGGGGAAGCACGTTCGCCACCGTATCCCACAGAGAGTGGGAATAACGGCCCAAGAGGCATGCGGTGTTCACGGACCGCAGTGCAGAGCTGGTGGAAGAGAAAATCTTCTTCCCAAACTGATCCAGCTTCTTGGATTCCCTATCCAGTGGTGCGGAAGGGAAGGCCGTTGGGGAAGCAGTGGCTTGGACAACCAAGCTCTCGGGAGTGGGGTGTTGGGAGATGAAAATGGGGTCACCCGGAGCCGGGCGATGGCGTCGGGCCACGTTCCTATCCACAGGAGCCCCTGTGGTGGGCCTGGACCAAGTGCCCAAAAGAACATCAGAGAGGGCTTCATTGAAAGGAAGCAGCGGCTCCGCAGAAGTAGCTGCTGGCTGAAGCACCTCTGTCAGGAGGTTAGTCCTGACGGCCACAGTAGGGAGCTCGAGGTGTAGGGCCTCGGCCGCCCTACGCAACACCACTGCATAACTGGCGCCCTCCTCCGTAGCCACGGTAGGAGGAGACAGCATGCCAAGGTCTGGTGAGGTATCCAGACCACTGGCGTCACCCAATTCCTCAGCCCAGTCCTGTTCAGACTCGCAGGCTGCAGCGAGAGGGTCCTCAGACCCCTCCCAGTCCTCCCCTTGCTACTCAGGCTGTTCAACAGGTCGAAAATAAGGAGCAGGGACATGGGGATAGAAATCCCCAAGCAGGGTCGAGAACGGCATCGATCGACGCCGGCTCGGCGCCGTGTCCACTTCGGGGCTGAAACTGAGGTCGACGTCGTCCCGAGGAGCGTCAGGATCGGTGCCGGTGGGGTCGACGTCGGTGGAGGCGTAACGAGGTCAACCGGCGTCGACCGGGATCCAGGCCTGGATCCAAGGGTGTCCTGCGGCGCCGTGGCCGGAGCCGACAGCGATGCCGGAGCCGCCGGCGAGGAAACGCGAGGACACCCATGCGGGACCGCGGGGCCCGAAGGCGCACCGGCGGGACCCGACGGCCCAAAGAGGCGAGCCATGGCCGACATGAACACCTGTATCTGGGCCGGAGACGCCGACGACCCCGGGAAGGGCGGGTAGTCGGGCGACGACTCCATGGACTGCGCCGGAGGCGCGGGGGTGGCACCACCCATACCCTCAGCCGCGTCGCGTGACCGGCGAGGGGAAGTCGGAGAACGATGGCGTTTCTTTGACTTCTTGTGCTTCGCCTTACCTGACCCCGAGTGCGAAGACTTGGATCCCGAAGATCGATGGTGATGACTCCGCGCACGGTCCCTCGACCTCCCTCTGGACCGGGACTTGAAACGGCGCGGAGCCGACTGCCGGGCTTCCAGCAACTTTCAGGACCGCTCCCGCAAAGTCTTCGGCGCCATGGCCCGGCAGTCGGAGCACGACTTGGGGTCATGGTCGCGCCCCTGGCAGAAAAGACACAAACGGTGCGGGTCCGTCACCGACATCATGCGGTGACAATCCCCGCAGGACTTAAAACCGGGCATCCTAACTGCACCAGGAGTCGAAGGCTCGATGAAAAAACAGAGACAAAAAGCCTCAAAAAGTCAGTCAAAAATTGACTGGGGGTTACTGCTCTTCCCGGATCTGCGCTTGCTGGCGCGGAAAAAGAAAGAACTGACGTCAGCGCGCGTGGGCGGCGTCTAAGTAGCGCCCGCAATGTCATCTCGGCGACCACAACGCCAACGACGGACGCGGAGCCGCACGACGCCACCTACCGACGCGCAGGGGTACTGCTGACGAAAACTTTCCGGATCCAGTCTGACGCCTGGGGATATTCTAAGGTAAGGAATCTATCACTATGTGTTTCTTTCAGATATACGCTTTTTTGTATTTTGATGAATTTCTCTGCTTGGAAGGGGTGGGTGGGGTTGGTGTTCAGGGGTTGTATTTGAAAATTCAATAAAGATTTTTTTTAAAAGTGCTGTACAATCCTTGCTTAAGAAAAGAAAGTTTACAAAAGTTTGAAAATAACTTGAAAGTGATAAATGGCTTCCTTACCTTGCCAATCAAGAGACTGGAAAAAGTTATTTATGCCCTTCTGTGGGGAATCTTCATCATTTGGTTCACTTTCTGGAGACTGTTCAGTCTTTGACATTTCTGCTTCATACTGTGCTGTAGATCCTGGCTGTCTTGGGAGTTCAGGTTTACCTGCAAAATATTTAACAATTGCACGCATGATTTAACGGCAATCAAAATAACACAACAAAAATTGTCAGGTTGCACCACTGATGCACCTCTTGATCATTAATCTGGATTCAGAAAATCTGCAATTGTTTCTGTCAAAAACATCAATGAACTTTGATATGGTTGTTTTCAGATCCCATTAAATGGAATGATTTCACCAATTTCTGTGGCATGAAATCTGGGAATGCTGGGTAAAACAGTTTGATAATTGGTATGAATTGAAAAACAAGGACACTTTTTCGAAATAATGGTCTTCAGTCACAGAGGGCAATCTAAATATATGTTGTTCCATCACAATTTTCAATTGTTATTTTTAATGTCAGCCAAGCTTGCCCCAGATGTAAACAAACTGTATACAGCTGCTGGCATTGAGAGGTAATTGGAGATTCAAACCTTCTTAGAAAGGTGGTAGGGACCAAAAGTCAAGATTTGAAATACAGAAGATCTGGAGTCTAACCATAAGATTAACAATTAAGTGATCTGGACTGCGAATACTAGACGGTTACACTATGTTATGAATGCTACCCCGGCTGCGGGTTGCCTGGCATTAGACCTACGTCAGGCCTTCGATTCCATAACCTGGGACTACATGTTCGCTACCCTACAACCTATCTCAAATGGGTGCGCCTACTCTATACCTCTCCCACGGCGAGAGCTCGCACCGGACAGCATATTTCTCGCGAGTACACGATTCACAGGGGTACACGGCAGGGATGCCCTCTGTCCCCCCTGTTGTTTGTACTCGCGTTGGAACCCTTAGCAATAGCCCTGAGACAATCAGCAGAACAGCTGGGAATACCCATCGATGGCACTGCCCACCTCACCTCCATATACGCAGATGATATCCTTCTCTATCTTCGTGATTTGTCGGCCGCAGCCACACCCCTCCCCACTATTCTTTGCGACTTCGGAAATATTTCAGGCCTTGTTATTAATTCAAGGAAATCACATGCCTTTTTCTTTCGGGAGGGGCCCCGCCCAGATGAGGTACAATTCGGTACCTATACTCTACCCGTAGCCCACACCACATTCAAATACTTAGGAATACAGGTATACAGATCACAGGCGGATCTGCTATAAGGTAACCTCTTGAAGGCCATCACGGCACTACGCTCGAGTGTGGCTTTTTGGACATCCTTGCCCCTTTCGGTGATGGGACGAATTGCCATCTCTAAGATGGTAGTACTCCCTCGGTTATTATATTTTTTCGTGAACCTGCCCATAGTGGTTCCTCAATCCATATTCCGCACCTTGAACACTATCTTGGTGGAGCTTATATGGGGTGCGGGTCGCCGAAGAGTGAGCCTTCAGAAACTACAACTAGAATCTCGCAAGGGAGGTTTAGGGGTCCCAGACTTCAGGGCATACTACTATGCTTGTCAAATCCAATGGCTGTCCTATTGGACAGCGGGAGGAATCTACAAGAAATCGGGTTTACATCGAGGGATATTGACTGGGGTATGCTACATTCCCTGATCCTGCCTAAAGCTAAAATTCCCCTAGAGGGACCCCCGTTGCTGAAGACTGCGCTACAATGCTGGAAGAAAGCGCTGCTGTACACATCAGATGTAACCCCTTACTCTGCCAATATCCCATTACTGGGTATTCCCACCCCCGGGGGTAGGCTCACGAAGTCTAGAATACGCGCCTGGACAGAGGCAGGGGTGGAGGAGGTTTGCGCTTTCTTTGGCGATGGTAACCGTCTTGATCACGACACATTCGTACAGATTACTGGGGCACCGGAACGCCAGTATCTACTACACGCAATCGTATCACATTATATCAGGAACACCTGGGCACCACTGCGCAGAGAGCCCCCGCAACATGATCTGGTCCATTTACTATACTATATGGGGACCGGAGGACACCTTATCAAATGGTTATACATCGGTATCAGGGCGCATGCTGGCATCACACTCACAAATCTCAGGGCAAAATGGGCAGAGGACGCGGGCTTAGAACTAACTGACAAGGCCTGGGCGAGCATGCTAGAACATCCCAAGAGGGTATCCCGCAACGTTAAACTGAAATTTATCCAAACAATGGTCCTACATAGATCCTACCTAACCCCACAGAGAACACATCGGATGTTCCCGGAGGCCCAACACTGCTGCCCCCGCTGCAAAGGCGACGAGGCAGACTTTATCCATATGCTATGGACCTGCCCGCGTATACTAGATTATTGGAATGGCGTTCGGCATTACCTGGGAGAAGTCACACATATGACAATTCAGGACAATGCCCTAGAGTGTCTTATGGGGCTCCGTAGATGCAATAAAGCACAGAAAGTTCAACTACGTTTTCTGGACCTTGCCCTTGTACTAGCCATTAGGGCCCTCACTATGAGATGGAAATCCCCTAGATGCCCGACATTGTCTAGTTGGCAAGATGATATGATACAATGGGGTGGTGCTGAGAGCACGGCGCTTCGTAGAGAAGAGGCAAGGGGGTTACGGAAACTGCCTATCTCTATGGAATGGGACATCCTTTTAGAGGACTTCAAACAATTAGATCTAATCCCTGCACAACACACTCCCACGCAATAAGCTACTTTCACTCTTTCTGGAAACATAGCTAGACCCACACGGACCCCAGTCCACATACCACGGATCACAGATGGAGTAGGACACACGGTACCACGTTAATAACCCTGTCAGGCGACCATATGACTCGGGAACGGCAGACCAGGAGGGAGGGAGGGTCGGGAGGTGGGTGGGGACCAGTTAGTAAGTTAAAGTTAGCCTAAACATAAACATGCTTGGTATTATTGATCTCAATGTAATGTTATCGGCCGCTTCTATGAAAGTACCTCTCATGCCGCAACGGCGGACGACTGATGAACTACATTTGTAATTAGAAGTTATCTCATGGTCAAAGATGTATTATGTTTAAGATGGAAACAACAAAAACAAAATACCTTTTGTATCGCAAATGATCCTACTCTTACGCTGACGAGGGGATTCAATAAAGTATGTTTTAAAAAAAAGTGATCTGGACTGCGTGGCTGAAGATCCACCCAATTAAATACAGACAAAACAGAATGAGTGAAAGAAACAAAGACTTTGGTGCAAATGTAATATTAGAAATGTCTTCAAGACATCCATATTGGCGTACGGAATCAGAAACCATCATGCACCTGGTGAAACATTCCTTAATTAAAGGTGGAATGTATTTGAGTTGTTGTCCATTGAGATTGTCAAATGGATAATACATCAGGAGAGAGAATCATTTAATTTCTTTCCAATTGTTTGCAACTGCTTTTCATTGAGATGTATCTAAAACACTCTTCTGAATTATAGGAAAAAATGAATCTAGATGCTTTTTGTTGTCACAGAAAGATGTGAAAAAAGAAGGGTTGAAAATAACTGCTTTAAGGTGAAGCCAAGAAACGAATGGTCTTCAAAACAAGAAAATCCTACTTAAGTAGTATTTTATGGCTTCTACTACGAATTATGAAAAGGTGACTAACATATGGAAATTATATAGTAGTATAAAATTAATATGACTTTTGCTATGAAAATGCTGAAGGAAAACATTTTGCAGTTATTCAAAACTAGTAACATAAAAATCTTTGAAGGCCAGAATACTAGAAGGTGTAGGTAGATTTTGAACACAATGTTTCGGTTGAATTTTACAGCCAAGGAAAATACTACACATTAATTGGTCAACCCGCTATATATCAAACAAAAATATTACCCGATAGACTAAACCTTTCCCAAAACCATTCAGAAACCTTCCATCTAAACCTGAATACTTTCACAATATGAATTAAGTCACAGCTAAGGAGGTTTGATTACTGAATTTTCACAAAAGTAAATTCTCAATCGACGTAAAAGTTAACCCTAAACTCTCAAGTGTTTGCTTCTGTACAGTGGTAGTCTTAAAATAGCCATGCAAAAATATGCTGTTGTTGACCAAGTTTGTTTGAGAAATATAAAAGCTTAAACGACATGTGAAGGAAGGGTCAACTCTATAATCACTGTTCTGGTTTTTGATCAATGAGAATCATAGACATGGGCATATTTTGTTTAAACTAACCCAAACATTTTTGTGGGTGGCAATCTAAAACTTGGGGAGAACCATGATTATTTACAGGTCAATTTTATCCCAGAATATTCAGGCCGACCACCAAAATGCATATTATTTATACATAATAAATACCCTACAGGGGCTTTTCATTTTAGGCCTGCAATTCTCATTCAATAACAAGGAAATCACAATCACCTCAGTAGAAGGCAGAGAACTAGTAAGTAATGTAAAGACACTGCTATGATAAACAAAAGAAATAGCCGTGGGCCAGAGCGATGGAAGAAGAATGGGTAAGGTCACTGAGAGGAAGAGGAAAACACATCATCCACCATGCTTTAACCAGATAAGATCAAAGGATAGTATAATTTTATGTATTTATTTATTTATAACGTTTTGTATAGCGCGAACATCACCGCTTTACATGAAGGAAGGTAAAGAATAAATTGGACTAGCAACTTAGTCACATATAAGCATGACAGAACAACATTGAAAATAAACAGAGTAATAAGCTGATCTCCTAAAAATAGTCAGCGATGAGTAGGTCAAGCATCATGAAGAGTGGCTAGTATGGTTACGTTCAATGCGCATATGGATGTTGTCGTAGGGCAAAAACTTGGTCATCAGAAATGATTTTGCTTCTTTTTTGAAGGAGGAGGTAGATGAAATTAGGCGAACATCCGGTGTGATAATCCGATAATGAGGTTAAATCATTGAGGAGGGGGATGCGATATGTACTATGAAGTGTATATATCTGCAATCCAACTTTCATACGTGAAAGAAGGTGGCACTCCAAACAGCAGCTTTTCACACACTTTCATTCTTTTATTAACTATGAAAACTACACAGCAAATAGAAAATGGACAAATACTTTTCAACTAGTCACAGTCTTGATCAGGACCATTTAAAAGTGTTGTACACAGTTGGTTCCTATGCTTATCCAATCTCCCAGGATTCAAGTACTGTATCTTATGAAAGTCCATGTGGTGCACCATGGAACAGGTAGGTTAGATATTCCGATCATTCATCTTTTCAAACATGATTTTTCTTGTTTTCACATGAACAACTACTTGAATCTGTGAGACAGAAGCATTTGGTGGCCTTGACTAAGAAAAGAGGCCAATGGAAGAGTCTATGGCCTGCTGCGTTGGATTGAAACCTGGGTGGCAGGGATGAGGAATGCACTCTTAGTCCTGAGTGCTGCACAGAAAGCCCCTGCAGACAGCTTCTTTTTGGAAACTGTGACCAGTCCATCAAAGCGGGTGAGTTTGCTGGTGAATAACTGTTTCCGCACTGGGCTGATATGGTGCCATCCCTCTTCGAGTCCAATAGTAGTGACACTGGCTACAATGTTGCTGCCCACCTGACCAGGAAGGGAATAAGATAGCTTCTGAAGGACTTCTTCACAGCTTGGCCCAGTTACCCAAGACTGTAATGTACTGTCCCAAGCTCGTATTGAAGATTGTTAGTCCAGGAAATATATATCTATAGATGGTGTGGCCTAAATCATGATCCAGATGATGCGCCTTAACTACCACAAGTTATCTTGGGCTGAGAGTGCTGACTCATTAAAGAAATGTGCAAATCGAAAGCCGGAAAAGCAAATGTTTGCATTGGACAGAAAAAGACCTACAAGTGCACAGGACTTTATCAGCTGCATTTTTTCACATACTGTGCATATGTTTAGGCTTTACCCTTACGGCCTTTAACTAGAGGGCCGGTTTAGTGCTTTCTACTATGGACAGTACCAACAAGCACTGGCTAATCCAAGTTTGCCTGAGCCAGTTAGGGAGTGTTTATATAGTTTTTTCAGCAATATTCCTGCCTACTGCCTCTAATTTTCACCTTATCAGACCACGGCAGGTGTTTTTGATGAGTATTGGGAATCTGTTGAGGAGCAGCAAAAGCTTCTCCCTATTCATGAGGAGCGAGAGGATGCCATAAATGCATCACTACAGAGTGCAGTATCTTCAACTCTGGAGCCCGTGAGTCGAAGGATTAGCGAACAGACAGGGAGATGCAGTTTATTAGCCCCGGCATGTGAAGACCTGAGGCTTGAGCCTCCTACTGACAACAGGGGGAGGGAGGGGGGCCCTAAGGGTAAATACAAGGCCAGGCCTAATGCCAATGTTAGACAGAGCACTACCTCATCAGACGCCTTTGAGGGGCTCCGCCAGGTCTTCCTAAAAAAGCGTCTGGACACCCTGGAACCACAGGATGAATCCCAGCCTAGGCCTTCCCCCCCAAAAAAGATTGCTGCTCCCACCAGGGAACAGATGAGAATGCTGGGGAAGGTTCAGATACCTCTGATGGGGACTCAGGCAACAAACTAGATCAGAGCAGACCCTGGCAACCGGAAGGCATCACCAAAAGATCCAGGCTGGAGGAGAAAAGCGAAAAGGACTCCGCGGGGTGCCAGGCTACCTTGACCCATAGGATATTTACCAACCCAACTCTGCGTACTGAGTTCCAGCGTCCAAAGTGGTGCCCTATGTGGCCAGTCACTTTAGAAAGCCCATGGACCAGGAGGTCAGAGGATGTCTGAGGGGCGAGTGCCCCAGACCATCCTTGGCTAATAAAGTGGCAAGTAATGGCGACATTCATTACTAAATCCAATGAAGAGCCTATGAAGGGCCTGGACCGTTCCTGGCGATCCTGTCAGGATAAGGTCTTGGATGTTTTGAGGTCACTTACTGAAATCTTGGATATGGCCGAAGATGCCAAGGAGTTCGGTCATATGATCGATCCTACGATTCGGTCATGCTTGGCTCAACGGGCCATATGCTTTTTAGGCAATGCCAACTGCGCCTTATAGAAGGAGCGCAGACACTCCTTACTGATTGAGCCCAGGCTGGGTGAGTTGCCCACCACAGAAGCCGACCCGGTGCGAATGGAGGTCTCTTCGGAGAACCCTTCATTAAGGAGCTATCGCGCTTCGTTAACACCTTTTCGTCTTTGGACAAGGCCCAACAGTCTATCAAGAAGGTGTTCAACCAACAAATATATTGAACGGTCCAAGAGGTAGGGGGAGCTCCTCTAGTCGGGCCTACACCTCCAAAACCCAGAAATTTAAGACGCAGCGCCCAATCCAGTGGCAAGACCACAAGAAATGTGGAGGGTTCTACCCCTCAAGAGGTTCTGGCAGAGGACGTAGTGGCAAGGGATCCTTTCGAGGAGCCAGCAACGCGCCAGGTGGCACCAGCGTTAAGCGATATCCCTTCTTCCCTAAACGGGGTGGGGGGAAGGCTTCAGTGGTTTAGTGAGAATTTGCTGTCCATAACATGGGACGCGTGGATGCTTCAAACCATGAGGGGCTTTCACATAGAGTTCTACAGCACATCCAGTCAACACTCCCATCCCCGTCCCTTGGTCTTCTCGCAGGAAGGGACGCGGGTGGTAAACCAAGAGGTGAAAGAGCTTCTAGAAAAAGGGGCGATTACCCATTCGGTCCTTAATCTCAGATGATTCTTGAGCAATATTTTCTTGGTGGAAAAGAAGGAGAAAGTATTCAGACCAGTCATAAATTTGAGAGATTCCAATCGATAAGTGGTGTTTCGGCACTTCAAGATGGAGGGCATTCACCTTCTACGGGATATTCTGTTGCCCAACAATTGGTTGGTAAGGCTTGAGCTAAAGGACACCTACCTCACCATTCCAATTTTTATCCCCACAGACGTTTCCTACAGTTCAAATGGGACAGTGATATTTTTGAGTTTACATGCCTGCCGTTCGGCCTGTCATCAGCACCCTGGTACTTCATCAACGTATTGCGACTGGTCATGGAATGGCTTCGCACACTGGAAGTTCGGTTAATAGTATACCTGGACGACATGCTCCTAATGCAGCAAAACAAATCCACTTTACTTTTCCAAATTCAGATGACCAAGGATCTTCTGCAGGAACTGAGGTTTATAATGAACTTTCAGAAATCGGAATTTACTCCAGTTCAACAAATGACCACCTTGGGGTTCGAGGTAGACACAGTGAGACAGATCCTCCGACTGCCCCAGAAAAAGATAGTTCTGATCCGCCAGGAGTAGCGCATTAGGTTTGACAGGGAGAACATTTCCCTTCGTCATCTGGCTAGGATTGTAGGCTTCTTGTCTTCTTTGATCTAAGCGATCTTCCCAGGTCCCCTGCATTACTGGGCCGTGTGGGTGAAGGCGTAATATCTTCAGAGGGGCCTATCGTTTCTCCAGATGCCCAGACAGAACTTAGTTGGTGGCTCGATCACATGCATGCCCGGAACAGTAGAGCCATCTCTGGGTCAGCCCCAGACCTGGTCATCAAGTCCGATGCCAGTGGACAGAGATGGGGTGCACGCTGTGGAGATATTACCACAGGAGGACAGTGGTCAGAGTGAGAGGAGGCTCTCCACATCAACTGTATGGAACTCGTTACAGGATCCTTTGCGGTGTGGAGTCTAGCGGCCAAAAAGGTTTCTTGCACCGTCCTGCTGAATATGGACATCTCGGCAGTGAGATGTATAAATAATTTGGGGGTACCAAGTCCAAAGTACCTGCAGACTTGGCCAGGGACTCCTGGAACTATTGTCTGAAGCACAAGTTGTCGGTGACGGCAGAACACCTACTGGGGAGGCTCAATCACTCTGTGGACTGGCAGTACAGACACCTGAAGGATTACAGTGCATTGAAGCTGGAGCCCTCTCTGTTCCAGAGAATCATGGACTGGTGGGCTCCCAGTAAGTTGGCTGTCTTTGCGTTGAGACTCAACCATCAACTTCCCTGCTTTTTCAGTTGGTGTTCGGATCCTCGAGCAGAAGCGACAGACACTTTAACCCCAGCCCCTTGATATACTTCTGTAAAACACTTGTTGTCCAGAGATTTTCATTTTTATTTGTGTTTTTGGATCATTAGAGAAGTAATTTAGCTTGGGTAGACCTTGCTGATCCGCGCCGAATTTTTCTGGACAACATTTTTAAAAATGGCAGATGTGTTGCAGTGATGATGTAATATTTCAGGAACCATGAGACCTATATACTTCATTTTGGTGTCAAAACATAGGTTTTGGGGTGTCAAGTAGTCTTATAGAGACAGAAAACAACTACTCAGAGCAACCCTTCCGACATGTTCCAAAATTGCGGCTATAATAGAGGAAGAGACGTATATAGAAATGCAACACATATTGTTTTTTAATCCTTTTATGTATAGACCAAGCCAATGTTTAAGATCTTAATATGAAAAAAATAACGTTTATCACTCCCATTATAGAAACATTTTCCTACTTCACTTTCATTATTGTTTCAGCAATCGTTCGTAGTACATTTACAGAATGCTGAACAACATATCGACATGGACACCTTTTTGTAGCACAGGTTTTGCAAGTAAATGTATGTGTAAGTTCTATGGGTAGAGGCTTTAGAAATTTTGTAGGTTTTAAGACCCCATCAATATCTTCCCAAAAGAATTCACACAGATATTTTCTCTACATGTGCATGATCCAAAACGTTTATGCATCTTCTGATCAAGTAGAACACTCTTTTAATGTGTACACGCACAGAATATGACATCGGTGGAAGGTCACTTAGCAGGACTGATCTCTTGAACTCACTGTACCGAAGTTTGTCAAATGTGTGACAGCCCGAACTCATTTTCCACACATGCACAAGGTATTTTTTTATGTCTTTAAAGTCACATTCTATTTCTGTCTCAGCAAATCCTTTTAAAAAACTTTGCAGGTTCAGCGGTTAAGCTTTGTTCCAATTCTTCTCATAGTGTCATCACCCGGAAGAATATGTGCCTTGATAAGAACACTGGGCATCTTGGGGTCAAGTTTCTTGTACAGAATATGAAGTGGGATTAGGTGTCTTTTCTCGCCACTTCCATATCGTACCCATATCTCTTGCAATCCTTGACTTATGAACATTGCAACAAATCTAAGTAGCACAATAACAACATCTGTGTCATTTGACAGTACAATGACTCGATGAGCCCTCACTGCCGCCTTGCTGCCTTGCCTGACATCGGTCCCAGGGGACTTCAGCCCCCAGCAGCCCACGGGCCAGGAGGCGCCAATGAGAGTTTTCCGCGCCTAGGGGCGCATAAATCATCGCTGGCCTCCCGCAGCGCGGGAGCCCTCACTGCCGCCTTGCTGCCTTGCCTGACACCGGTCCTGGGGGACTTCAGCCCCCAGCAGCCCACGCGCCAGGAGGCGCCGACGAGATTTTCCGCGCCCGGACGCGCATAAATCATTACCGGACCGCCGCCTTGCCTGACACCGGTCCCGGGGGACTTCAGCCCCCAGCAGCCCACGCGCCAGGAGGTGCCAACAAGAGTTTTCCATGCCCGGAGGGGCATAAATCATCGCCGGGCTCCCGCAGCACGGGAGTGCCCTGGCCGCGCCTGGGCAAAGCCCGGGCCAAGTGCGGGCCCATCTGCGCCCGTCAGCGACTGGCAAAGGCTGGGCTGGGCAACCCCCCTTTCGTCCATCTTTCAGCTACTACCGTGGGTAAGCGTAAACAACCTTGCAGTGCCGACCTGGGCAAATCCAAAGCTAGAGTGCTCCGGAACTCTGCTTCAATGATTTCATATTTAACTTCTGCTGTGGGAGCATTAACGCAGGAAATTCAGAATGCAGAGGACCAGCTGGGCTTGAGGGTTGATCATCTTGGGCTGTGTGTCTCCTCAGTCATCCCCCCCTTGAATGTAACCCCTACTGAGACCCCAGCCACTCCCACAAAGCAGGGTGTTCTGGGGGAGGGTCCGCTGGTTCCTCATAGGGGGACCCAGTCTGCTGAGGGAGGGATTTTGGGAAAGGCAGCTCCACCGCACGAGCAACTGTCTGTACCCTCAGTTAAAAAAAAGGGGAAAAAGAGAGCCACAAAACCTGGCATGGCACCAGCTGAACTCATCCCAAGACACCATAGTGGATCAGAACGAGGCCTCGACTATCCCCTCTATCCAGCTGTTAGACAATCCATGGAGGACCTACTTAAAACGCGCCTGGAGCCACTTTTTCTACAGTTATTGAAGACATTTCTAGACTTTTTAAAACTTTGGTAAATGGGTTAATGGGGAAACTAGAGCGTATAGAGACTCAACTGATGGACATGAACAATAGGGGTTTATCGATCAACAGGTCTGGCATATTGGCTTCACAAAATATGGCCCCAAGCCATAAGAGGGGGTGGGGGGGCACCGGGGATGGAAAATCAGACCTAGCCACAGATTGGCATAGGGTGTCAAGATAAAGCTAATCCAGGGGTGAGATCGGGGCTTAGGGAGGCCGATAGGTCCTGCAAATATGCGGGTGAGCAAATCCCTGTCGTTAACCAACAACCGGTAGGACAGGGTGAGACTCCCGCAAATAGGTTTGACAATAGGGTCCCAAATAGCTGCAGACTAAACTTGCCACCGGCGGCTACTCCCCTAGTAGCAATACTAACAGGTGCTCCCCCTTTAAAGAGAATTGTACATAATCTACCCAGGAACTTATACGTAAAACCAAGTTCTGGTGCAAACAGTACTCAGGCAATGGGGCCCTGGCTTCCACCTACATCATTATGGCTACACGAGTTGGCTGGGTGGGTTTCAGGCCAAAACAGGTAGAGGGAGACTGCATTGTTATTAATTTTGATCAGTCAGGAATAGCAGGGAAGCTGTTCCAGGGTGGTTTAAACCAGGGTCCGGGGGGCATTAAGGTCCTGCAGCTGGGGTATTTTTATCAGCAGGTTCCCAGTAGGAGAGAGCTGGGGAATTTTGTTTCTGACCAAGTGAGGGCGTGTCCGATGTCCAGATTAAGAACTAGGGACGGCCAGCCTTTTAAGCCGAACCCCCCTATTGCCCCGACACCATTCCCATTGTAAAAAGATCTTCCAGGGGAGGAAGGAAGGGAGAGCAGTCTAGTGTTCACAAACAGATTCCTCCCATTAAGTCAATTGGACAATAACGATTGACTGGTGTCTCCCTCCCAACAGTGGAATCATAGTACGGATGGTTTAAGTAGTGTCGGGACAAGTGAGGGAGATAACTCAAACATCAGGATTCTTGGCTGGAATACAGCAGGGCTAAAAAACAAAAGAGATGATCCTAGGTGGTCTGATCTCCCAAGAGAGTATGACATAGTGGGCTTACAAGAAACGTGGGATAGGGAAAACTATTTTTGGCTGGATGGGTATAAGACCTATGGTGAGCCCACACGGCCCTCTCCAGCAGGCGGAGCAAAGGGGGGTCTTTTAACTCTCATTTCACTTAAACTGCTGGGTACCCACTGTATCGTGGACTCTGGATCATGCAACTGTCTAGCGGTAGAAATTACGCCTACCCACACAACAAAATTACTAATTGTCAATTTTTATAATTCTTTTGATAGTAATTTTATGAACGAACATTTATGTAATCTAAACTGTTTTTTAGAGGGTTATAGAGAGAAGCAAACCACTTTTTACTCGATAATCTTGGGCGATTTTAATATTCATTTATGTACTATGAATTGTCATGTCACAGATTTTTTGGGGCTGGCAAATTGCCTTAGTTTGCACTTTGAGCACACACAGCAAGGGAGTTTTTGGAGGATCTTCTGGCTGAAGTAGATCTCGTTCAACCTAGTATAAATGTAGGAGAGGCCAGGATCCCTACATTTAAGGCGAGAGGGCGGGATTCTATAATAGATTATATATTCATTTCCCCAGCACTGTCAATTCAGGTGGTCTCTTATAACGCGCAGTGGTTACACCTTAGTGACCACAACCCCATCTACCTCATGCTGGGCCCGGGAACTGGTTTAAAGGGTAAACAAGGGGAAACTTCTACTGTTAACTGCTTAAAACCATCTGACCAGGGTCGTAGGCTGAAATGGAGCAAGGCAATTCCAGACCTTTTTCTCCAAGATCTAAGGGTTAGTGCTGATGAGGACTTCGGCCTCTGTCTTGATCCCACAAAGTTGGTGGCAGAAGTACCCACCGCGTTTGAAAGAATCTGTGACCAGGTAGCTAAAGGCCTCACTTTGCCCATTAGAAATTGCAAAGAAACAGCCGAGAGTAAATGCACCGATGCACACCGAAAACTTTTTGCTGCTCTTAAACAGGTTCCACAAGACAAAACCTATATAGCCACACTAAGAAAGACATATAAGCGTGTCTTGGAATCCTGCAAAAATGAAATTAAATATGAAGCCTGGAATGACTTACTTGCTGTGGACGTCCTTAAGGATAGCGCCAGATTTTGGCCAATAGTAAATAAACCTTTTTTTCTGGCATTAATAATTCCCCTTTTGAATGCACTATCACGGAGGATCAATGATTCTCTCATTTTAAACTCACATATGACGACCTGGTAGTGATGGGATCCCCTGCTCCCCTAGATCAAAGCACGGGCCCTTTTACTTTGGTTTTTATTGAAGAAGAAGTAGAGCTAGCAATTACGCAAATGACTAGTAACAAGGCTCCTGGCCCGGATGGTGTCCTGACTGACATATAAATTGAATCCAACTCTCTGGGCAACAATTTTAACTAAAGTTTTTTTATGTGGCTAGTCAGCATGGATTCCCGAGGTCTTGGTGCCACTCCACCATTATTCCGGTCTTCAAAAAGGGCCAGACAGGTGACCCACGTTGCTATAGGCCTATATCCCTTTTCGATTCTGCTGTGAAAGTGCTAGGGAGAGTGATTCTCAGCAATCTAACGGAATAGCTGGATGACAGTGGTGTACTGTCAAATCTGCAATATGGTTTTAGAAAGGGAAGGAGTACACTAGACCAGAGTCTAAATCTGCATTTACTAGCTGGGAAATATACAGTGGCCAAGTCTGGGACATTACAGTTGGCCTTTATGGACCTGTCCTCGGCGTTTGATCTAGTCAATAGATCGAAACTATGGGCATTATTGATTGACCTGGGATTGGATCACTGCATAGTCAACTTCCTGGCAGACCTACACTGGGACCTCTTTGCGAGGGTGAGATTCGACCAGGGTGGTAAATGCACCAAGCACTTTCGTATTGGTAGAGGTGTCAGACAGGGCTGTATTTTAGCTCCCCTTCTTTCTACTTTATATATAAACAACCTTGACACCTCCCTGCGCTCTGCCTGCCAAGATATTCCCTGTGTAGGGGACCGACACATCCCTGCTCTTTTATACGCGGATGACGCTGTATTGCTAGCACGCACAGCAGTGGGGCTCCAGAGGCTCTTGGATTCTTTTGGGGTCTTCATGCAATCTTTGGATCTAAATGTTAACATAGCCAAATCGCATACGATGATCATGCGCCAGAGACCAAAAAAGCTTAAAACGTTTTATTGTGAAGGCGCAGACCTGTCTAGGGTGACCTCATTTACCTATTTGGGGGTACTGTTTGATGAGAGGGGTTTGTGGGTACCTCAACAAAAAGCTAAAAAACATGCTATGGCAAGATCTACAGCAGCCGTTCTTGGTTTTGCGCAGCAACTTGTGGCCAAGCCAATTGAAGCTATGCTTAATATCTACAGATCCAAATGTATTGCCATCGCGAAGTATGGGTCTGCAATTTGGGGTTATAAGCCGGTAGAGGGTTTACAAATAGTGCAAAAAAAATTTCTAAGGAACCTGTTGTAGGTTCATCAATCCACCCCCACATATATTACCTATCAAGAACTAGGAACTGGCTTTGTCTCTGACCTGATAGGTCTGGCCCCAGTTGTATGCTGGCTAACGATCTGGACCAATCCAGAATTGGTGCAGAACCGAGAGATTGCCCGGGATTGTGTATCCTTGGAGAGAGCAAGCTGCATCCTGTGGCTACGATATGTAAAAATGATTTCAAAGTAACTAGGGCGCCCTGAACTCTTCGATTCCCCAGAAAACATTAGGAAAGAGGATCTCTCGTGGGCTAAAAAACACTTTTTAAACATGATGTTTTTAGAGAGAGAGAGGCGAGTGAGATAACGAAACCCACAGTGAGAGCATACCTCTTGTTAAAAACATCTCCATTGACAGAACCCTATCTGAAAATTGTCGCTAAGCCTTATCATGGCTTTCTTTTAATCAGATTCCATCTTAACTTTTTGCATTGTTTACTGGCTGAAACGCAGGGGTGGAGTTGGGTGAATGATCTAGGCCCATGTACATGTGATAATTTCTCCACCCAGGACACTATGCACTTTACAATGTTTGGTGATCATTTTAGCGATATGCATAGAAAGTATTTAGTACCTATTTTGAAGGGAAAAGGCTTTACTCTGGTCAGGCTAGCACTATTATACCTGCACATGCTGAATGACCCATGGGAGACTTTTAATATTGCAAGTTTTTTAGTTGCCGCTGCTAGGCAAAGGAAAAGAAGGCACATTATGTTTAGTACTTCGGTTGCTTCTTTATGAACAGATGAACTTTGCTTTAAAGTTTGACTTTCTACCTGAGGAGTCTCGCTGTATAACATGTGTAAAGGAAAAATCGGCTTGTAACGGACTGTTCGCCCCTGCAGAGAATTTACAGAGAAATTTTTATCTAGATTACCCCTTTTAATTCTAATAGTTGAAGCTCGTTTTAATTGTCTTTTTATGAATCTGGTGATGAAATGTTTTATGGTGCCTAAGATTATTTGTGATATTTTTATTGTTGTGGTATATTGTAATTGTAATTGCATTTATATAGCGCTCACTACCCCTGACGAGGCGTCAAAGCGCTTTTTCGGCGAGTAGCCCGCTACTCCAGAACCCATGACGGATTAGTGTTGAGTTATTATAGTGAAATATGAAAGTAATTTGAGTGGTGGATAGGTTAGTCAGTTATTTGGATTCAGAAGGATAGCGGAGGGATAGAAGAGGTAAAAAGGTTTGCATTTATATAGCGCTTGTTACCCCTGATGGGGTGTTAAAGCGCTTTTTTTCGGCGAGTAGCACGCTACTCCGGAACCCATAAAGGATTAGTGGTGAATTAGTATGGTGAAATATGAAAGTAGTTTGAGTGGTGGATATTAGTCAGTTATTTGGATTGAGAAGGATAGCGGAGGGATGGAAGAGGGGGAAAAAGGTTAGCATTTATATAGCGCTTGTTACCCCTAATGGGGCGTTGAAGCACTTTCTTGGCGAGTAGTACGCTACTCCGGAACCTATATGTTGTACGCAGTGTACTTTTATGGTTTTTACTAACCGAATAAAGTGGCTTTGTCTGTCTGTCTGTCTGACTCGATTAGAACCATTTCGAACAGCCCACTCAATATCTGGCACAATACGAAGGTCAGCTTCCTCCAATTTGCTGTTTAGTTCTTGACCAATATGGCCTGTACCATTTGAATGTATCTCTGTAGGCACCAACTCCTCATTGACAATCATTCTACTTGCAATAATAGGAAAATCAGTGTTCACTGAAGCATCAGCAATGTTTTGGCGAGTTAACATCTCCAAGTTCTTCTTGTTTGATGTTGATTACCAGAATTTATCAAGTTGCACAGTTATAGGTGTCGAATGTTTGGTGCAGGCAAGGTCAATTGTTCCACTTGTAGACATTTGTCTGATTCTCTCGCATTCTTTGACAGATGGTTCAAGATAACTGTCAAAGACAATGTGCAGTTCTTGCAAGGTCACTGACTTTGATATCTGTAGAACAGTCTGAACAACCTCTCTGAAGTTTTGCATGGATGAAATCTTGACCATTCCCAATTGTGACATACAGTCCACAACAACAGCAGTTTTTAATGAGGACACATTTTCGAATTGAAATTCTCCAGGTGAAAGTTTTTTTCGAGCTGTTGTCCGAGTTTGTGCTTCACTGGTTTGGTTGCAGCACCTCCATCAAATAATGCGTTTGTTGGAAGAAGATCAAGCACTGAATGTCCTTGATAAATACACCCTTTTCTTTTGCTACATCCATATCTCTATGCGCTTGCGGAAGTTGTTTTTTTGTAACCTGTTTTGTAGTGGCTTGTTTGACGAAACTCTTACTACGCAATTAAAACGTGGAAGTTTAGCTTTAGTGATTATGTCGAACAGCTTTTTCATTTTCAATACAAATCTCTCCTGCTTCAGATCTGCATATGGTTTCGCTCTATGTTCCAGGACATCTAGTAGACGTGTCTTTATATTGGTATCCTCATTATACCTGTTGGAAATGGCCCTTTTTGCAGGGTTATCCCTCCTTTATTTTTCCTGACCTGTGGTTGTTGGCTATAGGACTCTGGGCATTTTACCACTGCTGATCAGGGCTAAAGTGCATATGCTCTCTGTGTAAATTGTAATTGTGATTGGTTATCCATGATTGGCATATTTGTTTTACCAGTAGGTCCCTAGTAAAGTGCACTGAGTGTGCCAGGGCTGGTGATTCAAATGCTACTAGTGGGCCTGCAGCACTGATTGTGCCACCCACAGGAGTAGCCCTAAGATGGTGTCTCAGGAATGCCACTGCAGTGCCTGTGCGCAGTTTGTGAACTGCCATGTTGTCCTGGCCAGTGTACACACTTGCCAGGCCTAACCCTTCCCTTTTCTTACACATTGGACACCCCTATGGTAGGCCCAAGGTACCCCCCTGGGCAGGGTGCAGTGTATGTGAAAGGTAGGACATGTACTAGTGTGGGTAACATGTCCTGATAGTGAAATACTGCCAATTTCGTTTTTCACTATTGAAAGGCTATCTTGCCCATAGGTTAACATGGGGAATGCTGTGTAACATGGTTACCTGCATATCTTCCCATAGCAGCAAGATAGAAAGTTGGAATCTGGTACCCCTGAACTCAGAATTTAATTACACATCTTTTAGTGAAGATGGTTTTTAAATTCTAAGTTTGGAAATAGCACTTTTAGAAAGTGGCTATTTTCTTGTTCAACCTTTCTGTGTGCCTCTGCCTGTTTGTGAATTGACCGTCTGGTTTGTGAGTGACAGGGGCTGGGGGTGGCTGCAGGAGGCTGGGTGAGTCAGCACTAGGCTGAATAGACCTATCTACATGTAGAGTGGTGGGAGGAGTGGCACCTGGGTCTGAATAGAGCTGTGCCTGCCTTCCACAATGCTGGCTCCACCTCCTGCGGTGTGTCTGATGACGCTGGCCCACACTCACAAAGGAAGGAGAGGTGCCCTGGCAGAATGCACCCTGAACTGGTTTGGACTGGGTCCAGGACCCCTCACACATGGAGAACAAAGACTTTTGGGGTATAATTACTAGAGCTGAAACCCCTTAATTTTAGATTAGGAAACTTCGTGATCAAGAAGGAATCCCTGCCAAAGGAGAACAGCCAGGAAGACTGAGGAAAAGTGCTGCCATTGCTGAGTGTCTGGGAGCTGACCTGCAGTTGCTGTAATTGCTGAGGAAGAGGACTAAGGGACTGTCTGCTGTGTGCTGTGTCCCCCTTACTTGAAGAGGAGCTGTGCGCTTTGCCCCCCTCTGAAGCCTGCCTATCTCCAAGGGCCTGAGAAGAGCTGGCCTCCTGTTGGGAACTCAGGTATACAAAAGTTCTCAAGAAAACATCCTGCAAGCTGCTGTGTGCGTGTCTCTGCTCACAGCCTGTGCCTTTGTGAAGACTGCCTGCCCGTGTGATAATTAATTTGGTGTGCTATCGGCACACAGCAGGGCTCCGTGTGAGGTCTGCCGTGCCTCCTGAATCACTGACCCGGCACTTGAGAGTGCGTGTCCCTATACACAGCTGGGGTCTGTCGTGAGGTCTGCCTCGCCTCAAGCGTGATCTGCCCCAGGATCGTGCCCTTAACGTTGTGCAGACTAGCGCGCAGCTGAAGATCTGCGGGGAGTCTGCTTTGCCCCAGATTGTTGTGCGTGTTGATTTCACCGCCGCCGGCCCGGTCTAAGGAAAGAGGAGAGAAGCGCTGTATCTAGAAAAATCACCGCTGCGGCCTGCCCGAGGCCGGGTCTGTAATCAGGAAAGAGCCGCGCTGCAGCCCGAACGAAGCCGGAGGGTTGCCTGGCAACCGGGACTCCCACCACGTCCTCGCGACGCAGAGCGGAGGAAGGCAGTACCGGCTCCACTGGCACCGCGCTGCAAGAGGCCCAGTCTCCACTAAGGCCATACCGGAGGAGAAGGGCTCCGGTCTCGTCGGAAGCCTGCTGAGGAAGAAGCATCACCGCGAGCAACTCCCCAGGTAAAACGCTCCCAGCCGAGCTTTGGTGGTGCGAGGCCGGGAGCGGGTGAAGAGCCGGTGGGGGGCTGTGAGAGAGCCGGCGCGTTCGCTGGTTTAAAGGGGCGGCGAAGGCAAAATTGAAGGACAGCGTCCTTGCGGCGATCCCAAGTGCAGCGGGGGCAGTTAAGAGAACGACGCCCTTTGGTATTTAAAGTGCAACGAGGGCATTTTGAAGAGACAGCGTCCTTTTGGTGACTGGCGCGCTTGTGCATGGTGATTTCCCCACAAGTGAGATTGTGTAGGCCCAGGTAGCACATTCGTGCTACAAGTACAGCAGGGCAGCTAGCGATAACAAGCACCCCTTTTAAAGATTCCCCACGCTAGGGGCAGGAGTCCTACAGCCTTGAGGACTCAACCAAGCCAATTACTTTTAACAGTGAACTTTTTCCACAAAAGAACATTACTATAGTGAACTTTCTTTTTCATAAGAGAACATTTCTAAGACAAGATTAATAGTGTATGTGATTTGTTATGTCGTTTTGATCTGCCTAAGCTATATAAAGATAATTTTATTTTTATAAGCAACCTGTGTGGTGTCCTTTTGTGGTGTTTCATTATATTACTGTGAGTGTTGTTACAAATACTTTACACATTGCCTTGGGGATAAGCCTGTCTGCTCGTGCCAAGCTACCAAGGGGGTGAGCAGGGGTTATCAACAGTGTGTTTCCCCCTTACCCTGACTAGAAGCAAGGGTCCCTATTTGGACAAAGGTACCTACCTCTGCCAACTAGAGACCCCCAGATCGAACAATACCTCTCAATACGCAGATAGCTTACCACATCAGCCAAAGTAAAGTACTAAACCAACACCATCAATAAAACCACCAATAGAAATAGACTGCTGTTCAAAACAATCAATATGTAAATGGTGCTCTCCGCGAGGGAAGTGTAACCCTTGACTTCCACTGCAATAGTATCAAAACAGAGATAGAGTAAACCCCTATCTCTGTTTTGATACTATTGCCGTGGAAGTCAAGGGCTACACTTCCCCCATGGGGACCACCTTTTCCATATTTACTGCCCAGCCCAGGTCCCTGGGTTATTGGGCTGCCACTTTTTGTTCTAAAGAAATGTTAAAAACAATCAAGCACTGCATCAACCCCCTGCTGGATCCTTCTATTCTTCACTCCACAGAAAAGTGCAATGCCATCAACCTTTTCCTCAGTAAATAAAATACAGACAATCCACCAGCACATTGACTGTACCAAGCCTGCTTCAATTCTTACACCTACCTCTTCCCAAAGAATCCCGGAAAGGTCAACATTCAAAGCCCAATCCCTCCCAGATCTCGCTCACACACTCTCCTCTCTCAAAACCACTTCTTTGAAAAATTATGCCTTCACACTGTCCTTCATGAAAGCTCTCTCTGGGGATGCTACCTTACCCCTACTTACCACTGTCAATGCCTCCCTCACTCATGGCATCTTCCCAGAAGCTCTCAAGACAGGCCAGATCCTCCCACTACTAAAGAAACTTACACTAGACCCTGATGACTTCATCCACTATTGGCCCCTCACTCACCTACTATTCATCAGGCAGATCATTGAACAAGTAGTCTGATCAACTCCTAGAGCATACCAATGCTAACAATCTCCTGCACGACTACCTAGCTGGCTTCAGATCACATTGCAGCATGGAGACCACAATCTTACACATCATAGGTAATGCCCTTTTGACCACAACTGAAGATAATCCCTGCCTCTTAATATTGCTGGACCTATCAGCTGCCTTTGATACAGTCAACCATCTCAAACTTATATGCACCCTGAAGTCTTGAATGGGATTCATCAGCAATGTCATACACTGGTTCTCCACTTTCCTTTCTAACCAACAATAGGAACAGTCCAGTCCAAACTGCCAATCCAGGTCCCTATCATACTGGACTGTTCCCATTAGAGCAGTGTCAAAACTTTTTTGCATATTCCTGGATCTAAACTGAGGTGGCATGGTGTGCAAAATAACGGACTAGTATGCAGCCCGAGTAATTATCAGTAGCCAAGATTAATTCAAGGATTCCAGCCATAACTTTTTTATATACTTTAGTGTGTTGTAGTAAGTGAGACCGGTAGGCCCTGATGTGGGTCCCGTGCCGACTGCCTCACTGGAACCAAGCTATAATTGGCTGATGAGCCCTACCTAGGGCTAAACCGGTCCTGAGTTGCTTGTGTTCTGGTTCAGAGAGGACATGGCCTGGCAGTTTGGCTAGACTGTTCCCATTGGAGCAGGGGCAAGACTGATTTGCATATGGCTGGATCCAAACTGAAGTGGCATTGTGTGCAAAATAAAGATGGACTTGGATACATCCCGAGCAATTATCAGTGGTTGAGATTAATTTAAGCATTGCATCCATCATTTTTTATGCACTGTAACACCTGATTCACTAGTTTCAGTCTAAACCCATGCCTCCAAAACCTCAAACCTCAAAATGTCACCACCAAATGAACCTGTAGTCAAACGGAAAAATAAGGGACCTCATCAGAGAGGCAATCTGCTGAAAAGGTTGACAAAGGTAAAGAGATTGTGGGGGTATCTTCTACAAGGTTTTGTGTGCTATTCCATCTTTTAGAAATTTTTTGTTCTAGAATGTGTGACCTAATGGCAGATCTTTTGCTCTCTTTTCAAAATAGAATCGACTCAATTTATCAAAGACTATGTCAGTTAGAAATCTGTAAGTGTAGGGCCCCTATGTCATCCGGTAACGGAGTGGAGCATATTATTTTCCACTAAAGACCTTCTACCATTAACCCAGGTGAAAGTCGGGCTACATGTGCATCTATTTCTATTACAACTGCCCCCAGTGATCGTACAAGGCTGCCATCACTAGGAGGGCTAATTAATTCCACTGATCCAACCAGCTGCTTGTCAAAGCCCTCTCAAGTTAGTTTCACTAATGAGGAGTGTTTGTCCACTGCTATTGTAGCAGAAGATGCTCATACACCGAATGACCTACACCTGCCACGTATCGTATGTCCCTATGTGCTAATTTTGGCCAATTTTCCTGTTTTAAAAAAGGGTCAGGGGGAAGACGATGAATGGTTCCTATATAAAACTGTTAAATGGTTGACAATGCATAAGTGTAGGAAAGTGCCCCTTTTTGCTTGGTTACCCCCACTTTTTGCCTGATGTTGATGCTCTTTTGACTAAGTGTGCCCTGGGTTCCTGCCAACCAGGTACCCAGGGCCCATGTTCTTTACCTAAAACTGTACTGTTTCACGCACAATTGGCAACTCTCTGGCTACATGCAAGTCCCTTGTAAAAGGTATCATGGTACCAAGGGCCCTGTGACCAGGGAAGGCCTTCAAGAGCTGCAGCACATATTGTGCCACCCTTAGAGGCCCTGTACCCTGACACACACACTACCATTGCAGGCTGCGTGTTTTGGTGAAGAGTCGACATTTGCCTACAACGAACTGCCTATGGCATAGGTCAGCCACCCCTCTAGCTGGGTGCACTATGCCACTGGTGAGGGTACAGGTGCATGAGCCCTGTGCCCCTACAGTGTCTAAGTCCATTCTTAGATATTGTAAGTGCAGTAAAGCCATAAAGAGTATATGGTCTGGGAGTCTGTCATTACGAACTCCATAATGGCTTTACTGAAAACTAGGACGTTTGATATCAAGCTTCTCAGCACATTAAACCCACACTGATGTCAGTGTGGGATTTAATGCAAAATGCACTCTGAGGGCATCTTAGAGATGCCCCCTGAAAAACAACCGGACTCTTGTGTCCTTGCTGACTAGCTGCTTGCCAGCTACCACCCCCAGACTTGTTTCTGGACCCCTGGGTCAACAGCCTACCACTCTCAGGGTCCTGAAACAAAGGACATCCTGGGCAGAGGTGCCAAGCTTCCTCCCCCAGAATAGGCAGGGTCCACGGAGGGGAAGCTTCAAAGGCTTGCTGCCTTTGTGAGCTGACCCAGCCATTTGCCGCTCCCATCACTGGCCCCCCACCGGTTCTGACCCCCACTTTGGGCAGTAGAATCGGCGGAAAAACCAAGATAGGAGGTGAGGTGTGCCGAACTTTGCCAACCCCACCTCTTAGGTGGGGGAGGTGAGGCACAACTCTCAGCCCCGCTATCTTCAAGATGGGTGGACCTAGCCAACCAGAGTGAGACTTATGCCCCCCTCCTACTGGAGGGTGGCATAATAGGGGGTGTACCCACCACAAGGAAGTGACCCATTAGTCCCAACCTTTACCTACCTGAAACACCCCTAAATTTATCATTTAGAGGCAACCCTGAACCTTGTCTCCTCAGACAAGAAGAAACAAGGAGAAGAAGGACCGAAGAGCCCTGATGAAGGAAGAAAAGAAGGACACCAACTGACTTGGCCACAGCCCTACCGGCCTATCCCGACCTCGACCTGCTCCAGTGGAATCCCGGTGAATCCTGCAGCCAGCAACCCCCCGGAACACCTGCCCTGCCTTCCCTAAAACAAATGTCTCCCATAAGCACCAGATTTGCTCCCCAACCGACTCTGGCTCCGGCCAAATCGGCGAGTCAGCACCACACTGCAACTGACGCCCATGGCCTGAGTTCGAGTGGCCCAACACCTTGAGGAGGTCTGACCTGGGATCTGGTGATCCCTGACCTACTTCAAGTCTCCCAACGATGCCTGCATCCCCTTTCTGAAGGACCCACCAAAAAACACCCCGGCACCCGACGTCCCACGGCCTTGGGTGGCTCAACCGACTGTGTCCCGACATCCCAACTTACCTCTCCAATCGGTAGTGCCTACAGTGTTTGTTCTGACTGGAGCTTCCCCATTGAAACCAACAGGGCTCCCGATGTCGATCAGCACCCTGCACCCGGTTGCCCCAACTCCGCTGTGGGTGCACCTTGTGTGCTATCTTGGATCCCCTTTGCCCGGAGTTAAACCCCAGGAACTTTGCTCCCACATCCAAGTGGCATGCCCGTGAGCAGCCATCAACCGGAGGCCCCCTATCCCCCATTGGATAACATTAGGCCTCAGCACTCTGCACCCAGCCGCCCTAGTGCCACTGAGGGTGTTTTTTGAGTGCATCCTCGACCCTGGGGGAACCTTGGTTCTAACCCCAGAAATCCAACTCCCATGACTGAGTACTTACCATAAACCTGATAACCTGATTTTCTCCCACAGGACTGCCTTTTTGTAAAATTCTAAGTGTGGAGTTGGAGATTGTATGAAAACCCAAGAAACTGTGTTTACAAAACCTGACTTACTTACCTCTTATCTAGGAAATGTCCCAGTGTGATATGTAGACATATCACACTGAGTAGAAAAAGTAACTTAAAAGTAATTACAAAGTAACTGAAAAGTAATTTCAACTGTTTCTGGACATTAGACCTACCTGTAACTGCATTCAACTGTATTATATGAGAAAAGTATTATTTTACTTACCTGCACCAAGTCTGGCTTGGGTCTAAAAATAAAATACAACAAAAAATATTTTTATACAAAACAATTGGTCAGAGTTCAGTCTTTGAGTGTGTGAAATCATTTCTTGCCTGTGTACAAAACATGCTTAACACTACCCTCTGATAAAGCCTTACTGCTCCCCACACTACCACAAATAAGAGAGTAAGGTATTATCTACTTTTACCTCTGTAAGCCTTTGGGGATCCACTGGACTCTGTGCACACTATACCTTACTTTGGTATAGTATATACAGAGCTAGCTTCCTACAATAAGTACTTCAATTTCCGTAACACCAACCAAATGTTTGAGGTGAGAGGAGTACCTTGGATTGGCCCTTCTGCTAAAACTTTATGAGATGACTATCGTAATCAATTTTAAAATCCAATTTACGTGTGAAGCTTCTCGTTTTCCAAAGCTTCTATTGCGCCTTTAAACAGCTGTGTTTCTGCGCTGCCACTGGGTTTTTTCTATAGACCTTAAATCCTTTATCCTCAAACCCAAGTGGTTAGCATGACCAACAAACTATCGTTACATAATAGGTTGCCACTGAATAACCAAAATTTTATTCCTACTCAAGATGGTCCAGTCTGTAGGAGAGTAGGATCTGCTTCACATGGGTACCCCCACTTTTTGCTGATGCTTCACTGTTTTTCGACCTTAGTCTGGCTGGGGCCCTGCTAATCAGAACCCCAGCCTAGCTGCTTCCTCTCTAAAATGGATTCCATGTGCCTTAGGCACATCTCTGATTGGAATCTGGAGTGCCCTTATAAGTCCCTAGTATATGGTATACTATGTACCAAGGGCATAGGTACCTCAGAGGCCTACCAGGGGCTGCAGCATGTATTATGCCACCCCTGGAAGGCCATCCAAACTGACACCACAGGTCTGCTACTGCAGCCTGGGTAAGGTGGTGCATGCACCCCTTACTGTGATATAGGTTACCTATATCACTAAATACATACACACATATAAACCTATAAGTCACTCCTATGGCAGGCCTTATCAATCCTGAAGGCAGAGTGCGTGGTTCCTATGTGAGAGGGTGCCCCTGCATGAGCAGGGCCCCTCTGCAGCGTTCGGAGACCCTTCTCTGATGCTGTTTGTAGTGCAGCCTGACCATATACTCTTAAGCGCATTATAACCTCGCGTTAAATGCTAACTTTGGAATGGCTGCACCTAAACATGTCGTGTTTGGTGTCAAACATCTTGGAATACTACCCCCCGCCAATTCTGGCGGCGGGGGTAGCATTCCACCCTTCTAGAGGGAGAGACATGTTAACCCTGGCCTAGCCGGTAACTTCTTTCTAAAGCCCTGGCATCACAAAATGGATGCTGCTGCCACAGACACGAGTCTGGCCTCCTGCTGCTGGACGAAACTCCGGCAGGGGAGGCCTGGACAATAGGTTTCCTGTCCCAGGGAGGTGTGACCACCTCCCCAGACAGGATAATGTGTATTGGGGCTGGGCGGGAGCACTTTCGGGTGCTTTGAAGTCCTGCACTGGGGGCACACTTGGTGTCCCTGTGCATACCCCAGTTCAAACCGGATCAGGGGCTTGCAGCCCCTGCTTTGGCGCGAACTGGACAAAGGGAAAGGGGTGTAGCCACCCCTCTGCCCTGACCCACCCATAGGTGGGGCCACAGAGTAGTCCAACCCCTAAACTTAGTATAAGTATAGGAACACAGTCCTTAGGACTTTAGATTATCCCTGGACGAAACTCTGACACTGAATCCTGGACCTTCGACGCTCTACTCAAGACTAGAGGACAGAAGAATCTCCCTTGGGGTCAAGGAGTGACTCCCCTGCTTGGCAGGCACCAAAGAAGCAATTGTCCGGTCTGCATCGCCTAAGCTCCCGTCGGACGCCGAAGTCTTTGCATCACCAGAGGTGGATTTCCAGACTTCCCCGAGGCTGCCCTGAGTCCCCAGCAAAGCTGAGGCCCGTAGCTGTCGTGGGTAACGTGGAACCGTGACCCCTGGACACCGCACGCATTTGCTAGTGCATCCTCTTCTGGGTCTCCCACGAAGTCGTGCTTTGGGCTCCGAGTAGCCCTAGCCTCCATTACCAACTGCACCGAAGATCACTGGCCTCCACTCCACGAGTGTCCTGTGAGCCAGCTCCACGTGCGACGTCTCGAGGCTCCTTCGCGGTCGCTAGCCCGTTGGCTAGTAGCCCTTCACGAAGGCCAATCATTTTCTTCTTGGGCTCCCTGGTTGCTCCAGGCTTGCCCTCACTTACCCTTGCTGGGTGAGTTCCTCAGACCTTGCTGGTCTGCATCATCGTCATTCTTCACTTTCATCGAGACTTGCCGTTGCCAAGGCTTGTTGGGTCCAATCCGGTCGCCGACACCTCAGCACTCGACAGACATCGTGTACCAGCCCGAATCCTGCTCCTGGTCGCCGACAACGCCTCCTGGACCTCGTGGCTGAAGAGTCAAGACGACCGTCAACCTACCTGAAGCACTCGACATCGGTGGGCATCCGCTCATCGCCTTCCTGGTCACTGGCTAGTGACCCAGACTCTGTCCCCTCTGCTTTCAGGTTCTTCAGATCTCCGATCCACTCTTGGATCCACCCGGACACTTTCCACTTGGTCGCCAGCAGCACTTTGCAGCAGATCGCCATTCAAATCGACGACGAAACCCGACCCCGAAAGGCACCTATGCACCCGGCTTCCCTGGGTGAGGTAACAAGAGTACTCCGGTGCTCCCGTGGGTAGAGACTCTAGAACGACCTAGTTCTCAAAGGGTTTGCTCCAAGTCCTCCTTTAAGTGTCCCTTTTCTTTAATTTCCTGATCGCGACTTTCTCCATAGAAGTTAACGGCGTATCGCGGCTGTGTATTTACACTACACGCGTCCCCCGTGGGTCCCGTGTCACTACCTTGGGTGGTTCCTTGTGGTCCAAGCACTTCTAGAGGCTCTAGGCCTAGTGTCTAGCTCAGTCGTGGTTCTTATACCACTTTATTGGTATATGGTTTGGTACGCCCTAGGGCCCAAACGTGTATTTGTGCTATTACTGTGTTTAAATAACTTATAACTTGTGTACTTCGAACTCTAGCCTCATAAAGAGACTAGAGGGGTGTGTTTAGCAATAAATACATATATTTTGAATATATACCTGGTGTGGTGCTCTTTCATTTGATCACTCAAGAGATTATAGACTGGTAAAACAAGCTGCTTTACATTCCTTCAAGACTTAGCCTGAAGGCTGCTCTCCATAGCTACCACTAGGATAGCTTTCAATAAGGTTGTCTTTAACCTATCTCCAATAAGGGGTTGTTTGGACTGGTGCAAGGTGCCCACTATAATTAGTGGACAGCATATGCCAGGCCAACTTCTCACACAGTCAGCATCCGAAACATGTTTGCCACTTTAGCCAACGTGGCAAAAAAGGAATGACCAGCATGTGTTTCTGAGCGTGTGGGTCCTTTAACTGATTACTGTTAGTTACCTCTACCTGTGCAACCTAGGGTGGTTTATGGTATACATTTATTGCCAAGTGTTTTGAATATAATCAGCTGGAATGTGGCGGGTTTGAATTTGAAGATAAAAGAATATGAATGGAACTCACTATTTTATAACTTTGACATTATCACTTTACAGGAGACTTGGTCACATGCTCAGAGACGGTTTTTTATGTTACTCCATCCTGGCAACCCCTTCTGTTTCAAGGCAAGCCAAAGGGGGGTGGGGGGGATTAACAACCTGGTTTAAATGGTCATTGAATGTAAAAATCACTCCAATGGACCTTAACAGCAGCACATGTCAAGTATTTCATGTATTGGGTCAGAATAATTATTTGCTCTATTTAATTAATTTTTACAATAATATTTTTGTCAGCCGCGATAATCTAAAATTTTGATTGTTGTTTGAATTTGTAAACCAACTTTTTTTTAAACACAAGGTCACTAACCTGATATGTGAGAATTTTGTCAAAATCCGTTTGAATACATTTGAGTCATGTTTTTTTCCAGTAAGATTGATATGCAAGTATCAATTTCCTATTCAGACCCGGGGCGAAGCATTGCAGAACAATCTATTAAAGTATGATTTTATTAATGCCCACGAGTCAGATGACCCACCCAATACACTCTTACCTACTTACTTTGAGCGTAAGTGAGCCTCCATCATTGAGTTTATTTTTGTTTCATGGAAACTGTTGGCATCCTTTATAAGTACTAACGTTCTAGATGTAAAGTGGGGGGGGGGTGATAACCATCTAATTACCTCTTTCGCGATACCACATATAGAGAATAAGCAATAAGCTGGCTGCATCCAGAAAATAGCCCTAAAAAATAATGTCCTTCATAGTTTTAGGCGAACATGTTAAAACTTCATCTTTTTTTTTGTCTTTCGGAAGTTGCTAGCTTTGATTACGTTTCTGAATCTTTTATTTCCGTGTGCAGTCACTAAGTCTTGCACTTACAAAGCCATGTACAGATATGATAACTGTAGTATTCTGATGTTATGGTTTTTTTCACCAAGTTATCTCCTATGTTATTCTGTCCCTAGCTGCTCAGCCTGTGTGAGTGTTCTGAGTGGAATGTTGGTGTGTGGGCTATATGTGGAATGCCTGTGTGACTGGATGTGTGATGACAGTTGGTGAGAGGGGCTGAGCAGCTAGCAGGCTGCTCCTGGTGGGGCTATTAATGATGACCTACAGGGGCTTATATACCTGTTTATGAGGACTTACTGAAGATTTATACTGCCTGTTAACTTACCTGAATAAACCTACCTCGATTACAACATACCAGCGTGTCCTCCTTACTACAATAACCTCTAGTTCGACCATTCTTGCTCGTTTGCATATAACCGTTATTATATAAATCTGCTTTGAGTTAGAGGAAAAGGGCACAGCAACAATAGCACTGGACCTAATTAATTGAGATGGCTGTGAAGCGTAATCCAACATCAACGGCAACAATAGCATTGAACCCAGTTAATCGAGGTGGCTGTGAAGAGTTATCCAACATTATTTTGGGAGGAGGCTAATTCTATCAAAAATCCTAACACCGTAGCCATAATAAGCAGCCACATCAAAGACGCTCACTGGGTAACTAATTTCAAAAATATATATGATTTTGAAGCCAACACTAATGGGTTGTTGACCATTGCCACGATTAACCCAGCAAGTAATTTGGAGTTGCTTAACACTGGAGAAGTTACCAAAGTGTTAATTCAGAGTTCATGGCCAAGGCAACAGGGTCAGATGGTGTCTCAATGGATCTATTTAAATGCAACTTTGACCTCAGGCTACCACTTTTAACAAATGGTTTTAACAGACATTTACTAGCAAAATACCCCTTCATGGTCTACCCCTATTATTGTGCAAATATTCAAAAAAGGGAACAGCTTAGAACTGAACTTTTACAGACCAATATCCGTAATTGAGACTTCAGTCAAGATTCTAGGCCGGATAATATTCAACAGAATGTGGAAATGGGTAAGTAGTAATAGTATTTTAAATATTCCTCAATATGGGTTAAGAGAACATTGTGGAACAATTGAACACTGTCTGAATCTGATTACTGGAACGTATACTTATAGTAAAGTGTCCAATTTACTAAGCGTTTAATAATCTATCCAGTGCTTTCGACAGAGTTTATCGGTCAAAACTGTGGCCCTCATCTTTTAAATACGGGATTCGATGCAGCTTTGATTTCTTTTCTTGTTGAACTCCATATATATCTGACAGCCCGGATAAGGTTTTGAAGTACCGGTGAGCTGTATGAGCCATTTAGTTTGAAAAGATATGTTCGACAAGGTTGTATTTGAGCTCCTCTTTCATTTATCTTATATACTAATAATATTTCTACAGGTATTTTAAAAAGTGATGCTGAAGGTTATGGCAACTCAAATTCCAGTGCTCCTATATGCTGATTATGTGATTTTAGCGTGTAGACTAAGGGCACAGAAGAAATTGGTATTTTATTTATTTTACAGATTTTAAGTCAAATTTGGATTTGAGCACTAATTATTCTAAATCACAAATAACGGCCACTGGTAAAGGAAGCTCTGCTTTACATACCTAGATATGTATTAAATAACACCTTGAAGAAAGTCCACACCTATCCTTACTTGGGAATAATTGTTGATGCCTCTTTGACATGGAAGTTAAATGTAACTATGAGGCTCCAAAAATGTACTCATACGATTGGAGCCGTATTTAGATTATGGGTGGTAAGCCAATCCAATGTCAAAAATTTAACAAGTACAATGCGTACCTATTGCAACGTATGGGGCCGGGCGGTGAGGCTGCCTCAACTCGTCACCTATACAACTTGAAGCAAATCGGTTCTTCTCTCAGTTTGGCTATGTCCTCCCAATTACCTCTGTCACAAGGGACTTGGCCTCCGTTATAGTGAGGACTATGTCAAGGTGGGCCACTTACTACTATGGATCTCTGGGTGAACAAATCCTCATGCATTCATAAATCATTTGATTATAAGGGATTGCTAGAAATGTGATAAAGGGCTGTGCATTCCCTGGTTATCTTATGCTAAATCACATTTGCAAGAGATGGGTCGATATTTGTTATAGGATTGAGGTTTAATTGTGAAAAAAGATGGCAATGGAAACTATGGATCAAAAGATCATTGTTAAAAGAAAATGGCTCAAAAGCTAATTTCCAGAGCATTTATCTTTTAACAGGAAAATGATTGAACTGCAAGACAGTGTAACCCTACAATCAGGGCATGGTATCAAACCCAATCTCAAGTTGTTTGACGGGTGATAGGAACAAGCATGTTTGTTTAGATTCATGACTGGCTCAATGTGGATCTTACTATGCTTCCCTCTGTTATAGTACAATCAGCGGACAAATGCCCCTGCCCATGCGACAATACATAGAGACAAACTTTTCTAAGTTTTTTCTTTTATACATTTTATAACATTGTTACAGTGCAACATTTACTCCCTGTATAATGATCCAAACATTTTAAACAATGCTGCATTGCTTCATAATTTTTACAAATGGTTAGTGATAAATTTACCTGTTGAGACTTTTTTTTTTTTAAACTGCAGTACGCTGCCATAAGTCTGATGTTTTAAATAATTTGATATGCACTGCACTTTACATATTGCGATGATTATTTGTTGTGTGGTTTACTTTTTGTTTGCGTCTCCGGCACGCAAAATAAAATTTGCTTTTGAATTTTGCTGGTGGTGGAGTAGTGGTAAGGGGCTGGATTCGTGGCTGAGTCCTTGAACCTTTTCAGGAAGGTGGCCTTGAAGAGTTCAGGTCCGGTCAATCTCAAAGGCCAGCCTACATTGTTTTTAATCTAAGTCCTGAAGCAGAGGTCTTGGCAAGAATCTTGCCTGTGTCTGGATGTATAAACAGTTTCTTATGCTTTGCATTCAGGATCTTGGACAGTTTTTCAAAAAGCGACCTCCTGGTGGTGATCTCATCATTGGTGGAGGGGGGGGGGGGGGTCTTCGATATTGGTTTTAATGCCAGTGGTGGATAAGCTTTCAGCTTTGAGCCTCCCTTTGCGGACTTTAAGGACTCTAGGTTGAGGCACGTCAAAGCACAACACAATTCTTTGCCCTTGGGTAGAGCACCTCATGCTGGTGTTGACGCAGTCTCTTGACTCTCCGGAACCTAGTCAGAGAAGTCAAACCCAAAGGTTTCTGGACTCAGGCTTAAAGTAAGACTTCCATGGGGGTGGTGCACTGCTTCTGCCAGAAAGCGTTTTGGGGCTTGAAACACACATAGTAGTGCTTGTAGAGCTGATGAGGGCAACTTGGCTTGGTCTTTTGGCCAGGGCTGGTGTTTGTTTTGCCTAAGGCTCTAGGAACTCTTTCTCCTGGTCATCAGAAGGCACAGAGTAGATGGGCTCTGGACGCGCTCCTCCATGGATTGCTGGCATGGCAGAGGGCTCAGCTTCTTCTTTTTCGATGCCGAGCAGGTCTTCTGCCCCTAAGATATAAGAATTCTCTGATGATGCTTGTTGCACTATTTTGTGGTAAGCCCACTGTCTTTTCTTTCAGTACTAGAATGTATTCTTGCAGTGGAAGGCACAGCAGACATCACTGGGAGTCTGCTCGTGGTCTGGCAAGAGTCACAAATTGAACACCCTAGGTGCTTTCTCTAAAGGACGAAAAGAAGAAGACTAAGTTTGTTGACTTAAGAGGCCCAAATGTGCAGTGCACTGAAGGCTAAATATTCTTGACCGCTGGGTCTGGAGTTCCAGCGTCACAGTCAGAATCTCTTGGCGGCACAATAATGTGCTTGTTGCAGAATTTGAACAGCAAGTAGATGGTAAAGAGAAAACCGGTGTGGAATACATTAATCCAAAAGCAGCATTCCTCAAATTTCAAGCCAGTCAGACAGCAGAAGAAAACAAGCACTTCCCCAACACACACACACATTTATATATATACACACACCTATATATCGCAATGGTGTTTGTTACTGTATAGTTATAGTTAGGTCACAGTTTACACAAGATTATTTCTTTTTGCAAATAACTTTGGTGCAGTTTGACAAATCTCGAAAAAGCTTTAAAAAAGCACAAAAACGTTCATCCAGCTCAGCTCCTTACGGAAAATATCGAAGTAATCGGATCCATCAAGTGAGGGCCGAGAAAAAGGGTGTCCCAAAACATTGTTTTCCTTTGTTAACTTCCATAGGACATATTGTGAAGAGATACACAAAAAATGGCTGGATGGAAATTACACAAAATTTGGCAGAAAGTTAGGACTTTACACAGAAAGCCTGTTTTTTGTGATTTGGTGGAAAAGCAGTTTTCAAGAAATTTAAAAAAAAGATGCTTGGGGTGGACTTGAAAGGGTTTGAACATTAGGTATATCTAGATAGTCGGGCAAATTTTAAAAAATAAGGGGTTCATACTGGCTGAAAGAGTTTATTCCAGTCAGCCAATTTTTGGCCCTGCAGGAATGAACCATCTGATGGACTGGCCTCAAATGGCTTTCAGATAACGAGTCTGGATGCACTTAACTGTCCATCTAGCAATTCCTACTTTGCAAAGGGCACAAACAATTGTGTAGTGTAGTTCCTATTTCCCTAATAGGCTCTGCGCATTGGAATAATATAACCTATAGGCTTGACATAGGACTAAGGTCGGTATGTCCCTATCGAGTATATTAAACTTAATTACTTGTGCCAGCTAGCTCAGAGGCCACTAGAAACTCCTTGAGAACAAGAAGGGAGTAGTTTCTGGCAACCGAAAAACATGACTACTTTGTTTCCCTTTAGAATCGGAACACGTCTCAGAATCGTGGAAACAATAGATAACAGTTTCACTCAGTCAATCGTGCATGCTTAGTTTCTACAGAGTTACACAGAAAGGAAAGACGGGCGTTTCAATAAAAGGGTTTTATTGAACAGTCTTGTTTCTCGTGTAAGAGATATGTGCTGTTATGATCACAAGACAGTATGCAAGATAAATAATGTACAGCGTAAGCAGTAGAAATAAATAATACTGCGCTAGCATTATCTTTTAGCATATATTCACGTACATAAATAACATGAGCTAAAAATGCGAGTACTCATACGATGCGTCGCTAAGCTAGTTCTACCCCAATGTACCAAACCTAGTCTAGGTGTAGGGAAAGGTAAGAAGTAGGTGTAGTATTCTCTAGTATGGTATACTAAGAGTATATTAAGTCTAGTATGCCAAGTATGGTATGCCAAGAGTCCCTCTAGGTTCTAGTCAGCTCCATACCTTGAGAATGAGAGAGGTGGGAATCTCTTGCCGGATCTGGAACTCTAACACCCCGCGAAGGGAGTCAGAACACTGGAAGCTGGATTCGTCTGCGTGCAGGAATGACAGCGTCTTCTCAGTGCGTCAGGCCGGGATACGGGCTCCTCTGAAGTCGAGGTCTCCTCTAACTTGCTTGGGCAAGGGAAGGTATATTTATACCTGGTAGGTGTCTTGGAATGTTAGCATTGACGTGAAGTCGGACAGAGGAAGACGTCAGGAATGAACCCTTAAGGTATAACGGTTCATACATAATAGATGAGTTCTTGGAGAAATCAATAGTCCTGTGCTAGGGGAACTCCCGAAGCTTAAGGGTCTGGTTTCTAAGAACTCGTTGTGACTTTAGGGTGGACGGATGTCGGTGACCATGCCTGTATTTGGAGTGCACGGCTAATGCCTAAATAAGGACTGGGATTCTATGCCTATATAAGGGCAATGCGAATTGTGCCTATATAAGGACATGATTCAGGAAAACCTATATACGGACACCTAAAGCGGAATACAACACCCACTCCACTTTCGATTGAACAATAATACTAAATGCTAAACATTTAAATGCTGATCATAAAATTGAGTACCACATATTGCTAAAAACATTTCTAAAAGCATTTTAAAAGAAGCTCAAAACTGTTGAAATGCAATAGGTACTGTACATTAAAAGCATTGTTTTCATTCTAAGCATATAACGGAAGTAAAATGCAACGTGAATGAAACAGAAATATATACATATGACGAAATGGTCGATAAGTTCTCAAAATCAAAGCCATTGCATATCATGGAATTAAATGAAATGTTAGACAAGTAAGGTGACAATGTGTCCCTGGAAGTATTCAAAGAAGTCTGTTTTATAAGACTAGTTCTACTGTAAGCAGATTGTTCCTTTGCCATGTCATTTCAAAGATTTAAAAAAGTTCAATTTCTGGGAAAAGTTCCAAGTTTTTGAAAAATATGAAGGCCAAATTTCATTGTTGCCCTGGTACACTGTGAGCCGAATCAAAGTCAGTGTATGGGTCTGGCGTAAACATTAGATCATCTATTTCCGTAGCCAAAATATCGTCCACCGAAGTTGGTGACATTTGGAACACCTCGTTCAGAATGTTAATTGCACAGAGATGAGAAACATCGCCTTCAGCAGAAGAAGCAATGTTCGCGTCCGTTGTTACCTGTGTGCCTGTTGATCCATCTCGTACCTCAGCAGCAGCCGGAAGCGTCTGTGAGATCTCAATGAATGCCGCCATCAGGATTGGAAGCCTCTGGGGACAACACACAGCATGGGCCGTTATCGGGTCCAGCAGAGTATCGATATCCATTGGCATGACTGATGGGAGTGTTAGACAGGTGTCTAGCACGCATTCTACACCACAAAACAGGCAGCGTAGAACAGGTAAGATGCAATCTTGCCAGATTGGTCTGAATGACAGGAACCCCGTTGTATTTAGTTCCCGTAGACGAGGCATGCCCAAAAGCTGTACTATTCGCTCACGGCATTTCCGTTCAAGGAGGGCTTTCTCCACATCGCTCGGAGTGATGTTGGCGAATAGGCTTGCCATAGCGTAGTAGGAGGAATAGAAACAGAATTCCTGCAACAAGTGCTAGAATTAACGGCACACCACCAAACACCGAATGTGCGAAGTTTGGGATGATTCCGAGGACAGCCTGGAAAGGTGCTAATAATCCGGAACAGATGGTCTTAAATACATGTACAATTCCGCTTGTATCAGACATGTTAAAGATACGTCCTATCATTTCTACGAAATGTATAGGCCAGTTTGTACGAATTAAAGCTTGCATCTCAGCCGAAGTCCTTGCAACTTGTAGATCATAGGTTTCTTTGGCCGAGGTCAAAGGCTCTGATTGTTGTATAAGCATGGCTTTCATTCTGCTTAAAGTATCAAATCGTATAAAAGAGACATTCAACGACGGCCATAGAGGCGACTCCCTGACTGTGTCTATTGGGGCAAACAATACTTGCATACAGCAAGTGACCCTGGAGTTGACCGTTACTAGATATGGGATGCCTGGCAACATGCCACAGCAACTCTGATCATTCAACATGAGGTAACTCCCATTAGAAAGTTGTCCAAACGTTGGATTAATCACAGCAGCTGGTGTACCCTGCTGGTGGCAGGACAAATTTGCCACAGAACCATTACAAGACCCGTGTAAAGATATGTCCTGACAAATCAGTGAACCGCTTAGTGCACTTTCACAGTGTGTACCGCTTAGAAACACTTCACGATCCCCACTCCAAAATCTATAGGTGTAAGGTAAATTCCAGGATGTCTTAATGTATTCTTTACCCAACCTTTCATATTTGCCTGCTTGCATCTGTTTAAGGCAATACTGAAACTGAAAAGTAGTCACAGGTAGACTAATTTTGCCATGAATAAGCCATTCTGTAGTTGGTTTTTCTGCCACTGTGAATGGTAATTTTTCAAGTTTTTCAATGCTCAGCACTGTATACTTTGCTCCCCTTTGTGCCAGTTCGATCTGTTTATCAGTTAGATTGTATTCTGCAAACAGAGCCGTCGTGTTGATAAAACGCCAAGGCACATAGCCTGCACGCAAAGATTGCAGCGTCCAGCTTAATAACATAATAGAACGTAACTGAGACTGGCCTTGCTGTAACATGGCTAAATCTTGTTCCAGTATGTCGATAGCAGAGGATATAATACTGTCCAATGAATAAATTCTGGAGGACAAAGTTGTTAACCCATTGTCGACCACAGAGAGAGAGTTCTCTAAATTAATACGATCAAGTTCACGTATTCGTTCTGCGGCCTCCATCTGTGACACCTTCCATGCTTCATTATAAGCAGCATAGATGCCGGCATATATGAAACGTTTTTGACGCGGTTGTCTTGGTCCAAGCAAGAATTCCCTAAGGTCTGCGTCTTCTTTAAGTAAAGATAAGTGTTGTTTCCCATCCTTAAGTGTAGATTTTTGCAGCCAATCGAGGCATAATTTTCCTACACTGTATGTTGTTACTACCCCCGGATGCTGTCTTTGGATGTATCGTGGGTCTGGCCTGTGAATAGTAAACCCCTGTGTTTTATTCAGGAATCTCTCTTGACAGTTGTTTGTGTCTGTGGGCCAGATCAACCATTTTCTCCAATCGGGATTTGTTCTGTTGAGTTGTAGTATGGTGTCAACTGTAACTGCTGCCTGTGTATTGTTATCACTTGTGGGTGTTGGTACAGAAGGTGCTTTCATGTCTTTGATCTTGGCTAACCCAAGGCAAGACGTTTGTTGGACCGTGTCATTCAAAAACATTATTTGCTGAGGGTCGATACAGGCTCTAAACAAAGCTTCTATCCCCTGCACTTGCCAATCTTTAGTACCCCAGACAGATTTTGTGTCTATTGCGCTTTTCCACAAGTTGAAACCCTGTCTAGACAGTTGGGCAATAAATGCTGCAGAGTAAATCGGTTTTGTATTAGTTAACATAATTTTCAGTCCTGTTTTGTTTACATTTTTATAGTAAAATGTTTCTGGATCAGATGTATTGTATCCTGAAAAATATGGAAACTTTTTAGCAAATGTTTTTGAACTACCTTTTGGTGGTGTAGGACAATGCTCCCATTGGTTAAACATAAACACATTTCTAGGTGTTGCAGATTTATGCAAAAAATGTTGACCATAGTGGTTACAGCAATACAGCTGTTCATAGTCTGATAAACCCTCTAAATATTCATTATTAGAAAATGCAGCAGATTTTTCTAGGTCAAACATCATGTTATTTACAGTTTCAAAGTCCCAATCATCAGAATAGGTACTGGATGAAACAAAATCACTTAGTGAAATCTTAAATAAATGTGGAATGTTCAAATGTTCCGTTGGGCCAAAAATATCGAAATCTGTTTTGTCCCACACTATACCATCCTGTATAGGAACGGCTGTGATGTTCACTGCAGACAAGTCTCTTGTTTCACGATGGGATGATTTGTGAGGTTTCAAAAGTAAGTTCACATCTTTACTTTCAATGTCCAAATGGATGTATCTGCCATTTATAAGCACGCTCATAGTCATGACCAAAGCAAGCCAAAGCAGGAGGAAAATATTCCAGAAATAACCCATAGTCCAATCCACGGTGAAACCAGATAAGTCTTTTTCAAAAAATGTAAAAAGTCTTGTACTTGCTGTTTAAAAGTTTTTGATGCTGGCGACGTCTCGGGCTCACTCAGATCCTCAGAAAACGTATCAAAGTTAATGAAATAGCCAGAAGCAGTTCTGTCAATTGTTGGAATTGCATCAGGATTTGTAGAAATCGCTGGAACCAGTTGATTACTTGTTACATTGGTGTAGACAGGTGTATTTGGACGAACTGTTACTTGAGTTTCAAGAGGGATGAGTTCCATAGCATTGTTGCTCAGTCCATCTGTTACTGCTGAATTCTCGATGGTTATCAGACTTTCAGTCTGAACCTCTTGGATAGTAGCGAGAGGAGTGTGTCTGCTACTAGGTCGGAGTCCACGAGGCCTACTATTTAGTATTGGCCACATACTGTGGTTTGATGAGGTCGATGGACACAAATCTTTTCTCCTTTTTTCCAGCAAGGGGCGGCAGAAGTACTGTTCTTGTTCCGTGCACGGCTAGGACAGGTACTGGTTGTCTGTAAGAAGGTCCAAATTCCTTCTTGTCCTCAATTTTTTCTCTGACTAGATCCCCAACTTTTGGAATCCAGACAGGCCTTGCTGGGACTGCCGGTTTTCCCCAGTGGTGGTTGGCTGCAGGAATACGTTGCTTTGTTTCGTTCTTAGTTCATTCAGATCCTGTAAAACAGCCAAACGATCTTTGATATCAAAGGGTTTATTTTCCACCACTGTGCCTCTACATTCTAGATCTGGCACCCACATTCTTGTCCCAAATAGGACCTCATATGGAGTGACCCCCCCTAGAGAACTTCTTGGCAAATTGTTTAATGAGCGTTGGACCCCATAAAGATGTTTGACCCACCCATCACCCGAACCTAATACCCTAGCTGTTATAGACTGCTTTATGTCCCGGTTTTTCCTTTCCACAACAGAATTTCCCTAAGGATGAAATGGAGAGGAGTACAGCAATGCAACGCCCAGACTGGCCATGGCTTCTTTGTAAGCCCGAGAGCTAAACGCAGGGCCCTGGTCAGAATGTAGCGTGCCTATTGCGTATGTGCCGATAAAGGCTCGCAAATCTTTTATAACAGTTCGAGCGTCAGCCGAGCGCTGAGGCCATATCCATAGGAACCTAGAGCAAGAATCCACTGCGACCATGATATATTTATAGTTACCGTCCCTTTGCAAGGGACCGCAGTGGTCCAGGTAAACACAAGCTAATGGTTTCTCTGAAATTAACAGGGGTGTCTGCGCAGGACGTTTCACTGTGGAGACTTTCATCTGTTGGCATATTTCACATTCCAGAACATAGTTCTTGGTCTGTTTCCTAATGCCAGGCCACCAATATCTTTGTTTTAGTAAAGATACTGTTGCAGAAATACCTGCATGGGCAGAGGCTATCCCTTCATGTGCTGCTAGGATTAGTCCTAATCTGCGTTCCTTGTTTGGAATTACCCTATCCCCCACTCCAGGGATTCGAGCAAAAGGAACGTTGTTCGCATCAATTACATAAGAGTACTTGAGTGGAAACTTTTTTGGTAACGCTGCACCACTGCCTTTGCTCGTAGCATTGACAGCCAACATTATCTCACTGTCTATTCTCGTTTTTGAGCGAGTGATCGCAGCTACAGAAGCCGTCTGAACAGCCCCCTTTGCGGCTTCGTCAGCCAATGAATTCCCTGCAACGTGAACGCCATCACGTTGATGACTCAGTGTGTGTATCACGTGAGCCTTTGGTAGTTCGCTTTTTAACTGAACTACTTGTTCCCAAAGCGTTTATGCTTTATTGTGCCACCTTTTGCATCTTTGAACCCGTTTTCAAGCCAAGTTTGTATATATTCATTATACGACTGCACACAGTAGAAAGAATCGCACACTATTAGTGTGGGGAATTCGCGATCTGTACTTTCAAGTGCCAGTTTGAATGCTTGTAGTTCAGCTCGCTGAGCTGTACAATCTCCTAGAGATTGGGTTTTTGTGACCATAGGTCTGAAGTTGCCATCGCGCATGCGACCTTTAACGATTGCGCACGCTGCACTGTAAGCTTGCTTACTCCCTGTTGCGGGTTGTGCGGATCCGTCAGTGTAAATTAAACATTTGTACTGATCGAGAGGCAGAATCTCAGTGGGTAGAGGACATTCATGTTCATATTGCAGGAATGCTTGTGTTTTTAGATCAGGATCAAAAACATATTCAACATCTGTTGCAGCAAGAGAATTAACCCATTGTATCCATCTCGGATGTAATGCTTTAGCATTTGGAATGCTCGCTTTAGTTACCGCCTCTAGAGCCGGTACTGGGGTTACGACAATAATGCGTTTCCCTTGGGCTAGAGCTCTTTCTTTTGCTACAGCGGTTTGAACTGCGGTCAGTATATTTTCAGTTGAAGTGAAGCGCATTTCTGCTTGTGTATACAAATGAGATTTGTATGCAATTGGTACTTTTTCACCCTCATTAAATGTTAAGTAGGTGAACCCGCATTGACCCGAAATTATTCGGATCACTAAATTGCGTTGACTTACGCGTGTTTGTAAGTGATTTGTTGCTAACATGTTAGCTTGAAGTGAACGCAAGATTTCTGTGTGTCCTGTGTCCAATTTTTGATTGAAAAATCAGGTTTGATTAATGCGTAGAGAGGTTTAACCCTTTCTGCGTAATTTAGAATTTAAGTTCTTCCAAAATTTAGGAAACCCAGGATGGATTGTAAATTTTTCAGCGTCTTTGGAGGTTGGAGCAGCGCACACCTTTCTAAAAAGTTGGCTGCCAAGCTCTTGCCTTCACTTGAAAGCTCATATCCTAGAAAGAGGACATTGAGATGGGCAATTCTGGATTTTTTAAAGTTGAATTTATAGCCCTCAGAGGCGAAGCCCAGTATAATGGTGCTCACCCTGTTCAAGTGCCTATCCAGGTCATCGTCTGTCAGATAGATGTCATCGACATATGACAATGCATCATTATCATAAATTTGTAGTAACTCCGTTACCCTAGCTGAGAATAACCCTGGGCTGTTCTTGAACCCTTGTGGGAGTCGACAAAATTGATGCTGGGTCCCCATTATTGAGAAAGATGTTAAGTACCTGCTTCCAGGTGCTATGTTTTGACAAAAGAAACCATTTGAGATATCCAATGTGGTTTTATATTTTTTACGCACAATGTTATTCATTAATGCTGTACTATGTGCATTTTGTACTGCAAAAGTTTTAGAACAAGTGTTTAAGTGTCTGTAATCCAAAACTAGACGATATGTATTGTCTGGTTTGGAGACGGGAAACAAAGGATTGTTCATTGAAGAGGTGCATGTTTCAATCACCCCTTGGTATTCCAGTTGATCTAAGATCTCCCTGACCTGTTTTTTAGGTTCTTGCTTTATTGGGTACTGCCTCTGTGCAGTAGGTTCATTTTTCAAATGTATTTTATGGTGAGGTGAGTCCTCATCCCATCCTACATGATTTTTGTATAATGCTGGGGCCTGGGCAACTGCCCATTTCCTGGCATAAGTATATTTTAGGTGAATTGGAATATGGTTGGAGAAGGCAGGCATAATAATGTCCTCACCATGTGGGCACTCCCTGACAAATTGTGGTGGCCAGTCTTTTTCTGCTAGAAGTATGTCATAGCCCCTTGAAAGTTTTTCCCAAAAAAGTGCTTTCACCTATCTAGGTATGTCTCCCTCCATCCGGAGTGTTATCTCATATAACTTTTGTGGAGTACTAACCCTGGTGTCTACAGTCTCAACTGTAATGTACTCATTCAAGTCCACTATCTCCAGAAGTTCCTTCAGGTTCTGGCGAGCTATTGTGACTTCTGCTGCACTGTCCAGCATTGTCTGAGCCCATTCTCCGTTCTTGAGTTGTGTTCTCAGTATCCTCGGCATGTCTGACCTTCAGACCTGCTACCTTCTTTTTTGAGAATTGAGGTTTTGATTTACTTTTCGGAACGTGTTTGTCGTCTTTCGATTTCACGCGTTCTTCTCTATGTTCTGACCGTCCTCTTCTTTCCGATGTCTGTGACGAGATCTGAAAGGTACGGGAGGAACTTGTATCAGTATCTTGATACCTGTCAGGCTTTTTTAAATTATCCCTATTCCTGAGGTTATACCTCCTTTCAGAGGGCTCCTTTTGAGGAGACCTACCTCGGGATTGAGAACGTTTCTCGTTTGAATTTTGTTTATTAGTTTCCCACTTCTTTTTAGAAGATGTAGGAGTTTGTTTAATAGAGTCCTTCTCAGGACTTTCAGATAGTTTCGGCTTCAATGGTCTTCCACCCAAACTATCTCTGCCTAATTCTGCATAAGATTGTTCTATTATTCTGGGTAGTTCTGTTTGATGTTCTGTAACATCGAATTCCCTTAATCGTTGGCGGCTCGCCACTGCTGCTGCCTCCCCTTTAATATTAGATAATATTATTGTTGAGACCTGGTCGAAATTTTTCAGTAATTTCATACCTAAATTCAGAGCAGGCTCTGCCCCGTATTCGTTTTGAATTTGTTTCAGGACATCTGGTATTACTGCAATTGACGGAACACCATGTGTTTTAGTATAGATGGCAGCAAAGACTGAGCCCCAAGTGGTGCAGTCTTCCAGTTGTGGTGTGATCCCCATTGGTAAACAGATTGTTAGGATTCTGTGTTTCTCATAAGGGCTAGTATTTGGAAATACTGCTTCTATTTGAGTAATTTTTGAGCTATCCAGAATGGAATTTGCTCACGTTTTGTGGGCATTTTACCCATGACTGCGTATAAAGTCTGTGGTGTAATTTTTTGTGTATTCCCCTGTTGAGGAGTTTGATTTGGAATTGTTAATGGTGGTTGGACTGTGAAAGTCCTCATGACATATTGGACTAGTTATCTGTACATTTTTATTAACTCTGTAAGTTGAGTAAGTAGATCCTCGTCTGACATTATTTCGAGGTCAGGATGAGGAGTGTAGCCGGCTAGAATCGGCCATGTTGCTCCTGGTCTACCTAGTGGACCGAGCCTGGTTATGTTTTTGTGATGTTTTAGGGCGCCTTTAAACCAGAGCTGATGCTCCTGGTATGTTAGTGGAATTTCAATATCCTCGAAAGGAATATATTCCTCTGGTGGTTCATCTTCTTTGTAGAAGTGTAACAGTCTTGTTACTGAATTTGATTCAGGAAATATTACCCATGAATAGAAAACCTCTGTCTGAAAGGATTCGTGTGCCTCTATCACGAAAACTGCTCTACCGCCTCTTGGTGGTAGGCCATGTTTTATAAGTTTTAGAGTGATGGCTCTTCTTAAGTTTGGATTGATGTCTATAACACCCTCCTCAGGTTCATTTAAACCTGTAAAGTTAAAAACTGCTATGGCTGTGTCAGCCGCAGCTCCACCGGTGTCGGTGGCATTGTCCCGGTTGGACATTTGTTTTTTGAAAAATGTAGAACAAGTTTCAAGGAAACAAAAAAATAAGGTGCACAATATTTTGGAACACTGTATCCTTCAATGTTGAACAAACCAAACAACTAATATATAGGGTGCTTCCCTATTTAGTTATGGCGGATATTTAACCCTACCCACTCCAGACGTCTTATGGAGTATGTGAGTAGGGGTCTCTGAGAAAAGCACGACTGAGTAACTCAGTATCTAGCGTTAAATTAGTGCCTTAACCAAACCGTTGGGCGCCATGTAGTGTAGTTCCTATTTCCCTAATAGGCTCTGCGCATTGGAATAATATAACCTATAGGCTTGACATAGGACTAAGGTCGGTATGTCCCTATCGAGTATATTAAACTTAATTACTAGTGCCAGCTAGCTCAGAGGCCACTAGAAACTCCTTGAGAACAAGAAGGGAGTAGTTTCTGGCAACCGAAAAACATGACTACTTTGTTTCCCTTTAGAATCGGAACACGTCTCAGAATCGTGGAAACAATAGATAACAGTTTCACTCAGTCAATCGTGCATGCTTAGTTTCTACAGAGTTACACAGAAAGGAAAGACGGGCGTTTCAATAAAAGGGTTTTATTGAACAGTCTTGTTTCTCGTGTAAGAGATATGTGCTGTTATGATCACAAGACAGTATGCAAGATAAATAATGTACAGCGTAAGCAGTAGAAATAAATAATACTGCGCTAGCATTATCTTTTAGCATATATTCACGTACATAAATAACATGAGCTAAAAATGCGAGTACTCATACGATGCGTCACTAAGCTAGTTCTACCCCAATGTACCTAACCTAGTCTAGGTGTAGGGAAAGGTAAGAAGTAGGTGTAGTATTCTCTAGTATGGTATACTAAGAGTATGTTAAGTCTAGTATGCCAAGTATGGTATGCCAAGAGTCCCTCTAGGTTCTAGTCAGCTCCATACCTTGAGAATGAGAGAGGTGGGAATCTCTTGCCGGATCTTGGAACTCTAACACCCCGCGAAGGGAGTCAGAACACTGGAAGCTGGATTCGTCTGCGTGCAGGAATGACAGCGTCTTCTCAGTGCGTCAGGCCGGGATACGGGCTCATCTGAAGTCGAGGTCTCCTCTAACTTGCTTGGGCAAGGGAAGGTATATTTATACCTGGTAGGTGTCTTGGAATGTTAGCATTGACGTGAAGTCGGACAGAGGAAGACGTCAGGAATGAACCCTTAAGGTATAACGGTTCATACATAATAGATGAGTTCTTGGAGAAATCAATAGTCCTGTGCTAGGGAACTCCCGAAGCTTAAGGGTCTGGTTTCTAAGAACTCGTTGTGACTTTAGGGTGGACGGATGTCGGTGACCATGCCTGTATTTGGAGTGCACGGCTAATGCCTAAATAAGGACTGGGATTCTATGCCTATATAAGGGCAATGCGAATTGTGCCTATATAAGGACATGATTCAGGAAAACCTATATACGGCCACCTAAAGCGGAATACAACACCCACTCCACTTTCGATTGAACAATAATATTAAATGCTAAACATTTAAATGCTAAACATAAAATTGAGTACCACATATTGCTAAAAACATTTCTAAAAGCATTTTAAAAGAAGCTCAAAACTGTTGAAATGCAATAGGTACTGTACATTAAAAGCATCGTCTTCTCAGTGCGTCAGGCCGGGATACGGGCTCCTCTGAAGTCGAGGTCTCCTCTAACTTGCTTGGGCAAGGGAAGGTATATTTATACCTGATAGGTGTCTTGGAATGTTAGCATTGACGTGAAGTCGGACAGAGGAAGACGTCAGGAATGAACCCTTAAGGTAGAACGGTTCATACATAATAGATGAGTTCTTGGAGAAATCAATAGTCCTGTGCTAGGGGAACTCCCGAAGCTTAAGGGTCTGGTTTCTAAGAACTCGTTGTGACGTTAGGGTGGACGGATGTCGGTGACCATGCCTGTATTTGGAGTGCACGGCTAATGCCTAAATAAGGACTGGGATTCTATGCCTATATAAGGGCAATGCGAATTGTGCCTATATAAGGACATGATTCAGGAAAACCTATATACGGACACCTTAAGCGGAATACAACAATTGGTCAGCCTTGAAAAAACCTTTATATCTGTCAATGTAAGATCTTGATGTGTATAGTGTGAAGCGCTCTCTCCGCAACAGAGTTGAGAAGACTGGGAGCTCTATACTCAACTTAAGGTGAAATGGGGAAGCCACCTTCGGAAGGAACCTAGGGCTATAAACTAGAGTACAACCTTGTCCTTATGAACTTGCATGAAAGGTTCTTGCAGGGCAAAGGCCTCCTGCTAAGTATTACAGTGTAACGAAATTATAGACACCAGAAAGGATACTTTCCAGGAGCGGAACTGGGGTGGGCAAGAGTGTAAGGGTTCAAACAAGTCTAGTAAGTATGATACTGATCAATACCTCAATGACAGGGATGCGAAAGAGGGAGAATGCTCCCTGTTTTGCAAGTAAGTGGCTACAGCCGTTAAATGAAGGCCTATTAAAGTGCAGGCTAGGCCTGACTTCTGAAGGTGAAGTAGGTAGATGATGATGTCTTGAACTACAGGTGTTAAGAGGATCTAACTTGTTGGCAATGAAGTAGTGGATGAACCATTTGCACTTTGCAGCATACCATACGCGTATAGCAGGTCTACGGGACACAAGGAGAATGTCCGGGGGGAAGACCCTGGTACCCACATTTTAGGACCTCAGGTGCCATATTGCTCGATTCAGTTTCTTAGGATCTGGGAGCCTGATCTGGCCTTAGTTGCTGGCGAGAAAGTCCAGCCTGTTGGGAGTCTCTCATGGGGGCTGATTGACATCTGTAATAGGGATGAATACCAAGGCTGCCTGGCCCCCGTGGGGGCCACCAGAATGAGGTTTAGTGATGTTTGCCGCATCTTCCGTTCCACTAGTGGAAGGCGTGGGAGATGGAAGAGCATAGGGAAATATCTCTGACCAGCTGATCCCTAGTGCATTGCCCATGGATCGAGGGTGTTGAAAATTAGAGGCAAAGCTTGGGCATTTCACGCTTTCGTAGGTGGCGAACAAGTTTATGTCTGGAGTGCTCCAGCGCTAAAAGTACTGATACACAACCTACAGTGGAGTTCCCACTCGTGGGCTTACTTGTGTGTCCTGCTTAACAGGTCCACAAAGTCATCATCATCATAAGCTTTATTCAATGTCAGCAATAAAATCATACAAGTACAATAAAAACAACAGTACAACAATACATAAAAACCTCCAGGATAAAAAGCAAGAACATATCATAATAGTTTCATCAAACATCCTAACTCAGCGTTGTACCTGACGAACAGTTTTATAAACCCTCACAAGAAACTTTGACACTTTGTAGCAAACCGTATGTGAATCTAAAAGTTGCAAAAATAAAAGGCTGGCCTAGCCTGATAAAAACCTTGAGTTAAAAAAAAAAAAACACAGTTTTAAGAGCTTATGACGAAGATGTGCATATAAAGGAAAAATCATACTGTGCATATTATCACATTTAAAAGGCAAGTAGCAAGTACATAAAGAGGACTCAGTATACTTTTATCATGTTCCGATGGGATATAACAGCTGGTAGAACAAACCTAATCAAAAAGATCAAAAGATGACGCTGAAAAATAGGCATGTCACAGTAAATATGGCTCAATTCCAGGCACTGAATTAACCATAATAAAGTTGCGAACTAGGGGCTTGGTCAAGGACTTTGCTTCCCTCTCTACTGCCAATCTAAGGAGATAAGTCTCCTTGAGCCACGCAAATAATGCCCACAAGGGCGTTTTCCCCGGAAGGTACTGTACCATTAAGTGAAGGCGTTAGTGAAGGGTCCAATGCCAGACTGACTGAGTCAGCAGGGAGAAGGGTCGAAAGTGGTGCCCCTTGCTTTTGAAGGTAGTACATGACGCTCATATTGTCTGTCCTGATCAGGACTACTCTGCCTCGAATATGAAGTAGGAAGGCTTTCAGGGCGAGGCGGACAGCCAGAAGTACGCAATAGCTGATGTGGTGTTTCTGCAGTTGCACAAGTTACTAACTTGTGTAACGATATATCTGTAAGAGACAGTAGTTAGTGATAGATTCCTTACCTTAGAATATCCCCAGGCGTCAGGCTGGATCCGGAAAAGTTTTGCGTAGCAGTACCCTTGCGCGTCGGTAGGCGGCGTCGTGCGGCTCCGCGTCCGTCGTCGGCGTCGTGATCGCCGGGATGACGTCGCGGGCAGTGCTAGGCGCCGCCCCTGCGCGCTGACGTCAGTTCTGTACACGACTTTCCGCGCCAGGAGCGCAGAGCCATGCAAGAAGCTGACACAGGTGTCTGAAAAATACTAGGGCCCTGAAAGGGATGTCCTTAACCCTAGAAATCAGTTCGCAGAACGGGGAGGATGGGTGGGGCGGTAGGAATCTATCACTAACTACTGTCTCTTACAGATATATCGTTACACAAGTTAGTAACTTGTGCATCTGAAAGAGACACGTTAGTGATAGATTCCTTACCTTAGAATAGATACCCCAGCAATACCAACCCGGTGGTGGGTCTGCGAACAAAGATCAGACAAGGAAGTCCTGGAGGACAGAACGGCCAAAGAAGCCGTCCCTCCGGACCTGACTGTCAAGGCAGTAATGTTTAGTAAACGTGTGCAGCGAGGCCCACGTAGCCGCCTGACAGATAACCGGCAGCGGAACACCGCGGCCCAAGGCCGTGGTAGCAGCCGTTGCCCTGGTGGAATGGGCACGCAGCCCAACAGGAGGTTCCTTTTTAGCCAAAGAATAGCAGGTCTTGATGCACAAGGTAACCCAGCGGGAGATGGTCCTCTTGTGCACCGCCCGACCTTTTTGGCGCCCACGTAGCCAACAAAGAGCTGGTCATCCACCCGGAAGTGTTTTGTGCGGTCAATATAGAAAGAGAGCGCACGTTTTGGGTCCAGACGGTGGAGCCTCTCTTCCTCTCTGGAAGGATGCGGAGGCGGAAAGAAGGTGGGCAAAGTGATGGTCTGCCCAATGTGGAAAGCAGTAACCACCTTTGGCAAGAAGGACGGACGCGTCCGAAGAACAACCTTGTCTGGATGAACAGACAGAAAGGGAGGTTTGCAAGATAGAGCCTGGAGCTCACTCACCCGCCGAGCGGAGGTGATGGCCACCAGAAAGGCTGTCTTCAGAGTCAGAAGACGAAGAGGACAGTTATGCAGAGGCTCAAAGGGAGCGCACATTAAAAAGGTAAGAACCAAGTTCAAGTCCCACTGAGGCATTACAAACGGAACAGGAGGGAAGAGGTGAGTAATGCCTTTTAAGAACCTGTTAACAACAGGGGACTTGAAAAGGGAGGGCTGATCAGGGAGCCTGAGGAAGGCCGAGATAGCACAAAGATAACCCTTGACGGTACCCAGGGCAGAACCCTGTTGGGCCAGAGAGAGAAGGAACAGAAGGACCTCAGAAAGAGGGGCAGAAAGGGGATCCACAGCCTTTGCTGTGCACCATGCCACAAATTTGTTCCACCTGCAGGCGTATACCACCTTAGTGGAGGGACGCCTGGCTGCCAGAATCACATCACAAACTTCGGGAGGCAAGTCGAAAGGAATCAACTGCCGCCGCTCAATCTCCACGCAAGCAGGTGTAGACTGGACAGGTTCGGGTGGAGGACCGTCCCCTGCTGCTGCGACAGAAGAACCTCCCGAAGAGGCAGACGGATCGGGGGATCTATGCTCATATTGAGTAGCTCGGGATACCAAACTCGTCGAGCCCAGTCCGGAGCCACAAGAATGACTTGGGCCCGGTCGTGCCGAATCTTCTTCAACACTCTGGGTAGAAGTGGTATGGGCGGAAAAGCGTACAACAGACCGCAACTCCACTCGCGACGAAGCGTCGCCGGCGAGTGCCGCCTTGGAAATTCCAACGCGCAGAACTGATGACATTGCGCGTTCTCTTCGGTGGCGAATAGATCTAACCAAGGCTCTCCCCACTGTAGAAAGAGTCCTTGCGCCACTTCCGAGTGAAGACGCCATTCGTGATCCATCATGCACCTGCGGCTGGGTTCGTCCGCCCTGGCGTTCAGAGAACCTGCCAGGTGTTGAACCATCAGGAACATGCCCTGATGTTCCAGCCATGTCCAGAGGCGCAGAGCCTCCTGACAAAGGGTCCAAGACCCCACCCCGCCCTGTTTGTTGCAGTACCACATGGCGGTGGTGTTGTCTGTGAACACCTGCACTACCTTCCCTTTGACAGAGGGAAGGAATGCCTTGAGTGCAAGCCGGATCGCCCGGAGCTCCAGAAGGTTGATATGGAGCCGGGACTCCGCCCGGAGACCAGAGGCCTCTGATCTCCGCCTCTCCCATGTGACCGCCCCATCCCAGAAGGGACGCGTCCGTCACAACTGTATGCTCTGGCTGGGGAAGGGAGAGGGATCTGCCCATGACCCATTGCCGGTTCGAGAGCCACCACTGCAACTGTTTTGCAGTCCCCTCCGAGATCTGGACGTGATCGGACAGGTTGCCCTGGTGCTGCGCCCACTGGAACTTCAGGTCCCACTGCAGAGCCCGCATATGCCATCTGGCATGATTGACCAGCAGGATGCAGGAGGCCATGAGGCCCAGCAGCCTCAGGGTCATCCGTGCCGAAACCCAGGATAAAGGCCGAAAGATCGGAATCATAGCCTGAATATCCCGGACTCGCCGTTCGGGAGGATAGGCCCGAAACTGCGTGGTGTCCAGAACTGCTCCGATGAAAAGGAGCTGTGGAGAAGGAATTAGATGCGACTTCGGCACATTGATGGAGAACCCCAGCGAGTGCAGGAGTTCGGCCGTAGTCTGGAGGTGGGAGACGACTGCCTGGGGCGAGCCCGCCTTCAGCAGCCAGTCGTCGAGGTAGGGGAAGACTGAAACCCCTGCCCGGCGCAGATGAGCTGCGACCACCGCCATCACTTTCGTGAACACCCGAGGGGCACTGGTAAGGCCAAAGGGGAGCACGGTGAACTGAAAATGCTCGGGGCCTACCGTGAACCGAAGGTAACGCCGGTGGGCCGGCAGGACGGGGATGTGGAAATACGCGTCCTGCAAGTCCAACGCTACCAACCAGTCTCCAGGGTCGAGGGCAGTCAAGACCTGAGCTAGGGTGAGCATCTTGAACTTCTCCTTCCGGAGGAAGCGATTGACGTTCCGGAGGTCCAAGATAGGACGCATGTCCTCCTTGTCCTTTTGGGCACCAGAAAGTAGTGGGAGTAGCAACCACGCCCTACTTCTGGGGTCGGAACATGCTCGATGGCCCTCTTGGTCAAGAGGGCCGTGACTTCCTTCCGTAGAAGCACCAAGTGATCCCCTGACATGCGGTGGAATTGAGGTGGCATGGCTGGGGGGTGGTCTTGAAGGGGAGGAGTAGCCCCTTCGGACAATGTCCAAGACCCACCTGTCCGAGGTGATGGTGCGCCAGTGGGGAAGGTGATGGCGGACCCTGCCCCCTACTGGCGTGCCGTGCACCTGAAAGGAGGGACTAGGAGGGCTTGGAGGCCGCGGACGGGTTGGAGGTGGTGGCCTGACCCGCACGCTGGTTGCCCGATCCGCCACGGCGGAATCCACGTCCTCGGCCACGCGAAGACGCCTGCTGCGCGGGCCGGTGGCTGGGCTGCTGACGTGAAGGGGCGCCCCTACCGTGGCCACGATAGGGGCGAAAAGCAGAAGGTAGCGGAGGGCGTGTAGCAGAAAGGCCCAGGGACTTTGCAGTAGCCCGTGAGTCCTTAAAGCGCTCCAACGCATGGTCTGCTTTGGACCCAAAGAGCCGACTCCATCAAAGGGCATGTCCATGAGAGTATTCTGGACATCCCCTGAAAAACCAGTGGTTCTCAGCCAGGCGTGGCGCCGGAGCGCCACCGTCGTTGCAATCGACCTGCCCAGCGAGTCGGCGGTGTCAAGGCCACAACGGATAGTGTATTTGGCCGCATCCCTTCCTTCCGCAATGGCGCGGGAAAGCAGTGCCTGGACCTCCTCAGGGCACTGGGGCAAAACATCCGCCACCGAATCCCACAGGGAGTGGGTATATCGGCCCAAAAGACAAGCGGTGTTAACGGACCGCAAGCCAGCACTGGAGGAAGAAAAACCTTTCTTCCCAAACTGATCCAGGCGTTTGGATTCCCTATCCGGAGGAGCGGTAGGGAAGGCGGTTTGGGAAGCGGAGGCTTGGACAGCCAAGCTCTCAGGAGTGGGGTGGACAGAAAGAAACAGGGGGTCGCCCGGAGCGGGGCGATGGCGTCGTGACACGTTCCGATCCACAGGAGCCCCTGTGTTGGGCTTGGACCAGGCGCCCAAAGAACGTCAGTGAGGGCGTCGTTAAACGGCAGCACAGTCTCCGCAGAGGAGGCTGCCGGCTGAGCACCTCTGTCAAGATGTTAGGCTTGACCGTCAAAGTAGGGAGCTGGAGACGTAAGGCCCCAGCAGCCCTACGCAACACCGTACCAAAATTGGCCCCCTCCTCCGTAGCCACGGGAGGAGACAGCATGCCAGTGTCAGGAGAAGTATCCAGACCACTGGCCTCCCTAGACTCTCTGTCCAGTCCTCATCATACTGACAGTTGCGTGTCAGAGGGTCATCAGACCCCTCCCAGTCCTCCTGGTCCTCCTCTGGTTCAAAATAAGGAGGAGGAGGGACATTTGGGACCCAAGGTCCCATCGGCGCCGGAGCCGGCGTCGAGCGACGTCGCTCCGGGTCCATGTCCGGGCCGGAAGGAACTGGGGGACGACGCCGCCCGGAGCCCAGGGCGGCGTCGAGAGCGGCACCGGAGACATCGGCGCCGGCGGAGGGTGTCGTGAGGTCGACCGGCGTCGATGGGGGTTGTGGAGCCGGGATCGAGGCCGGGGCCGAAGCCGGAGCCGGGATCGAGGCTGGAGGCTCGGGCGGCGCCGGGGCCGGAGCCGCCGGCGGCGCCGGAGCAACCCCATCAGGGCCCGCGGGGCCCGAAGGCGCACCGGAGGGGCCTGAAGGCCCGAAGAGGCGGGCCATGGCCGACAGGAACTCCTGTACCTTGGCCGGATCCGCCCCCGAACCCGGGAAGGGCGGGTATGGCGGGGCGACTCCACAGGCAAGTCCGGGGCCGCGGGGGACGGTGCCGGGAGGGGCCTCAGCCGAGTCGCGAGACCGGCGAGGCGAAGTCCGAGGCGACGATGCTTCTTGGACTTCTTGTGCTTAGACTTACCGGACGAAGAAGTCGACGACCGGTGTGCACTCCGCGAGCGACCCCTGGACCTCTCACGCGACCGGGGCTTCCGCGGAGCCGAATGCCGGGCCTCGAGGAGCTTTCGAGACCGCTCTCGCAAAGCTTTCGGGTTGAGGGCCTGGCATTCGGGACAAGACTCGGTGTCGTGGCCTCGGCCGAGGCAGAAGAGACACTCCCAATGCGGGTCGGTGACGGACATCATCCGCGCACAGGCGCCGCATCGCTTGAAGCCGGGCATCCCTACGACACCTTAAAGTTGGAAAAACCAGTGAAAAAATCACCAAAAAGTATGGTCAAAAATTGACCAGGGCACTGCTCTTCCCGGATCTGCGCTTGCTGGCGCGGAAAAAGAAGAACTGACGTCAGCGCGCAGGGGCGGCGCCTAAGTACTGCCCGCGACGTCATCCCGGCGATCACGACGCCGGCGACGGACGCGGAGCCGCACGACGCCGCCTACCGACGCGCAAGGGTACTGCTACGCAAAACTTTCCGGATCCAGCCTGACGCCTGGGGATATTCTAAGGTAAGGAATCTATCACTAACGTGTCTCTTTCAGATATGGATTCCACACACGCTGCATGGTGTTTTTGTTGATGTGAGCTCCTCATCCAGCTTGGGAGGCGTCCTTGGTGATGCTGACTTGCAGAATGGGGTCTAGGAAAGGCTTGCCCTGCAACAAGTTGTTTCTGTTCCATCACTGCAGAAAGCGATGGGTACTGCCCGTTACCACACTAGATCTTCCATCAAACCCTCCAATTGTGACTATTAAGCTGAGATGCGCTATTGCAACAGGCGCATTTGTTGCTGGGCTCTGGGTACGATAGCAATTCACAAATCCATCATGCCCAAGAGCTGCATTACAGTTCTTACTGTGAGGTGACGTTGTAGCTGTAAAATAGGACCAAGCTGGACAAAGGATGCAAACTTTTGAGGATTTGGGCAGGCTTTGCCGGTGACTAAATTTAGAATTGCTTCTAAAAAGGGTTGGATCAGGAAGGGTTGGAAGTGGGACTTGGCCAAGTTTATGGTTATCCCAAGATCGGGTCGCCTGTGTGTGCTTAGGTACTGCTGGCTGTTGCACTCCTTATCTGCCAATCTTCGATATAGGGAAACACGTGTATGCCTCTCTCATTAAGTGGGCAGGCAACACTGCCAAGTACTTGATGAATACCCTTTGTGCAGTGGTGATGCCTAAGGGGAGTACTATGAACTGATAATGCCGGCCACTGAACACAAAACATAGGTAGTGCTGTTGGGCAGGATGTGGAAGAAGGTGTCCTTGAGGTCTACCACTGCCATACAGTCGACTTGCTGGGGTAGCGGTATCACATCTTGCACCATGAGGTGGAGAATGGGTCTGAAAGCCAACTTTTTTGGGGAGAAGTAAAAATAATGAATAAACCCCATGCCTAGTTGGTGGGGCATTGGCTCAATGGCGGCCTTTAGGAGGAGCATTTGGACCTCTTCCTGCAAAAGACAGATGTGTTCGCCTGGGAGGATGTTTGGCGGCGCTGTGAGGTTCTAGAAAATAGCCATGCCGAACTATGCCTAGCACCCACTTGTCTGAAGTAATTTCCTGCCAGCAGGGGAGGAAATATTGGAGACTTCCCCCAACAGGTGTTGTGTGGTGGTGGCGTGGTAGATGGGGGGGGGGGGGTTTAACAGAGAGAGTCACTGTTTTGAAGTTGAAGTTCCTTTACCTGATCCTCCCTGGCCCCTATTTCTATTGTTGTTTTCTTATATGTGCCTCTGGAATATCCCCTTAAAGACTGAAGGTGGTGGGCTTGCTGCAGTCTCTGTGTATGGAAGGGGTGTCTGTAGAGGTGGGTTTTACAGCTGCCTCCAAAAGGAGCCTCTTGGGGCAGACATTTGTAGGACCCCCATAGCCTTGGTTGGGTTTATGTCTTCAGTTTCTCCAGAATTTGGTCAACCTGTGGACCGAAGAGGTATTCACCATTGAAGGGCAGGTTGAGAAATGCAGTTGTAGTTCTGGTTTTAGACCAAAAACACGAAGCTAGGCATGGCATCTTAAAAAGACGGTACTAATGATGCCATGGTATCAGCGGCATCTAGGGCACAGCATATGGTGGCGCTTAAAATTGTTTTCCCTCTGCCACCAACTCCTCTCTCCTCTGCCTGAATTCATCTGCATGATACTTGAGGTCTTGCAACTCGCTCCAGAACGCTTTATCATACTATGAGAGCAAACCGAAAGAGTTGGCAATCCTCCACTGGGTAGCTGCTAGCACCGCTACCCTCTTTCTTGTAGCATTTATCTTTTTGCTTTCCTTATCTGGAGGGGGAGTGTCTCCTGTAGGCTGGTCAATGGCCCATTTGCGGGAAGTATGCACAACTAGGGAATCAGTTAGAAGCTGTCAACGGATGTAGGGAGAGTTGTTTGGAGAGGGTTTGTACTTTTTGTCAACCCATGGAGTGATTATCATAGCTTTAATAGGCTCCCTAAAGGTATCTGTAGAGGTCTTCAGAATCCCTTTAAGCATGGAGAGGAAAACTCGGTTTCTTTGCAGTGTTTTGGATAGCGTCATTACCAGAAAGTTATTGTCTTCCTGAAGAACATGTATATCCACTTTATGGTCAGTGGCTGCCCTCTAGATGACCTTGTGGTAGGAGGTAGTGTTGTCTGGGAGGAGGTGTCAGGTAGTGTCTGGGGGCAGCCTAGCTAGATATAAATGAGGATCTGTCTCCCCTGGGGGATTGAAATTATAATCGTCATCACGGAGGAGGAGGAGGATAAAGAGATGGTGATCAGAGGGGTTGGTGCCCAGTCCTTATGTCAGTCAGTCAGTCAAGTATCTTTATTCGGTTGACGTGCAGCCATAAAAGAGTACATCAAAAAGTTATTTTAAAAACAATTAAAATATGATAAAGACGATATATAATGACTTCATGACAATCGAAATTCATATTAAAAAATGTAACAGTGATAATTAAGTCAATCTTTCAACAAATAGCAGCATAACATACAGACAAAATATAATGAACTTTAAGGCAACCCCCTGTTCCTAAAACCATAAAATCCAAAGATAATTCATTAAAATCCAAGTACAAAAAAGTCATTTCTCAACCACATTTCGCAAACAGACAGCTGTGAAAATATATCTGTAGACCATTAAACAGGTATATTCATCATTTAAAAGCTGGAGGTGATATAGGGCCAGCCGGCACTTACTAATATTAATTTTTTTTTTAAAAGGGGTACAATAAAATCCCGCCTCAGCTTAGTATAGAGTTGACAGAAAAACAGGAAATGCAGCGTATTCCGTATAGATTTAGAATCACAAGGGCAAAGATCCAGTTTAGCATCACAGTAAGCTTTACGGGGATAGGATACCAATAGGTGTGCAATGCCAAACCTAAATCTGATAAGATAAAACATTTTGACATGACAAAAATAAAAAGAAAGATAAGGCTCAACACTTGGAGAGCGTACCAGAAGCAATGTTCAGAGACTCTCTTTTTCCATATCACCAGGCACTCACTAGACCACTTTAGACAAGATAAAAATATCCTTTTCCAACTGGATTTTAGAGATCTTTGCAATGCACTCTGGGTTGTAAAAACAGTCCACCATCCCCACTGTCTCCAACTGTTTTTTTATGTAGTTAAACCATGGTATCTTCAACATGTAATCAAGTTTAAGACAGTCCAAAATAATTGCACGATTAAGGGCCGGTTCATCTTTTGCCCAGATTGAATGCCATAATAAAATTGGTGCAAGTTGTATGCGATGAGTTAAAGGAGTCAAACCAAGTTCATTATGACAGAAGACGACAGGGAGGCTACTTGGAACTGTTAATAAACATCTCAGAAAAATTTTCTCAGCTACTTGGAGGCGAGCCGGATTGCAGGATCCCCACACTCCAGCCCCATGCAAGATTACAGAACATGAGCGGGCCCTATAGATATTAATTATTGAGTTAATCGGTCTTGAGCCGAGTATTTTTGTAAACCTAAACAGCGCCTCCAGGTTTTGGTTAAAACTACAAAACCTTGTTTCAACTAAATGGTGCCAAGTACTTTTCTGATCAAAAAGGATTCCCAAGTACAAAAAGCACAAGTTACTTACCTTCGGTAACGATATATCTGTAAGAAACATTAGTTAGTGATAGATTCCTTACCTTAGAATTACTCCCAGGCGTCAGACTGGATCCGGAACGTTTTCGTCAGCAGTACCCCTGCGTGTCGGAAAGTGGCGTTGTGCGGCTCCGCGTCCGTCGTTGGCGTCGTGGTCGCCGAGATGCCGTCGCGGCAGCTACTTAGACGCCGCCCTCGCGCGCTGACGTCAGGTCTGTACACGACTTTCCGCGCCAGGAACGCAGAGCCATGCAAGATACTGACCACTGGTGCATTGAAACTAGGGCCCTGAAAGGGATGACTTTAACCCTAGAAATCAGTTCGCAGAACGGGGAGGATGGGTGGGGCGGTAAGGAATCTATCACTAACTAATGTTTCTTACAGATATATCGTTACCGAAGGTAAGTAACTTGTGCACCTGAAAGAAACACGTTAGTGATAGATTCCTTACCTTAGAATAGATACCCCAGCAATACCAACCCCGGTGGTGGGTCTGCGAACCAAGATCACACCAGGAAGTCCCGGAGAACAGAACGGCTAAAGAAGCCGTCTCTCCGGACTTGGCTGTCCAGGCAATAGTGCTTAGTAAAAGTGTGCAGCGAGGCCCACGTACCTGCCTGACAGATGTCTTGTAAGGGGACACCACGTCCCAACGCCGTAGTGGCAGCCGTCGCCCTGGTAGAATGCTCGCGCAGCCCCAACGGAGGCTCCTTCTTTGCCAGAGAATAACAGGCTTTAATAGACAAGACGACCCATCGGGAGGTAGTCCGCTTGTGTACGGCCCGACCTTTCTTGGCGCCTACGTAGTCAACAAAGAGCTGGTCATTCACCCGGAACTGTTGTGTGCGATTCAGGTAAAATGAGAGCGCACGTTTTGGGTCCAGACGGTGGAGCCTCTCTTCCTCTCTGGAAGGATGCGGAGGCGGAAAGTAATTGGGCAAAGGGTGGTCTGCCCGATGTGAAAGGCAGTGACAACCTTTGGCAGAAAGGATGGACGTGTCCTGAGCACAACCTTATCCGGATGGATAGACATAAAAGGAGGTTTACAAGAAAGAGCCTGGAGCTCACTCACCCTCCTAGCAGAGGTGATGGCAACCAGGAAAGCAGTCTTCAAAGATAACAAACGAAGAGGACAGTTGTGAAGAGGCTCAAATGGAGCACACATTAAATATGTAAGAACCAGGTTCAAGTCCCACTGTGGCATTACGAAAAGGATAGGAGGGAAAAGATGAGTAATGCCTTTGAGGAATCTATTAACAGGGGACTTGAAAAGAGAGGGCTGATCAGGAAGCCTGAGAAAGGCTGAAATAGCAGAAAGGTAGCCCTTGATAGTGCCCAGAGCAGAGCCCTGCCGGGCCAAAGAAAAAAGGAACAAAAGGACTTCTGAAAGAGGAGCAGAAAGGGGATCCACAGCCTTTGCTGTGCACCATGCCACAAATTTGTTCCACCTGCAGGCGTATACCAACTTAGTAGAGGGACGCCTGGCTGCCAGAATGACATCACAGACTTCAGGAGGCAAGTCGAAAGGAATCAACTGACGCCGCTCAATCTCCACGCAAAGAGGTGGAGGCTGGACAGGTTCGGGTGGAGGACCGTCCCCTGCTGCTGCGACAGAAGATCCTCCCGAAGAGGCAGTCGGATCGGGGGAGCGATGGTCATACTGAGTAGCTCGGGATACCAAACTCTTCGAGCCCAGTCCGGAGCCACAAGAATGACTTGGGCCCGGTCGCGCCTGATCTTCTTCAGCACTCTGGGCAGAAGTGGTATAGGCGGAAAAGCGTACAACAGACCGCAACTCCACTCGCGACGAAAAGCGTCGCCTAGCGAGTGCAGCCTTGGAAATTCCAACACGCAGAACTGCTAACATTGCGCGTTCTCTTCGGTGGCGAATAGATCTAACCAAGGCTCTCCCCACTGTTAAAAGAAACCTTGCGCCACCTCCGAGTGAAGACACCATTCGTGATCCATCATGCACCTGCGGACAGGTTCGTCCGCCCTGGCGTTCAGTGAACCTGCCAGGTGTTGAACCACCAGGAAATGCCCTGATGTTCCAGCAATGTCCAGGCGCAGAGCCTCCTGACATAGGGTCCACGACCCCACCCCGCCCTGTTTGTTGCAGTACCACATGGCGGTGGTGTTGTCTGTGAACACCTGCACTACTCTCCCCTTGACAGAGGGAAGGAATGCCTTCAGTGCAAGTCGGATTGCCCGGAGCTCCAGAAGGTTGATATGGAGCCTGGACTCCGCCGGAGACCAGAGGCCTCTGATCTCTGCCTCTCCCATGTGGCCGCCCCATCCCAGGAGGGACGCATCCGTCACCACTGTGTGCTCCGGTTGGGGAAGGGAGAGGGATCTGCCATTGACCCAATGCCGGTTTGTGAGCCACCACTGCAATTGTTGTGCAGTGCCCTCCGAGATCTGGACGTAATCTGACAGGTTCCCCTGATGCTGCGCCCACTGGAACTGGTCCCACTGCAGAACCCGCATATGCCATCTGGCATGATCGACCAGCAGGATGCAGGAGGCCATGAGGCCCAGCAGCCTCAGGGTCATCCTGACCGAAACCCAGGATAGAGGCTGAAAGATCGGAATCAGAGCTTGAATATCCTGGACTCGCCGTTCGGGAGGATAGATCCGAAAGTGTGTCGTATCCAGAACCGCTCCGATGAAGAGGAGCTTCTGAGAGGGAATCAGGTGCGACTTCGGCCCATTGATGGAGAACCTCAGCAAATGCAGGAGGTCGGCCGTAGTCTGAAGGTGGGAGACGACTGTCCGGGGCGAGCCTGCCTTCAACAGCCAGTCGTCGAGATAGGGGAAGACTGGAACCCCTGATCTGCGCAGATGAGCTGCGACCACCGCCATCACTTTCGTGAACACCTGAGGGGCGCTGGTAAGGCTAAAGGGGAGCACGGTAAACTGAAAGTGCTCGTGGCCTACCGTAAACCGCAGGTAACACCGGGGGGCCGGCAGGACGGGAATATGGAAATATGCGTCCTGCAGGTCCAACGCTACCATCCAGCCTCCAGGGTCGAGGGCAGACAAGACCTGAGCCAGAGTTAACATCTTGAACTTCTCCTTCCGGAGGAAGCGATTGACGTCCCTGAGGTCCAAGATAGGACGCAGGCCCTTGTCCTTCTTGGGCACCAGAAAGTAGTGGGAATAACAACCACGTCCTACTTCTGGCGCAGGAACGCGCTCGATGGCCCCCTTGGCCAAGAGGGCCGCGACTTCCTGTTGAAGAAGTGCCAAGTGATCCCCCGACATGCGGTGGTACTGGGGTGGCATGGCTGGAGGGGTAGTCTCAAAGGGGAGGGAGTAGCCCCTTCGGACTATTTGTAAAACCCACCTGTCCGAAGTGATGGTGCGCCAGTGGGGGAGGTGATGGCGAATCCTGCTGCCCACTGGCGTTTGATGGGCCTGAAAAACCGGACTAGGAAGGTTTGAAGGCAGTGGTGGCCGGGGTGGAGGTGGACTGACCCGCCCGCTGGCCCCCTGACCCGGCTCGGCGCGTCCCACGTCCGCGGCCTCGCTGAGACTGTTGCTGCGCAGGCCTGTGGCTCTGAAGCGAACGTGTCGGGCGCCCCTTCCGTGGCCACGAAAGGAGCGAAAAGCAGAAGGCGGAGGAGGGCGCATGGCGGAAAGGCCCAGGGACTTGGCCGTAGCCCGCGAGTCCTTAAAGCTCTCCAACGCACTATCTGCTTTGTTGCCAAAAAGGCGAATGCCACCAAAGGGCATGTCCATCAGGGTGTTCTGGACATCCCCAGAGAAACCAGTAGTCCTCAGCCAGGCGTGGCAACGGAGCGCCACTGTCGCAGAAATCGCCCTGCCCAGCGAGTCGGCGGTGTCAAGGCCACATCGAATCGTGAACTTTGCTGCATCCCTCCCTTCAGCAATAGCTTGAGAGAGCACTGTCCGGGCCTCCTCCGGACACTGAGGCAGCACTTGCGCCACCGTATCCCACACAGAGTGGGAATAACGGCCCAAGAGGCATGCGGTGTTCACAGCCCGCAGCCCTGAACTGGCGGAAGAAAAAATCTTCTTACCGAACTGCTCCAGTTTCTTGGATTCCCTGTCCGGTGGTGCGGTAGGGAATGCGCTTTGGGACGCAGTGGCTTGGACAACCAAGCTCTCAGGGGTGGGGTGTTGGGAAAGGAAAAGGGGGTCGCCCTGGGCCGGGCGATGGCGTCGGGCCACGTTCCTATCCACAGGAGCCCCTGTGTTGGGCCTGGAACAGGTGCCCAAAAGAACGTCTGAAAGTGCATCATTAAAAGGCAGCAGTGGCTCCGCAGAGGTAGCCGCCGGCTGAAGCACTTCTGTCAGGAGGTTAGTCCTGACGGCCACTGTAGGGAGCTCGAGGTGGAGGGCCTCGGCCGCCCTACTCAACACCACTGCGTAACTTGCACCCTCCTCCGTAGCCACGGTAGGAGGAGTTAGCATGCCAAGGTCAGTAGAGCTATCAAGACCACTGGCATCCTCCAGCTCCTCTGCCCAGTCCGGGTCAAACTCACATTGTGCTGTGAGAGGGTCCTCAGACCCCTCCCAGTCCTCCCCTTCCTCGGAAGGCTGTTGAACAGGCCGAAAATAAGGAGGATGAACATAGGGGTAGACAGGCCCCATCGGCGTCGAGCGATGCCGTTCCGGCGCCGTGTCCACATCGGGCTGAAACCGGGTACGACGTCGTCCGGTGGCACAGGCGACGTCGGTGGAGGTGTCACAAGGTCAACCGGCGTCGACCTGGATCCATGGCGGCCCTGCGGCGCCGGGGCCGGAGCCGACAGCGATGCCGGAGACGCCGACAGTAAAGAGTGAGGACCCCCACTCGGTCCGGCGGGGCCCGAAGGCGCGCCGGCGGGGCTCGACAGCCCAAAGAGGCGAGCCATGGCTGACAAATTCCTGCAGCTGGGCCGGAGTCGCCAACGGACCCGGGAAGGGCGGGTAGGCCGACGGCGACTGCGTAGGCTCCGCCGGAGCCGCGGGGGAGGCACCACCCGAACCCTCAGCCGCGTCGCGCGACGGGAAGCCGGAGAGCGGTGGCGTTTCTTCGACTTCTTGGAACGCTTCGTCTTACCTGACCCCGAGTGCGAAGACTTCGATCCCGATGAACGATGGTGGTGGTGGTGGCTCCGCGACCGGTCCCTCGACCTCCCACAGGACCGGGACCTTGAGCGGCGCGGAGCCGACTGCCGGACTTCAAGCAACTTTCGGGACCACTCCCGCAAAGTCTTCGGCGCCATGGCCCTGCAGTCGGGGCACGACTTGGGGTCGTGGTCGCGCCCCAGGCAGTAAAGACAAACGCGGTGCGGTTCCGTCACCGACATCATGTGATGACAGTCCCCGCAAGACTTGAAGCTGGGCATCCCTACTGCACCAGGAGTCGATCAACTCGAAAAATAGAGACAAAAAGGCCTCGAAAAACTCTGTTAAAAAGTGACTGGGGGTACCGCTCTCTCCGGATCTGCGCTTGCTGGTGCGGAAAAAGAAAGAACTGACGTCAGCGCGCGAGGGCGGCATCTAAGTAGCTGCCGCGACGTCATCTCGGCGACCACGACGCCAACGACGGACGGGGAGACGCACGACGCCACCTTCCGACGCGCTGGGGTACTGCTAACGAAAACTTTCCGGATCCAGTCTGACGCCTGGGGGTAATTCTAAGGTAAGGAATCTATCACTAACGTGTTTCTTTCAGATAGTTGAGACATAAGACAACCTTTCATTTTTAATAAAAACATGATTTTAAAAGGGGGTGGAGATTAGCCTGCCACCATGGTATAAGACTTGGCCGTGTTAGTCTTAAGGCCCAGTTCAGTCATAAAATCATTAAATCTAGTGACAAGCTTCTGCAGGCCCACACTAGTTCTGGACATTAACACACAGTCATCGGCATAGAGTAATGCCGGAAGATTTCTAGTGCCTATCTATGGAACATCAGCATGCCATTGATTAAGATAGCTTTCTAAGTCACTAATGCACAAGTTACTAACTTGTGTAACGATATATCTGTAAGAGACAGTAGTTAGTGACAGATTCCTTACCTTAGAATATCCCCAGGCGTCAGGCTGGATCCGGAAAGTTTTTGCGTAGCAGTACCCTTGCACGTCGGTAGGCGGCGTCGTGCGGCTCCGCGTCCGTCGTCGGCGTCGTGATCGCCGGGATGACGTCGCGGGCAGTACTTAGACGCCGCCCCTGCGCGCTGACGTCAGTTCTGTACACGACTTTCCGCGCCAGGAACGCAGAGCCATGCAAGAAGCTGACATAGGTGTCTGAAAAATACTAGGGCCCTGAAAGGGATGTCCTTAACCCTAGAAATCAGTTCGCAGAACGGGGAGGATGGGTGGGGCGGTAAGGAATCTGTCACTAACTACTGTCTCTTACAGATATATCGTTACACAAGTTAGTAACTTGTGCATCTGAAAGAGACACGTTAGTGACAGATTCCTTACCTTAGAATAGATACCCCAGCAATACCTGCCCCGGTGGTGGGTCTGCGAACAAAGATCAGACAAGGAAGTCCCGGAGGACAGAACGGCCATAGAAGCCGTCCCTCCGGACCTGACTGTCAAGGCAGTAATGCTTTGTAAACGTGTGCAGCGAGGCCCACGTAGCTGCCTGACAGATATCCTGCAGCGGAACACCGCGGCCCAAAGCCGTGGTAGCAGCCGTTGCCCTGGTGGAATGGGCACGCAGCCCAACAGGAGGCTCCTTCTTAGCCAAAGAATAGCAGGCTTTGATACACAAGGTTACCCAGCGGGAGATGGTTCTCTTGTGCACCGCCCGACCTTTTTTGGCGCCCACGTAGCCAACAAAGAGCTGGTCATCCACCCAGAAGTGTTGTGTGCGGTTGATATAAAAGGAAAGCGCACGTTTTGGGTCCAGACGGTGGAGCCTCTCTTCCTCTCTGGAAGGATGCGGAGGCGGAAAGAAGGTGGGCAAAGTGATGGTCTGCCCAATGTGGAAGGCAGTAACCACCTTTGGCAAGAAGGACGGACGCGTACTAAGAACAACCTTGTCTGTATGGACAGACAGAAAGGGAGGTTTGCATGATAGAGCCTGGAGCTCACTCACCCGCCGAGCGGAGGTGATGGCCACCAGAAAGGCTGTCTTCAGAGTAAGAAGACGAAGAGGACAGTTATGTAGAGGCTCAAAGGGAGCGCACATAAGAAAGGTAAGAACCAAGTTCAAGTCCCACTGAGGCATCACAAACGGAACAGGAGGGAAGAAGTGTGTAATGCCTTTTAGAAACCTGTTAACAACAGGGTACTTGAAAAGGGAGGGCTGATCAGGAAGCCTGAGGAAGGCCGAGATGGCACAAAGATAGCCCTTGATGGTACCCAGGGCAGAACCCTGTTGGGCCAGTGAAAGAAGGAACAGAAGAAAGAGGGGCAGAGAGGGGATTCACAGCCTTTGCTGTGCACCATGCCACAAAATTGTTCCACCTGCAGGCGTATACCACCTTAGTGGAGGGATGCCTGGCTGCCAGAATCACATCACAAACTTCGGGAGGCAAGTCGAAAGGAATCAACTGCCGCCGCTCAATCTCCACGCAACCAGGTGGAGGCTGGACAGGTTCGGGTGGAGGACCGTCCCCTGCTGCTGCGACAGAAGATCCTCCCGAAGAGGCAGACGGATCGGGGGATCGACGCTCATACTGAGTAGCTCGGGATACCAAACTCTTCGAGCCCAGTCCGGAGCCACAAGGATGACTTGGGCCCGGTCGCGCCGAATCTTCTTCAACACTCTGGGTAGAAGTGGTATAGGCGGAAAGGCGTACAACAGACCGCAACTCCACTCGAGACGAAAAGCGTCGCCGAGCGAGTGCTGCCTTGGAAATTCCAACGCGCAGAACAGATGACATTGCGCGTTCTCTTCGGTGGCGAATAGATCTAACCAAGGCTCTCCCCACTGCAGAAAGAGACCTTGCGCCACTTCCGAGTGAAGACGCCATTCGTGATCCATCATGCACCTGCGGCTGAGTTCGTCCGCCCTGGCGTTCAGGGAACCTGCCAGGTGTTGAACCATCAGGAACATGCCCTGATGTTCCAGCCATGTCCAGAGGCGCAGAGCCTCCTGACAGAGGGTCCAAGACCCCACCCCGCCTTGTTTGTTGCAGTACCACATGGCGGTGGTGTTGTCTGTGAACACCTGCACCACCTTCCCTTTGACAGAGGGAAGGAATGCCTTGAGTGCAAGACGGATCGCCCGGAGCTCCAGAAGGTTGATATGGAGCCGGGACTCCGCCGGAGACCAGAGGCCTCTGATCTCCGCCTCTCCCATGTGACCGCCCCATCCCAGAAGGGACGCGTCCGTCACAACTGTGTGCTCTGGCTGGGGAAGGGAGAGGGATCTGCCCATGACCCATTGCCGGTTCGAGAGCCACCACTGCAACTGTTTTGCAGCCCCCTCCGAGATCTGGACGTGATCGGACAGGTTGCCCTGGTGCTGCGCCCACTGGAACTTCAGGTCCCACTGCAGAGCCCGCATATGCCATCTGGCATGATCGACCAGCAGGATGCAGGAGGCCATGAGGCCCAGCAGCCTCAGGGTCATCCGTACCGAAACCCAGATAAAGGCTGAAAGATTGGAATCATAGCCTGAATATCCCGGACTCGCCGTTCGGGAGGAGAGGCCCGAAACTGCGTCGTGTCCAGAACTGCTCCGATGAAAAGGAGCTGTGGAGAAGGAATCAGATGCGACTTCGGCACATTGATGGAGAACCCCAGCGAGTGCAGGAGTTCGGCCGCAGTCTGGAGATGGGAGACGACTGCCTGGGACGAGCCCGCCTTCAGCAGCCAGTCGTCGAGGTAGGGGTATACTGGAACCCCTGCCCGGCGCAGATGAGCTGCGACCACCGCCATCACTTTCGTGAACACCCGAGGGGCACTGGTAAGGCCAAAGGGAGCACGGTGAACTGAAAATGCTCGAGGCCTACCGTGAACCGTAGGTAACGCCGGTGGGCCGGCAGGACGAGGATGTGGAAATAAGCGTCCTGCAAGTCTAACGCTACCATCCAGTCTCCAGGGTCGACGGCAGTCAAGACCTGAGCTAGGGTGAGCATCTTGAACTTCTCCTTCCGAAGGAAGCGATTGACGTTCCGGAGGTCCAAGATAGGACGCATGTCCTCCTTGTCCTTTTTGGGCACCAGAAAGTAGTGGGAGTAGCAACCACGCCCTACTTCTGGGGTCGGAACATGCTCGATGGCCCTCTTGGCCAAGAGGGCCGTGACTTCCTTCTGTAGAAGCACCAAGTGATCACCTGACATGCGGTGGAATTGAGGTGGCATGGCTGGGGGGGTGGTCTCGTAGGGGAGGGAGTAGCCCCTTCGGACAATGTCCAAGACCCACCTGTCCGAGGTGATGGGACGCCAGTGGTGAAGGTGATGGCGGACCCTGCCCCCTACTGGCGTGCTGTGCACCTGAAAGGAAGGACTAGGAGGGCTTGGAGGCCGCGGACGGGTTGGAGGTAGTGGCCTGACCCGCACGCTGGTTGCCCGAACCGCCACGGCGGTATCCACGTCCTCGGCCACGCGAAGACGCTTGCTGCGCGGGCCGGTGGCTGGGCAGCTGACGTGACTGGGCGCCCCTTCCGTGGCCACGAAAGGGGCGAAAAGCAGAGGTTTGCGGAGGGCGCACAACAGAAAGGCCCAGGGACTTGGCAAGTAGCCCGTGAGTCCTTAAAACGCTCCAGCGCATGGTCTGCTTTGGAACCAAAAAGACCGACGCCATCAAAGGGCATGTCCATGAGTGTATTCTGGACATCACCCGAGAAACCAGTTGTCCTCAGCCAGGCGTGGCGACGTAGCGCCACCGTTGTTGCAAGCGATCTGCCCAGCGAGTCGGCGGTATCAAGGCCACAACGTATGGTGTATTTAGCCGCATCTCTTCCTTCCGCAATGGCGCGGGTAAGCAGTGTCTGGACCTGCTCAGAACACTGCGGCAAAACAGCCGCCACCGAATCCCACAGGGAGTGGGTATATCGGCCCAAAAGGCAAGCGGTGTTGACGGACCGCAAGCCAGCACTGGAGGAAGAAAAAGCCTTCTTCCCAAATTGGTCCAGGCGTTTGGATTCCCTATCCGGAGGGGCGGTAGGGAAGGCGGTTTGGGAGGCAGAGGCTTGGACAACCAAGCTCTCGGGGTGGGATGTTGGGAGAGAAACAAGGGGTCGCCCGGAGCAGGGCGATGGCGTCGGGCCACGTTCCTATCCACAGGAGCCCCTGTGGTGGGCTTGGACCAGGCGCCCAAAAGAACGTCAGTGAGTGAATCATTAAACGGCAGCACAGTCTCCGTGGAGGAAGCTGCCGGCTGAAGCACTTCCGTCAGGAGATTAGTCCTGACAGCCACAGTAGGCAATTGGAGATGCAAGGCTCCAGCTGCTCTACGCAACACCGTTGCGAAATTAGCTCCCTCCTCCGTAGCCACGGGAGGACACAGCATGCCAGTGTCAGGGGAAGTGTCTAGACCACTGGCATCCCCAAGTTCCTCAGCCCAGTCCTGATCATACTCACACTGTTGTGTGAGAGGGTCTTCCGACCCCTCCCAGCTCTCTTGGTCCTCCTCTGGTTCAAAATATGGAGGAGGAGGGACATTTGGGATCCAAGGTCTCATCGGCGCCGGAGCCGGAGTCGAGCGACGTCGGTCCGGCTCCATGTCCGGAGCCGGAGAGAGCCGGGGAACGACGCCGTCCGGAGCCCTGGACGGCGTCAGGAACGGCACCGGGGACATCGGCGTCGGCGGAGGCGTGGTTAGGTCAACCGGCGTCGATGGGGGTTGCGGTACCACCGGAGCCGGGATCGAGGCCGGGGCCGGAGCCGAGATGAAGGCTGGCGGGACAGGCGGCGCCGGGACCGGAGTCGTCGGCGACGCCGGAGCAACCCCATCAGGGCCCGCGTGGCCCGAAGGCGCACCGGAGGGACCTTGAGGCCCGAAGAGGCGGGCCATGGCCGACAGGAATTCCTGTATTTCGGCCGGAGTCGCCCCCGAACCCGGAAAGGACGGGTAATGCGGGGGCGGCTCCACAGGCACGTCCGGGGCCGCGGGGACGGTGCCGAAAGGGGCCTCAGCCGAGTCGCGAGACCGGCGAGGCGAAGTCTTAGAGCGATGATGCTTCTTAGACTTTTTGTGCTTCGACTTACCCGACGAGCGCGAAGACTTGGACTCCGACGACCGGCGGGGACTCCGCGACCGGCCCCTCGACCTCTCCCGGGACCGGGGCTTGGTGCGGCGCGGAGCCGACTGCCGGACCTCGGGTGAAGTTTCCGGCAGTCAGGGCACGACTTCGTGTCGTGGTCTCGGCCGAGACAGAAGAGACACTCTAGATGCGGGTCTGTGATCGACATCATTCGACCACAGGCGTCGCATGGCTTGAAGCCGGGCATCCCTACTGACACCTAGGAGTCGATAGACTCGAAAAGAAACAGTGAAAAAATTCACAAAAAAGTTAGTCAAAAATTGACTAGGGCACTGCTCTTCCCGGATCTGCGCTTACTGGCGCGGAAAAAGAAGAACTGACGTCAGCGCGCAGGGGCGGCGTCTAAGTACTGCCCGCGACGTCATCCCGGCGACCACGACGCCGGACGCGGAGCCGCACGACGCCGCCTACCGACGCGCAAGGGTACTGCTACGCAAAAACTTTCCGGATCCAGCCTGACGCCTGGGGATATTCTAAGGTAAGGAATCTGTCACTAACGTGTCTCTTTCAGATATAAAGACAAAATAAAAAGGGGGCAAGGACGCACCCTTGACCAACCCCACGTTCATTTTGATGGGAGCTGTAAGTTCCCCACCCGCTCCATAACTGACCCTCCCAGTCACGTCCTGATGCATCTGGGCTAGAAAATAAACTAAAGATGGATCAATGCCCAGATCCAGCATTTTTCCCCATAATTTCCCTCTCTGCACCCAGTCAAAAGCTGATGTGAGATCCATGAACCCAAGATAAAGGGATCCGGTCTTGGCTATTGTGTACTTGCTTATGACCAGGTGCAGGTTGAGACACTGTTCAACAGTTCCCAGGCCCCTCCTGAAGCCATATTGTATGTCCGAAAACTTTCCACTTTCAGCTGCCCAAGTCTCCAAACGATCTAGGATGACCCTGCCCATCAATTTACAAGTGCAATCAATTAATGAGATTGGGCGGTAACATCTTGGGTCTGACCTGTCCCCTTTTTAAAAAATGGGAACTATAATCACAGTGCCCCAGGATTTTGGGGGGCCCTGGGAGGCTATACAGCTTAGGATATTGGTCAGCAGAGGGAGCCAAAGGACAGGATTGGCCAGAAACAGATAGGCAGGGACACCATCGGGGCCAGATGCCTTGTTCTTTACAGTTTCATTTAGTGCCCTGTCAACTTCATCGAGCGTTGGGCACGCCAGCTCTAAAGGCCCATGGTCATTTTTATGTCCCAATGATTTAAAGTGGGAAAATGATCACCATTAACGCTATATAGGCTAGAGAAATGTTGTACCCAAGCATCGGGCATAATTGTGGCATCAATGTTACTGTTGTGGGAACTTTGGAAAAAACTTGAATTAACAGTTTTCCAGAAGAGTCTAGGATCTTTATTTAGACTAGCGTCATGCAGTTGTTCTCATGCCTCTTTTCTAATGTCCAATTTACGTTTCTGGAGGACCCGTTTGTAATCATTTCGAAGATGTTTTACCGCTAAATTATCCCTGGTTTTTTTCAGTGCCTTCATAAAATTGTTATGAGATAGTGAGCAGGCGCTATTGAACCATTTACATAGCTTCTGGGATCTCGGCCTCTTGCCACTTGTAAAGCAGCATTAAGGGTCTCAGTTATATCAGCGAAAGCTTTTAACATAGATGAAGGATTTAAATTACTTTCAAGGCACTCCAAAATTTGTGCCTTGTTGGTGGTCAAGATCCGCTTAACCCCTTCGGTGTGTTGAACGGCCGGGGGCCGTCCGACGCACCAGTGCTCATGTGCGTCGGACGGCCCCCGGCAGGCCTAGCACATGGCACAGGGAATCCCTCTGGTGCGGGCACCAGAGGGATTCCCTTTCACCCCCAACAGCCTCGGGAGCTGGGGAAGAGCTTCGGTTTCCCTGAAACGACAATCAGCGCGCTGACGTCATTTCAGTGAAACCGAAACTGAAATGACCCAAGAGGCTCATTTCAGTTTTGCTTTCTACATGCTCAGGGGGCTATCTCAGCCCCCTGAGCTCGTAGAAAGACGGGAGAGGTATCATTGGAGAGGGGGGAATCTCCCCTTTCCAATGGTACTCCTCCCTAGTGGATCCCTGGAGTGCTTTCCCCAAGCAGGGATCCACCCACTAGCCACCAGGGAGGGGGGGAGCGGCCCCTTGGGCAAGGGCCTTTGCTCCCCCCCAAAAAATTGGGTACATTCAGTCTTTCTGCCCCCCCCCCCTGGGGGCAGAAAGCCCTCTAGAAACCAGGGATTTTGTTTCAAATGCAAATTAGGGGTGGGGGCTGCCCATAATGGGCATGCAAATGCCCCCACCCGCCGCAAAAGTACAATCTTTTTGCCCCCCCCCTGGGGGGCAGATGGGACAGTAGCGCCCAATATGCTCCCCTGGGGGGGGCAGAAAGCCCACTAGACAACAGGGTTTTTTTCCCAGATTAATTTAGGGGTGGGGGTTGCCCAAGATGGGCATGCCAATGCCCCCACCCCTCCCCCCACAAAATTCCAGTCTTTCTGCCCCCTCTGGGAGGCAGATAGGGGCAGTAGCCCCCAATCTGCCCCCCCAGGGAAAGCACCCTAGACGCCAGGATTTTTTTTTTTTAATAGGGCCGGGTGGGTGATGCCCAGAATGGGCATGCAAATGCCCCCACCCTACCCCCCCCAAAGAAAACAAGACTTTCTGCCCCCCCCAGGAGGAGGATGGGGGCAATAGCCCTTGATCTGCCCCCCAGGAGGGCAAAAAGCCCACTAGCCACCAGTGATTTTTATTCCTCCAAAGTTCGGGGTGGGGGCTGCCCAGAATGGGCATGCCAATGCCCCCCCAAAAAGATGCCATAGTCTTTCTGCCCCTCCCAGGAGGCAGTAGCCCCTGATCTGCCCCCCGGGGGGGCAGAGAGGCCACTTTGTGCCAGCGATTATGCTGGCTTTTTTTATACGTAGGGGTGGGAGCTGCCCAGAATGGGCATCCCAATGCCCCCACCACCCCCAAAAGAATAGCCACAGTCTTTCTGCCCCCCTCGGGGCATATTGGGGCAATTTCCCCCCTCCCCATGGCGACAGAAAGCCCACCTAGGCACTGACTTTTTTTCGGAATGTGCCTAGCTGTAGATTTTGAACCCTAGCAAACCTATACATTTTTGAAATCAAGACACACAGGGGAACCCAGGATGGGGTGACTTTTCTGGCTCCCACCAGGTTCTGTTACCCAGAATCCCTTGCAAACCTCAAACTTTGTAAAAAAAAAAAAAAAAAAACATTTTCCTCACATTTCTGTGATAGAAAGTTCTTGAATCTGCATGGATCCACAAAATTCCACCCACCCCGCATTCTCCAAAGTTTTCCCACAAAAATAGTACCTCACTTGTGTGGGTAGACCTAGTGCCCACAGCAGGAAACGGCTCAAAACGCAACATGGACACACCACATTTTTACAGTGAAAACTGACCCTTTTTTTGCAAAGTGCCTAGCTGTAGATTTTGAACCCTAGCTGTGCCAGCATCTAGGGAACCTAGCAAACCTATACATTTTTGAAAACTAGACACCCAGGGAAATTTAGGATGGGGTGACTTGTGTGGCTCTCACCAGGTTCTGTTACCCATAATCCCTTTTAAACGTCAATGTCAAACTGTGTAAAAAAAAAAACACATTTTCCTCACATTTCTGCGATGTGACCCAGGTGACCCCCCTTGCAAAACCAGGTTGTTTTGTCATAGGTCATTTTGATGTCTCCACAATAAGTTTTGGGCCCTTGCCTGTCGCAGATACTTGACCCACCCACAAGAGTGAGGTACCATTTTTATCGGGAGACTTTGGAGAATGTGGGGTGGGTGGAAGATTGTGGTCCCAAGCAGATTCCAGAACTTTCCATCACAGAAATGTGGGGAAAATGTTTTTTTTTTTTTTTTTACACAGTTTGACATTGACGTTTAAAAGGGATTCTGGGTAACAGAACCTGGTGAGAGCCAGACAAGTCAACACATCCTGGATTCCCCTGTGTGTCTAGTTTTCAAAAATGTATAGGTTTGATAGGTTTCCCTAGGTGCCGGCAGAGGTAGGGTTCAAAATCTACAGCTAGGCACTTTGCAAAAAAAGGGCCCGTTTTCACCTTGAAAATGTGGTGTGTCCACGTTGCGTTTTGGGCCGTTTCCTGTCGCGGGCACTAGGCCTACCCACACAAGTGAGGTACCATTTTTCACGGAAGAATTTTGGGAATGCGGGGAGGTTGGAATTTTGCGCATCCACACAGATTCCAGAACTTTCCACCACAGAACTTTCCAACACAGAAATGTGAGGAAAATTTGTTTTTTTTGTCCAAGTTTGAGGTTTGCAAGGGATTCTTGGTAACAGAACCTGGTGGGAGCCAGACAAGTCACCCCATCCTGTATTCCCCTCGGTGCCTAGTTTTAAAATTTTTTATAGGTTTGCCAAGTTCCTCTAGGTACTGGCAGAGCTAGGGTTCAAAATCTATAGCTAGGCACTTTGCAAAAAAAAAAAGGGGCAGTTTTCACTGTAAAAATGTGGTGTGTCCACGTTGTGTTTTGGGCCGTTTCCTGTCGCGGCACTAGGCCTAACCACACAAGTGAGGTACCATTTTTCTGGGAAGACTTTGGGGAATGCGGGGTGGGTGGAATTTTGTGGATCCACTCAGATTCCAGAACTTTACACCACAGAAATGTGAAGAAAATGTGTTGTTTTTTTTTTTTTTTTACAAAATCTGAGGTTTGCAAGGGATTCTGGGTAAAAGAACATGGTGAGAGCCAGACAAGTCACCCCATCCTGTATTCCCCTGGGTGTCTAGTTTTCAAAAATGTATAGGTTTGCTAGGTTTCCCTAGGTGCCGGCAGAGCTAGGGTTCAAAATCTGCAGCTAGGCACTTTGCAAAAAAAGGGTCAGTTTTCACTGTAAAAATGAAGTGTGTCCACGTTGTGTTTTGAGCCGTTTCCTGTCGCGGGCACTAGGCCTACCCATACAAGTGAGGTACCATTTTTATCTGGAGACTTAGGGTAACACAGAATTGTAGAGCAACTGTTATTACCTATTGACTTTCGATGCATTTCTGCCTTCCAAATGAAAGACAATATGTGTAAAAAAGAAGTCACTTTGAAAAATGTCCTATAATTCTCATGCTAGTATGGGTACTCACAATTTCGGAAATGTGCAAATAGCTACTGTTAGAAATGGGATTTCTGGTTGGCTAGGGCATGCGCCAAAGCCAGGCAGAAACCACCACTCTAGTCAGGGCAAGGGAGTTACACGTTGAAGATAACCACTGCTCACCCCCTTGGTAGCTTGGCACGAGCAGTCAGGCTTATCCTAGAGGCAATGTGTAAAGCGTTTGCGCAACACACACACAGCAGCAACACACTAGGCACACTACAAAAGAAACTCCACACAAGGTTATATAAAAAATAGCCTTTGTATTATCCAAAACACATTAGAATCATCATCACACATATACACTGTGCCAACTGGCACTAGGCAATATTTACAGGGGATTATATACACATGACAGGGCCAATCGGGCCACTGTCAGAACCTCTAGAAAGCACAAGTAGCAATTGTAAAACACAACCAGTAACTACTGGTGAAGTACTGTACTTAGCAATATCACCTGCAACATAAACGCATTATGTCTGCATCACATTAGCATAAAAACACATTATGCAGAAACACCCTAAGCATAAACACCTTTGGCATTAGCAACATAAATGCATCATGTCTGCATCACATTAGCATAAACACATTACGCAATAGTTATGGTGCATAAATCACATTTAGGGCCTTGCGCCCTACCAACATACAACTGACCCCCTGGCAAACTGGCCTTTCTGTGGTGCTCAAATGCCCTCTGTCCCAAATGTCAGGGCTTGTAACTGGGGCCTTCCGCTGGCCCCTTTGGCTGCCACTGCAGCAAAAGCAAAGTGCGCAATGCGCTGGGGCAGAGGAGCGTATCTCACTCCATCTTCAGAAATGAAAAATAAACGTGCCCCCTTTGGTGCAGCTGCCCACGCTCTTGTGGTGCAGCTGGAGACAGCAGAGGAATGGCACCAACAGAGCGCCGTGGGAGCCCCTCCTTCCCGGGGCTCCTCTGGTGCAAAACAAGCACTGATACCCCTGTGCTCGGGGAGCACCAACAAATGCTCCTGCTACAGCCCCACTCACCGGGGCTCCGTGCAGACTCCTCCGGTCTCCTTTTAGGCGGGGCAGGCACCGACAATGTGCCTCGACAGGTCGCGCTACCGGGGCTTCACCAGATTGGCCCCGCTCTTTCTCCTGCGGTCTTTGGAGGCCTGCCTCCCCTTCTGCCAGGCGGGGGAAGGCGGGCATGCAACAGATGGGGCCCGCGAGGCTCTGACGCCTCTCGCTTCTCTCTGGGCTCCGGCCGCCTCTCCAACGCGGAGTAGGCTCCTGCCGGAAGGTCGACAGCACCTGCGTCTCTCTCCCGCGGCCCCGCACATAACCAGGCAAGTTGCCTGTCTTCCGGGTCGGGCCGCAGCGGTTCCCTTCGGCGGCTCCTCAGTGCGGGGTAGGCTCCCGCTAAAAGGAGCACAAACGCAGGGTGGGCTCCCGCTATAAATTAAAACACCAATGCGGGCTGGGCTCCCGCTCCGAGGGCACACAACAGCAGGGTTGTCTCCCACTCTTCACTCGCAATGCGGGGTAGGCTCCCGCCGTCAATCTGGCATTAAAAACGCGGGGTGGGCTCCCGCTTCCAGGTACCAATGTGGGGGAATCCCCACGTCGGGACTCCCTCTAAATTCGTCGCAGCCCAGCGCTGCAAATTAAAACAAAAACGCTCCTCTCATCCTGGAGCATAGAAATAAAGATGCAGCGCTCAAGAGGCGCTGGGACCCCACATGTCAAGGGGAAAAGGCTGGGCCCAGGCAGGCCAGCTTACAGGGCCCTACAGCAGGGAGGTAGTCCCTCGTGGCGGTTCCTCCTGGGGTCCAGCAGCCACAAGTCGACAGGAAGCACAAAAAGCACATTTTCATGGGGTCACAGCCCCAATATTTATACAACCTTTCCCTTTGTCTGCCCTTGGCACAGGGCTTGGGGGAACCAGCCTGAACTGGTTCTGGGGTGTGTGGAGCACTTTGTTTACAGGGCTCCCACCCTCCTTTGTCAAGTTGGGGCTCTGTCATCAGACACCACAGGGGGACGGAGCTAGCATTCACCTAGGCAGGCACAGACCTATTCAGGGTCAAGGGACTACTCCTCCCACTACTCCAAATGCGGGTCTCCCATTCAGCCTAGCACTGACTCACCCTGCCCTCCCTGGAGCAACACACACCTCACCAGCCCCTGTCACTCCAAAGCCAGACATGCAATCCACATCAGGCAGGCAAACACATAGCACACAGAAATGCCAACTTCTAAAAGTGGCACTTATAAAATAGTGATAATAAATCTGCGCACACCATTGCGCAGCATTTATTATTACTATTCCAACCATACCAAACTTGACCACGCTGCTCCTCTCATATCAGGAATTACCACTGAAACACTTATCAGGGAATCCCCAATGCATTCCTATGAGAGGGCAGCCTCACAGCAGTGAGAAACCAAAATGGCGGTTTGTCACTACCAGGACATGCCACACACTTAAGGTACATGTCCTACCTTCTACCTACAATGCACCCTGCCCATAGGGCCAGCTAGGGCCTACCTTAGGGGTGACTGACATGCAGTAAAATGGGGGGTCACAGATGTGGCACACACTTTAGGTGTCACGTCACAGCGGCAGTAACACTGCGCGCACAGGCCCTGCAATGGCAGAGGCCTGAGACAGGTTTGAAAGGCTACTTTGGTGGGTGGCGCAATCAGGGCTGCAAGCCCACCAGTAGGATTTAATTTACCGGCCCCGGGTGTCTGAGATACCACTTTACAAGGGACTGACAGGTAAATTAAATATGCCAAACAGGTGTAGACCAATCTTTACCATATTTACCACAGAGAGCACACGCACTTTACACTGGACAGCAGTGCTAAAGTGCCCAGAGTCCTAGAACCACCAACATCATGTCAGAAAAAAGGCTAGGAGGAAGGTAAAAAGTTCAGGGATGACCCTGCGAAAAGGGCCAAGTCCAACACAACCTCCTTCCAGCCAAAACGCAGGTTAGACCAATCCCCACCTTGATGGGCTTCCCTTCTTTGGGCGATAGAACACGGACGCGGGACCGCAACTGCAGGGACACCTTCCAGTTCTACGCCACTCTGAACCCATGTGGTTCCCTCTGTCAAAGCTCCCAGGACCAACTAGGCTACCCCACTGGTACTCCCTAGTTGTCTGCGGCCAGGACCAGGCCCTAGGCCATTCAGATATCTCCGGTCCTTGCCATCTCACAGAGGGGGGGGCAGTTACCCCTGGCACATAGTAACCATTCTCCACTCTTCCTCTAATCAGTGCAGTTCTAAACTGCCACTGATCCTCCAACCTAGGGTCCGCACCCTTAGGCTGACCAGAAGTCACGGACAAGGCTCTCCTCCCCCTACCTCTCCTTCTGGGGTTCCGCACTCTCCTCCTATGAGAGGCAACCTCAGAACACAACTCTCCCACCAGTTCAGGACCTCTCTCCAGCAACTGGTCTCCCAACCTAGGGTCTAAACCCTCAGGTTGCACCGGGGTCAGAGGCGAGGACTCCCTCCCTCTGCACCCCCTTCCAGAGTTCTGCACCCTCCCAACTGGAGTGGTACCCCCAGAAGCCAAAACGGTAGGGACACTGATTACAGATGTCCTTCCCTCCAGGTCAGGCAGAACCTGAACCTGGCCTCCCAACCCAGGGACTAAACCCTGCGGTTGAACACTTGCAAGGCGCACCAGGACTTCCTGGGGAGCACACAGGCCCCCCCCCGAGGGTAACACATAACTCATGTATCGTGTGACAGTCTGCCTGGCGCAGATCTCCCGACCCCTGTCCATCTGACAGTGCGTGAAGATCCCCCAGGACAGAAGTGGTGTCACCATGGTCACTCCTAGGAGACTCAGCCCTTCTGGCTGGCCCCTGACCCACTGGTTCCTCCACTGGGGACTTTCTCCCCCTCTCACCCCTCAATCTGGACTTCTGCACCCTCCACTTAGGAGTGGCACTACCAGACCAGAACTGATGGAGGTCTGCTTACAAACACTCCACGTTCTCCTGACACAAGGAGATCCCCCTCAAATGGACTACTAGTACAGCTTAGGCTCCCTACCTGGTGTTCCCTTAAGGAACTATCCAGGCCCTGAGACTGAGGTTGGGCACTATCGGGACACATCCCAGTCTCACTCCTTCTCCTCGAAGACAGGACGTGAGGCCCTACAACCTTCCCACTACAACAGGACCTAGCTGGGCTACTCTGAACCTCTCCCACCACTCTGGGCTGGAAGATACCTGAGCCACTCCTTTTAGGGTCACTCCCCAATGCCTCTTCAGAACCTCTGGTAACCACCCAGAGGTCTGCCTCCCGTGCAAGTTCCCTGGGATCAGAGAACTCACACTCCAACAGGTGTTGGCGCAACCCCGGAAAACATTTACTGAACATGTGCTCTCTGACAACCAGATTGAACAGCCCTTCAAAATCATTTGCTGTGCTCCCCATCACCCAATCCTCCAGTACATCACAACACACATCCACAAACTCCCCCCAAGACTGGTGAGAAATGAAATTAAATTTGTACTTGTAAAGCGCACTTATACCCCCAAAGGGGTGTCCTGGCACTGTACGCATACCGCTGTGGAACCCTTCCTGGCTTTTCCCTGTGAAATGTCCACTCCTGGGCACCCCCAGGGTGAAGCCAGGCAACCCAGCGCTGTTGGGGCCATTGTGGAGATTAAGCAAGCTATTGCCCAGAGTTGCAGAGTGGGACCCATGATTAGAATAGGCACCGAGGCGAGAATTATCAGGTCTGAGGAAATTGAGCCCAAGACCCGCCGAGGCGGGAATTGAACCCTGGTCCCGGGCCAGATCTCTGCATCAGGGTCTGCCGCTCTAACCATTGAGCCACACTTCTCCACCTTCTAGACAGTTTTCTACTGCCCCTGAACCTCAACCTGTACCCCTCTTCCTGGGAACCAGGCACCATACTCTGCGATCTGGGAATGGGACTTCCTGCACTGGACTCCATATTGCTGCCACCACTGGACCCCACCCTCACTGGTGAATCCAGACAACTAAAACTGCACTCAGGGGATAGTCTACCCTTCAGAGCTAGTTTCTCCCTGGCGAAGGCCCTCTCTGCCTCCGCCATCCTCTCTTGCGCTAAGACCCTTTCGGTCTCTAGCTTTTTCTCTTCAAGGCCCAGCCTTGAGACTCAACTCCTGGGCCAACAAGGCCTTTTTCTCCTCTAAGGCTAACTTCCTATGCTACAAATCCAATTTCCGAGCCTCCATAATCTCATGGCTCTCCTTCTGGAGCTTCTCTAAAGCCAGCTGATGCTCCCTTTCTTCCCTCCTATCCACCCACTCCTCTGGGGACAGGGAACGGGATGGGTCACTGCCCCAGGCACTGGACCCAGCAAGGGACTCCCTATCTATGGGGTCCTCACTACCTACTGGCGTCCCTGCCCTGTCATTTTCTTCCTCCTCTTCAGACTCTTCAGGGTTACCCTCAGACCCACTACCCTCTTGGTATGCGGACTGCGAACCCTCCCTCTCCTGGTCCTCCAAAGCCCATATCTTCTGTTGCCACCGGAGTAGGGTTTCCTGGAGGTCTAGCTGGGTGTCCCACCCACTCGCTACTATGTCTCTCTCCTCACAGAACCCCCTCAACTCCAACATACTGTATTTGCACAGTTCCCTCATATTAAAGGTAGATTCCATTTTTGGCAAGGCACTTAGACACAAGTGCGACACGAGAGACCTAGGTGCAAGAGCTGAAGCAGGAATACACAATTCAAAAATGACACTTTTAAGGAGAAATAAACTCAGGAAAAATAATCCCCAAACATGTGATTCTCTAAATGCAGAGTTTGTAGTGCAACCAGTTGTCGCTGTGGTACTGCGCAAACGCAAGTCCTATCCTCACCGCTGACAACCAATGTTAGAAATGGGATTTCTGGTTGGCTAGGGCATGCGCGAAAGCCAGGCAGAAACCACCACACTAGTCAGGGCAAGGGAGTTACATGCTGAAGATAACCCCTGCTCACCCCCTTGGTAGCTTGGCACGAGCAGTCAGGCTTATCCCAGAGGCAATGTGTAAAGCGTTTGCGCAACACACACACAGCAGCAACACACTAGGCACACTACAAAAGAAACTCCACACAAGGTTATATAAAAAATAGCCTTTGTATTATCCAAAACACATTAGAATCATCATCACACATATACACTGTGCCAACTGGCTCTAGGCAATATATACACATGACAGGGCAAATCGGGCCACTGTCAGAACCTCTAGAAAGCACAAGTAGCAATTGTAAAACACAACCAGAAACTACTGGTGAAATACTGTACTCAGCAGTATCACCTGCAACATAAACGCATTATGTCTGCATCACATTAGCATAAAAAACACATTATGCAGAAACACCCTAAGCATAAACACCTTTGCATTAGCAACATAAATGCATCATGTCTGCATCACATTAGCATAAACACATTACGCAATAGTTATGGTGAATAAATCACATTTAGGGCCTTGCGCCCTACCAACATACAACTGACCCCCTGGCCAACTGGCCTTTCTGTGGGGCTCAAATGCCATCTGTCCCAAATGTCAGGGCTTGCAACTGGGGCCTTCCACTGGCCCCTTTGGCTGCCACTGCAGCAAAAGCAAAGTGCGCAATGCGCTGGGGCAGAGGAGCATATTTCACTCCAGCTTCAGAAATGAAAAATAAACATGCCCCCTTTGGTGCAGCTGCCCACGCTCTCGTGGTGCAGCTGGAGACAGCAGAGGAATGGCACCAACAGAGCGCCGTGGGAGCCCCTCCTTCCCGGGGCTCCTCTGGTGCAAAACAAGCACTGATACCCCTGTGCTCGGGGAGCACCAACAAATGCTCCTGCTACAGCCCCACTCACCGGGGCTCCGTGCAGACTCCTCCGGTCTCCTTTTAGGCGGGGCAGGCACCGACAATGTGCCTCGACAGGTCGCGCTACCGGGGCTTCACCAGATTGGCCCCGCTCTTTCTCCTGCGGTCTTTGGAGGCCTTCCTCCCCTTCTGCCAGGCGGGGGAAGGCGGGCATGCAACAGATGGGGCCTGCGAGGCTCTGACGCCTCTCGCTTCTCTCTGGGCTCCGGACGCCTCTCCAACGCGGGGTAGGCTCCCGCCGGAAGGTCGACGGCACCGGCGTCTCTCTCCCGCGGCCCCGCCCACAACCAGGCAAGTTGCCTGTCTTCCGGGTCGGGCCGCAGCGGTTCCCTTCGGCGGCTCAGTGCGGGGTAGGCTCCCGCTAAAAGGAGCACAAACGTGGGGTGGACTCCCGCTATATATTAAAACACCAATGCGGGCTGGGCTCCCGCTCCGAGGGCACACAACAGCGGGGTTGTCTCCCGCTCTTCACTCGCAATTCGGGGTAGGCTCCCGCCGTCAATCTGGCATTAAAAACGCGGGGTGGGCTCCCGCTTCCAGGCACCAATGTGGGGGAATCCCCACGTCGGGACTCCCTCTAAATTCGTCGCAGCCCAGCGCTGCAAATTAAAACACAAACGCTCCTCTCGTCCTGGAGCATAGAAATAAAGAAGCTCACGAGGCGCTGGGACCCCACAGGTCAAGGGGAAAAGGCTGGGCCCAGGCAGGCCAGCTCACAGGGCCCTCCAGCAGGGGGGCAGACCCTTGTGGCGGTTCCTCCTGGGGCCCCGAGCCACAAGTCGACAGGAAGCACAAAAAGCACAACATTTTCATGGGGTCACAGCCCAAATATTTATACAACTTTTTCCTTTGTCTGCCCTTGGCACAGGGCTTGGGGAACCAGCCTGAACTGGTTCTGGGGGGTGTGGAGCACTTTATTTACAGGGCTCCCACCCGCTTTTGTGAGGTTGGGGCTCTGTCATCAGACACACCACAGGGGGCGGAGCCAGCATTCACCTACGGAGGCACAGACCTATTCAGGGTCAGGGGACTACTCCTCCCACTACTCCAAATGCGGGTCTCCCATTCAGCCTAGCACTGACTTACCCTGCCCTCCCTGGAGCCACACACACCTCACCAGCCCCTGTCACTCCAAAGCCAGACATGCAATCCACATCAGGCATGCAGGCACATAGCACACAGAAATGCCAACTTCTAAAAGTGGCACTTCTAAAATAGTGATAATAAATCTGCACACACCATTGCGCAGCATTTATTATTACTATTCCAACCATACCAAACTTGACCACGCTGCTCCTCTCATCTCAGGAATTACCACTGAAACACTTATCAGGGAATGCCCAATGCATTCCTATGAGAGGGCAGCCTTACAGCAGTGAGAAACCAAAATGGTGGTTTGTCACTACCAGGACATGTCACACACTTAAGGTACATGTCCTACCTTCTACCTACAATGCGCCCTGCCCATAGGGCTAGCTAGGGCCTGCCTTAGGGGTGACTGACATGCAGTAAAAGGGGGGTTACAGACGTGGCACACACTTTAGGTGTCCCGTCACAGCGGCAGTAACACTGCGCGCACAGGCCCTGCAATGGCAGAGGCCTGAGACAGGTTTGAAAGGCTACTTTGGTGGGTGGCGCAATCAGCACTGCAAGCCCACCAGTAGCATTTAATTTACCGGCCCCGGGTGTCTGAGATACCACTTTACAAGGGACTGACAGGTAAATTAAATATGCCAAACAGGTGTAGACCAATCTTTACTATATTTACCACAGAGAGCACACGCACTTTACACTGGACAGCAGTGCTAAAGTGCCCAGAGTCCTAGTACCACCAACACCATGTCAAAAAAAAGGCTATGAGGAAGGCAAAAAGTTCAGGGATGACCCTGCAAAAAGGGCCAAGTCCAACAGCTACTGTTTCTAAACTCTATATTTTGTTCCTATTTCAGAAATACATAGGTGTCTTTCATCCCGATTTTTCACTGTATATATTTTCCCAAATGAATTGCTATATACCCGGTACATAATAAAAAACCATTGCAAGACGCTGCTCAGTTATTGGCTCTGGGTTTGTCGGGTACTTGGTGAACCTAAAAGTCCTATATATTCCCACAACCAGAAAGGTCCAGCGGATGTAACGGTATACTGCTTTCAAACATCTGTCATAATTAGAAGAAGTTACAGGTGAAAACGTTGGCACAAATGGCTGTTTTTTTCAACTCATTTTCAATTTTTCCTATTTTCAACTGTTAGTTTCTATAAAGAAATCTTGAAGGATCTACACAAATGACCCCTTGCTGAATTCAGAATTTTGTCTACTTTTCTCAAATGTATAGCTTTCCAGGATCCATTATTGCTTTCATACCCATTTCTACCATTAACTGGAAGAAGGTTGAACACTCCAGTAGATTTGGTAACGTTGATTAAATGCCGGTGGAAGGTTAGTAACAGATAAGTACATTAAGATCGGGCATGCAGAATGGTCGGAAGCCAGGTTAAGATGGTGCCCACATTACAGAGGAATTTGGGAGGCTTCAAGGCCCCACTACAGGTGAAATGGGTTAACCCAGTGGTTCCCAAACTTTTTTGACCAGTTGCTCCCTTGACCAATTGGCTGTTGGCCGCGGCTCCCCATTACATTACTTATTTTTGGCGGGGGATGCAAGAGCCGCCTCGGTAGTACTTGCATTTTAATCCCTCAAAATAATTGGGATGAATGTATGGAGAGTAATGCGTGCAATACAAGGATATGTCTACTATCGCTTTTCACAATATCTGTGCGCCCTCGGGCCATGCAGTGACAGCATCGGTTTGCAGTTCATGAGCGCTCAGCCTGGAGTTGTCACTTAGCCAAAACCAGCCAGGGGCACCGGGGTGCTATGGCACATAGTTTGGGAACCACTGCTGTACATGCTCCATTTTCCCTAGTCTTCCTATGCCTTATTTGTCCTTTTTTATACCCACTCACATCCACTCTCTCCCTCTTACAGTTCCTTCAAAAGCATTACTATATAGCATTTCTGTACTCACTAAACTGTAAGCTCTCATCTTCACTTTTGCTTTAGTCACCTCTACAGGACTTTGACTCATCATCTTCAATTCTTATGAGCAATAGCCTCATTCCAATGGCACTCATTTGGTGACTTTCTTCCCTGTTTTTCTATTTGTCCCGCTACTAGTACCTTCCTTCTTCACCATCCTTTTAATTGGATAATTTGCAACCTTCCACTGCTGACAGAGACAATTTCTTCAAATACCGTTTAGCATCCCATGCGAGGGCATGGCTTTCTTCTCTTCCTCCCCCACATCCCTGTGCATACACCACCACCTTAATTCATTGCTCCATAGTTCATCCCAGCCCACTTTATTTTGTGTAAATACTCTGCAGGAAGGCCGGAAGCTTTGCACTGCTACCAGTTATTCACTTCTCTGCTCATCACTGCTACCAGTTCATGATTGCTTTATAATTTATTTTTTAACTTTGGTAGTGAATGCCCTTGGACTACAACCTTACTATTTCCAGAGTAAGATATCAAATATTGGCGAAGTGTTTTTGTATCGATTCATACACTGCTATTAACACTTGCTTTTAGGAATTGCAAATTATCAACAAATAACCAAAACAATGTTGGAATTGAAATACTGGCCAAAACAACATTGAATTGGCTACCAGCAGTTTTTGCAGCTACATGGTGAGAAGTATAGAAAGGCAGATAATAGGATCAGGTATGCTCTAAGGCAGCATTCCAATTGCACATATAACACCCAGATGAGGCAGTAAGGCAGTACCAGCTTGGCAGCACCCTGCAGATTTGATAAACATCTCACTTATCTAGACCTAGTTAATTAAAGTTCCTGTACTTTTCGGATTGAAAAGTTTTGAATACCTCCTCTGGATTATAAGAGAAAGCAAGAGCGGGCTCTCCTGACGCTGTGAGACCACATGGTACAGCACAGACGCCATTATCTCTTTTGTAAAGCTGAGCACACACATTTTTTTCACAAAATGACTAGCTACCTGCATCCTGTAGCTGTTTGTACATTTCTGCTCTGAACTTTTGAATCAATCCAGTGTTCGCTGGTGGCGGCCACCTGATCAGTGCAGGTTTGTATCCGGAAAGTACCCTTAGCCGTGATATACACTGATGGCTGAGGGACTAGCTCTTATGCAGGAAAGACACACTAACAGACAGCGCTGCCTCTTGTGGTGAAAGGGAAAGTTCCTGAAGCATAACAGAATTCAAAATTGAAAGCTTTAATGCCACCTGCATGCAAGTGTGTCACTAAGTGCCAGCAAGTGGGCGCCAGACCTAGCGCACTCGGCATGCACTCCAGAGGCCGGTGTCATTCGTAATGTACTCTGCTCAGCTACTGTGACGCTCCTGGCAAGTTTTTGCGGTGCACAGCAGTGCACAGTTTGGGAACTACTGGGTTAACCTGATTGAAAGCCTATTTAAGGAATCTGAATGACGGGTTATTCGAGCGATTGGATGCCATTATGTGAGCCCCGCAGTACGTCAAGTAGGATGGTAAGATGAGGAGGGGAGCAAGGAGAAACCATGATGTATTTATGAATGATGGCTGTGGTACTTAAATAAAGGGTGTTAATAAGGACGCTGAAATATCACTTTGAGGTGTGATATTGGAATACTAAATGATAGTAACAGAGGATGACCAGAAGTAGCTGGTTGTGAGCAATGAATGGAGGAGTTGGGACTTGATGTTTTTGACATTCCAATCTGACTTGGGGATTTTAGAAAAGAAAGAGCATGGGAACAACAGATGAGATGAGTTGAAACACGTGAAAGAAATGCGTGAGGTCGAAAGAGAATGGGGAAATGAGGAGAATATAGATCAGCACCAAAAATACAAGGATGTGGAGAATTGCAGCACACGGATAGCCAGAAGCTGCTAGCATTAAATAATTAATGGGAAAGGTGAGCGCTGGATAATTGTTTATACTCCTAAGTGATTTGAAGATTTTGGAAACTAGGACATATGAAAAAGCAGATGCTGCTATAGTGACCATGTGCATGAGAGGGTTATATGAATAAATGATGAGTATGACTTTGAAGTTGGGCATACACTAAGTAAGTGGTTGATGAATTGTAAACGTGACATTCACAGGAAAGCCTTGGAGCTAACTGCAGGATAAAGGGGGAAAAAATGAATGCACATGAGTGTTTGTGTGTGAGTATGCTCAATTGGTGTGAAGGTAAACATAAAAGTAAAAATAAGATTAGAAATAAAAATCAAGACGTGTGTTTTTTGACAGGTTGATCGATGAAGGAAAGTGACCAGGATTGAAATAATGGCCATGTAGGAAATGAAACCTTAGAAAATTGTAAGTAAGGATCTGGTCCTCCTGCATGCAAATTTCTCTTTTTATATGTCTGTAGAATAGAGGACTTATGGCCAAATAAAATAGAATAGAGTAGCTTCAATCAATCGAATCAAGAAATCAGATAGGGGAAAAATTCAGTTCCATAAAGACAAGGAACAGCAACAGCTTACACATGGGGTAATCTCGGACAAATTATGAAAATGTAGTTTTTTGTTTTATTTTTTTGTTTACACATTTACAGATTATTGTATTTTAAAACCTAAAAATGAAAAAATGTATAACAAAAATTGTAAAATTGATTTTAATTAATGCAATGCACTGATTCTTGTATATGTACAAAATCTTTAGGCCGTGATGACGTCCCTATTAGGGATGAAACGGGTTGACTGGGTCTGCCAAAAAAAGTGATGTTATTGAATTGAATCAAAAGGATCTTGACATAAAGCTCAATGTTTGAGGTATAAGAAAAGAGACTTTCTTTAGGTGATTGGAAAAAGAGTGATTGATTACAACTACAAAATCGAATGACCAGTAGCATAGAATAATTTCACATTGTTGCCCTCCTACGTATGAAAAAACGTTTATTTAGGATTCAGTTCTGGGAGCAGTCAGAACTCTAGGAGTTGGCACATTACCTAGAGATAGAGTGGAACTTTGGCCTGTGCACTCCAAGGATCATTACTGCCACTCTTGTGAAAGCCATGTAATATTAATAGAACACATTATGAGCTGTGTAGGGGGGCAGTGGGTGGATACAGAAATGGGTAGAGCTTGTTGAAGCAGTACTAAAACTGTCAAGATGTTAATGTTAGCCTATTTTCTTAAATCTAATAAAGCTAGAAAGCACACCATTGCAATCGGAACAGAAAACAGCCTGCTCCCTAAATCGATAAATAGGTTTGAAAATCTGCACACTCCTACTAATTCATGTGACTAAGCAGACACAAACGTTTTTAGAGGAGTTAAATCTCCTTTTATTAAACGATTTAAGTATTCCTTTATGAAGCAAAAACAATAGAAGCGATGTTGTCAAGAACTGACTTCCACCCATAGGGCAAAGCTCAGGACTAGATGGACTGCTAAATCGGGTTTATAAAGCTCCAAAAACACATTTGCCCCTATTCTGTTAGAGTTATTCCCTCATTTATATTCCACAGATAGTGGGTTGGCCTCTTGTATTGAAGCCTCCATAGCTGAATGAAGGTAAGGGTCCTTCTGAATCACCTAGTTGCAGACTTATATCCCTTATAAACTCTGAATGTAAAACTTTTGGTAAAATTCTTGGTAACAGATTTTCACAGATTTGACCAAATCATAATTTCACAATAACAAACTGACTTTGTGAAGGGAAGGCCATCAGTGATGACACTAAACTCTTTGTACATATTTTTCAGCAAGTCAAAAATGTTTATCAACAGCAGCTACAATCACAGTGAATGCCAAAAAGCTCCTGATAGAATGTCATGGAACCTTTCTATGGACAGCTCTCTGAAAGGCTAATTTAAGTAACAAATTTGACACCAACCAAAACCGAATATTAAAACAAATGGCTCTTTCGGCTGGAACAGGGTACCAGAGAGGTTTGGCCACTATCTCCTCTCCTCTTCCTTACTGCAGATGAGCCATTCTTAAGGACTTTCAGAAACTATCTCCATTTCGAAGAAGCAGGAATAGATGAGAACTGTTATGAAATGGCAACAATGGTGCAGTGTAAGCCAAGATGGTGGCTGGAGTGGTGGATCTTGACTTTGGAAACTAAGCACAACCTGGTCCTAACAGCAAGTCAGAGAAATACCCTGCAGCCGCTGGGCACACACAGCACCATGTGCTATGCACACTCAAGATGCGACCGTTGTGGAGACCATGCACCCAGGATGGCTAATGCTGCAAACCAGTCAATGCAATGGTGAGCCAAGAAGTTGCGGGGCCGCTGGCCACAAAGGAATTTGGAGGCAGACATTTGCAGGGCCCACAAGACACGGCCCGGTTGAATGTAGACAAGGGTGCCCTGGTTCAGAATAAAGCTGGAAAGTTGCCCAAAAAAGGGGAAACTGTGAGACAGTCACATGACCCATGGAGGGTTGGCACTAAGTTGAAGCACCTGACTAGAAAACACTGGCATTGGGGGTAAGTGATGCTGGGCTTATCTGAGGCAAGGGATAAACACATTAGATGCAACAATATATAGCTTACTGAAGAGGGGCACTGAGTGTCCGGCAGGGAGGCCTACAAGCATTCAAGTAAGTCAGTGACTAACTTTATGAGGAAAAAAAGTTTTTTCTCAATAGATAGGATCACCCCTTCCAGATCGGTTTCGTTTGGCGAGAAAAACAGTAGTCCACAAAATCATTAACGGAAGTATGTGCCACAACAGAAATAAATCTGCCGAAAATGTACTTATAACAATGACAATGACCTGCACTTCCAAGCTCTAAGAGCCCGGAATGAAAACGATCCCATGGAAAGTCGCAGAGGAGCTTCAAAGAAGAACAAAATACTGACAAGACACAGAGGTTTCGGAATACCTCCAAATAGCTAATACGTCCAAGCAACAGCTTAGAACCCACAGCTGCTGAGAACACAGAGGAACTTTGACTCCAACCTGAAACTTCATACTAATGGCAATTACACAAATGAAGGCTACATATGTATTTTTTCGGAAAGCTACAGGTAGCCTACAGCAGAGTGGACTGTGGAGGGCCCCATAAGAGGCCATCCCTCTGTTAGAAATGGGGGTCTCTAGTTGGCAATTGTTTGCAACTTTGTCCAAGTAGGGACCCTTCCTTCTAGTCAGGATAAGGGAGTTACACTCCCAAAAATAACCCCTGCTCACCCCCTTAATAGCTTGGCACAAGCAGTCAGGCTTATCTTAGAGGCAGTGTGTAAAGCATTTGCACATAACCAACAGTAATACAGTGAAAACACTACAAATGGACACCACACCAGTTTTAGAAAAATAACCAATATTTTATCTGTGCAAACGAGAACAAAAACAATAAAAATCCACCATACAGTTCTCAGAAATCTCAATAATCAAAAATAGACTTAAAATACAGTCCTTGAAGTCGATAGCTACGTCTGGGGCTATCACGGCGTTGTGAACAACAAATCCAAACAGTTCTGGCTGATCGCGGGCCAGCCACGGTGTTGGGTAGACCCGCAAAACAGTACCTTTTAAAAATGCAGGGCGTCAGCGACCTCTTGTTGAGCTCCGAAGAGCCGGCGTCCGCAGGCGTCGGTTCTGGAGGTCGGTGCAGGAGTCATCGGGCCCTTGAAGTCACACACGTTGCAGATCGAACTCCTCGCGGTTGAAGTCGGGAGCGCAGGCAGGCGTCGGGCTGCAGTGCGAAGTGCTGCAGTGCCCTCGGGTCGCGCTGCAGGCAGCGGCTCGGTGACGGTCGTCCAGCGGCATCAGTGAGACCAGGGCTGCATTGCGAAGTGATGCGGTGCTCGTCGCGGTGCTGGCAGGTCACGGTGCAAGCAGCGTCGTCGTCGTTGCTGAAGCAGTGTCGGCGGCTGACAAACTGGAGTTGATGGCACCGGCGTCAGTAGGCCAAGGCTGCGGTGCGGGATGAGGACAGTGCGTCGTGTAACTTACGAGCGGTGCCCTCGAACCGGGGTGCAAGTAGCAGTGTCGATGTCGGCGTTCTCAGTGATACCAGGGCAGCGGCGTGAAGCGAGGCGGAGTGCGGTACCTACAGGTCGCAGTGCAAGCAGTGGCTCGGTGGCAGCGTCAGGTGGCGCTGTTGTGCAAAGTGGGGCAGGGCCATCTGCAGTGCCTTCAGGACATGGAGTCGGCAGCGGCGTTGTTGACGGCGTCTGGTTACTTTTTCTTCTATTGCAGCATGAAACACACATTTCCCAGTGATGGTAGCAGATGAACTTGAAGTCTTTGCTGTTCCTGAGATTTCCTGAACAGGGGGCAAGCTCTACCTCAAGCCCTTGGAGAAACTCACACAAAGAAGATGCAGATATTCAGTCCAGTCCTTTCACTGCCAAAGACAGAAGCAGCCACTGCAGGCCAACACAGCAAAGCACACAGCAAAGTGGTAATTCCTCCTCACAGCTTCTCCAGCTCTTCTTCTTGGCAGTCTTCTTGGTCCCAAAAGAGTTCTCTGAAGTCTTTTATCTCCCTGAGACTTCCAACAGGAGGCAAGCTCTACTTCAAGCCCTTGGAGAAAACTCCAGCAGTAGGATGAAGAAAGTACAATCCAGTCCTTTCCCTGCCCAAGACAGAAGCAGCAAGCAGCAGGCCAACACAGCAAAGCACGCAGCAAAGTGGCAATTACCCCTAACAGCTTTTCCAGCCCTTCTTCCTGGCAGGTTCCTTAGTTCAGTAGTAATCTAAAGTCCTGGAGTCTGGGCCCCTGTATTTACACAGCAAATCCCTTTGTTCTCTTGGTGCGGAAAGGCTCTGTGCTTAGCCAAAACCAGTTCCATCCTCTCTGGTCCAGCTTCCTGGCAGGAGGTGGAGACAGCATTGTCCAAGGCAGACAGGCCCTATTCAGGGGCAAGGGAAATCTCCTCCCACCACTCTACTTGCAGACCAGGCCTATTCAGGTGCTAGTGAAAACTCCTCCCAATACTCTGAATGCGGCCCAGGTCTATTAAGCAGACCCCCCAGGATATTGCGGCATAGATTTGCAAATTTAGCGGCACAAAAATGGAAATTTAGCGGCACAAAAATGGAAATTTAGCGGCATTATTGCAGCACTTTATTTTACTCGTAATAATTCCTTTTCAGCCTTAAATCAATGTAAACTGATTTAGCAGAGCATTCCACTGTGAAATAGGCATGTTTAAAGTGTCCAATCTGCACCTCGTGAGAGGGGTCCTTTTTCTATGTATGCACCTCTGCCGGGGCACCGCTGCCTCTTAAACCCGTCCAGAATGTGCTACACCTGTGGGCCAAGAGGAGTGTTTGCCTCAGGGCCAGAGTGAATGTTCTTCTATGCCAATCTGCACATCTCTAGTTGCACGTGACTTAGGTTTGGAATGAAGTCCGCAATTAAGTAACAGCAGAGGGGTGTGTGTAGGGCTTTAACTAGGATGAAAAAACTGGGGGCGTCTGCCATAGGGGTGTGGCGGATGTAATTAAGGACGTGCCTTAAAACACTTTAGCTAAAAATCTGCATTTAGTAAAGAGGCCAATCGCGGGCCTCATGATTCATGATACCTTATATGCTGCCGTTCTGGGCGCCACCTGATGACATCACGCGCGACCCTCCTTTGAGGAGAAACGAACGAGGGACTCCTCCACCTTGGCGCTTGCACAGGAAACAACTAATGACGCCCCACTGCTATTGCAGTGGGCACCTGGCCAGGAGGAAGCTAGGTAGTACTAAAATACCATCTGTTCATAGCTCTCAAATGACCACCGTTTAATGTGTAACCTCCTTTTGCCTATGAATTCAAAGTGAGCACTTGCTTTCTATTTGTTCACCCAGGCAACTGCTAACCTATTTGCACCTCGCCTAGGAATGATTTGTGGCTGACAACTTTAGCATGATATTAAAATTCTTTACATCAGTCTTGTACCACATATTTACCTGACATTCTTACCTTGTACTTGCAGAAAAAAAAACATATTTACAACACCGTGTTATTTTTCTTTGAATTTTTTAGGAGTTAACGTTCACACTTTGGTGGATTGCTACAACATTTTAGCAGTCCTTTTGGGTTTCACATTGAATATCACTAAACTGTGATCTTAATTTTCTCTTCTGTCCTCAATTCAGGAGATAATATATTTTACTCCTTTTTATGTTTTTCTTTACTTTTTACGCCATTTGCTCACATAGGTGGGATTAGTTACCATATATCTTAACGGCTTTGACATATTGACATTATGGAAACAGCTACTCTTGGAGTTAGACTCCAACATATGTCAACATGGACTATGTTCATACGTAATTGGTATAATTTATGCTGTCGTGTATAATTTTCAACAAACAGACTTTACTCATAATGTCATCATTTGTTGGTCTCTCTGTACTAATTTTAAAGCATCCCCTTGGCCCCGTGAAGTCACATGTTTGTCTTTCTTGAATTGGCACGAGTTGCTTTCTATCAGGGTGAAGCAAATAATTTTAAATTAATCTGCAGGAGTTTTATTGAGTTATGTTTGTGTTCTTTACCAGCCTGGAGAAGTTGCTGGGTTATATATCCAAAAGAAGAAACGTTTTGGCTGGAAGGGTTTTTTATGAAGATGATTAAAGTTTGACAAACTGCAGAATCTATTTTGTGTTTGGAATCAACACTGAAGTACATTTATTCCCTACATATATGGTGTGCAAACCTCCATGTAAAACAAAGTCGAAACGATGGACCTTGTCAGCCATACAGAATTGTTTACACCCTCCATTTCTCTATCCCCTCCCCTGCACCCCTCCTGCCACGGGCAAATAGGAACTGGAAAGGGAAGGAGGGGGCTAGAGCAAAGGGACAGCAAGAGAAGTGGGAAGGAGCCTATTAAGGGGAGGGATGCTGTCACGGCGAGGGGTAAAAGAGAGAGGCATGCGCAGCTGAGAATGCAGCCTCTTAAGGTGTACAATCGTGTCAATGGGCAGGGCCCACTGACAAGACTGTACTTTTCATTTCTGTAATCCCTAATGCCGGCCGCAGTAAGAAGCAGACAGGTATTTACAGCTGTACGGCGCCACGTAGTGACGTGTGCGCGTACAGCCAATAAGATGTAATCATTTTTTTTTTATGCCTGCCGGAGACCTTTTTCGAGGCCAAAAAGGTAAAAATTGCGGTAATCGCGCTCCTTTGCCGATTTCGCGATTATTTTGCGAATCGCGAAATCGCGAAAAACTGGAGGGTCTGATTAAGCCCAGCCCTGACTCATTCAGGAAAGGCAGGACACACATCACCCCTCCCCAGTGGCTGTCTGAGAGACTGCACATCCCCAGCCCCTGTCGCTCCAAAGCCAGACAGTCAATCCACAAACCCAGCAGAGGCACACAGAATGGCTAAGCAAGAAAATACCTACTTTTTAAAAGTGGTATTTTCAAACACAGAGCATAAAAATCATCTTTACTAAAAGATGCTTTTTTACATTCTGAGTCCAGGCATACTAAACTCCATTTCCCTATCTTGTCCAAATGGGAAGTTATGCTTTTAAGATGTTATAAGTAAAACTCCCATTCTATCCTAAGGGACAGATAGCCTTTCCATAGTGAAAAAACAAAATGCAGTGTAATTCCCTACCAGGACATGTCACACACACCACTACATATTCTACACCTTTAACATACACAGCACCCTGCCCACAGGGGTACCTTGGGCTTACCTTAAGGGTGGACTTACATGTAAGAAAAGGGAAGATTAGGGCCTGGCAAGTGGGTGCACTTGCCAGGTCGACATGGCAGTTACAAACTGCGCACAGACACTGCAGTGGCAGGTCTGAGATACCTTTACAGCGCTACTTCTGTGGGTGGCACAATCAGTGCTGCAGGCCCACTAGTAGCATTTGATTTACAGGCCATGGCACTCTCAGTGCACTTTACTAGGGACTTACTAGTAAATCAAATATGCCAATCATGGAAACACCAATCCATATTAATAATTTACCGGGAGAGCATATGCACTTTAGCACTGAATAGCAGTGATAAAGTGCCCAGAGTTCTAAAAACAACAAAAACACGGTCAAAAACAGGAGGCCAAAGAGCAAAAAGTCTGGGGGTAAACCCGCTGAAAAAGCCAAGTCTAACACCCTCTCAAATAGTCTTTACTGATTTCTCCCACTAAGCGGGTGGTCTTTGAGTTGTTGTTATATAATGTTACTCAGAGAAAAGTGTGGTGCTACGAGGGGAAGGGGAGAAGGGACACTTTGCCATTACAAGTTGCATACCTGATTCTAAGAGGTGCAGATGCTGGGCAAATATCCCTTTCACTATATATGAATATATAAACCTATACCAGACTAAAAGACATGAAACTATCAATGTCTTGAAAACACTTTTGTCCGTTACTTGCTAGCTGTCCCCAGTACTACTGCCACTTTTAGCTGTCATAGGGAACTTGGCCTTCCTTATATTTCTGATACTATTAAAACTAATCCTTTACTGTTATGGCATAAGGTTTGGGTATCGGAGGAGACTGGTTTTAATAGAGACGTAATTTTAGATTGCCTTAAATTAGACAGGGTGGCTAAGATCCCATGGATTAATTATATAAAAAGACTTGCATATGAAATTGGCCAACCAGAATATTTTGAGTCCCCAAGTTCCATGGAAATGGTAACAAGAAAAGCATTAAAAGATATCTGCCTGAGTCATTTAGAGAATAAGCGTTGGCTAGTGGAGAGGGAGAAAAAAATCAGTTATGGATAACCACTTGATGATAACATGCATAGGCCTACAACCTTACTTGGTGTTGGTACAGAGTAGCTACTGTCGCATGCTTTTGGCTCGTTTTCGCTGTGGGTCTTTTTTTAGACTGGTCACGTTCCCTGAAAAAAATGATTGGTCGAGTAGGGCGCCCATTTGCCCATGTGACGATAAATCAATTCAAACAACTCTGCACTGTACTTTATTCTGCAAGTATTATGTTACACCAAGAAAAAAGTTTCTAATTCCTACTCTTAGAAGCTGGGGCCTAAGACAATGTAGAACAGCCTTTTTAAGGTTACAATTGCTGGAAAACGAACAAATCATTATGATTACTTCCTTGTTTTTAAAGGCTGTTATTAAGTACCGAAATACAATGTGAACTATCCATAAAAATGGTGTGTATATATATGAATTATCTATTTGGCCTCTGTAATGTTATATAATATGTAATAGAATAAGATTATGATGTTTTTTTCGAATTAAGTAATAACACCGCGAGAAGTTTTCTATGCCCGTTTTTAATAACTTGTGTTTTTATGACTTTTTAAACTAAACCTTAGAGACCCTTTGCAGTTTTTGTACATTATGCATTACTACAATTTTTTAACCTATCTTGCCTGTACTTTACAATGAAATTATGGAAGAACTTGGTCATGTTTATTAATAAGTGTATATAATGTCGAAGCTACCTCCTTGGATCCTGTTTTATAATATTTCTTGTTTAATCTGTTTTTATCCTATCATCTCTTTTTAAATGTGTATGTTGAATTTTTTTTATGCTATAATATGCTTTTATGGTTGTAAACTAGTACACCGAATAAAGCTTTATTTGAACTTGAACTTGGACATGAAACTATCAATGACAACTTGTTAGAAATGGGGGTCTCTAGTTGGCAAGGGCTTGCACCTTTGTCCAAGTAGGGACCCTTCTTCCTAGTCAGGATAAGGGAGTTACACTCCTAAAATAACCCCTGCTCACCCCCTTGGTAGCTTGGCACGAGCAGTCAGGCTTATTCTAGAGGCAGTGTGTAAAGCATTTGCACATAACCAACAGTAATACAGTGTAAGCACTACAAACGGACACCACACCAGTTTAGAAAAATATCCAATATTTTTATATACTTTATACAAGACCAAATACGATAAAAATCCACAGTACAGTACTTTAAAAATCTTCAGTTATCACAGTGTCCTTAAAAACAGTTCCTTGATGTCGATAGCTCCGTCCAGGGCTATCACGGCGTCGTGAACAAACAAATCCAAACAGTTCTGGCTGACCGCGGCGTCGCGGGTCACCTACGGTGTCGGGAAGACCCGCAAACAGTACCTTTCAGAAATGCACGGCGTCGATGACCTCGCGGTGAGCTTCCGAACACATGGCGTCCGCAGGCGTCGGTTCCGGAGGTCGGTGCGGTGTCGTCCGGCCCTCGAAGTCACACGCGTTGCAGATCGATCTCCTCTCTGTTGAAGTCAGGAGCGCTGGCGTCGGCCGGCGTCGGGTGCTGCGGTGCGAAGTGCAGCGGTGCGGTGCCCTCAGGTCGCGGTGCGAGAAGCGGCTCGGTGGCGGCGTCGGATGGCGTCGTCGGTGAGACCAGGGTCGCGGTGTGAGATGAAGGCGGTGCTCGTCACGGTGCTGGCAGGTCACGGTGCAGCAGCGGCGTCGTCGTAGCTGCAGCGCTGTCGTCGGCTGACGAACTTGGAGTCGATGGCACCGGCGTCGGTGGGCCAAGGCTGCGGTGCGGGATGAGGGCGGTGCGTCGTGTAACTTACGAGCGGTGCCCCCGAACCACGGTGCAAGCAGTGGCGTCGAGTCCGGCGTGGAGCGGCGTCGTCGGGGATGCCACGGCGTTGTCGTGAAGCGAGGCGGTGCGGAGTGCGGTGCCCACAGGTCGCGGTGCGAGCAGCGGCTCGGTGGCGGCGTCAGCAGGCGTCGTCGGTGAGACCAGGGTCGCGGTGCGGCGGTGCCCTCTGCGGTGCCTTCAGGACACGGAGTCGGCAGCGGCGTCGTAGACGGCGTCGGGCTTGAAGTCTTTGCTGTTCCTGAGACTTCTTGAACAGGGGGCAAGCTCTACCTCAAGCCCTTGGAGACACTCACAAAGTAGATTGCAGAAAGTTCAGTTCCAGTCCTTTCACTGCCCAAGACAGAAGCAGCCACTGCAGGCCAACACAGCAAAGCACACAGCAGAGTGGTAGTTCCTCCTCACAGCTTCTCCAGCTCTTCTTCTTGGCAGTCTTCTTGATCCCAAAGAGTTCCAAAGTTCTGGGGTTTGAGTCCCCCTTTTTATCCTCAATTTCTCTTTGTTCTCTGAAGGCAGAGAGGCCTATGCCTAGTCCAAACCAGTTCTGGTCAGTCCTGGAGCACTTTGTTGACAAGTCTCCTTCTTTCCTTTTGCAGTGTAGGCCAGGGACATCAGACGCACCACAGGAGGTGGAGCCAGCATTGTGGAGGGAAGGCCCAGCCCTATTCAGGTCCCAGGTGCATCTCCTCCCACCCATCTACATGTAGATCTTGCTATTCAGCCCTGTGCTGACTCACCCTGTCTCCTGGCATCCCCCAGCCCCTGTCACTCTCACTCCAGACAAGGAATACACAACCTAGCAGAGGCAGGCTTGGATGGTTAGACAAGAAAATACCCATTTCCTAAAAGTGGTATTTTCAAACACAGAATGTTAAAACCAACTTCACTAAAAGATGCATTTTATCATTCTGAGTCCAGGCATACTAAACTCGAATTTCTACCATGTTCCCTGGGTCAGTTAGGATTATAAGCTGTAATAATCAGAACTGCCCATTCTGGCCTATGGGGAACAGGTAGCCTTGCAATAGTGAAAAACGAAGTAGGCTGTAATTCACTATCAGGACATGCCACACACACCAGGGCATGTCCTACCTTTCACATACAATGCACCCTGCCCACAGGGGTACCTTGGGCCTACCTTAGGGGTGACTAACATGTAGAAAAGGGAAGGTTTAGGGACTTGCATGTGTGTGCACTTGCCAAGTCGACATGGCAGCCCCAGGCTGCACACAGGCTCTGCAATGGCAGGCCAGAGTTACACTTTACGGGCTGTTTGCGTGGGTGGCACAATCCAGTGCTGCAGCCCACCAACAGCATTTGATCTATAGGCCCTGGCACTCTCAGTGCACTTTACAAGGGACTGACACATAAATCAAATAGGCCAATCATGGAAACACCAATCCATAACACATTTTATACAGGAGCACTTGCACTTTCCCACTGGACAGCAGTGAGGAAAGTGCGCAGAATCCTTACACCAGCAAAAACAGAGTCAAAACCAGGAGGTCAGAAAGCAAAAAGTCAGGGGAAACACGCCAAAAGATGCCAAGTCTAACACATGTCCCCTCCAGCTGAAAGTAGGGAGAACTACCCAACCATTGGAGTTCTCTTCACTAAGGCGGAAGAACCTGGACAGACCATCTGCGTTGGCGTGTTCTGTACCAGGGCGGTGTTCCACCGTAAAGTCCATTCCCTGTAGGGAGATGGACCACCTCAGCAGTTTTGGATTCTCACCCCTCATTTGCATCAACCATCTGAGGGGCCTGTGATCCGTCTGAACCCGGAAGTGAGTCCCAAACAGGTATGGTCTCAGCTTCTTCAGTGCCCAGACCACAGCAAAAGCTTCCCTTTCTATGGCACTCCACCTCTGTTCCCTGGGGAGTAGTCTCCTGCTAAGGAAGACTACAGGCTGATCCAGGCCATCTTCGTTCAGTTGTGAGAGCACCGCTCCACACCATGCTCTGAAGCGTCAGTCTGCACGACGAATTCCTTGGAGAAGTCAGGTGCCTTGAGCACGGGTGCCGTGCACATGGCTGCCTTCAGGGCATCAAAAGCTTTCTGGCAGGACTCAGTCCAGATCACCTTCCTGGGCTGCTTCTTAGAAGTCAGCTCTGTTAAGGGAGCAACGATGGTGCCATAGCCCTTAACAAACCTCCTATAGTAGCCGGTGAGACCTAAGAAGGCTCTCACCTTTGTCTGGGTCTTGGGGGGCTCCCAAGCCAGAATGGTGTCAATCTCGTGTTGTAGGGGCGCCACCTGGCCGCTTCCTACCTGGTGTCCCAAGTACACCACAGAACCCTGCCCGATCTGGCACTTACTGGCCTTGATCGTGAGGCCTGCACCTTGCAGAGCCCTCAACACTTTCTCAAGGTGCTGTAAATGTTCTTCCCAGCTGGAACTGAACACAGCAATGTCATCAGGTAGGCGGCACTGAAATCCTCCAGTCCAGCCAACACCTGATTGACCAACCTCTGAAAGGTGGCAGGGGCATTCTTCAACCCAAAGGGCATCACCCGGAATTGGTAATGACCTTCTGGGGTTGAGAATGCTGATCTCTCCTTGGCCCCATCGGTTAAGGCAACCTCCAGTACCCAGACGTTAAATCAAACGTGCTGAGGAACCGGGCAGCTCCCAACCGATCAATGAGCTCATCAGCTCTGTCACAACTGTGAGCTCCGGTTGGGGACAGGAGAGGGATCTGCCGTTGATCCAATCACAATTCATCAACCACCATTGCAGATCTCTCAGTTCCTTCTGAAATCTGGACCACATCTGTGAGATTTCCTTGATGTTGTGCCCACTGGAACTTCAGGTCCCCATCAAGAGCCCGCATCTGCCACCTGGCATGCAGGAGGCCATGAGGCCCAGCAGCCTCAGAGTCAGTCTGACCTAAATCCAGGATAGAGGCTGAAACATCGGACTCAACCTGAACTCGCTGCTCGAGAGGATCGGCCCGAAACTGCACTGTGTCCAGAAAAAGCTCAGATGAAAGGGAGTGTCTGAGAAGGAGTCAGGTGTGACTTCGGCACGTTTATAGAGAACCCCAGCGAATGCAAGAGATTTGCCATAGTCTGAAGGTGGGAGACGACAGCCTGGGGCGAAAACGCCTTCAACAGCCAGTCGTTGAGATAGGGAAAGACTGACACCCCTAACCTGCGCAGATGAGCTGCAACCACCGTCATCACCTTGGTGAACACCCGAGGGGCACTGGTAAGGCCGAAGGGGAGCAAGGTAAACTGAAAGTGCTTGTGGCCCACCTTGAACCTTAGATAATGCCTGTGGCCCAGCAGAATGAGGATGTGAAAATATGCATTCTGCAGGTCCAACGCTACCATCCAGTCTTCTTGGTCTAGGGCAGACAAGACTTTACCTAGAGTGAGCATCTTGAACTTCTCCTTTTTGAGGAAGCGATTGTTGGTCCTAAGATCTAAAATGGGTTGCAACTCTTTGTTCTTTTTCATAATCAGAAAGTAGCGGGAATAACAGTGTAGGAAGGTGGAATCTGACTATATGGTTGCCCCCACTTTTTTATGGTGTTTTGCTGGTTTATGACTTAGTTGGACTGGGACCCTGCTATTCAGGGCCCCAGTCTATCTGCTCTCTCTAAATGACATGGAGTGCACTCTAGGTGCACTAGTGATTGGATACTGTGGTGCCTTATGAGTCCCTAGTATATGGTACCTTAGGTGCCAAGGGCATAGGTACTTCACAGGCCTACCAGGGGCTGCAGCATGTATTATGCCACCCTGGGAAGCAGACTAAATCTGACACCACAGGCCTGCTACTGCAGCCTGGGTGAGGTGGTGCTAGCACCCCTCACTGAGATATAGGTTTCCTATATCTCTCCTGCACACACATATAAACCTATCAGTCACCCCTATGGCAGGCCCTATCAATCCTGAGGGCAGGGTGCTTGGCTTCTATGTGAGGGGGTGCCTCTGCATGAGCAGGGCCCCTCTGCAGTTCTCAGAGTCCATTCTCTGGTGCTGTTTGTGGATGCGGTTAAACCATATACTCTTAAGTGCATTATATCCTCGCGGTAAATGCTAACTTTGGAATGGCTGCATCAAAACATGTCGTGTTTGGTGTCAAACATCTTGGAATACTACCCCCCGCCAATCTTGGCGGCGGGGGTAGCATTCCACCCTTCTAGAGGGATAAGACATGTACCTGCTGTGGAAACGCGGTAGAATCCTAAAGAGCCCTGGCATCACAAAATGGATGCCACCAGTCACAGACACTGGGCTGCCCTCCTGCTGATGACCGAAACTCACAGTGGAGGAAGCCCAACAATAGGCATCCTGTCACAGGGAGGTGTAACCACCTTCCAGACAGGGTTTAGTGTATTGGGGCTGGGTGGGTGCACTCTTAGAGTGCTTTGAAGTCCTGCACTGGGGGAGCAGAAGGCTCCTCTGTGCATATGCCAGTTCAAACCAGCTCAGGGGCTACCTGCCCCTGCTCTGGCGCGAAACTGGACAAAGGGAAGTGGGTGTAGCCACCCCCTCCCTTGACCCTCCCATAGGTGGGGTCATAGAGCTAGTCCATCCCCTCTTTTTAGTATAAGAGGGGGAACCTTGCCATTGCAAAGCAGATAACCCCTGGACGACGCTCTACAGAAGAATCCTGGCCCTTCGACGTTCCACTACCTTTGGAAGACAGAAGAATCTCCCTTGGAGTCAAGGAGTGACTCCCCTGCTTGGCAGGCACCAAAAACGACAACGACGGTCGCAAACTACGCCGCTCCCGCCGGAGTCCGAAGTCCCTGCAGCCCAAGAAGTGGATTTCCTGACCTCTCCCAGGCCATCGTGAGTCCCCAGCGAAGCTGAGGCAAGTGGACCCCACGAGTAACGAGGAACCGCGACCCCTGGGTACCGTGCACTATTGTCGAGTGCAACCCCTTCATAACGTTCTACGAACTTGTGCTTTGGACCACGTGTGGTCCCAACCTCCAGCAGGAATCCCTCCGAAGATCAGAGGCCTACACCGTCCCGAGTGACCGTGGGCCCCTGTTGAGTGATTCCGCCCGAGGTGTCTTCGCGATCCCTTGCCCGCTGGCTTGTGGGTCCCCAGAAGACTTCTTAAAGAAACCAAAGGGCTCCCCTGGTTGCTCCAGGCCTGCCCTGACTTACCCTCGCTGGGTGAGTTCCACAGACCTTGCTGGTCTGCGCCATCGACTTTTCTTCATCTCCCCGAGACTTGCGGCTGCCAAGGCTTGTTGGCTCCTATCGAGTTGCCGACACCGCAGTCAGCTGCAGACGTCGAGGGACACACCGAATCCAGCTCCTGGTCGTCGTCGACGCCTCCTGGACTACGTGGCTGAAGAGTCAAGGCACCCGCAACCGACCTGAAGCGACCGACGACGGTGGGCATCCATCTTCCTTGCCCCGGGTCACTGCCAAGTGACTTTGAACACTGTCCCCTCTGCTTTCAGGTCATCCTTCTTCAGAATCCAGGCTTGGATTCCACCGGACACTTCTTCAGCTCCCGCAAGCAGCAAGTCTTCTTTGCCCGCCATTGAAAACGACGCCGCGACCCGACACCAAAGGACACCTGTGCACCCGGCTTCCCTGGGTGAGGTAACTCCAGCACTACGGTGCTCCTGTGGGTGTGGGCCCTAGAACTACTTACCCTGTAAGTGACTTGCTTGTAGGTTCTCCCGAAGTATCCTAAAACTCTTTATTTCCAACCGCGACTTGCCCCATTGAAGTTAACGGCGATTCGCGCCTGTGTATCCACACTGCACGCGTCCCCCGTGGGTCCTTTACTTACCTGCCTTGGGTGGTTTCGTGAGGCCCCAGCACTTCTGAAGGCCCTAGGCCTTGTCTCCCTGCAAGTCATTGTCCCTAAGTCTCTTACTTAGTATATGGTCTGGTACGCCCCTAGGGCCCCAGCCATATTTTGTGCTTAACTTATTGTGAAACGTTGATTTGTGCATATGTTTGTCTTCTAATCTCATAAAGAGATTAGTAGAGAGTTATTTAGAAATAAATACATATATATTTGATATATATACCTGTGTGGTGTCTTTTCATTTGGTGATTCAAGAGATTATATGGTAAAACAAGCTGCTTTACATTCCTCCGAGACTTAGCCTGAAGGCTGCTCTCCACAGCTACCACTAGGATAGCTTTCTTTAAAAGGTTGTCTTAAACCTATCTACCATAAGAGTCGATTTGCCCTGGTGCAAGGTGTCCACTTTAATTAGTGAACAGCATATACCAGGCCAACTTCTCACATTGGTGGGCAGCGTGTGGGATTCCAGCTTGCCATTGTTTTACCAGAAAATCTCTATTTGAATTACTAACTGAAAACCATTATAGGTACTCAAGGTACATATAAAGTCAAGCTTAGTATCAATAAGTTCTACTGAACTTAGAGCTGTGTTCCAAGGGATAGCACACCCTTTCCACAGCTCAAGCTAGGATCAGTAGGCCACAAACTAGTGTAGGTAGTACAACACTGCACAACACTAGAATGTCCTTGAAGGGTGGACCCAGTGGATCCACTCAGCCTCAGTATAAGGACATGGCTTTCTCTGACTTGAGAGCCATGTGTGTTGACAGACACCTGAGGACAGGACAGAGTCCCTCAACACTACACCTGATAGATCTTCTGACAGCAGATGACCTTAGATTGGCTCTAGGAGCTAAAGGGTTTGAATCAGTGGGTGGGTCAGTCATAGTATCTGGGTCAGATGATGAAAATCAGAATGACCAAGATTCTGTGGTTGAAGGGCCAGGCTCCAAGGGGCCTGAAAAGGACAGAGGAATTCTCCCTAAGAGAACTGACAGAGAGGAGGAGAGGCACAGATCCCCTTCCAGGGAATCTGACCACTCTTATCACTCTGGCAGAGAATTTGTCCAGCAGAGGAGCTCATACTTTTCCTTAAGAGAGACCTCCTCTGAGAGAAGGTGCAAACTGCTCCAGTATGAGGAAGCCAGAGTGGCCCTCAGAACCAAGCAGTTGGCACTGGATAGGAAGCCCTGGAGATCCAGAGAGCTTCCAGAAGAGAGGGTTTAGAACCCCCTGGTGGCAGCAACAGTGTCCCTAGAAGCAGAGAATATGTCCCTGACCATAGGAACCTGAGCAAGGTTGTTCCTCCCTACCAGAGTGGGGATGATATCCACAAGTGGATAACTGCTATGGAGAGGGCCTGTAGAGTACAGCAGGTCCCCCAAAAGCAGTGGGCAGCAATCTTGTGGCTCTCCTTTTCAGATAAAGGTAGAGACAAGCTCCTCACTGTTAGAGAAGAGGATGCTGATAATTATGAAGTCCTGAAGAGTGCACTGATAGATGGGTTTGGCTTAACCACTGAGCAGTACAGGTTGAAGTTCAGAGATACCCAGAAGGCACAGACTCAGGACTGGACTGACTTTGTAGATTGTGCATCCAAGGCTCTGGAGGGTTGGCTGGTTGGCAGTAGGGTTACTGATTTCAAAGGATTTTATAATCTAATGATGAGAGAACAGATCCTTAATAATTGTCAAAACCAGCTTTTACACCAGTACCTGGTGGACTCTGATCTGACCTCTCCCCAAGAATTGGGAAAGAAGGCAGACAAATGGGTCAGAACCAGGGTAAGGCCTAAGAATCAGGGTGGTGACCACAAGAAAGATTCTACCAAGTCCCAAGAGAAAGGTGGGGATAAATCCAAGGATAAGTCCACTACAGGGCCCCAAAATTCCTCTTCTGGGGGTGGGTCCCAAACTCCTTCCTCTCCTGAAAAGAAACCCTATTGCCATGTCTGTAAAAGCCTGGGCACTGGAAATCTGATCCCAGTTGTCCCAGGAATGGCTATAAAGAAAATGTTCCTCCAACAACTACTACCACCCCTCCTGGTACTACCAGTAGTAATCCTCCAGTTGGGAGTAGTGCACCCAAAAAGTTAGGTGCTTTTGCAAGAGGAACAGAGGTGGGCCCTAGTTTAGACAGGACCCCCTCAACAGACTCCTCAGATTCTGATGGTGGTATAGGATTTGCCACCTTTACCGTGGGTCCCACAGCATTGGGCAGGTACAGACTGGAGCCAATAATTAATGGTCAGAAAGCTGTGGCATTTAGGGACACAGGGGCTAGTGTCACCATGGTGGCAGGGAAACTAGTCCCCCTCACCAGCTTTTACCTGAGTTTAAATACCAGGTGACCAACATTGATGGTGTCAGAACAGATCACCCCATGGCCATAGTCAACCTCAGCTGGGAGGGGGTCACAGGCCCAAAAAGAGTGGCAGTGTCCCCAACCTTACCTGTAGATTGCCTGATGGGCAATGATCTGGAAATTTCAGCCTGGGCTGAAATTGAACACCAAACCCATCTGAAGATGTTGGGTGTCCCTGTAAAGGTTAGTGGGGCTGTGATGGCCACAGCCCCAGCCCAAGATTTTAGAGAGATGGAGCCTGGAAGAATGGCCCACTCTCCCCCAGAAGAGAGCACAAGGGTTGAAGAAAAGTCTTCTTCCCTCCAGACAGTAGGTAAGGGTCAGCCTCCTCAGGGAACTGACCCTACCCCTAGTGAAGGAACTGCCACAGAGGTAGTCAGGCCTGGCCTGGCCACCCCCTGATGGCAGAGGACCCTTACAAGGTGGTACCCAGTCTGGAGCAGGTAACCTGCCCCTCTCTACCCTGCCTCAGTCAGCCCAGGGCTGCAGAGGTCAGGGAGGTCAGTGGACCCCCCAGGGCCCCCTGTCCAGAGGAACCCCCCATCAGCAGATTAGGGGCACCCAGGCTAGTAGCCCTAGCCAGGTAGAAATTCCTCAACCCACTGAGGGATCCCCCATACCTTTATGTAGGGACCTCCCCCAGAAGGACTCTGTTAGGCAAGGGCAAACCTGGGACCAAAAGGTTCCAAACATGCCATGTCCCTCCAGTGTTCCACCCAAAGGGACCCAACCCCCGGCTGTAGGCAGTCAAAGGTTGACCCTTAGAGCAGAGTACCACTCAGTCATGGAAAGACAGGCATACATGGTGACCAGTGAGCTGAGAAAGCTGAGGCCAACATTCCTAGGGCCACACTTCCCTACTCAGACACCTCACCAGCCTGGTACTTTACCAAAGCACACCACAGGTAGTGATTCCCCATGGTGGAGACCCTCTCATACCCTTAGGGTGAGGGATTGCTTAGTGGACCATAAGACAGGGGGCAACCATGCTAGTGCAGGTGCTTCCTTATATGGCCACTTAGTCAATAAAGGCTCAACTGGCCAAGGTTAGCCTTATCTCCTTTCGTTTGGGGGGGTTATGTAGGAAGGTGGAATCTGACTATATGGTTGCCCCCACTTTTTTTATGGTGTTTTGCTGGTTTATGACTTAGTTGGACTGGGACCCTGCTATTCAGGGCCCCAGTCTATCTGCTCTCTCTAAATGACATGGAGTGCACTCTAGGTGCACTAGTGATTGGATACTGTGGTGCCTTATGAGTCCCTAGTATATGGTACCTTAGGTGCCAAGGGCATAGGTACTTCACAGGCCTACCAGGGGCTGCAGCATGTATTATGCCACCCCTGGGAAGCAGACTAAATCTGACACCACAGGCCTGCTACTGCAGCCTGGGTGAGGTGGTGCTAGCACCCCTCACTGAGATATAGGTTTCCTATATCTCTCCTGCACACACATATAAACCTATCAGTCACCCCTATGGCAGGCCCTATCAATCCTGAGGGCAGGGTGCTTGGCTTCTATGTGAGGGGGTGCCTCTGCATGAGCAGGGCCCCTCTGCAGTTCTCAGAGTCCATTCTCTGGTGCTGTTTGTGGATGCGGTTAAACCATATACTCTTAAGTGCATTATATCCTCGCGGTAAATGCTAACTTTGGAATGGCTGCATCAAAACATGTCGTGTTTGGTGTCAAACATCTTGGAATACTACCCCCCGCCAATCTTGGCGGCGGGGGTAGCATTCCACCCTTCTAGAGGGATAAGACATGTACCTGCTGTGGAAACGCGGTAGAATCCTAAAGAGCCCTGGCATCACAAAATGGATGCCACCAGTCACAGACACTGGGCTGCCCTCCTGCTGATGACCGAAACTCACAGTGGAGGAAGCCCAACAATAGGCATCCTGTCACAGGGAGGTGTAACCACCTTCCAGACAGGGTTTAGTGTATTGGGGCTGGGTGGGTGCACTCTTAGAGTGCTTTGAAGTCCTGCACTGGGGGAGCAGAAGGCTCCTCTGTGCATATGCCAGTTCAAACCAGCTCAGGGGCTACCTGCCCCTGCTCTGGCGCGAAACTGGACAAAGGGAAGTGGGTGTAGCCACCCCTCCCTTGACCCTCCCATAGGTGGGGTCATAGAGCTAGTCCATCCCCTCTTTTTAGTATAAGAGGGGGAACCTTGCCATTGCAAAGCAGATAACCCCTGGACGACGCTCTACAGAAGAATCCTGGCCCTTCGACGTTCCACTACCTTTGGAAGACAGAAGAATCTCCCTTGGAGTCAAGGAGTGACTCCCCTGCTTGGCAGGCACCAAAAACGACAACGACGGTCGCAAACTACGCCGCTCCCGCCGGAGTCCGAAGTCCCTGCAGCCCAAGAAGTGGATTTCCTGACCTCTCCCAGGCCATCGTGAGTCCCCAGCGAAGCTGAGGCAAGTGGACCCCACGAGTAACGAGGAACCGCGACCCCTGGGTACCGTGCACTATTGTCGAGTGCAACCCCTTCATAACGTTCTACGAACTTGTGCTTTGGACCACGTGTGGTCCCAACCTCCAGCAGGAATCCCTCCGAAGATCAGAGGCCTACACCGTCCCGAGTGACCGTGGGCCCCTGTTGAGTGATTCCGCCCGAGGTGTCTTCGCGATCCCTTGCCCGCTGGCTTGTGGGTCCCCAGAAGACTTCTTAAAGAAACCAAAGGGCTCCCCTGGTTGCTCCAGGCCTGCCCTGACTTACCCTCGCTGGGTGAGTTCCACAGACCTTGCTGGTCTGCGCCATCGACTTTTCTTCATCTCCCCGAGACTTGCGGCTGCCAAGGCTTGTTGGCTCCTATCGAGTTGCCGACACCGCAGTCAGCTGCAGACGTCGAGGACACACCGAATCCAGCTCCTGGTCGTCGTCGACGCCTCCTGGACTACGTGGCTGAAGAGTCAAGGCACCCGCAACCGACCTGAAGCGACCGACGACGGTGGGCATCCATCTTCCTTGCCCCGGGTCACTGCCAAGTGACTTTGAACACTGTCCCCTCTGCTTTCAGGTCATCCTTCTTCAGAATCCAGGCTTGGATTCCATCGGACACTTCTTCAGCTCCCGCAAGCAGCAAGTCTTCTTTGCCCGCCATTGAAAACGACGCCGCGACCCGACACCAAAGGACACCTGTGCACCCGGCTTCCCTGGGTGAGGTAACTCCAGCACTACGGTGCTCCTGTGGGTGTGGTCCCTAGAACTACTTACCCTGTAAGTGACTTGCTTGTAGGTTCTCCCGAAGTATCCTAAAACTCTTTATTTCCAACCGCGACTTGCCCCATTGAAGTTAACGGCGATTCGCGCCTGTGTATCCACACTGCACGCGTCCCCCGTGGGTCCTTTACTTACCTGCCTTGGGTGGTTTCGTGAGGCCCCAGCACTTCTGAAGGCCCTAGGCCTTGTCTCCCTGCAAGTCGTTGTCCCTAAGTCTCTTACTTAGTATATGGTCTGAGTACGCCCCTAGGGCCCCAGCCATATTTTGTGCTTAACTTATTGTGAAACGTTGATTTGTGCATATGTTTGTCTTCTAATCTCATAAAGAGATTAGTAGAGAGTTATTTAGAAATAAATACATATATATTTGATATATATACCTGTGTGGTGTCTTTTCATTTGGTGATTCAAGAGATTATATGGTAAAACAAGCTGCTTTACATTCCTCCGAGACTTAGCCTGAAGGCTGCTCTCCACAGCTACCACTAGGATAGCTTTCTTTAAAAGGTTGTCTTAAACCTATCTACCATAAGAGTCGATTTGCCCTGGTGCAAGGTGTCCACTTTAATTAGTGAACAGCATATACCAGGCCAACTTCTCACAAACAGCCACTGCCTACTTCTAAACCCAGGACCCTCTCTATAGCTCACTTGGCCAAGAGAGATGTAACTTCCTCCTGGAGCAATTTTAAATGATCCTCCGTCAGCCGTTCCTGATTTGGCAGAATGGTAGGAGGAAAGTAAAGGCAGATAATAGCCCTCTTGAATGATATGCAAGACCCACTTGTCTGATGTTATGGACCTCCAGTGTGGGAGATGATGATGGATTCTCCCACCAACTGGAGTGGCGTAGTCTTTCAGAGTCAGACTAGGAGTGCTTTGGAGGCTGCGGCTGCCGAGGGCAGGGTGCCCGATGACTTCTGGCTTCCATTCCTAGGTCGAAATGAACGTGTCCACGTCCCCGCACGGCTTGGGAAGCCTGCACAGGACGGTGGCTAGGATAGGGCTGACGCGGCTGGAAACCCCTTCCATTGCCACGAAAGGGGCGAAAGCTTGACTGGCCACGAGGTGAAGAAGAGAGGCCCAAGGATCTGGTCGCAGCTCAAGAGTTCTTGAAACTCACTAGGGCCGAATCTGCCTTCTCCCCAAAAAGACTGGTTCCATCAAAAGGCATGTCCATATTTCTAAAGCAGACATGCTTACTATCGCTATCCCTATTCATGTAGACTGGTCTGACCACCTCCTCATCCCATTCTCTCTTCACCTATCACACTCTATAACTCTCGGCCAACCTAAAAGGACTACTACCTGGTTCCGTAACACTAAAAATATTGACCTCGGTACTCTCTGTAATTCGGCTTTGCTATCACTTCCAAGGCTAGACCTGAACCTGGATGTCAACGAACTCACCTCCCAATGCCTCTCAGTCCTTGCAGTCGAAATCAATAATTTCGCTCCTCTTCAAAGCAAAAGGAAAAGGCCTACTCCCTCAGCACCTTGGTTCAACAAATCCCTTTATGAAGAAAGGAAGTACCTAAGAATCCTGGAGAAACAATGGAGACAAGCGCCCTCCACCAATAATTTTGCTACGCTTCGTTCAGCAAGATCCAAGTACCACAAGCACATCTTCCTTGAAAAAGCATTGCACTTCAGAACCCTCCTCGACTCAGCCAAAAATAGACCCAAAAAACTATTCGACCTCATCAAGAATCCAAACTGCTCTCCCCCAACCTCCAAGTTGGAGGATTCTACAAAGAAAGCAGCGGAATTCGCTATATTCTTTGACGAAAAAGTGAAATCACTTGTGGATCAGGTCATTCATCCTACCCCTCCAGAGGAGCGCAAATCCTTAGCCATTTGGCAGAACTTTGACACCATCTCTGAAGTTGCCCTCCTCAAATGCATCCTCGAAACAAAGCCCTCCAACCATTCTCTTGACCCCATCCCAAGTGCCATTGCCATCGACTTCTACACCCATTCTCTTTCCTATTGGACCACTCTGGTTAACCTCTCCCTCAGTCAAGGCTCCCTTCCTGTTTCCTTCAAAACTGGGCAGGTTACCCCTCTTCTTAAAAAACCCACCGCTGATGCGAACGACCTCAACAACTTCCGCCCCATCACTAACCTACCTTTTCTTGCGAAAATCACAGAAAGATGTGTAGCGAAACAACTCTCCCGTCATATCAAGGACAATGATCTTCTTGACAATTTCCAGTCTGGCTTCATTCAAAACTACAACACTGAAACAGCCCTCCTGCAAGTGAGTGATGACGCGCTGCGGATACTCGATTCAGGGGGGTCCTGTCTTCTAATTCTCCTTGACCTTTCTGCAGCCTTTGACACTGTCAATCACAACACTCTCCTTAACACTCTTCAACAGAGAATGGGGGTGGAAGGCACAGTGCTTAAATGGTTTGCTTCCTTCCTCTCTGATAGATCCCAAATGATCAAAATAGCGAACAGTCTCATCTCCTTTGGCGGTAGGTCAAGGTGTCCCTCAAGGCTCTATATTTGCACCCACTTTGTTCAACCTCTATTTGGAACCATTGGGAAATCTCCTAAGTAAATCTGGGATCCTCTATCATCTTTATGCGGACGACATCCAAATCTACCTTAAGGTGTCCTCCACACACGATCTCTCCATCCTAAACTCTACTCTCGACTCCATTCAAAACTGGATGTTAACTCATCAACTCATTCTGAATCCCTCCAAAACTGAATTCCTCCTCCTCTCCTCCTCACTCTCTCCTCCTCCGGTTCAATCATGGATGGATCAGATGAATCTACTTAACAATAAACCCATCATTGTCGACAGCGCAAAATCCCTTGGTGTCATACTCGACAAAAGACTCAATCTACTCTCCCACATCAATTTCATTGCAAAGTCTGCTCGATATCAACTGCGCCTTCTTTGGGGGATTCGACTCTTCTTCCCGGAGCAAGACCTAAAAACCCTGGTCCAATCGCTGGTTCTCTCTAGATTGGACTACTGCAATTCTCTTCTTACTGGCCTCCCCAAATCCCACCTGTCCCCCCTTAAATCTGTTCTCCATTCAGCAGCTCGTTTCATATATGGGGCCAAAAGAAGCGACCACATCACACCCATTTTATCTTCCCTCCATTGGCTTCCCATCGAGGCAAGATCTATCTACAAGACTGCCTGTATCACCCACAAAGCCTTGCACTCCGCCTTTCCTCGCTACTTGGCGAATAAACAAACTCTCTGGAGGCTCTAGACCATCACGTAATGTGGAAAATTTATTGCTTGAACCTCCCACTTTCAAAAGGGAAAGATCGATGGCCCAATCCTTTTCAGGCAACGCGGTGAGAATCTGGAACTCACTTCCGCCTCAGGTCCGGACCACCACCTCTCCCCGGTCCTTCAAAACTGACCTCAAATTTCTCCTCCTTCAAAGACACTTCCAAATCTAATTCACGCCCTCTCTATTCCCTCAAGGAAGTTCTTTCACTATAGGAAATTCTGTACTCCATGCCTATAGAAGTGCCTTCCTAGTGTGTTCTTGTGTTTTGAGTGTCTGCCACTTATTGCAGTATTATACCTCTACTTGTATCTTATGTAACATGCACACTTGTCACTTTTTCCTCTTGTAACGTATCGTTTGCTACCTCTTTTTGTATCTTGTTTGCTTTTGTTAATTGCACAATTGTCACTTTTTCCTCATGTAACGTAACGTTTGCTTTTGTAACATGCCCACTTGTAATTTTCTCCTCATGTAACGTCACTGTTCCTATTGTGAAGCGCTCTGACACCTTCATGTAAAGTCCGCGCTATATAAAAACGCATAAATAAATAACAAATAAATAAATAAATGAAATTTGCTTGGACATCGTCCTAGAAGCCAGTTGTCCTAAACCAGGCATGGCACCTCAAGGCCACTGTTGTGGAAATCGATCTGCCCAGCGAATCTGACGTATCAAGGCCACATCTTATGGTGAACTTTGCTACATCTCTCCCGTACTTAACTGCCTGAGAGAGCACAGCTCGGGACCTCCTTTGGGACTTGTGGCAGCACTTACGCAACCGTCTCCAAAAGGGAGTGGGAGAAACGGCCCAATAAGCATGCAGTATTTACCGACCGCAATCCCAGGCTGGAGGAAGAAAACATGTTCTTACCAAGTGAATCCAGCTACTTGGATTCCCTATCCAGAGGAGCGGAAGGGAACACACCCTGGGGTGTAGAGGCCTGCACCACCAAACATTTGAGGGTTGGGTGTTGGCTGAGGAACTTTGGGTCCCCAGAGCTGGGCTATGGCAGCATGCAATTGTCCTATTCACAGGAGCCCCTGTGCTAGGCTTCGACCATGTGCCTAGAGGGACATCAGTTAGTGTTTCATTAAAGGGCAAAAGGGGTTCTGAGTGGAAGCCCCAGGCTGAAGCACTTCAGTCAGGAGATTAGTCCTGACCTGCACGGAAGGCAGCTCTAGTCCGAGGACCTCGACCGCCCTTTTAACCAGCATGGCATAAGATGCTCCCTCCTCCGTAGCCACAGTTGGCGGAGAGAGCATGCCAGTACAGTATCTGGAGAAGTGTCCAGTCCACTGGCTTCCCCAAGTTCCCCATACCAGTCCAACTGCTCTGCAGAGTCGTCCTGGTGTTCCAAAGGGTCCATAGACCTTCTCATTTCTCTTCCGAGCCTAACACTTCCTCAAAGTGTTCAGGCGATAACACGGAACCCTTAGGTTCAATCGGCGTCGAGCGACATCGTTCCGACTCTGTATCGTGGGGGATAAGGATGGGGCTGGCACCGCCTTTGGGTGGGACGCCGGAGGAGGCCACAATGACATGACCGGTGTCGACCCAGTTCTTGGATCTAATCCCCGAGACTCCACCGGCGCCGTGGCCAGAGCCGATGGCATCAAATCCGATGGGGCCCCTTTCGACCCGCGGGGCCTGAGGGCTCACCAGAGGGGTTGGCCTGCTCAAATACGTGGCGCATGGCCTCGTAAAATTTCTTAATTTGAGCAGGGGTCGCTCCAGCTCCGGAAAAGAGAAGGAGACTCGAAGTCAACCCTGGCTCCGGCTCCGTAGAACCGTGCCTAGAGCGTCGGTGCTCCTTACCTCTTTTGTCAACGGACGACAGCCAAGGTGAAGATGAAGTCCGCTTGGACTTCTTCTTCTTGTGCCTCTTCCCGAGTGTCCCGAAGACCTGGAGTGGGACGAACAGGACTTTGGGCTCCGGTAGCGGTCCTGCGCCCACGGGACTAGAACCTCTGCGGAGTCTCTTTTCCTGGATCGGTGCTTAACTGATGCGGAAAGAAAAGAACTGACATCCGTGCGCCTGGGTGGCGCCTATATAGGTGACCGCAACTTCATAACTGGCGCTGCCGACAAAGTAACGCAGAGCTGAATGGAGCCACCCGAAGGCGCACGTAAGGGGTATTACTCAGCAAAAGTTTCAGGATCCAGTCTGACGCCTGGGAAATTCAAAGGTAAGGAATCTGCAGCTAGAAGTCTCCATCAGATGCAGGTATTTTTATTTTTTTTGCTAGTCATAGATCCACATTTTATCAGTATTTCGTTACATACATGTGTTCAGGTATCGCATTTCTGGAGCTATTTTGCGTCAGTTACATTGCAACAGAGACACAGGTCATATCTATTGAGTGGATTATATGCTAAATACACAGTTCCCCCTCCGTCTCATTAGTTTAGTCACTAACATCAGAGATTGTTTCTTCTTGCGGGGGCTCGCATATATTGCCGCGGTAAGCGTTCCATTTCCCCCAAATGCGGGCCCATTTTTTGGGGCATCCCCTATGGACGTACACAGCTTTTTCAGTCACCATTGATGTGTCCATATCTTGGCACCATTTGTGCAGGGTCGGGGTCTGCCTGGATCCCCAGTTAAGTGCAATATTCCTTTTTGCGAGGGCCAGACCAAGGGTTACCCAGTCTTGATCCGAATGATTGAGGTCTGTTGGCTCCCAAATGTTAAGCAGGCAGCATTTTGGTTCTGGGTGAACTTCTATCCCTGTGACCTGTGACATGGTGGTCATAATTGATGCCCAATATGACTTGATGGCCGGGCACTCCCAGACAGTGTGCATAAACGTACCCGGGAGGCCACATTCCCTCAGACAAAGTGGTGTGTCAGTGGTTCCCAATTTATGTAGTAAAGTGCGTGTGTAGTATGATCTATGTAAGATCTTCAATTGCAATAGTCGAAGTCTAGAGGGGATTGCTACCTCCCTTGGTGATGCTAGCGCCTCCCGCCAGTCCGCCTCATCTATGGGTCCTAGCTCCGCCTCCCACCGTTCCTTAAGGGCTATCATGGGATCTGGCTGGTTGGTTACTATTTTCCGATACACCAAAGATATGGCTTTTTTGTGCAGGTGGTCAGTGAGAAGTCTATCCTCGAGTGGCGAGGCTTCTGGTAGTGTCGCGTGGCGTGGCAATGCGGTTGTTAATGCATGTTTCACCTGTAGATATCTAAAACTTTCCGTGGGTGCTAGGCCATATGTGCTTTGCAGTTGGTCAAAGGGGATGACATCCCCTTTTTTCCAAAGATCCCCTATCCTCGTTATTCCAATTAGATCCCATTGACGGAAACCTTTCGTATTGCTCAGTTTGCCCAGTCTGTGTGTGTCCCATATAGGTGTAGCCTGAGTGAGCACCCCTTCCCAACCCAGTGCTCGCTGTGCTTCAAACCAGATCTTGACCGTGTGGGCCGTTGGACCTGTAAGTGTGGGCCGACGTTTCTTATTGTACAATGTCCCCATGATACCTTCTTGGTCAAGTAAATGCCTGTCCATGCGGAAAGCTGGCTCCTCCTGTGGTACATGTAGCCATTGATTTATGACCATAAGCTGAGCAGCCCAGTAATAGTGTTTAATATTGGGAAGGGCAATGCCTCCGTCGTACCACCCCTTCATTAGCTTTTGCATAGCTATCCGACTAGTTTTGCCATCCCATAGTAGTTTGGTCACTTCAGCATTAATCGCTGTAAAGTATGTGGGCGCTACCGAGAACGGTGTATTTTGGAGGGCATATAAAAATCGGGGGAGCGCCATCATTTTAAAAAGGGCTGCCCGTCCAAGTAGAGTTAACGGTAATGAGCGCCAGTGTTTGACGTTGTTTTGAAGTTTTGCAAGCGGTGTTGTAAGGTTTTCTGTTATGAAGCGCTGACGTACATGGGTGATGTAAATACCAAGGTATTTGAATCCCTCAGTCGCGACCTGAATGTTGCAGTGTCTTGGGAGTTTCGGCACGGGACCATGCAGCACGTAGAGAAGGGAGTTTGTCCAATTAATCATGTAGCCCGAGGCACGTCCATAGGCCGCACAGATATCAAGTAGGCGATTTATGGATCGAGCCGGGGAGGACAGATAGAGAAGAATATCGTCTGCATATAGTGAGATACGATCTTCCCACCCCATTGCCCACCGCAGTCCCTGGATGACCGGGTCCTGCCGGATCCATGCCGCCAGGGGCTCCAGCACCATTGCAAAAAGCAACGGCGACAGAGGACAGCCCTGTCTCGTCCCTCTCCCCAACGGGAATTCTGTCGAAATTCGACCATTTACTACAACCTGGGCCAAAGGCTTCGTGTACAGGAGTTCTATCCATGCACAAAATTTCGGGCCAAACCCCATGTGCCGAAGCAATGCGAAAAGGAATGGCCATTTCACCAAGTCAAATGCCATGCGGGCATCCAATGATAATATCACAGCATCTTCTGCAATCGTGTCTTTACGTGCCATCACATCATTTAATCTGCGCAGGTTGAGTGCTGTATTTCGGTTAGGCATGAAACCTGACTGATCCGGGTGTATTAAGACCGGGAGGTGAGCCTGGAGTCGTGTAGCTAGTGCTTTGGCCAATATTTTCGCCTCCGCGTTTATAAGGGAGATCGGTCTGTAGGACCCACATTCCTCCGGGGGTTTCCCGGTTTAGGGATTACTACTATTGTAGCCAGGCGCTGATCCCTTGGCAATGCCCCCAGTTGGAGACTGTGTGTAAACATACGGAGCATGTGTGGCATGAGCTGTGTTGCTGTCTTTTTATAAAGTTCCATTGGTAGTCCATTGGGCCCCAGTGCCTTCCCCGAGTGCAATGCCCTCACTGCTCTCAAGAGTTCCTCACTAGTAAGGTCTGCTTCTAGCTTCAGGACGTCCTCGGGCGTTAGTGCTGGCATTTGAATGTCTTTGAGGAATGCTATGTTTTACTCGACCGTGCCCGTTGCAAGGGGTGTGTAGACGTGCTGGAAGTGTGCCGCCAATGCCTCAACTATTTCTTGCGGATCTGTTGTGAGTTCACCCGCCTGAGTCTTGATCTCCGCTTCCCATCTACCCGCCCGTTCTTTTTTATCAAGCCATGCCAGTAATTTTCCAGCCTTATCTCCCATCTCGTATACGGTGTTTCAAGTGGTTGCATTTTTAGTTTTTGCTTCTTCCCATGCGTATGTTCGGTATGCTTGTTGGGCTAGTTGCAACTTATGTGATGCAGGTTCGTCTGCCTCCCCGACATATTCGGCCTCTACTCGCGAGACTTCCTGTTCCAGGGACTCAATCTGGTGTTGTTTCTCACGTTTGTGATTAGCAATCAGTGACATGGCCTGCCCCCTTATTATCGTCTTGTAGGCTTCCCATAGGGTCACCGGCGACGACTCTGTGTGCTCGTTTTTGCTAAAATATTGGTTTGTGGCCTTAATCAGTCCTTTTCCGATTTTCAGGTTTTTCAGATAGCCTGGATGCAATGGGAAGATGCGCCGCATACCCTGGGAGTGCGAGAGGAGTGTGAGCAAAATCGGCGAGTGATCAGAGATGCCTCTTGGGAGGTGTGTGATCTCCCCCACCCTTTCAACCCCGGTTGTCAGTGTAAATATGTAGTCAATTCTCGAGAGACTGCCGTGCACCCCTGAGAGAAACGTGTATTCCCTCGCCGTCGGATGTCTGGTTCTCCACATATCTAGGAGGCCCGTCGCCTCAGTGAAGTCTGACAGTCTGTAGCTCGGCCTATCAGTGTCCCTGGGGGGTCGTCTATCTACGGATGCATCCATCGTGGCGTTAAAATCCCCTCCCAAGATTAGTTCTCCCTCTGGAAGTGAAAGGAGAAATTTTCCCAGGGCTGGGAGGGCCGTGCTGGGGGAATATAGATCGATACCAGATTGTATGCGCGACCTTCCCATTGGAAGGCCGCAGCTGCAAAGCGTCCTTGGTCGTCAGTCCAGGAACCCCGTAGTATTATCGGGAAACGTTTATTGCATAAGATTCCCACTCCCCGCGACCCTGAGGTAAAATCCGAATGAACCCCGTGGCTGTAGTTGGTTCTGAACTAGATCTTCCACAAAAAGGTCCAAAGCTGGTCCCCCTGCTTTTTCGGGCACACCAATAATGCGGACATTATTGCGTCTGGAGCGGCCTTCTTGGTCATCGAGTTTGGCCAGGATGAGTTTGTTATCGGCTTCCAGGTTACGTACTTGTCGCTGTAGTGCGGCCGTATCCGTGGCGAGAGTCGTCGTTGTGGACTCAACCTCAGTGAGTCGGTGCGACTGTTTGGAGAAGTCCGCCCTTATTAGTGAAATGTCTGTTGAGATTGTGCCAATAGTAGATTGCACTTGTTGTAGGGCTGCCATTAGATCTACCAGCGTGACTGTGTTGGGATCTTTAGATGCCGGGGCTTCAGCTTGAGCCGTGTCGGTGGGGATCGTATCGCCCTGGACTTTGCTGTACAAGAACTTATCCAGTCTGCCAGCCAGTGTGCCCCTCGGTCCACGGCCCCCCATTTCGCACCACTCCGCCGGGGACTTTACACCAGGGTCATAGGGGGGAGGGCGCTATTCACCGCTGCCTGCCACGTGCGATGTTTTCACGCGCGGCCTTTCGGGTTTCACATCCTCCTCACCTGCGGTGCCGGGCCAATGCGATTATGCTGTGATTGTGCGCTCCTGCGCACACTGCCGGCCAAGGGGTGGGGGCAATGTCGGCCGCCGACGTTGAATGCACTGTGTGGTGTGCGGGCTCCGGTGCAGCAGGTATTGGGGATATGTTATTGAAGCGCTAGTTGTAGCCGGCCCGGTACGCACTTATAAGCCACCAGAGGCGGGCCCTATCACGATCGTGCGCCGTAATGCAGGGGGCGCATGGCCAGTTCTCCCCCCTCGACAAATGTTCTCTGTAGTAGGGTGTGCAAGGCTTGTCTGCCCTAAATTCTCGCTTGGGGTGCCTCCACTGTTTCTCCCCGCCACTTGAGTGCGCCCGCCCTGCGCCGTCCTCTCCACCGTAATTGAAGGTCGGTCTATGCGGCCATCGCAGCCCAGAGGCCGCAGAGCACAACGCCTCCAACTGTGGGGGTGTCTCTTAGGCGCGCAATGGCCCCCGGTAGGGTGTGCGTGCCACAGTTCTTGTGCGCGGGTGCTGCAGACTTGCCTTCCCCACAGGTTGCTCCCCTCCGCGAGTAGCGGCCGACCGCCGCTCGAGATGTTGGGCCCCCTGCCGGAACCAGACACCGCACCTCACCGTCCGCTGCACTCGTCTGTTCCGCCGCAGGTCTGGCGTGCCGGTCCCGTCTGCTTTGTGTGTCGTTGTTCTCGGCGCCACCGGTCCTTCACCAGTTGCGGGTCGAGGATGCACGCGAGTCCCCGGCTTCAGTTCGCGTCTGTAGGCCGCCGTGCGTCACTCTTCATAACTCGGCATCTGTCGGTCCCACAGATTTCCGGAAGGTCTCAATCTGATGCACAGATATTCCGGTTTTAGCACCACTTGGGGTCGGTTGTCAAATGTCCGGAGTTATAAGCGGATTTGCTGGGAAGGCTCCCTCGGTCACGGAGCTCTTTCAGGCCGCGGTCATATTGCTCGGCTGCTAGCCACGCCCCCAGATACAGGTATTTGACCGCATTTAGCGCTATCTGTTCCTAAAAACAATTCCGTTTGCCCCAGGCATATAGGAACAGCACTGGACTGTGTTTAGTCCGGGTTACAGAACTTTTACAAGAATTTGACGACCAGGCATTGTCCTATGTTGATGACATATTTGACAGATAATGAACTTCCTACACACTTGACTAGAGTAGATCGCATAGTTCTGGGATTTGCACACATGGGCTACAAATGTAATTTTAAGAAATCAAAAATAGCCCACCTCAATGTCCTATTTTTGAGATATGAGCTGTCAGGTGAAGGCAGAAGCCTAGCAACACTCTTGAGAGAAGTATGCGCTTTTGCAACCACCAAACAAATTTAAGAAACTTCAATCCATATTGGGATTCCTAAATTTTGGCAGAACCTACATTTCAGATTACACAGAATAGGTTGAACCATTCTACAACTTGATTCGTCCAGATTTTTCAAGCACACTGTAGGAGGCTGGCTTTGTATATGGTGCACACTTATTTAAGTAAAAGACACACTGGCTGATGAGGGGTGAAACCCCGAAACCGGTCCTAGGATGCTTGTTTCCAGTCCAGGGAGGACCTGGCCTGGCAGTTCGGGCTGGACTGTTCCCATTGGGCACAGGGTCAAGACTGATTTGTATATGGCTGGGTTCAAACTGGAATGGCATGGTGAGCAATAAAACGATGGATTTAGGCCCAGATCTCTGTACTGGGGTGAATTATGACATTGTTCTGCATTCTGTCCATCAATAGTTCTTTTTGCGGTTGTCACCCCGAGTGGGACGGGTATGCCCAGACGTGGGTCCTGTGCTCTCCATGCCACTGGAGTCAAGCTATCCTGGCTGATGAGGGGTGAGACCCCGAAACCGGTCCTAGGATGCTTGTTTCCAGTCCAGGGAGGACCTGGCCTGCCAGTTCGGGCTGGACTGTTCCCATTGGGCATAGGTTCAAGACTGATTTGCATATAGCTGGGTTCAAACTGGAATGGCGAGCAAAAAACGATGGATTTAGGCCCAGATCTCTGTACTGGGGTGAATGTATGACATTGTCCTGCATTCTGTCCATCAATAGTTCTTTTGCATTTGTCACCCCGAGTGGGACGGGTATGCCCAGACGTGGGTCCCGTGCTTTCCATGCCACTGGAATCAAGCTATCCTGGCTGATGAAGGGTGAAACTCCAAAACCGGTCCTAGGATGCTTGTTTCCAGTCCAGGGAGGACCTGGCCTGGCAATTTGGGTTGGACTGTTCCGATTGGGCACCGGGTCAAGACTGATTTGCATAGCCGGGTCTGGTGGCTCAGTGGACTAATGCATCCACTGCAGGGGCCTGTGTTTGACCTCATGGTCACAGGTTCAAATCCTGGCGGGTCCACTCAGCCTTTCATCTATCAGAGGTCGATAAAATGAGTACCATTGAGTTGGGTAACAATAAACATCTGTTATTCAGCACCAAGATACCTACGGGTGAACGTGCGCTTTACAAATACACATGTTATGTTATGTTATATGGCTGGGTTCAAACTGGAATGGCATGGTGAGCAAAAAAAACGATGGATTTAGGCCCAGATCTCTATACTGGGGTGAATGTATGACATTGTTCTGCATTCCGTCCATCAATAGTTCTTTTTGCACTTATTTAAGTAAAGGACCTTGCACTAATCAAGACAACCCTTATGGTGAATTTAGACATCCATAGAAAGCTCTCTTAGTTGTAGATGTGGAGAGCAGCCTTCAGGCTTAGTCCAGAAGGAGTGTAAAGCAGCTTGTTTTACCAATATTAATCATATAGTGTAGGATAAGTGAAAAAGAACCACACAGTGCAGTTATAAAAATATGTATTCATCTTAAACACTCACTAACACATTGAGATATCGCCCACCTGGAGATGTAATCACAATACACACAATACTTCAAAAACAGAACAGGTAAGTAGCAAAAATACACAGTGGTCTCCAGGGGGGAGACCAAACGATATACTAATAAAGTGGAATGCGAACCACGACTTAAGTCGAGACTGGACCCAGAAGACTTAAAAGAGCTGAGGACCCAAGGACCCACCCAAGGTAAGTACTCAGGAACTCCACGGAGGCCGTGTGCAGAGTGGGAACATGACCGCGTGCTCAATACAAGTCAATGGGAAGTCGGGTTGCAGTTTTCAAGCAGGACCCTTCCCAGAGGACCCTGAAGAAACCTCATGGAAGATGGAAGGTTGGAGAGTCACTCCACCTGTGGATACCCCAGGAACCAGGATACCTACACCAGGGAAGCCGGGTGCAATAGGTGTGAAGTGATGTTGGAAACTGCCGTAGACCACAATGGAGGACTTCAGTGAAGATGCCGCTGGCGAAGAAGGTGAAAGAGTCGGGTGAAATTCAAGGGTGGATTCTCGAAGAGGAGTACCTGCAAGCAGAGGGGACATTGTCTATGCCACTCGGGAGTGAACAGAAGGCACAGAAGACCTATAACCACTGATGAACAAAGATGCAGGAGAGTTGACGGTGGCCTTGTCGCTGCAGCTGTGAGGACCAGGTGATGCTGTGGAAGACCAGGAGCTGTTCACGAGCTGTCCCACGTCGGTAGTCCAGAGCCACAGGGTCGGTGTCCGGCGGTGGCACCAATAAGCCTTGGCAACAGCAATAGACGAAGAAAGCAAAGATGGTGTAGTGTCGGGACCAGCAAGGCCCAAGGGACTCACCACTTGCAGGAGAGCCAGAGCAGGCGCTGTGCAAGCAGGGGAGCCCACTGGAGAAAACGATGACCCTCAAGAGGACCCAGAGACCAAAAGCACAGGAGTCGCAAGAAGACCTCGAGCAGCTCACCAAGAATGCAGGTCCACGGTGCAGCGTATGCGATGAAGACGTATATCTTGGCAGCAGGAGATGCTGGAGGCTGGAGCTTCTTGGAGCCCGAAGATCTCTGGTGAAGAGAATCAACAAGCCTGGGCAACGGCAAGTCAACGCAGTGCCCAGGGGTGCTGTTCCAGCAGTTCCGACAAGGAATATTGGTCTCAAACTTGGTGAGAAGACTGTGCAGGCCTCGAGGGAGTTGAAGAACCACCACCTAGGTTGCTGAACTTTTCAGAGTCCGAGGGACGTCAGAAACAGCAGACCGGTCAGTTTAGTTGCGGTGCCTGCAGATGCAGGGGAGTGACTCCTTCACTCCAAGGGATATTCCTTCGGGTGTCTTTGATGTCCACTGTCCTGGAAAAGAGCCTGTATGGAGCACAAGCACAGATGGCGCAGAAGACTGGCAGGACAACGAGACTAGGAGCAGCAGGAATCTTACAGATGCAGTCTCAGTTCCCAAAGCGAAGTCCAACGAAGTCTAAAGAGCCCAGACGGTTGAAGATGAAGCTTCTATTCCCAAGGCTGGGGATAGCGAATAATGAAGTATCTCTTCTACCTGCTACAACAACAACTACCATACAAACAACTTATACAGAAACACAGATTTCAATTTAGAAACCCGACACAGGTGGTGTCTACGTCAATATACCACAATTTGAGTTAACTCCAAGTTTTGTGCAGCCTCCAGAGCTGCCAAAAATAGATTGAACAGCCTCAGGCTACTTTGTCGATTTCGATGACTTTATTTTGGATTAGTCTGACCCATCTCCTCTTCCACCCCTACGAGGTAGATAACGTGTTTTCTACTTTTGGCAGAAGAAGACTTACTTAGTTCCTCCATGGCCATACCTGTGGGTTACAATTTCATTACTTTTCCTCGTTCTTTGGATTGGTTTTGTGACAGTCTTTTTCCTGCTTCTGAATGGACACTATCTCCCAGAACGCTCTGCTGTACAATTGGTGAACTTGGTTTTAACACTCCATTCTTCATCACATAAAGTACGAAGTGACCTTTCCCTGGTAAACATTTCTGCTGTTTCGGTTCCTGATGGAATAGGATAGGGTATTATATGATATATTTGGTCCTACTGAACGTTTGCAAATACCATATGTATTCCGCATTTCTTTGAATTACATTAACACCCCTAATACTGTTTCCGATGATTGGGACATTGATACAGTACATGAAATGCTACCAGATCTAGAGTATTCCACTGTTTTCAACTCTGGTAATATGTATGATGGTACGACTAATCATGATGAAATGTTCTGTTTTCAACATTATGGTCACCACTTCTTGCATAAAGGAAGTACTTCACGTGTAGCATTTAATTACATACAATGGGAACAGTGCCCTACACCACCACAGTGTAGCTGAGAAACATTCCCACAGAAGTTAGCATATTTCTCTGGTCACAATACAGCTGACCCAGTGTTGTGTTATTATAGGCTCACACCATCATCAGCAAACAAAAATATTCTCATTGATACAAAGCGGAAATATTCTGAATCTTTTCTTTTACAGTTGTCCCCACAAGGATTTGACTTTTGGAGAGAAACTGTTGATTTAAAATCAATTTGGGGAACTAAAGATTGTCAATATCAGGGGGGAACAAGGCATCACTTAGAGCATGCCAGATACTACATCAACTGATTGTCCTGAACAGATCTGTACAGCAGATGTCATGTGTCGGCCTGGCTAAGATAAAAGATTTAAATGCAACTAACATTCCTGCATTTGTGCCTTTTGTCAACTGGCAACAGTTCACAAATTACACAGAGGAAACAGACACCATGCTTCGCACCGGTTCGTACCATTCTTCAGGGACCAATCAGAGGGGATGTTAATGTGGCCGTTAAATAATGACTGATGTCATGCACACTTCCTGGGTGACACCAAAGGGTTTTAGGATCAGCAGGCCTGACCCAGATTACACGCAGACACAACACTCGGAGTGGTAAAAACTTAACAGTGTTTGGAAGTTGTGCCATAATTGGGTAAAAACCTCAACATTGCTCCAGGTGAAACAACTTGTCCCTTTTTTTTGATGATATGGTACTACAGCACTTTTTATTAGGTCTTCAAAAACCATGTCAAAAAGCACTTCTTGTAAGCAATATACAATGAAGATTGGAAGATTTTCCAGCAGGAGGCTGCTGAGAGACTGTGAAAAATTGACAGGGCAAACTTAGGGCTCTAGCAGTATTTGATAATGGTATGACTACACTGTCCACTAGGATATACTCTCTGAGTAACACTATGTAATCTGCAATAGAAATCATACAGAATGATGTCCTCTTTACAACATGGGCAGTCACATCTTTAGATCTATAATGTTACTGAGGTGGACACTTTAGACACTCCGTGCCAGTCGCGTACAATGGCGACACCTTAACGCCATTAGCTTGTTTGTAACTTACAATCTAACAAAACAGCAAACCATCATGGCAAGAAAGGACGCTATGTACACTATGTTACACACAGAGAAGTTGGGGAAATCACCATTCACTATTGCAGAAATACCTTACGTTTGGATAACCCACGTGTTGATTTCTCTGCCAATTTCAAAATTCCACATCCAATAATGTTTACAACACCATCAAGTAGGCAGATATAAAGTGCTAGGAGAAGGATATCGGCACGAGTCAAGGATCTTACTTTTTTAATTTGCTGTTGGAATGGCAAAACTGAAGTTTTTCTTAGCAGGACTGACTGCGAGAATATTTTAGGGCATTCCTTGGTGTTTAGGGAGGTTTTGCTACATGGTGCATATAATGCGTCCATGGCAAATTTGTCCTGCCATCTGAAGGGTTCTCCAGCTGCTGTGATACGTACGGCTTTCAGATTGCTTTCTAATTGGAGTTATTTAATGTGGAATGATCAGAGCTATTGAAGCATGAAAAAGGGCATCGCCTATCTGGTGACGGTTTCTGCAGTTGTGACCTGTTGCAGACCAGTATCGTTTCCACCTGCCCGCACAGTTAGGGAGACAACACCTTGGCCTTGGATAAAGCTTTCAAATATGCACTTTGATGCTTTGAGCTGAATGAAAGCAGTATTGTTCCAAAAGGTTTTGGCCTTAACATCGGCAAAGGGGACACTTGATCTTCAAGGTGCAAGGTCTTCTTCCGAGATACAGTCGCTATTTACCACTAGATTTTCTGGAACTTGTGCACTGATTTTTTAGCATGTCTAGGAGGGTCTGTGGGAGTGGGACTTTTTAATGAAAATTGGCTCTGGCCCCTTCCCGTCAGTTTTCGGAGTTATTCCATCATTCATACACTCCGTGCTGGGAAGCATTTTTGGAGTCTTCTGCTGGGGCTTTTCCTGATTGTCGGGGCTTTGGTATTACTTTTTCTGCCTCGCAATGAATGCCCTGTCAAGAGGCCAAATGGAACTGGCACTTCCACATGTGCTCCTGTGTTGTGAATGCATGATACAGTATTTTGGTGCACCCTTGCTTCGAGAACTAAAAGAACACTAGTTCTCGTCCTTTCGGCCTGTGTGTCACCCCGTATCCCATTGTCTTCTGTGCACTTTCGAGTGTATGATGGACATATGCCTAGGAACGCAATTGGTTTGGTCACCGGAACTGGACCTACCGGTGAGCCTGTTAACAGCCCACTCATACTGTTGTCCCTTGCGTTTGCCGTTGCTTTTGAACGCATTCTACAAGCCTTCCCAGGATTATTTTCCGCCTAGTGATCAGGATTTTGGCTCGTCTTCTGCAGATCCCGCACTGGCTGCTCCTCCTTCGCCGTCTGCTGAGCAGAATGGATGGGAACACATTTGCTTGATGGATCTGATCCGATGGATGCCTCTGGGAACATCGTCTGCAGTTGCTGGGAACAGCAGTGTTTTGTCTACATCTCAGAACACAAACAATCTGGCAGTTTTGAGTCGCAGGACTATTTTAATTCGCCTTTTCTTTTAATGCAAAATTGCTTTTTAAATTTGTTTTAATACAGCTTTTATATTTTTAATGATTAAGAGGCTTTCACTATGATCTCTGCTATTTAAGAAGCGTGATGATCTTTTAGATTTTAGTAGGGTTTTTATACTTATTGACCCTTATATTTTAGCATTTATCTAGGGATAGCTTTTATCAACTCACGTCCAAGGAGTGGGTGTCATTTGGTCAGGATAGGCCTGGTAAGTAACATCGCCATTTACATGCTCATATTTCTTAAGTTGCCTTCTCTTTTACACACAATGACCTTTGACATACATTTGCGTGACAATGCACGATAACATTCTCTGAATCGGCATTGCTTACATTTCTACTTCATAGGCACACTATCACGACACCTTGAAAATTCAGTACAAGGGATAAAGTTAACTGCACAAATGTCATTATTGTTATTGTCTGGCAGGCAATGACGCTATTCAGCTAGAATAAACAACTGCGGCCTGACTGGGGTTGCAACATGGATTCACATGTGTTATTATATATTCAGAACCACTTCCTTGTTGAAGGGAAAGGAGCATTCAACTGACACTGCGAAGTCACCGCATGTTGGGCTAGCTCAGCTGATTCCTGCTTACAAACATGAGGGCTGTCTAGCTCTACATCAAGACGGACAGCCTGATGACACTTACCCTGCAGATAATGGGGAGTTAGTCCACCCAGCAGGGATCTGGCAGATCACCCACCCAAGGCAAGACTAGGTTAGGGAGCATTAGGTAGGAGTACACTATATACAGTACTTATATGCCCGCATATATTCACTGTTATAGCACACAGGTGGAAACGTTCATCCTATTATTCACTGTTCTCATAATGCTAATTACACTATTCTGTTTCATTCTACTGATTATCGCATCGCACATATTTTATACAGGAATCACAATACTTCAATAAATATTGAAAAGCCTTGCTGAGTATTTTTTGTATATTTCTTTGGGTATACATGAGAGTCCAAATGATAGGGTTCTAGATCGGTTACCACGATTTCCTTGGGGGATCATGGTTGTCATGTTCTGAGGTTGCACATATATTTGTTACCCTTTACTGTTAAGGATCCAGATGGTGCACTAGGGGCTAGCAGGGATACAGGTTAACATATCTGGAGAACATGCACGAAAACAGTCTGGCACAATCCTGAAGTTTATGTTGTCCAACAAATGCACAGTTTTACTGTAGAGGTACAAACCGTACGACACACTGATTCTGGGACGTTAGTCACCAAGCCACAGGAAATTGCAGACACATTTGCATCCTACTATAGGTGCCTGTGCTCCCCAGAAACTGTCCAGGGAACAGACCAGATAAACACCTTTTTAGATGGTATTCGCTTACTGTGCCTCTCAGAAGATGGCAGACAACTGCTTCAGGATGAGATCACCAAGGAGGAGATGGAGCAAGAAATCTCGGATCTACCCTATCACAAAGCTCCAGGTGAAAATAGCTTCCAGGCAGAGTTCTATAAATGGACTAAATCCGAGGTAGATGATCTTCTTCATGAGGCCTTTGCTAAGGCTGATCACTCTAGCTTCCTTGGGTTTACTGTCCAACAGGGCATTGATTTCGGTCCTCCCCAAGCCAGGAAAAGATCCTCTCTTTTGTGGCAGTTATCGTCGCATATCCCTGCTTAATGGAGATGTCAAGATACTGGCAAGCATTCCAGCAACCTGCATTAAGCAAGTCCTCCCCTCTTATATTCACCATTAGCAAGTGGGGTTTGTTCCAGACCGATCATCACACAATCATCTTCATACATTAGCTTATGTGGTCTGGCTAGCAGCAGACCTTACGGATGAAGCCTTGGCATTGTCGTTGAACGACGGGAAAGCGTTTTACAGGAACGAATGGGAATATTTATTTGCCACACTCTGGACATTTGGCCTTGGGGGAAACTTCATCTCCAAGTGAGATGGCTCTACTAGTCCCCCTCACGCAGATCAAATGTGGAGTCTTTCTTTCAGACCCATTCACAGTCCACAGAGGAGCACGTCAAGGTTGCCCACTTTTCCCTCTATTTCTTCTTGCGATGGAGCCTTTAGAGGCGTCAATGCGCCAATCAGATCAGATTACAGCCATTCCTACACCTAGAGGTCCTTTAACATTGTATCTATATGCAGATTACATTTTGCTCACTTTATCGGCCTTACCCACCTCCATTCCCATGGTGTTAGACACCATTGATGCTTTCGGGGCAATATCAGGCTGCAAGGTGAACTGGGGAAAGAGCGAGGCCTTACCGCTGTCGCGGATCACCACCTGTGCCATCACAGCAGGATACCCATTCCAGTGGAAGAATTCCTGCCTCCGCTAACTGGGCAATCTAGTAAACAGGGGCTTGGAGTGTATGGTGGCGGATAACCTGGTCCCATTAATGGATCAAATGTGACTGGACTTCACAAAGTGGTCTCATCGGAGTCTCTTGCTTTCTTTCTGGGGTTGGACCCAGACGGTAAAAATGGTTACCCTTCCCCGAATCATGTGTGTATTAGGCATGCTTCCCCAAATAATAGCCCTCTCGGCTCTCCGTCAGATACATAAGACCATTAAGGACTTCATCTTGGATTCAGCGAGACCTTGCCTGGAAATCTGGAAGCTTATCGCCCACAGATCAGCAGGGAGATTGGGCCTTCCATCTGTGAAACATTACTGCTTAGCTCTACATTTGGCACAAATGGCGTACATGCATCCCCGGATCCAAAACCCTCCATTATGGGTCGTGATTGAACGCAGCCTTCAGGAGGCCCCTTTAGGATTACAGGCTCACTATCTCCTGGTCCTGCTACTGCTGACGTACTTAATCCCATGTTGAAAGCCATGTATGCTGCCTGGATGGGGGCTCACAAGGTCTCATCAGTGGATGCGCATCTTGATGACAAAGGTCACATCTGGAATTTGCATGAGGGCGGCATGCTTGATTTGGGCTCTTGGCACAGAGCTGGGATCCTGAATCTTATGCACCTGATCTCTGGTGGTGAACTCAAGACCTGTGAGATGCTACAGGACAAATTTGACTTGTCGCATACCCAACAATGGCGATATGCACATTGTCTTTGACTGTTGAACTGATTAGGTCCCCAACCCTGGATTATCCCATTCCACAGGGCTCTCTTACCTCAATACTTGGGGCCAGTTTAAAGGAGTGATGTCTGGATTCTACAACCTCCTGATTCGCCATCTTTACTCCCAAACGCATTTGACGAGCCCCAGGACGACCTGGCAGGCTTGTCTACAGGTGGAATGTGATGAGGAAGAATGGACAGAACTTTTTGAGGCCCTAGAACGAGGAGATGGTGAGGCATGGATGAAGCCCAGTTTTGTTTTTTTTTAAGATCCTTCAGGGCAAGCATTTGAAACCTCACAACGGATTCAGGCTTGCTCCCTCACTCTGCCTGTTGGCGATGTGATCATGTACCATGTGATATTGTTCATATCTTACTGGACTGTCCCACAATACACCACTTTTGGACGGCAGTAGGGTCTACACTCCAGGAACCTATGGATTTACCCACACCACTTTTACAACCTCTAATTCTCCTTCATGACTTATCGGATATTCCGGAGCTGATCCACCATGTACGTCGCTTGCTTGTCACTGCCCTTACAATTGCCAAAATCTGTATTTTACGGCATTGGTGTTCTCCACAATTGCTGTTACATGAGCAATGGTTCACAGAGATGTAGAAGACCCGTGTCCTATGAAATGGTCATTTACAACTTAATGAACGAAGCAGATATTTTTCTTTTTATATGGTACCCCTTTTACAGGACACTCCACCCACCCCTTAATTCGCATGGATTCTGAAGTCTTCCTTATTAATATTATTGCGCCTTTCTCTTCACAACTGTATTATACTTGGACTTTACCCAACTGGTTTATCTCCCCTGTTTTGTAGTTCTGTCTTTTCCTCCCTTCTTCTCTCTGTCTTTCTTCCTTTCCTCTCCTTATTTTCTTCCTTCTATAGCTTATTTTCTCTCACCCTTTATCCCTTTTTCCATCTTTTCTTAAATATTTTATATAAATATTGTTTGTTATTAGTGCTTGTATCACAATTACCATCTGTATCTCAATATGGGAATAAGCTGGACTTACATGTCACTTTATTTGTTATTGCTCAATTCTTAATTTGTATTAATAAAATAATTGTTAAACAAAAAAAGAAGAGAAAATGCCTCTGACACTCCTTGTTGAGGAACCAGCAACAAAAAAAATGTGGCAATCAACATATTTTTACAATATGTGACTGAGACCCAATCACAGCTCAGTTGGAGCATCTGTTGTACTTGGACCCATCTAATGCAATTAGTACTGGGCATTCAATAAGCACACAATCTGAGGTGCAGTTAACAAATCACTCAAGCTGATGCTACGTTCATGCACGACAGTGCACTGAAGCAGAAATTCACACACTAAAAGAGCTCTTGTGCCTTATATCATCACAAGTGCGAAATAGACAGAGATGAAAACATTAAAACATATGTTGGGGTCCAAAATCTGGTATCAGAAAGAAACCGTCTACCTTCCCCTTGAATTCCCTCAAAAGAGCTGTGCCACAATCCACCTGTTCAAATAGCAGTGCACTCAGGACTACAAAAACATTAAAGCACAGCTCTGGTTGTAACAGGACAAATGCAAAAAGAACAAATGTTGAAGAGAATGCTGCACAGTGTCAAATATTCACCCCAGTACAGAGATCTGGGCCTAAATCCATCTTTTTTTGCTCCCCATGCCATTCCAGTTCAGACCCAGCCATATGCAAATCAGTCTTGACCCTGTTCCCCATGGGAACAGTCCAGCCCGAACTGCCTATGGCGAAGTGAGCTGAAGAACGATGATGGATTCAACCCAGATCTGAGACTGGGGTTGAGTGTCTGAAAAGTTTCAGCACTCCGTCCATCATCTCCTTGTGTTTGCTGGTTGTAACAGGAGGCAGAGCGTACAAGGAAAAGTGGACTATACTCCAATGCAAGGGATGAGGAGATTAAATAAATTGCATGTTACAAACTCAGTACTATTGGGAAGCCTAGCAGCACTCTTCATCATGGTGTTAATACCAGCCCGTGCCAATGTAAACATTAGTATGATTACCATCTGCAAGCACATATTACTTGCAGACATAGTGAAATCCAGCACCCATAACCTCCACAGCACAACAAGGAGACTATCTAATTGTCCATCACGCCAAACAGGAAGCTCGCCCTTTAGCAGGGAAATTAACTCAACAGCCTGCTTCACAGTGGGTAAAACAGGGAAGATTAAATAGACCTTTCAGCACAGTTAATCTCCCTTGACATAATCAGCATGCCAATGGTCCTCATTTTGCTTCAACAGAGTTGTCTTGTGCAGGCAAGTAGCGACGGAAAGTTGAAGGAAATTATAGCAAAGAAGCATTAGCGGGATGAATGGACCTCAAAGACTCACAACTGCCACCACAGCAGCCAAATCAGTAAAAACAAATGTGTCTTGTGCCACAGAAGTTTCAACATGGTAATGTGAAGCATTGGATATTCACCACCTTCTTCCAAAGAGCCTGTTAGTTTGCATCAAAGTATTTTCCAGCTTTCTGCACAACAATCATGTTTTCGGGGTAAAAATTGCTGAGGTCATGGGGGCATGGCCTCAAGCAGATGGAGTAAGCAGCAACAATCGGAGCTCCGTCCGGCCAAGCTCCCTCTAGTGCCATCCTGATGCCATAAATTGATCCAGGGAATCCTGATCGCTGGAGTGAAAACTGGGGAAGATTACAGGTGGCATCGACTCCCTACCGTCGGGCGACAGGGGAGCCGTGAAGATGCACTCCAAGATGGTGGCGCCTCAACATCACGGAGCCGAGGAAGAGCTACGATCATGAACTGCCGTGCCATGGGACTGATCCGGCAAGTAGGGCTCTTGCCCGCAGAGCTTCCCTAGGGTGGCCCTGAGACTCAACACTACCCCAACGGCCCCTAACTGTTGCAGACTGTAACTAGTGGAGGAGACGGCCTGGCACTGACTGGTCGGCAGCGTGGCACACCAGAGGCCCCCACAGATACTAGTGGCATGGTTGGCGAAAAGGGTGCTGCACCTTCGCTTTTCCCCCACACAATATGCCCCGGGGCTGATGAGCACCTGTGGAGTGGGGCGGGGGCCACTGAAGAAGCCATTCCGATCGGCTTTAGGAAGCTGAAAAGGCCCGAGGAGCCAGAGTAGGCCTGAGGACCCAGAACTTTGTGGCCTAGGGCTGGGTCGGAAGTGGGGGGTGGCCCGCCTGCCATGGCTGCCCTGGAGGCACTGCGGGGGTGAATCGGTGGCCTCTATGCATGCCATGAATCATTGGCCTGCTGGATCGGCTGGCGGAGGGTGCTTGATGGCGATTTAGAGCGGACGACCTTGTGTACTGCTGCATAGGCTCGACGAGCATCCCTCTCGCGCGGGGGTGTGGATGCGCCGGATCTTGTCCCTGTGAGGCACCTCCCTGTTGTAAATAAAAAGATATTATTTTTAAGAATAATGTCTACGCAGTCTATAATAAAGGTAGCATGGGGGGAAAGATCTCCTTCACCATCACTCAACAAGTCTTTGATCATTAAAATTGTGTCGTCTTGGGGGATATTAGAATACAAGGCTTCAATATCTAGTGTTACAAGCCATTGTGAGTCTTGATCAAAACTAAGGTTCTCTATTTTTTAATCATTGAAGTTGTATCTTTGATGTATGCTTTTTGTTGAATAACTAATGGTTGAAGAAATACATCAACATATTTACTCAAGGGCTCTGTAAGGGAATCTATACTCGACACAATAGGTCTCATTGGTGGATCGTCCATATTCTTATGTACTTTGGGTAATCCATACAGGGCGGGAATTACCGGATGTATGTTATTGAGGAAATTATATTCCTCTTGACAAATTATATTGTCTTCTTTTGCTAACCCGGAAGTCGTTGATGTCGGAGCAGGGAGGCCGTAGGAACTTCATGAGAGTTTATCCTCCAAACCGCGAAGAAGATAAATAGCAACACTATCAGTTCTTTCTCCGTCTAATTTTAAAAAATTCGGTTTAAAGACAATCAGTGGTATTTTTATCTGATACTGTTGTTGATCAACTATCGCTGGTCTAAGAAAATATAATTTTTCTATTCATCGGTGGCTCCACACAACGCAACTATTAATTATGAATACCATATAAAAGGTATCCTTCCAGTTCAATTATATCACGATCGAAGGCTTTATGCCTAGTTAAGCATCAAGGAATCGCCTAGCTCTAGTTAGAAAACTCTGTCCTGAAGAAGGTGTTTGTATCAAGATACACCGAAACGCTGCGTCGACTTTTTTGTGTAGTTTTCGTTAAGACTTTGCACCTTGACATTGATTATTATATTTAACATTATGTTTTTATGCTTTGTACATTCAATTCATGAAATGTTTTTAACAAAAATTTTAAATAACGATTTTGAATAAATTGGATATCTTGAATTTTACTCATTTTATTGGTGTGGATTTTGTATTGATTGAATGTGTATATATGTAATGAGTTATGCTACTGGAGTTTTTGATACAACACATGATCCGGACAACCACATTAGGGACTGTTTTTTTGTTTCTTGTAGTTACCCCGTCCCTATTATCATACTTACAGGGTTTCTCCCTTTCTTGTGCCTCACACTCCAAGACATTCTCTAGGTCATAATGACCTCTCAGGAGGCATTGGAAACCAAAATAGATGCCCTGGGAGCAGATTTGGGCCACTACGAGATGATCACCGATGCTTGGCAGAGGAGGTCACCATGACCCAACGAGACCTGGCAGATATACCGCCTTGCCTTACATCAGCTATGGAGACCAAGATTTGCACGCTTGAATTTAGGGCTGAAGACGTTGAAAATCGGTCATACCGAAATAACATATGGCTAGTGGGCCTGCCTGAGAAAATTGAACGTACCACCATGATGATGGCCTACCAGGAGACGTGGCTTCGAGAGGAAGTGGCACTGGAGGGCCTCTCTTTGTTCTTTGCCCTGGAGCAGGCCCAAGGAGTGCTGGCCAGACCGCTACTTCCGGGGCCTCCCTACGGCCAGTCATGGCCTGCCTCCTATACTACAAGGATAACAACCACATCCTGGCACAGGCTCACCGCAAGGGCGAGATTTCAATCGAGAACAGTGTGGTGAAGATCTTCCAGGATTTCTCACAAGAGGTGCATAGGTTCTCGTTCTAGGAAGCTAAGGGCAGACTTCAGCAAATGGGACTTTCCTAAGCAATGTTGTGCCCGGCTCAGCTCAGAGTGGTAATGCCAGATGGCAAAAGATTCTTCCAAACTCTGCAAGAGGTTTGGAGCTGGATTGACCAGCAGCCTCAGCCGGGGCCCCCCAACTCAAGCATCCACGACAGGTCCACTCAAGAAGCAGAATCATGACTTGGAGCTCCACTACCCCCTTACAGGCTGAAGTACTACTGTTAATACCGGTGAATACGACGCCAATGTACGTCATAATATATGCACATCTAACAATGTCAGTACCAGTAAATACAATGTCAATGTGCGCCATAATGCATGTACACTTAACAGTGTCAATACAGGTAAATACAAAGTCGATGTATGCCATGACAAATGTATGCATAATAATGAGAATGTCAGTAAATGTAATACCATTGACCGCCATATTATATATACACGTAGCATCAAACTCGTATCATTGCTGTCAACTCCACCCAAGATGACCTCCGCGTCATCCCAGAGTCAAAGATACGTGGTCAGACAGGCCCTGTGACCCAAGCCTACCGATTGATAGGTCACAGGTGGGGTTAGATTTAGCCAGAAGACAAACATGCTAACAGGGAAAACCCAGATGGTCCCACAGATAGACATCTACAGCACAAAAGATCCGAGGAGATTGGGCCCAATAAAGCATGTTTGGCCAAAAGGGTGCGCGGTCCCAAAATACCACAAAGTCAGATGCCACATGTAGTTAAGAACACTCAGCCAATCAGAACACAGCACACACACTACACACAGTGATCACGAGCTCCCCAGGCTGGACATCTGGACACATACATGCTGGCCCACATCAAGTCCCACGAAGTCGAGAGTTACCTGTTCCCCCAGATGGTTGAATTTATGGTCCATGACTAGGCCCGGATTTACGTGCTCTCCAAGAATGTGTAATCAGTTTATTGTACTTCAAAAACTGTATAAAATACCAGCCACAACCTCTGTACATCGAGACAGTCTTCAGACAAGACCCCCTTTGATTCTCTCCCAGCCGCTGCATTTAATGAAACCAACTTATTTCTGTTTTGCCAAACGCCTCTTGCTTTTTAATTTTTTCAAGGTAAATTTATTATCGAGCAACACAACGTGAGAGACAGAATGCAATGACGGCAGCAGCATCGCAGGGCGGCAGCGGGACAGGGCCCCTGTTGCCTGAGGGGGATGGAGCTGCACGAGATTCGGACTCCAAATGCAGTTCCAGTCTCTGAGGGCTCTAGTCTGGAGCTGCCCAAGGTGACCCAAGGGACATCAGATGAAATCCTATGAAGCCCTTGGACATGTCGGTAACATTTAGGGGGACTTATTTTGTGGGACTATAATCCTTTATCAAGGGAGAGTGCGAGTCCAGCTCAATTTCCTCCACTGGGTCGGGGGCGGAGATCATACGTACTACACTAGATGGGGAAGCCAGAAAGCTCAAAGTAACACAAGAAGGGAGTGAAGAGGTAATGCTCAAAAGAGCAGAAGAGGTGGATACGTCCTCCTCAAGTTATATTGTCAAAAAACAAAGGGATCCACCCTTATCGGAAAGTTTAGAAGTGTTCCTCCAGACTACGTGTCTCTCCTACAATGGTGGAAAGCACACAGCTTTGTTTAAATACCCCTCACCCACCAAAAGGACCCTTGGTGGCATGCTTCATCATCGGGGTCTTCCCGCCCCGCGACGGGGCGTGCTAAGACCTGTAGGAAGGTGGAATCTGACTGCATGGTTACCCCCATTTGTTTTCTGGTGTTTTGCTGGTTTTGGACTAGTCTGACTGGGATCCTGCTATTCAGGACCCCAGTCTATCTGCATTCTCCCTAAATTGGTTGTGTTATGTACTTTAGGTACACCACAGATTGGATTCTGGGGTGCCCTTATAAGTCCCTAGTATATGGTATACTATGTACCCAGGGCATAGGTACCCCAGAGGCCTCCCAGGGGCTTCAGCATGTATTGTGCCACCCCTGAGAGACCATTCAAAATGGCACCACAGGTCTGCTACTGCAGCCTGTGTAAGGTGGTGCATGCACCCCTTACTTAGATATAGGTTCACTATATCTATCCTAAATCACTGCACATATAAACCTATCAGTCACACCCCTATGGCAGGCCTTATCAATCCTGAAGGCAGGGTGCTGGGTTTTATGTGAGAGGGTGCCCATGCATGAGCAGAGCCCCTCTGCAGCCTTCGGAACCTCTTTTCCGGGTTGTCTGTGATGCAGCCAACCATATATACTTAAGTGCATTATAACCTTGCGGTAAATGCTAACTTTAAAACGGCTGCATGGAAACATGTCATGTTTGGTGTCAAACACCTTGGAATCATACCTCCACACCAGTAACTGGTGTGGGAGGTATGATTCCACCCTCTAGAGGGAGAAATATGACAACACCGGTACACCAGGTACCAGCTTTCTTGACCCTGGCATCACAAAATGGATGCTGCCAGCCACAGACACGAGTCTGCCCTCCTGCTGCTGGACGAAACTCCGGCAGAGGAAGGCTTGACAATAGGTTTCCTGTCACAGGGAGGTGTGACCACCTCCCAGACAGGCTTTAGTGTATTGGGGCTGGGTGGGTGCAGTCTCAGAGCGCTTTGATGTCTGCACTGGGGGCACATTTGGTGTCCCTGTGCATAGTCCAGCTCAAACCGGTTGCAGGAGCCATTTGCTCCTGCTCTGGCGCGAAACTGGACATGGGTGTAGCCACCCCTCTGTCCTGACCCTCCCATAGGTGGGTCCCCAGAGTTTGTCCCACCCCTTCCTTGGGTATAAAGTAGGAACCCCTGACTACAGGACTTTAGATTTTACCTGGACTAAACTCTGCTACAGAAACCAAGTACTTCGACGATCTGCACAACGCTGAATGACTGAAGAATCTCCCTTGGACTAAAGGAGTTACTCCCCTGCTGAGCAGGCACCTAAACGCATCTGACTGGTTTGCATCTACGAAGCTCCTGAAGGACTCCGAAGATTTCTGCAATACAGGAGGTGGGTTCCCGTGGTCTCTGAGGTTGATCTGCGCTCTCAGCAATTCTGAGGCCCGTATCCCTCGTGGGGACCGTGCAACTCGAACCCCTGGGCACCGTGTACATTTGCAGCAGCATATGCTTTTTGGCAACCCCTGAGGCTGTGCTTTGGGCTACTTGTAGTCCTGACCCCGAGCAGTAATTCCACTGAAGATTTCCGGCCTACACTCTTCGAGTGTTCAGTGGGCTGGCATTTGGTGATTCAGCTCGAGGTCCCTTCGCGATCCCTGGTCCGTTGGCCTGTGGGTCCCTGTGAAGGTAACTTTGACTTTCCGTGGGCTTCCCTGGTTGCTCCAGATGTGCCCTGACCCTCCGTAGCGTGGAGAGTCCCCAGGACCTTGCTGGTCCTCACAGAAGCATCTTTCCTCTGACCGCGTGGTTTGCAGTTGCCAAGGCTTGTTGGTGTTCAATCCGGACACTGACCCCCCCAGCACTCGACATCCTTCGTGGGACAGCTCACCTCCGGACTTTGGTCGTCGTAGACGTCTCCTGGTCCCCGTGGCTGCAGAGTCAAGCTTCACCTCTACGCACCTGAAACACCCGACATCGGTGGGCATTCGTCCATCTGGCCCCTGGTCACTATGAAGTGACCCAGACTCTGTCCCCTCTGCTTTCAGGTTCGTCTCAGCTCCGATCCAGGCTTGGATCACACTGGACACTTTTCATCTTCCCGGCAGCAGCACTTTTCCGCAACACGCCATTGAAAACGACGAAGGTTTCCGACATCACTTGACCCCTATCCACCCGGCTCCTCTGGGATAGGTAACACGGGTACCTCGGCACTCTCAAGGGTGCTGGCCTTAGAACCTTCTATGTTTAGCTGGGTTTGCTTAAAGTCCTCTCCGAAGTGTCCTTAATCTTTAAATTTCCAACCGCGCCTTTCCCATAGAGTTGTACGGAGCTCGCGCCTGTGTTCACACACTGCACCCGTCCTCCGTGGGTCCCCTGTGTCACTACTTTGGGTGGTCCCTTGGGGTCCCAGCGATTCTACGTGCTCTAGGCACTGTGTCTAGTCAAGTTGTGGTTCTTATACCACTTCCTTAGTATATGGTTTGGTCCCCCCCTGGAGCAAACTGTGTATTGTGCTATTTACTGTCGTTCTAGTGATTTACTATTGTGTGCTTTGTTCTCTAATCTCAGAAAGAGGTTAGTAGAGAGTGTTTAGTAATAAATACATATATTTGATATATATACCTTGTGTGGTTCTCCTTTCATTTGGTCATTCAGGAGGTTATATAATGGTAAAACAAGCTGCTTTACATTCCTTCGAGACTTAGCCTGAAGGCTGCTCTCCATAGCTACCACTAGGATAGCTTTCAATAAAGGTTGTCTTTAACCTAATCATCAATAAGGGTCGTTTGGACTGGTGCAAGGTGCCCACTATAATTAGTGGACAGCATATACCAGGCCAACTTCTCACACGACCTACGACTACGTGGGAGCACTGGTTATGAAAAACAATACTATGTGTGGTGTAGGAGTGTGAGTGGAAGGGTCAGAAGTGAGTGAATGGTGAAAAACGTTAATGTTCCTTTGAGCTGGTATCGTTAAAAGTGGGGAATGAGATGGAGATACTATGCTTTAATGAGCAGTGTCTCCTGTGTCGACATGTTTCGAAGCCCTCCCCTGGCTTCTCATCAGGACCTAGAAGAGATCTCTTCTACACTCAAATCAAAACAACTGTGTATTTACATATAATCCTAACTAAGTGGTGCACATAAATTTAACATGCACAGTATACTATACCCCAGTAGGTATATTGCTGAATGGGTTTCTTATAATCGCCCAGATAATGCCCCATGAGCCTTCAAAACGGGAGGGAAGGGGTACCTATAGTCACACAAATATCAAGGTTACCTCCTCACCAGGACCCTGCCTCGCCGCGGCTCCGTGGAACCGCGGCGAGGCAGTGTCCTGGTGAGGAGGTAACCTTGATATTTGTGTGACTATAGGTAAAAGACGTGCAGAGGTGTGCGAGGCGCAATGATTGACATGCACAGTAGAAGTCGACCCCCACGACCTATAAATTAATTTCCTGGTACATCCGAGGTATGCATACTATGTCCAAGAGATATAAAGTGTTTTCCTACTTGAACAGAAGGGGCATTCAAATAGCGCTCTTGCAGTAAACACACCTTACTGCTAAGGAAGGACTTGCGTTACGGGCGCCGATGGAGATGCTAGGTATATTACACACCTTACTCGGTCTATGCAAGGGGCGCGCTGGTGTGGATTTTGGTGGGGGTACAATTCCAATACACGGGTGACTTAATAGACCCGGAGGGCAGATATGTGGTAGTGACGGGCCGACTGGATGGCCGCTATGTGGTGATAGTGAATATATATGCACCCAATGTCGACCAGAGTGCTTTCCTGATGAGCCCATCAGGTTTCCTGGCCCCGTACTGGATTCACCCAACCTTAGTGGGGGCGGGGGATGGATAGATCTCATCTTCCATTGCGTGACTCCCAGACCTTCGGAGCAGCCCACGCTTTTGAAAGCTGGCAGAATAAATTGGGGTTCATTAACTCCTGGAAGCAGACACACCCACAGGTTAGGGACTACTTTTTTCTAAAGGCTATACGAGCTTCACATCCACCTGGACATATTCCTCTGCACCCCTGATATGCATAGCCTGGTGTATTCCACTGAGTACTTAGCCCGCACAATCTCAGACCATAACTCTATACTCTTGCACCTGAGGTAGACCCAACCCAGACCCTGCATCCCACTGTGGAACCTGAAACCTGAGTCCTTAGAGGATCAGGTGTTTCAGGAGGAAATTAGGGGTAACATAACTCAATACTTTGAGGACAATACTGGCACAGCCTTCTCTCCCCCGGTGGAGTGGGATGCCTTCAAGGCTGTTAGAAAAGGGGGTCTCTAATTGGTAAGGGCTTGCACCTTTGTGCAAGTAGGGACCCTTCTTCCTAGTCAGGGCAAGGGAGTTACACTCCTAAAAGAACCCCTGCTCACCCCCTTGGTAGCTTGGCACGAGTAGTCAGGCTTATTTTAGAGGCAGCGTGTAAAGCATTTACACATTACCAACAGTAATACAGTGAAAACACTACAAAAGGACACCACACCAGTTTTAGAAAAATATCCAATATTTTAAATACTTAAAACAAGACCAAAACGATAGAAATCCACAATACAGTGCTTAAAAAGGTATACTTTTCAAGAATACTTGAAAAACACAGTTCGTACGAGTCGGTAGCTCCGTCCGGGGTTACCGCGATGCTGAAAACAACAGAGTCTAACAGTTCCAGCTGACCGCGTCGGTACGGGCCAGCGAAAGCGTGAACAGACTCCGTAACAGTACCTTTCTCGTTGTGGCTGACACGTTGGTGCGAGCCGGTCGTGGCAACTGTTGCGGTTGCGTTGCAAAATGGAAGCGGTGCAGGGTGCTGTGTCCTCTCGATGCGGTGCAGGAAGCCACTCGGTGATTGTTAGACCTGGCATCCTTGGCGTAGTTTCCCCTGACTTTTTGCCTCTACCTCCTGTATTTTTGACACTTTGCTGGAATTCGTTTTTGCTGGTTTAGATGCTTTGGGCACTTTGCCACTGCTGATCAGTGCCAAAGTGCAAGTGCTCCCTGGTTAATTTGCTATTGTGATTGGCTATCCATGATTGGTATATTTGCTTTACCAATAAGTCCCTAGTAAAGTGCACTAAGTGTGCCAGGGCTGGTGATTCAAATGCTACTAGTGGGCCTGCAGCACTGATTGTGCCACCCACATGAGTAGCCCTAAGATGATGTCTCAGGCCTGCCACTGCAGTGCCTGTACGCAGTTTGTGAACTGCCACTCTGGTCGAATTTCAACCTGGGCAGAAGGTGTGGGTGATGGCGCCAGTGGAGCCTTGTGCGCTCCAAGACAAGTGGACTGGGCCATATGAGGTGGTGGAGCGCAAGAGCGATGTAACCTATCTGGTTGACTTGCAGTCTCCCAGGAACCCTTTGAGGGTCCTGCATGTGAACCGCCTCAAGCCACACTTTGAGAGGTCTGATGTGACAATGCTCCTTGCCACAGATGATGGGATGGAGGAGGAAAGTGACCCTCTTCCTGACCTCCTGTCAGCAGAGGAGCAAGATGGGTCAGTGGATGGGGTAAACCTCTCTCCCACACTGACCCCAGAACAGCAGATGGACTGTCGCCATGTGTTGGGTCAGTTCGCCTCCTGTTCTCCCTGACACCAGGAGTCACCAATTGGTGCGTCCATGATGTGGACACTGGGGACAGCCTACCTGTGAAGCAGAAATTTTACAGGGTAGCTGACAAGGTCAGGGCCAGCATCAAGGAAGAAGTTTCCAAGATGTTGGCGCTAGGGGTGATTGATTCATCAAGCAGCCCGTGGTCTAGCCCAGTGGTCTTAGTGCCAAAAGCTGCTGCACCCGGTGCCACGCCAGAACTCAGGTTTTGGGTGGACTACCGTGGGCTCAATGCAGTCACCAAGACTGACGCACACCCCATCCCCAGAGCTGATGAGCTCGTGGATCGGCTAGGCACTGCCCAGTACCTCAGTACGTTTGATTTGACTTCTGGGTACTGGCAGATTGCCTTAACTGAGGGGGCCAAGGAGAGGTCAGCGTTTTCAACGCCAGAGGGGCACTTCCAGTTCCGTGTCATGCCCTTTGGGTTGAAGAACGCCCCTGCCACGTTCCAGAGACTGGTCAACCAGGTACTGTCCGGGCTGGAGGAATTCAGCGCCGCATACCTGGATGACATTGCTGTGTTCAGCTCCAGTTGTGAAGAACATTTGCAACACCTCTGTGAAGTGTTGAAGGCTCTGCAAAGGGCAGGCCTTACTATCAAGGCCAGTAAGTGCCAGATAGGGCAGGGATCTGTGGTGTATTTGGGACACCAGGTAGGGGCGGCCAGGTGGCGCCCCTCCAAGCGAAGATTGATACCATTCTGGCTTGGGAGCCCCCAAGACCCAGACAGAGGTGAGAGCCTTTTTAGGACTCACCGGGTATTATCGCCCGATTTGTCAAGGGATATGGCACCATTGTTGCTCCCTTGACAGAGCTGACTTCAAGGAAGCAGCCCAGGAAGGTGATCTGGACCGATGCCTGCCAGACTGCGTTTGATGCCCTGAAAGCTGCCATGTGCACGGCACCCGTGCTCAAGGCGCCTGATTTCTCCAGAGAGTTTGTGGTGCAGACAGATGCTTCAGAGCATGGAGTGGGAGCAGTACTCTCACAACTGAACGACGAGGGCTTGGACCAACCCGTAGCTTTCCTTAGCAGGAGACTACTTCCCAGGGCACAGAGGTGGAGTGCAATTGAAAGGGAAGCTTTTGCTGTGGTCTGGGCACTGAAGAAGCTAAGGCCCTACTTGTTTGGGACTCACTTCCGAGTTCAGACAGACCACAGGCCACTCAGATGGTTAATGCAGATGAGGGGTGAGAACCCAAAACTGTTGAGGTGGTCCATCTCCCTACAGGGAATGGACTTTACGGTGGAACACCGCCCTGGTACAGAACACACCAATGCTGATGGTCTGTCCAGGTTCTTCCGCCTTAGTGATGAGGACTCCCCAGGGGATGGGTAGTTCTTCCCACTTTTCAGCTGGAGGGGACACGTGTTAGACCTGGCATCCTTGGCGTGGTTTCCCCTGACTTTTGCCTCTACCTCCTGTATTTTTGACACTTTGCTGGAATTCGTTTTTGCTGGTTTAGATGCTTTGGGCACTTTGCCACTGCTGATCAGTGCCAAAGTGCAAGTGCTCCCTGGTTAAATTGTTATTGTGATTGGCTATCCATGATTGGTATATTTGCTTTACCAATAAGTCCCTAGTAAAGTGCACTAAGTGTGCCAGGGCTGGCGATTCAAATGCTACTAGTAGGCCTGCAGCACTGATTGTGCCACCCACATGAGTAGCCCTAAGATGATGTCTCAGGCCTGCCACTGCAGTGCCTGTACGCAGTTTGTGAACTGCCATGTTGTCCTGGCCAGTGTACACACTTGCCAGGCCTAACCCTTCCCTTTTCTTACACATTGGACACCCCTATGGTAGGCCCAAGGTACCCCCCTGGGCAGGGTGCAGTGTATGTGAAAGGTAGGACATGTACTAGTGTGGGTAACATGTCCTGATAGTGAAATACTGCCAATTTCGTTTTTCACTATTGAAAGGCTATCTTGCCCATAGGTTAACATGGGGAATGCTGTGTAACATGGTTACCTGCATATCGTCCCATAGCAGCAAGATAGAAAGTTGGAATCTGGTACCCCTGAACTCAGAATTTAATTACACATCTTTTAGTGAAGATGGTTTTTAAATTCTAAGTTTGGAAATAGCACTTTTAGAAAGTGGCTATTTTCTTGTTCAATCTTTCTGTGTGCCTCTGCCTGTTTGTGAATTGACCGTCTGGTTTGTGAGTGACAGGGGCTGGGGGTGGCTGCAGGAGGCTGGGTGAGTCAGCACTAGGCTGAATAGACCTATCTACATGTAGAGTGGTGGGAGGAGTTGCACCTGGGTCTGAATAGGGCTGTGCCTACCTTCCACAATGCTGGCTCCACCTCCTGCGGTGTGTCTGATGACCCTGGCCCACACTCACAAAGGAAGGAGAGGTGCCCTGGCAGAATGCACCCTGAACTGGTTTGGACTGGGTCCAGGACCCCACACACATGAAGAACAAAGACTTTTGGGGTATAAATACTAGAGCTGAAACCCCTGAATTTTAGACTACTTTTACCATCAAGAGGAATCTCTGCCAAGAAGATCAGCTGAAGAGACTGAGAAGGAAGACTGCCCTTGCTGTGTGTTCTGGGGCTGACCTGCAGTTTGCTGTGTCCACTGAGGAAGAGGAAAGGGGACTTTGCTGTGTGCTGTGTTCCCCCCCACCTGCTTGAAGAAAGGACTTTGCTGTGTGCTGTGTCCTGAAAGGAAAAGTCTCCAAGGGCCTGAGTAGAGCTGGCCTCCTGTTGAAAACTCAGGGATACAAAAGTTTTGCCAACCTCCTGTAACTCGCCCTGCACCGTGCTCCGCTGTTTCTGCTGTCTCTGGGGTTAAATGTGTACCCCCAGGACGTCGCTGGTGCCGCCATAAAGCCTGCTTTGCTCACACGCCTTTTCCGCTCTCCCGAAGCGCCGAGAGCACTGCGTGTGCCACCGCCGCCGGCGGCCCGTGACCGGAGTGAAGTACTGAGGGCCGGTATTTTATCACCACCGGCCCCCGATCCCCAGGATTGCTGCGTGTTATTTTGTTTAAATCACCGCCGCTACTCGAGCTGCCTGCCCGAGGCAGAGTTTGCTGAGGAGAGGAGCTGCATTGTACCCGGAGCGAAGCCGGAGGGTTGCCTAGCGACCGGGACTCCTGCGCCCACGTCATCAAGACGCAGAACAGAAGAAGGAACTCCCGCCTTCACCGAAGCCGTGCCGCAGGAGGAGAAGGGCCCCCGTCTGAGGTTCGCCAGGAGGGAGGCGTCGAAGCGAGAGCAGCCCCAGGTAAACGCTCCCAGCCACGCTGTGTCTGTGCGAGGCCGGGAGCGGGTTGAGAGCCGGCGGGGCTGCGAGTGACTGTGCGGGCGCATGGTGGTTACATAATCTTGAAAGCAGCACTCTCGGTGCTACCAGTGCAGCGGGGGCAACTTTGAAGGACAGCGTCCTTTTATTTTTACAACGTGCAGCGGGGGCAAATTTGAAGGACAGCGTCGTTTTATTTTTACCAAGTGCAGCATTCTTACTACGAGCTGCGGTACCGGGTCCCGCATTCCAAAGAGGGGGAAGTCCGTGGCTCACGAACCGGACAGTGCAGGCGCTCGCAAAGGGATCAGCGCTACTGTCTTGAGATAACCAAGAGGGATAATCTCTGCACCCGTTTCCCTTTAAGAACTGAACTGTTGAGCCCACGTTATTAAGCTAAGAGAAAGACCAAGACTATAAGTTCATTTATTGTTGCTAAAGCATTCCAAAGAACATTTCTAAAGAGATTCCTTATGTATGTTGGATATATGACGTTTTGATCTTGCCTAAATTAGATAAAGATATTTATATTTTTATACATAACCTGTGTGGTGTCCATTTGTGGTGTTTTGCTATATTACTGTGAGTGGTGATGCAAATACTATACACATTGCCTTGGGGATAAGCCTGTCTGCTCGTGCCAAGCTACCAAGGGGGTGAGCAGGGGTTATCAACAGTGTTCCCCCCCCTTACCTTGACTAGAAGCAAGGGTCCCTATTTGGTCAAAGGTACCTACCTCTGCCAACTAGAGACCCCCATTTCTAACATTGGTGGTCAGCGGTGAGCATTTGAACTTGTGTTTGCACTTGACCCACAGTGATTGGTGATATCACTAGTTTAGCGCAGATCACTACGCAACCACATACTGAACTTTTTTGGATTTTGGTTCTATTTTTGCGTAACGCCCAGGAAGCGTCATGTCTCAGAAGGGGAGTGCAGCAAATGAGAAGGCAGAATTGGAATTTCATATTGAGGATCTGTATTCTTACAAAAAGGATGAGCTCAAACAATTTTGCAAAGATTTTGGTTGCGCCATTAGAAGCAGCTCCAGGAAGGAGGAGCTGCAGGAAGCCTTGAAGGTCTGGTGGGAGGCAAAAGAGGCGGAGGAGGCAGATGCTGAAAATGGAGGTGAGAATACAGGAAGGGAGGGTTTTGGATCACACGATCTACCAATGGGCTGGCAGCCACCATTCCAGTAGGGGATTCTCCCCAGAGGAGTTACAAGAGAACCAAAGGATCAGGGAACATGAGCTGGAAGTCATGAGGCTCATGGACAAGGCAGAGGAGAGGGCTCGTGCCTTGGAAGAGGGCAAGAGTGCCCGTGCCTTGGAGGAAAGGAAATTGCTTTTGGCTCATGAATTGAGCATGAGGGAGCTGGACCTGAAGGCCAAACAATTGGAGTCCAGCTCAAATGGTGGCAGCGCACAGCCAGTGCAAGGGGGTAAAGTATACATCCCCAAGGATATAGTGCAGAATTTCCAGAAGGGACAGGATATTTTTGCATGGTTTGAATCATATGAGGTGTCTTTGAGGATGCATGAGGTGCCTGAAAAGAGCACACCCCATCCCCAGAGCTGATGAGCTCGTGGATCGGCTAGGCACTGCCCAGTACCTCAGTACGTTTGATTTGACTTCTGGGTACTGGCAGATTGCCTTAACTGAGGGGGCCAAGGAGAGCTCCCCTCCAACCCTTTCCAGTGGTGAGCACCCCTTTCGAGCGGGTGGGCATCGACATTGTGGGGCCTCTGGAACCCAAGACAGCCTTAGGCAACAAGTTTATCTTGGTCTTGGTGGACCATGCCACCCGGTACCCGGAAGCTGTCCCTCTCCGGACAATCACTGCCCCCGTGGTGGGCCGTGCGTTGATGGGGATCTTTTCCCGTGTGGGGTTCCCCAGAGAGGTGGTCTCCGACCGGGGTACCAACTTCATCTCGAAGTACATGAAGTCTTTGTGGGAGGAGTGTGGGGTAACTTACAAGTTTACCACTCCTTACCATCCTCAAGGGAATGGGTTGGTTGAGAGATTCAACCGAACCCTGAAAGGCATAATAATGGGCCTTGCGGAGCCCATGAGACGAATGTGGGACGTCTACTTAAAATGCCTGTTTGCCTACAGGGAGGTGCCTCAGAAGTCCTTAGGGTTCAGTCCCTTTGAACTCCTGTATGGCCACCCTGTTAGAGGACCTCTCAGTCTGGTGAAGGAGGGTTGGGAGAAATCCCCTGGTAAGACCCCCCAGGATGTGTTCAGCTATGTGCTGGCCTTCCGCAACCAGACTCAGCGCTTCAGGAAACTCGCTCAGGTGAACCTGGAAGCTAGCCAGGAAGAAATGAAAAGATGGTATGACCAGAATGCCACTCTGGTCGAATTTCAACCTGGGCAGAAGGTGTGGGTGATGGCGCCAGTGGAGCCTTGTGCGCTCCAAGACAAGTGGACTGGGCCATATGAGGTGGTGGAGCGCAAGAGCGATGTAACCTATCTGGTTGACTTGCAGTCTCCCAGGAACCCTTTGAGGGTCCTGCATGTGAACCGCCTCAAGCCACACTTTGAGAGGTCTGATGTGACAATGCTCCTTGCCACAGATGATGGGATGGAGGAGGAAAGTGACCCTCTTCCTGACCTCCTGTCAGCAGAGGAGCAAGATGGGTCAGTGGATGGGGTAAACCTCTCTCCCACACTGACCCCAGAACAGCAGATGGACTGTCGCCATGTGTTGGGTCAGTTCGCCTCCCTGTTCTCCCTGACACCAGGAGTCACCAATTGGTGCGTCCATGATGTGGACACTGGGGACAGCCTACCTGTGAAGCAGAAATTTTACAGGGTAGCTGACAAGGTCAGGGCCAGCATCAAGGAAGAAGTTTCCAAGATGTTGGCGCTAGGGGTGATTGATTCCTCAAGCAGCCCGTGGTCTAGCCCAGTGGTCTTAGTGCCAAAAGCTGCTGCACCCGGTGCCACGCCAGAACTCAGGTTTTGGGTGGACTACCGTGGGCTCAATGCAGTCACCAAGACTGACGCACACCCCATCCCCAGAGCTGATGAGCTCGTGGATAGGCTAGGCACTGCCCAGTACCTCAGTACGTTTGATTTGACTTCTGGGTACTGGCAGATTGCCTTAACTGAGGGGGCCAAGGAGAGGTCAGCGTTTTCAACGCCAGAGGGCACTTCCAGTTCCGTGTCATGCCCTTTGGGTTGAAGAACGCCCTGCCACGTTCCAGAGACTGGTCAACCAGGTACTGTCCGGGCTGGAGGAATTCAGCGCCGCATACCTGGATGACATTGCTGTGTTCAGCTCCAGTTGTGAAGAACATTTGCAACACCTCTGTGAAGTGTTGAAGGCTCTGCAAAGGGCAGGCCTTACTATCAAGGCCAGTAAGTGCCAGATAGGGCAGGGATCTGTGGTGTATTTGGGACACCAGGTAGGGGGCGGCCAGGTGGCGCCCCTCCAAGCGAAGATTGATACCATTCTGGCTTGGGAGCCCCCCAAGACCCAGACAGAGGTGAGAGCCTTTTTAGGACTCACCGGGTATTATCGCCGATTTGTCAAGGGATATGGCACCATTGTTGCTCCCTTGACAGAGCTGACTTCAAGGAAGCAGCCCAGGAAGGTGATCTGGACCGATGCCTGCCAGACTGCGTTTGATGCCCTGAAAGCTGCCATGTGCACGGCACCCGTGCTCAAGGCGCCTGATTTCTCCAGAGAGTTTGTGGTGCAGACAGATGCTTCAGAGCATGGAGTGGGAGCAGTACTCTCACAACTGAACGACGAGGGCTTGGACCAACCCGTAGCTTTCCTTAGCAGGAGACTACTTCCCAGGGCACAGAGGTGGAGTGCAATTGAAAGGGAAGCTTTTGCTGTGGTCTGGGCACTGAAGAAGCTAAGGCCCTACTTGTTTGGGACTCACTTCCGGGTTCAGACAGACCACAGGCCACTCAGATGGTTAATGCAGATGAGGGGTGAGAACCCAAAACTGTTGAGGTGGTCCATCTCCCTACAGGGAATGGACTTTACGGTGGAACACCGCCCTGGTACAGAACACACCAATGCTGATGGTCTGTCCAGGTTCTTCCGCCTTAGTGATGAGGACTCCCCAGGGGATGGGTAGTTCTTCCCACTTTTCAGCTGGAGGGGACACGTGTTAGACCTGGCATCCTTGGCGTGGTTTCCCCTGACTTTTTGCCTCTACCTCCTGTATTTTTGACACTTTGCTGGAATTCGTTTTTGCTGGTTTAGATGCTTTGGGCACTTTGCCACTGCTGATCAGTGCCAAAGTGCAAGTGCTCCCTGGTTAAATTGTTATTGTGATTGGCTATCCATGATTGGTATATTTGCTTTACCAATAAGTCCCTAGTAAAGTGCACTAAGTGTGCCAGGGCTGGCGATTCAAATGCTACTAGTGGGCCTGCAGCACTGATTGTGCCACCCACATGAGTAGCCCTAAGATGATGTCTCAGGCCTGCCACTGCAGTGCCTGTACGCAGTTTGTGAACTGCCATGTTGTCCTGGCCAGTGTACACACTTGCCAGGCCTAACCCTTCCCTTTTCTTAAACATTGGACACCCCTATGGTAGGCCCAAGGTACCCCCCTGGGCAGGGTGCAGTGTATGTGAAAGGTAGGACATGTACTAGTGTGGGTAACATGTCCTGATAGTGAAATACTGCCAATTTCGTTTTTCACTATTGAAAGGCTATCTTGCCCATAGGTTAACATGGGGAATGCTGTGTAACATGGTTACCTGCATATCGTCCCATAGCAGCAAGATAGAAAGTTGGAATCTGGTACCCCTGAACTCAGAATTTAATTACACATCTTTTAGTGAAGATGGTTTTAAATTCTAAGTTTGGAAATAGCACTTTTAGAAAGTGGCTATTTTCTTGTTCAATCTTTCTGTGTGCCTCTGCCTGTTTGTGAATTGACCGTCTGGTTTGTGAGTGACAGGGGCTGGGGGTGGCTGCAGGAGGCTGGGTGAGTCAGCACTAGGCTGAATAGACCTATCTACATGTAGAGTGGTGGGAGGAGTTGCACCTGGGTCTGAATAGGGCTGTGCCTACCTTCCACAATGCTGGCTCCACCTCCTGCGGTGTGTCTGATGACCCTGGCCCACACTCACAAAGGAAGGAGAGGTGCCCTGGCAGAATGCACCCTGAACTGGTTTGGACTGGGTCCAGGACCCCACACACATGAAGAACAAAGACTTTTGGGGTATAAATACTAGAGCTGAAACCCCTGAATTTTAGACTACTTTTACCATCAAGAGGAATCTCTGCCAAAGAAGATCAGCTGAAGAGACTGAGAAGGAAGACTGCCCTTGCTGTGTGTTCTGGGGCTGACCTGCAGTTTGCTGTGTCCACTGAGGAAGAGGAAAGGGGACTTTGCTGTGTGCTGTGTTCCCCCCCACCTGCTTGAAGAAAGGACTTTGCTGTGTGCTGTGTCCTGAAAGGAAAAGTCTCCAAGGGCCTGAGTAGAGCTGGCCTCCTGTTGAAAACTCAGGGATACAAAAGTTTTGCCAACCTCCTGTAATTCGCCCTGCACCGTGCTCCGCTGTTTCTGCTGTCTCTGGGGTTAACTGTGTACCCCCAGGACGTCGCTGGTGCCGCCGTAAAGCCTGCCGTGCTCACACCCCTTTTCCGCTCTCCCGAAGCGCCGAGAGCACTGCGTGTGTCACCGCCGCCGGCCCGTGACCGGAGTGAAGTACTGAGGGCCGGTATTTTATCACCACCGGCCCCCGATCCCCAGGATTGCTGCGTGTTATTTTTTTTAAATCACCGCCGCTACTCGAGCTGCCTGCCCGAGGCCGGGTTCGCTGAGGAGAGGAGCTGCGTTGTACCCGGAGCGAAGCCGGAGGGTTGCCTAGCGACCGGGACTTCTGCGCCCACGTCATCAAGACGCAGAACAGAAGAAGGAAGTCCCGCCTTCACTGAAGCCGTGCCGCAGGAGGAGAAGGGCCCCCGTCTGAGGTTCGCCAGGAGGGAGGCGTCGACGCGAGAGCAGCCCCAGGTAAACGCTCCCAGCCGCGCTGTGTCTGTGCGAGGCCGGGAGGCGGGGGCTGCGAGTGACTGTGCGGGCGCACGGTGGTTACATAATCTTGAAAGCAGCACTCTCTGTGCTACCAGTGCAGCGGGGGCAACTTTGAAGGACAGCGTCCTTTTATTTTTACAACGTGCAGCGGGGGCAATTGTGAAGGACAGTGTCCTTTTATTTTTACAACGTGCAGCGGGGGCATATTTGAAGGACAGCGTCCTTTTATTTTTACCAAGTGCAGCATTCTTAGTACGAGTTGCGGTACCGGGGCCCGCATTCCAAAGAGGGGGAAGTCCGTGGCTCACGAACCGGACAGTGCAGGCGCTCGCAAAGGGATCAGCGCTACTGTCTTGAGATAACCAAGAGGGATAATCTCTGCACCCGTTTCCCTTTAAAAACTGAATTGTTGAGCCCACGTTATTAAGCTAAGAGAAAGACCAAGACTATAAGTTCATTTATTGTTGAAAAAGCATTCCAAAGAACATTTCTAAAGAGATTCCTTATGTATGTTGGATATATGACGTTTTGATCTTGCCTAAATTAGATAAAGATATTTATATTTTTATACATAACCTGTGTGGTGTCCATTTGTGGTGTTTTGCTATATTACTGTGAGTGGTGATGCAAATACTTTACACATTGCCTTGGGGATAAGCCTGTCTGCTCGTGCCAAGCTACCAAGGGGGTGAGCAGGGGTTATCAACTGTGTCTTTCCCCCTTACACTGACGAGAAGCAAGGGTCCCTATTTGGACAAAGGTACCTACCTCTGCCAACTAGAGACCCCATTTCTAAAAGTGATGATCGTCCAGACGGCGTCGGTGAGACCAAGGCTTACGGAGCAGGGCGAGACGGTGCAGGCAGGTTGTGGTGCAGGCGACAGAGCCGGTTAGCGGGAGCTGGCGTCGGTCGGCCCAGACAGCTGTGTTGGACGAGGGGGTGCGTCGTGAAACTTACAAGCGTTGCCCTCAGCCACGATGCGGTCACAGGTGTCGAAGTCAGCAGCAGCGACGGCGTCGGTGAGACCAGGATGGCGAAGTGAAGCGAGGCGGTGCGGAGTGTGGTGCCCACAGGTCACAATGCAAGCAGCGGCTCGGTGGCGGCGGTCGTCAGTGAGACCAGGGTTGCGGTGCGAGATGTGGACGGTGCGGTCTGAGGTGCCGTCAGGACACTGGGCCAGCAACTGAGTCGGTTGCGTTTCCCTTCTCTGTGGCAGCTGCAACAGCGGTTTCAGAAGCGGTACCCAGAGGTTGGTTAAGTCTTTGAGACTTCAGAACAGTAAAAAATATTTTGTCCTCTCAGGCAGAGAGTGTCTGTGCCCAGCCAGAACCAGTTCTGTCCTCTCTGGTGGAGATTCCTGGCAGGAGGTGGGAACAGCATTATCAAAGGCAGACCAGGCCCATTCAGGTGTAAGGAAATCTCCTCCCACCACTCTAAATGCAGACCGTGCCTATTCAGGTGCTAGTGAAAACTCCTCCCACTACTCTGAATGCAGCCCAGGTCTATTCAGCCCAGCCCTGACTTATCCAGACTCTCTGGAGCCACTGCTCCTCCCCAGCCCCTGTCATCCCAAAGCCGGACAGTCAATCCACAAACCCAGCAGAGGCACACTGGATGGCTGAGCAAGAAAATACCTACTTTCTAAAAGTGGTATTTTCAAACACAATGTAAAAATCACCTTCACTAAAAGATGCATCTTTAGATTCTGAGTTCAGGCATACTAAACTTTAGTTCTCTACCTTGTTCCCAGGGCCAGTTATGTTTATAAGATGTTATTAACAAACTCCCCATTCTGTCCTATGGGAACAGGTAGCCTTGCAATAGTGAAAACCAAATTTAGCAGTAATTCACTATAAGGACATGCCACACACCCCAGGGCATGTCCTACCTATAACATACACTGTACCCTGCCCACAGGGGCACCTTGGGCCTACCTTAGGGGTGACTGACATGTACGAAAAGGGAAGGTTAGGGCCTGGCAAGTACCAGACTGCTGGGTGGCACAATCCGTGCTGCAAGCCCACTAGCAGCATTTGATTTACAGGCCCTGGGCACACACAGTGCACTGTACTAGGGACTGACTAGTAAACCAAATCAGCCAATCATGGAAAAACCAATCCATAATAACAATTTACAACAGGAGCACTCACACTTTAACACTGAACAGCAGTGAGAAAGTGCGCAGAGACACTAAACCAGCAAAAACAGAGTCAAAACTGGGAGGTCAGAAAGCAAAAAGTCAGGGGAACAGTCTAACACATGTCCCCTCCAGCTGAAAGTAGGGAGAACAACCCAACATCCTGGGAGTTCTCTTCACTAAGGCGGAAGAACCTGGACCGACCATCTGCGTTGGCGTGTTCTGTGCCAGGGCGGTGTTCCACTGTAAAGTCCATTCCCTGTAGGGAGATGGACAATCTCAACAGTTTTGGGTTCTCACCCCTCATTTGCATCAACCATCTGAGGGGCTTGTGGTCTGTCTGAACCCGGAAGTAAGTCCCAAACAGGTAAGGCCTCAAGCTTCTTCAGTGCCCAGACGACAGCAAAAGCTTCTCTTTCTATGGCACTCCACCTCTGTTCCCTGGGGAGTAGTCTCCTGCTAAGAAAGACTACAGGCTGGTCTAGGCCCTCTTTGTTCAGTTGTGAGAGCACTGCTCCCACACCATGCTCTGAACCGTTGGTCTGCACGACGAATTCCTTGGAGATGTCGGGTGCCTTGAGCACGGGCGCCGTGCACATGGCGGCCTTCAGGGCATAAAAAGCTTTCTGGCAGTATTCAGTCCAGATCACCTTCTTGGGCTGCTTCCTAGAAGTCAGCTCTGTTAAGGGGGCAACAATGGCGCCATAGCCCTTAACAAATCTCCTGTAGTAGCCAGTGAGACCTAAAAAGGCTCTCATCTCTGTCTGGGTCTTGGGGGGTTCCCAAGCCAGAATGGTGTCAATCTTGGGCTGTAGGGGTGCCACCTGGCCGCTTCCTACCTGGTGTACCAAGTACACCACAGAACCCTGCTCGATCTGGCACTTACTGGCCTTGATCATGAGGCCTGCACCTTGCAGAGCCCTCAACACATCCCCGAGGTGCTGCAAGTGTTCTTCCTAGCTGGAACTGAACACTGCAATGTCATCCAGGTATGCAGCACTGAAATCCTCCAGTCCAGCCAACACCTGGTTGACCAACCTCTGAAAGGTGGCAGGGGCATTCCTCAACCCAAAGGGCATCACCCGGAACTGGTAATGTCCTTCTGGGGTTGAGAATGCTGACCTCTCCTTGGCCCCATCGGATAAGGCAATCTGCCAGTACCCAGACGTTAAATCAAACGTGCTGAGGAACTTGGCAGCTCCCAACCAATCAATGAGCTCATTAGCTCTGGGGATGGGGTGCATGTCAGTCCTGGTGACGGAATTGAGCCCACGGTAGTCCACACAAAACCGCAGTTCTGGAGTGGCACCTGGTGCAGCAGCCTTTGGGACCAAGACCACTGGGCTGGCCCAAAGACTGTTGGAAGGCTCCATCACCCCTAACGCCAACAACTTAGAGACCTCCTCTTTGATGCTGGCCCTGACCCGGCCAGTCAACATGTAAATCTTGTGCTTTACAGGAGGGCTGTCACCAGTGTCCACGTCATGGGTACACCAGTGAGTAACACCTGGGGTCAGAGAGAACAGTGGGGCAAACTGTCCCAACAACTGGTGACAGTCACTCTGCTTCTCTGGGGTCAGTGTAGGAGAGAGGATCACACCTTCCACTGACCCATCGTGCTCCTTGGTAGACAGGAGGTCAGGGAGAGGTTCACTCTCCTCTTCCACCCCATCATCTGTCGCCAAGAGCATGCTCACTTTGGACCTCTCGAAGTGGGGCTTGCGGTGGTTCACGTGGAAGACCCTTAAAGGGTTCCTGGGAGTCTGCAAAATCAGCAGGTAGGTGACATCACTTTTGCACTACACCACCTCAAAAGGCCCAGTCCACTTGTCCTGCAAGGCGCAAGGTTCCACTGGGGCCATGACTCTCACTTTTTGCCCAGGTTGAAATTTGACCAGAGTAGCATTCTGGTCATACCACTTTTTCATTTCTTCCTGGTTTCCTTCCAGGTTCGCCTGGATGAGTTTCCTGAAGCGGGTAGTTTGATTTCTGAAGGCCAGAATGTAACTAAACACATCCTGGGGAGTTTTCCTGGGAGCTGCCTCCCAACCTTTCTTCACCAAACTCAGAGGTCCTCTCACAGGGTGACCATACAGGAGCTCAAAGGGACTGAACCCAAGAGACTTCTGAGGCACCTCCCTGTATGCAAAGAGAAGACATGGCAAGAGGACGTCCCACTTACGCCTCATGGGTTCGGTTAGACCCTGAATCATGCCCTTCAAGGTTTGGTTGAATCTCTCCACCAAACCGTTACCTTGTGGGTGGTAAAAAGTGATGAACTTGTAGGTTACACCACACTCCTTCCATAGGGATGTCACATACTTCGATATGAAATTGGTCCCACGGTCAGAAACCACCTCTCTGGGGAAACCCAGGCGGGAAAAGATCCCCATTATCGCCCAGCCCACCACTGGCGCCATCGTCCTGAGAGGGATTGCCTCCGGGTACCGGGTGGCATGGTCCACCAAGACCAGCATGTGCCCGTTGCCTATGGCTGTCTTGGGATCCAGTGGCCCCACAATGTCCATCCCTACCCTTTCAAAAGGGGTTCCAACAACTGGAAAAGGTTGGAGAGGAGCTTTGACCTTCCTCCCCCTCTTACCACTTGCCTGGCAAGTTTGGCAAGACCTGCAATGTCCATCTGACTGCCTTCGCATTTGGGGCCAGAAGAAGTGGGTGACCAGCTTGTCAAAGGTCTTGTCCCGCCCCAAATGCCCTGCCAAAGGCACGTCGTGAGCCAGACCGAGTAGAAAGGTTCTGAAGCGCTGGGGTACCACCAGCACATGGTCTGACCAAGGCTCAGCGACCTTAGGCTCGCTATACAGGAGACCGTTCTCCCAGTAGATCCAATGTGATCCAGACTGATCACCAGCTGCTTGGTCTGCAGCCTGCCGCCGCAGACCCTCCAGAGAAGAGCACTCTTTCTGCTCCCTGCAGAATTCTTCCCTTGTGGGCCAACCTTCTTGCTGCCAATGTGTCAGCTCAGAGATGTCCCTCAGTTCAGCTACCTGCTCCCCTGTAGGTACCGGGGCGTCCCCCTCAAGGTCTGCCTCCTCCCTTTCCATGGGAACCTCCGGGCCGGGTTTCCGCGCCCCCTGCCCTTTCTCTTGGCAGGCACCTGGGCCACTGTTTCAGGCTCCTGGTCCTTCGGCTCACCCTTTCCAGCCGCCATTGACCGAGTGGTCACACATGCCCACTCTGGCAAACCAAGCATCTCCAAGTGAGACCTGAGCTCAACATCCTTCCACAAGGACTGCTCCAGGTCGTTACCTAGCAGACAATCTACAGGCATGGTAGGGCTCACAACCACCCTCAAGGGACCGGAGACCCCCCCCCCCCCATTCAAAGGGAACCTGCACCACCATACACTGGCACTCTGAGTTGTCCACAGTAACTACTTGGTGCAATGCCCCGGGGACTACTTGCTTCTCAGAGACCAGGTGACACCGGGCTGAGGTCACACTGGCTCCAGTATCTCTGAGAGCCTCTACCCTTTTCCCATTGATGGTCACCCAGGTGCTGTATTTCTTTGTGTTAGGGGGCACCTGGTTCCCTGGGACCATCTCACTGTCCCCTAGTGAGACAAGGGACATTTCTGTGGGATCCCCAACCTCCTGTGGGCACACCTCCTCCCAAAGAGCTACACTAGCCAACACCTTGGTCTGCCCACCGGTGGGTGGCTGTGCCCTCTTGGGACACTTGGGGTCCCCCTTCAAGTGACCCACCTGGTCACATGCAAAGCACTTGCGGGGGCCGGTCTCAGCAGGCTTTTCTGAAGAGACCACTTATTTCCTGGGGATAGGAACCTTTACCCTGGGTGTGATTTTGGGGCCATTTAGAGAACTCCTGTGCTTTACCCTTGTCCCCCCCACTTTTCTGCTGGGGACCCTGCCCACCTTTGGCTGAGACTCCCCCAAACGCTTTCTTGTGGACCCTGGTACTCACCTAGCGGTCCGCCTCCATAGCAAGCTTCCTGGGGTCAGTTAGCTTACTATCAACCAAGTGCTGGTGCAGCTCTGCAAAACATAACTAGACAAGTGCTCCCATGCAATCAAATTGTAGAGCCCCTGAAAATCTGTTACATCCATCCTTGGCATAGGCTCCTCTGATCCCCAGACAGCTCACTAGCATGTCTGACTGCTACCCAGGCCCTCAGCGCCTTTTGTAGCTCCTCTTTTCTGGTGAGGCCCCTGATTTGGACTTTGAGGTTTTTGCAAATCGCCTTCAATTCCTTCACATTGTAGGTTTCTAACCTCTCCTCCTCAAAGGCCACTTCCAAGGATGCAGCAGATAATAAAATAGATTCAGGCATGATGTACTGGAAAGTTCAAGACCGATGGAAAGGCAAAAATAGACCAAAAAACAGGATGTGGTACGTAATGGTCTGCAATATGGTAGTAGTGCATACCAATCACTGTAAGTCAAGTGCCAACGCAAGCCCTATCCTCACTGCTGACAACCAATGTTAGAAATGGGGGTCACATATTGGCAAGGGCTTGCACCTTTGTCCAAGTAGGGACCCTTCTTCCTAGTCAGGGTAAGGGAGTTCCACTCCTAAAAAAAAAACCCTGCTCACCCCCTTGGTAGCTTTGCACAAGCAGTCAGGCTTATCTTAAAGGCAGTGTGTAAAGCATTTACACATAACCAATAGTAATACAGTGAAAACACTACAAAAGGACACCCCACCAGGTTTAGAAAAATATACATTATATATACTTAAAACAAGACCAAACCAATAGAAATCCACAATACAGTGCTTAAAAAGGTATACTTTGCAAGAATACTTGAAAAACACAGTTCGTACGAGTCGGTAGCTCTGTCCGGGGCTACCACGATGCTGAAAACAACAGAGTCTAACAGTTCCAGCTGACCGCGTCGGTACGGGCCAGCGAAAGCGTGAACAGACTTGGTAACAGTACCTTTCTCGTTGCGGCTGACACTTTGGTGCGAGCCGGTCGTGGTAACCGTTGCGTCGCAAAATGGAAGTGGTGCAGGTGGCGGTGTCCTCTCGATGCGGTGCAGGCAGCGGCTCGGTGACGATCGTCCAGACGGCATCGGTGAGACGGTGCTCGATGCGGTGCTGGCAGGTTGCGGTGCAGGCGACGGAGCCGGTTAGCGGGAACTGGCGTCGGTCGGCCCAGACGGCTGTGTGGGATGAGGCGTGCGTTGTGAAACTTACGAGCGGTGCCCCCAGCCACGATGCAGTTACGGGTGTCGAAGTAAGCAGCAGCGACGGCATTGGTGAGACCAGGATGGCGAAGTGAAGCAGCGGCGGCAGCCCTCGTCGGTGAGACCAGGGTTGCGGTGCGAGATGCGTATAGTGAGGTCTACAGTGCTGTCAGGACACAGGGCCGGTGACGGAGTCGGTTGCATTTCCCTTCTCTGGGGCAGCTGAAACAGGGGTTCCAGAAGCGGTACCCAGAGGTTGGCGAAGTCTTTGCAGTCCCTGAGACTTCAGAACAGGAGGCAAGCTCTAATTCCGGCCCTTGGAGATACTCAATAAAGAAGTTGCAGAAAGTTCAGTCCAGTCCTTTCACTGCCCAAGACAGAAGCAGCCACTGCAGGCCAACACAGCAAAGCACTCAGCAAAGTGGTAGTTCCTCCTCACAGCTTCTCCAAATCTTCTTCTTGGCAGTCTTCTTGGTCCAAAAGAGTTCTAAAATGTAGGGGTTTGGGCCCCACTTTCTATAGCCCAAAATCCTTTGTCCTCTCAGGCAGAGAGTGTCTGTGCCCAGCCAGAACCAGTTCTGTCCTCTCTGGTACAGCTTCCTGGCAGTAGGTGGAGACAGCATTGTCAGAGGCAGACCAGGCCCATTCAGGTGAAAGGAAATCTCCTCCCACTACTCTAAATGCAGCCCAGGTCTATTCAGCCCACCCCTGACCCATCTAAACTCTTTGGAGCCACTGCTCCTCCCCAGCCCCTGTCAACCCAAAGCCAGACAGTCAATCCACAAACCCAGCAGAGGCACACTGGATGGCTGAGCAAGAAAATCCCTGCTTTCTAAAAGTGGTATTTTCAAACATAGAATGTAAAAATCACCTTCACTAAAAGATGCATCTTTAGATTCTGAGTTCAGGCATACTAAACTTTAGTTTTCTACCTTGTTCCCAGGGCCAGTTATGTTTATAAGATGTTATTAACAAACTCTCCATTCTGTCCTATGGGAACAGGTAGCCTTGCAATACTGAAAAACTTAATTGGCAGTAATTCACTATCAGGACATGCCACACACCCCAGGGCATGTCCTACCTTTCACCTGCACCCTGCCCACAGGGGCACCTTGGGCCTACCTTAGGGGTGACTGACATGTAAGAAAAGGAAGGTTATTACCTGGCAAGTGGGTACACTTGCCAAGTCGACATGGCAGTACCAGACTGCACACAGGCTCTGCGATGGCAGGCCAGAGTTACATTTACAGGCTGCTTGTGTGGGTGGCACAATTCGTGCTGCAAGCCCACTAGCAGCATTTGATTTACAGGCCCTGGGTACACACAGTGCACTGTACTAGGGACTGACTAGTAAATCAAATCAGTCAATCATGGAAACACCATTCCATAACAACAATTTACAACAGGAGCACTCGCACTTTAACACTGAACAGCAGTGAGAAAGTGTGCAGACACTAAACCAGCAAAAACAGAGTCAAAACCGGGAGGTCAGAAACCAAAAAGTCAGGGGAAACACGCCAAAAGATGCCAAGTCTAACAGAGGCCAATGCATAGCGTAATCAAAAGGGATATGGGGCACTTTGATGGGGGAAGTGCTAGACGTGGAACAAAAACTGTGGGACGTATTGACCTGTAGGCCCGGGCACCCAGACTTGCAGCTTGCCCTCTTGGATGCTAAAGAAAAGGTATCGGCCCAGACTGAATATCTCAGATGATTTGACTATAGACAGTATATGGACCGGACGCATGAAGGGGGAACCGGGTATACAGCCAGGAGGAAATTAATGTTCTCTTTTCTCATTATTACTCGAACTTATACAAAAGTGCCACGTTGTATGAGGCAGCAGTACAAGCTTTCCTAGAGGAGTTGCCCCTCCCACAGCGGAGGAAGAAGAGGAACTCGGAGGGGACATCACTCCACAGGAGATAAGGGTGGCAATAAAAAATATGGCATGTGGTAAGACGCCAGGAACAGACTGGTTTCTGGCTGAGCTTTACGCTGCCTCTTCTGTAGAACTGAAACTTAAGTTGGTAGACCTGTACACTGCGGCCAAGGACTCCAGGTGTCTGCCCGATGCCACCTGGGAGGCGCTCATAGTCCCGATCTTGAAACCAGGAAAAACTGCGAATGACCCCACAGCTTACAGGCCACATTTGATGGTAAACATCGATTAGAAGAACTCGCGTAGAATCCTGGTGTTCAGACTCCTCCCATCTAAGCCTAAATTGGTCCACTCTGATCAGGCGGGATTCATACCCGGCCGTAATTCGGCACTCAATATCGGGCACCTCTTGGTCTTACTGGAGGCTAGCGATTATGAACATGAGGACGCAGGGGTGTTTGAGGCAGATATAGAAAAGGCCTTTGACAGCCTGGAATGGAGATACCTATATGATGTAATGTTGCACACGAGGCTAGGTAGGAACTTCGTGACGTGGACTAAGTTGCTATATGCGGGCCCAGTTGCTAGGGTCTGCACAGGCAGGACCATTTCTGAGGGTTAAACAGTGGGCCGCGGAACGAGACAGGGTTGTCCTCCATCTCCCCTGCTTTTTGCTTTGATGTTGTCAAAAGGGAGAGTAGCTACAATTCTGGATCTCCCTCAGACACTATCACTGCAAATGTTCTTTGCCCATGCCCTTGGGGAAAGAACATTCGCAGTGATAGGGTCTGAAGAGATCAGAATTGTAACTACTCTCCCTTTTGACTAACATTCAAAGCCAGTGACTCCAGGGCAATACACAATAGCAGGATATATTATACATTATAAAAGTGAACTATCCGCCGAGTGTTAATGTGTTAATGAAGGACTGGTCAAAAAGAGGCAGAGAGAGGCCACATACTTGATGGTGTTTATGTATATGAATATATCAGTAGGTTAATATATGTTGTTTGGTAATTTATGTATGTACAATTGTGGTTTAACGTATGTCAGTACTATGTGTTTTCAGATTTAAGTGTTGCCCTTCAAGAAGACATGCCTTAATGTAAAATAAATTTTTCTGAAAAAGAAAAGTGAAATAAATCACAAGGGCTAATGTAATCAGAACATTGGTACCTTTATCTTTGAATAACTGATAAATAAGGCAACTAGATAATTAGTTTACACAGTACAGTCATCAAGGCATCTGAGATTGCATTCCTATCTATGTAAATTAGGATTGCAGCCACAAACGGAAAAGGATTTATAGCAGGTCTAGGATCATAAACGGATGTGCTTGCTCAACAATAAACAGGCGAAAGAGTGCTGCAAAAGGCAGCAAATGGAGGTTTAGGGATTCAAAATACAGCTCAAAGGGCCCAACCTTTGAACTCTCCAAAGCCCCCAGAATGTGTGCATTGGAGCAACATGCACTGCTTTCCTGATTCTCCAGCCTACCTATGGCAAGTCTCCAGTGCAACAGACAACTCCGATTTTTCCCCTCCATAATCATAGTGGAGTCTTCTGTCTTGTTTCTCCGTCGTTCGTCCTGACAGGATCACTGATCTGGGTCTTCATAAGGCCGTATTCTCTGCATTTTGCCCAAAACTGTGGTTGGCGAAGGATAAGTTACTTCTAATCCTAGTTCTGCTTTGAAGCAATCTTCATTTCAGTCACACATCTTAAAAATCTCACACCTGTGTAAAGGCATCTACCAACACTAATTATACCTGAAACATATTCTTTAAAATTGGAAATCTAACATTTTAAACGCAGCAAAACACTAAACCTATCTCAGTCTATATTTTCTTAAATTTGTTTGGAATGTTTTGTTTTCCAAAATGTCAGCTTAAACCCTGACCTTGAAGCTAAGAGAAAATTAAATAATTAGAACAACTACATTAAAAAATAAAGGAAACTGAAACATGATAGACAGCTTTAACAGGAAAGTTAAAGACTAATTTTATTTTAATGAGCAGGAAGCCTCATCTCATTATGCCCTGTACTAACAGCTGCCTCAAGGAATCACTTCTTTACTCTAGTTCGTAGGAAAAGGATCTCTGAACACCATATGGTTTTAGGCACCCTTTTTGAAAGTTCTCTCTCCACATCAATTGCTCCATTCAACACTTGAGGCTTTGAAGGTTTTCCACCCATTTTTACTATTTAGGGTTGATTTATTTTCATAAAGCATACACTCTTTGTGACGTCTCCTTCCTGTGGGAGAAAGAAAGCAGACTCAGGCCAGCACCACACACATATGTGGTCTGTCTACAAGCTTCCCATTCCATTAAAAGCCTTGCATTTTGCCAAAAAATAGTAATCTGTCATCCATGGGTGGGTTATATACATCAACTGCCATAGCTGCTTCATTCAATGCACACCTACGGATTGTCTCTATCATCCGAGTGCATCTGGGAGCATTTATCATAGAGATCACTAAGTTGTGAATGCCTGTGGGTTGCTTCTCTAGTGCTCATATCCAACCAAAAACTGGAACACTGCCCTCTCTGGATGGCAGGACAATCAACATAGGCAGCTATCTCTTAATCTGCTTAGCTCCACTTCACATATAAGTGCAGTGACAGGATCACAGTGAGAAAAGGAATGCATTCCACAACTTGTCACTCCAACAGCAAAACACATAGGCCACACTTGTTATCCACAGATTTACAACACAATAATAAACTGAAGTAAAGCACACACGTTCTATGCCTCTTTACTCATTTACCTGCTTTGGAGCAGCAACCAACTGATAACAGTATTACTATAGTCAATCACTAACAACAAAACATTTACACACATACACCATAATGCAATTTAACACTCTTCCAACGAATTGCACTCCAACGGTGTACTATAATACCCAACTGGTAATACACTTCTGTTCCGCAGTTACAGTTGCTTGGTTATGTTCAGGTTTTCTAGAGAAAGAGATACAAAATTGTGAATTAAAAACCCTGTGAAAAGTGCCTCTTTTGCATGGTTAGCCTCCCACTTTTTGCCTGGTTTTGTAGTGGTTTCAAATGTGGTGAACAGGGTCCCTGCCACCCAGGTCCCCGGTGCCAGTGCTCCTTCCCTAAAACAAACCCCCAATTGGTACTTCTGCTTCCTGTAAGTCCCTAGTAAATGGTACCCTGGGTACCTAGGGCCTCGAAGTTGAAGAGGGTCTTGGGACCCCCCTCACTGGGACCATGCCACTGCCCCTGCAGCATGCAAGCCCATCTGAGGGAGAAAACGACAAAGTCGACATGGCACCCTGGGTGCCATACCAGCTAGCACTGCCTGACAGTATAGGTAAGTCACCCCTCTAGCAGGCTTAACGGCCCTAAGGCAGGGTGCACTATACTCCAGGTGAGGGCATACTTGCCTGAGCAGATATGCCCCTACAATATTGGGCACCATTTCCTAATATTGTAAGGGCCAGTGAAGCCATAGATGGTACATGGGCTTTGAATTCGACAACTCGAGTTCCACAGCCTCATGATGGCTTTACTGAATATAGGACTGTTTGGTACCAAACAACTCCTCTGAATAAATCCACACTGATGCCAGTGTGGGATTTACTGGCCCATGTACCCAGAGGGCGCCTCAGAGTGTCCCCCTGAATCTCTATAAAACCTGGTGTGGTCTCTGACCGGCAGCAGGCAGCCAGTCACCGCTAGAAAGGTTTCTGGATCCCTGGGTAGACAACGCCTGCTCTCTAGGACCAGAAACAATGCACATCCTGGGCAGAGATGTCATACCTCCTCCCCCAGGATGGGCCAGTGCTCCAAGGGGGAAGCTTCAAAGGCCTGCCAACTTTGTAATGCGACCCCCAGCCACTTCTGTTAGCAGCAGATGGCAGCCCCTGGTTTGCACCCCCCACTTTGGGCAGGAAAACCAGTGGAAACATTTGAAAAAATCGGAGGTGTGCCTACCTCTGCCAACCCCACCCCTAAGGTGGGGGGGAAGCGAGCAGAAGCACACCTTTCAGTCCCTGCCATCCTGAAGATGGCGGGACCCCTCCAATTAGGGCTAGGTCTATGCCCACTCCCCTAGGAGGGTGGCATAATGGAAGGTGTAGCCACCTCAGGTAAGGTGCCTATTGGCTTTACCTGCTACTCTCTTAAAATGCCTCCTAAATTTAGCATTTAGGGGGGTCCCCCAGACCTGACCCTCAGATCTGCAACAACCTAAGAAGCAAGAAGGCAACCCTGCAGATAAGCCTGAGGCCGACAACTGCCTTGGCCCCTGCCCTACCGGCCTGACTCCAGCTTCTGCAAACCTGCGACCCGTCTTGCAGCCAGCAACCTCAAACCCTGGGAGGACTGCTGGCTTCGACAAAGACTTCAATCTCCTGCGAAGAAGAAACAAACTTGGGAGGACTGACCCTGGTCGATGCAACTCCCTGCTGCAAAAGAACTACAAGAACCATTGCAGTTGAGGACCGACACTGATGTTGACGTGCCTCACTGCTATCGAAGATCTCCCAAAGACTGTAGTGGTAGAGGACCGGCACTTGTGTTGACGGGACTACACCCTGCCCGAAGAACGCCCTGCAACTGGATGACCTCCACGACCACAAGGGATCCTCTCGGCCCCACGACCTAAGTTGTTCAGAGCTCCGGGCCCCGAGAGCCTGTACCCTCTTGCTAGTGGCCCTGTCGGTCGCGTCCTGCACCGCCTGCCCGACTGCAATCTCTCTAAGACGACGGCGGGCCCCCATCCGAACTACAGCCATCGACCACGACGGTAACTGTGTTGGCCACCTGCTGAAACCTATCCCGCTCATTGCCCTCGCCGACCACGAGGGTAAAGATAATTGCAGGTATTGAACGCCTCAGCGAAGATACTGAAATCCGCACCGAAAGGGTGCCCCAGCCCACCATGACCAGCCCTGTGGGTCTCACCACCCAAGGACTGGAACTGTAAGTTGCATACTCTCTTGATACATCCCTCAATTGATTCTCTCCACTGTAATCTTGAACTGTTCGAATATAGCAACAAAGACTTGGTCTTAAAATAAAATACAAAGTATAATTTTATTAAATCGGTCTGGATCTCCTTCTTGAGTTGTGTGCCCCTTATTGATCATGTGTGTGCAATAAATGTCTTAAACTACTCTGCGTTAGGCCTAAGGTTGCTCGCCCACACTACCACTAATAGAGCACTTTGGGTTTCATATTGAGCCCTCCTGTACACTTTTGGGGCACCCCTGGACACTGTGCACGGTATTACCACCTAGTGATATCACATACAGAGCCGCTTCCTACAAACCCTCTGGAGGAAAAGAGGAATGTGACGTAGAATACTTAATGAATAATGGGAAAGGAGTACAATGACCGTTAATAACGGACCCACTGGAGAGTTAAGTAACTGTATTAAAAATAAATCAATAAATAGCCAGATAATTCTAATAAAACTGTGTAGAATACGAAATAATTGTAATAATTATAAAGTTCCGGAAAGCATAATAATGAAACGGGTGATGCAAAAAGCACAAATATATAACTGGCAATATTTCCAAAATGCCAAAAGTTGGGCATTTGAATTATTAAGCTCTTCTGACATCTGAGAAAACACATTTGAGAATGGACAGAAGGCTGACCATAAGAGTGTACCACTAAGTACTGAATATGAAAGCAAAATGAATGGTAACTTAAGTAGTGAAAATAGGTTATGAGGGATGACGAGAATAACAGCATTTGAAAAATAAAATGTAATGGGAACAGTTATTCTTCCATAACTGCGAAAGAAACACGATTCAAATGATGCATGGTAGTAATAGATACACAGCAATTTCCGTGATGCATCACATGGTTTTGTAAAAGTATAGCAATAAAAATGTAAAGAGATAATATCAAAAGAGAAAAAAAACAGACTACACTTTAAAGTGGTCATGATCTAGACTGTGAAGAATATACAAGCACGCGCACTTGATAGCCTTCACCATTAAATGAGAAATAAAAACTTGTTAAATGCTATAATTTGGAGCAATATCCTTAATTAAATATGGAAGTTTGAGGGCAAATGTTAAATTGGAGCTAATCACAAGGCGGTGGACATCTTTTTAGCTTGGAAAGAGAGGGGTGTATGTATGCATAAGCATGTATGTAAATTAATTCAGAAATGTTCCACTCCTGGGGGTGGTCAGAAAGGGAGGTACATTAGTCAGGTTACTTAATCCAAGTTTTCTCCTGTATCTACCCTCAAGGAATGAGGAATCACTAACACCATGCAGCTCAGGAAAAATATGTCAGTCAGTCAAAAAATCTTTATTTTGGCCGCTAGGGCCATAAAAGCACATAAAAAACAATACAATATGTACAATTTATAACAGCATACTTTGAGGTATCTATAAATGAATAGCACGTTTTTAAATAGATATGCTAGTCTATCAGAGATCATAAATTACAAAAGTCATCTCTTCTGGACGTCCTCAGACAAGGGAGTGTGCAGTATACTTGTTCTACATAACCTCTACATTTGCCGTAGGGTACAACACAATAAAGTGCATGTGCATTATCACGTAGCCAATATTGGACATAGAGATATTTCATTCAAGCAGATTATCTTGAAGTAACACATAAATAGTACACTATGTAGCAAAATGTCCAAGTGTAGAGGAATGGCAATCATTTTTTTTTTAAAGAGACAATAACAGATAAAATATAAAGATTAATTTAAAAAACTTTTTATGAAACTCCTATAAAAACTGATTATATGCAGAATAGTGGTGTACCGGGGAAGCAATGGTTGACAAGTGCGGAAAGGAAAGGGAAGGGTACGTGTTCTGGAGGGGATGATGGCTAAAACTGGGCTCAGATTGGCCTATAAACTTCTTTAAAAGAGCTCTACGAGTATGCCACATAGAATACAAGAAACGTGAGACGGAAAACACAGTGGGCATTTGAGTGTCATACTTGAGTAATCTGAAAGCCTCGGAGCAATGTCTGAACCCCAGGTTCCTGCACAGCTGTACCAGCCAGCGGGACCTTGGCTTCCTGTAGGCAGGGCAAAAGAAAAGTACATGCATTTCAGTTTCCTCCACATTCTGGCACGCAGGACAGTCCAGACTGCGGTCGCCCAACCACTTAGTGGTGAACGATCGGAGCGGAAGTGCCCCGTGTCTGAACTGGAGGAATAGCTTCTTTGCAAGGAGCTGCTGGATGTCATCCAACGCTGATTCTAGCTTATATTACAATTTTACTTCCATGAATCCCAGGGCTAAGCGCCCAGGCGAGTTCCTCCATAGCTGACTCAGTTTTAATTCTCTATAGTTCTCAACGAGTACCTTTCTGGGGGTCACAATGCTTGATTCTTCAGCAGAACTCCACAGGTTTGCCCTCCCCAGGGCCTGGCAGGTGTTCCTTATATATGCCAACCATGGAAGTTATCCCGCACCTCGTAGGCTCTTAACTTCTCTCAACTCGTCCCTACATGGGGCAAGTTCGGGAGTGCTCCATAGTCGTCGCCAAAATAGGAGGGGTCTTAGCGCTACTTCATCCGCAATAGGGCTAATCCCAGGGTCCATTCTAAGGGGAATTAAAGGGGAACTATAGGGAAGACACAGAAATGCCTGGCAAAGGAGTTCTCTATGAGCGATAAGGGGGCGGTAGAGCAGTGGCCCTATAGTTCTGCTCCATACAAGGTAACACCCCTAGCCTGTGCCTTGTAATGTTTGGCCGCGGGGCCTATTACTTTACGGGTGCACTTGTTATACGCCTTTAGAATGCCCCCCCCCGAGGACTTGACCAGTTTTAGGCTAGCTTTCTTTATTTGGGCCCCCCAATCCATTTTCTCAGTTAGTGTGATCCCCAGATACTCAAAAATCGACACCCTCTCTAGATCCCTTCCATCTAAACAGGGGTTTGGGCGAGTGCTGTTATTTGCGTTGAAGACCATATACTTGGTTTTCTGGAGATTAATCTCCAGACCCCTGTTTTTACAAAAGACACTGAATACGTCAAGGACCTTTTGCATGCCCATGGGAGACTTCGAAAGCAAGAGGGTGTCGTCTGCGAACATCAGGGCGGGTATCTTACGGTTCGCTAACCTAGGGGCATCAATATCTTTTCCTGCCATCAAAGACTCTATTAAACCATTTATAAAAAGAGAAAAAAGAGTCGGGGCCAAGACGCAGCCTTGGCGTACACCTTTTTCTACGGGGAAGGGAGCTGAAAGTTCTTCATTTTTACCATACCTTATTTGAGCGAAATTGCCTTGATGAAGGAGTTTCATCTCGTGACAAAGGTAATCTGGAGCTCCCATTTCCATTAGTATCCCCCACAATTTATCCCTCGGAACTAGATCGAATGTGGATTTAAGGTCCACGAATATAAGATAGAGGCTGCCACCCTCTATAATCACAGTTTTCCAATATAGGAGCTGTAATCTAAAAATGTGATCGATAGTGGAGATCTTAGTCCTAAACCCAGCTTGGAGGGGTGTGAGTACATTACACTCTTCTATCCAGGTCTGGAGTCGCCCCAGAAGTGCACGTGCGTATATTTTCTGGCTTACGTCTAGAAGGCTGATGGGGCGATATTTGGCAGGACTAAGCGGAGAACCCTTTTTAAAGATTGGAATGATTTCCGCCCCAGCCCAGGTAGTGGGAATCGCCATGCCCTGAAGGATGGCGTTAAACAGGGACCATAAGTAAGGAGCCCAAACAGAGGGCTCGGAGCGGAAAAGGTCGCCAGGAATCTTATCCTGCCCTGGCGCCTTTGCTGGTAAGACCGTACCCAATGCTTTCGTGATCTCCTTTAGGGAGAACAAGGGCGTGTCTCGATGTGTTGACTCTAGATAAGGGGGAGTCGTTGTCGCCAACCCAGCTTCCTCCTCTGACATTGCATATAGAGATTTAAAGTGGGCTCTCCAAACTTCCTGCCCTATGTTTGCTGCTATCGCCGGTTTACCTTCGATCGATCCTGTGTTAATCAGGTTCCAAAATGCCCGCATATCATGATTTTCCAGCGCGGTTCTAAGTTTGACCCATTTTTCGCATTCCCAACCGCTTTTTGCCTTAGCTATGGCTGTTTTATAGATTGCCCTGGTTTCCTTAGTTTGCAGCCTATTGTTTATTTTGATGGCGTCTAGAAGGGCTGACTTGGCTGCCCTGCAGTTTTCGTTGTACCATGGGTGTCGTAGTTTTCTGTTCAACCTAGTCTTTCTACTAGTGAAAAAGAAGGAAGCCAGAATGGATAGCAAGTCTTGATGGTTGTTGGACAGTTTGGTTTGGGAGGTTGGATTATCATTTGTCGCAGAATGTTGGTATGCTACAATGAGTAAGGGAATAATCTGACTGACTGACTGACTTATTTATTAAGCGCATGAATGCCGAGGCGTCTTGGCGCTGGGTGAAAGAATGCTGGGCACACTGATTAAACTGCCGGTTTGGGAAAGAGCCAGGTCTTTATTTGCGTCCTAAAAATAGTCCTATTTGATTGTAGTCTGAGCTGTGCGGGGAGTGCGTTCCATAGCTTGGCAGCTTGGTACGAGAAACCCTTGCCTCCCCATCTGACTTTTTTATCTTGGGAATCAAGATCAGACCTGTATTCGATGATCTGAGACAGCGTTGAGGAGAGTACCGCTTGAATAGCAGCTGCAGGTCAGCAGCTCCTCCACCATACAAGGCTTTGTGTACAAGGCAGAGGGCCTTGAAATCCACTCGCTGCCGAACCGGGAGCCAGTGGAGCAGTTTAATGGTGGCTGAAGTAGGGTAATGATCTGATGGTATAAGGAAGCAAGCTTAGCCTGTGATTGAGAAAATTCCCCCCAGCGTACTCTTCTTCCTCCATTGGCCAGAGTAAGACTGAGAACAGGTAGTGATGGTATACCGAGAGAGCCTCTATCATGTGGTGGAGCTACATCTAGTACGAGGGCATTATGATCACTCTCGTGGCGAGGGATGATCTTAAAATCAAGAACCTTGTGCCACGATTTGGTGTCCACTAAGATGTAATCTATAATCGATGCCTGTCCTGGTCTATTAAAAGTGTGCTTCCCGGGGCTATCCGATGCCAAACGGCCATTACATGCCCTTAATGAGAAGCTTAGTGTAAGTGCATGCAACTGTAAGGTCAGCGGAGTCCAAGCCTGTATGGGGGGAATGTTAGGCTCTGGAATCGCCCAGACTGAATCCTCCTCATTTGAAATACTTATGGGGAGACCATTCAGAGGTTCAAACTGACAGTTAAAGTCCCCTCCTATAATTACCCAATAGATTTCCGGGATTGTTAAAAGAAAAGTGGTCAGTAGTTCAAGGGTGTGGGAGGTTTGGCCATGGCAAACCGGGCGTGAGTAGACGTTGATCAGAGCAATTCTGACTTTTGTGGTTAAGGATAAAAAGGTGCAAAGAATGTCACATGATGGCGTCTATCTGTTTAACCTCGCAGCCGAGGTGGACGCCAACCCAAATACTTAAACCCCCGAAAGGCCTGCCCCTACCCCCCTGGTCAGCTGGAATACTATATGATGCATAGCCCACTCTATGTGTTGCCGCCCTTGCCCAAGTTTCCTGAAACATGCATAACTCGTGTTGGATCATTGAATAACCCCCAGTCTGGAATATCTAGTTTGGTGGCGAGTCCTGCTATGTTCCAGGATAATAACCGCAGTCCTACATTAGGCCATTTCATTGGCTGTGTTGGTAGGGAGGGGGGAGCTGGCCCTTAGATGAGCCCGTTGTGGGTTATTGATCCTGGCCCGCCCCTTCGGCCTATGGTCATTGCCCAGGTTGCGAATGCTAGCTACGGCTGGAAGATGCTTTGCAATATAAAGTAAAATGGGATTATTTGGCTGTGAATTCTGTTGGAATTGATGGGGTGATAGGTGGCCCATGGGGGTCAACTCCAAATTTTTACTGGTTACGTCGCTCACTCTTCCCCCAAAACCCTTCTCTAAATCTCCTTTCTGCTTCCTAGGGCCTCCCTGGTATACAAAGACGTCCTGGTGCAACGGTTCCACTCTATTCTCTATTTGGCAGCTGGGACTTAGATGTAGAAGCCCGGTGTGTGGTAGTCAATCAATTGAGTCTAGAGGGCTGTATCTATTTGCAACAGGGATGTTATAAAAGAGTGGTCGGGGGGGGGGGTCCTGGCTCTGTCTGAGGGGTGGCCTATTCTGATTCCTCATCCCCCTGTCAGTACCTAGTCTTCTCACGTTATGTGGGTCTGTCCCGGGGGGGGGGGGGGGGAGGGAGTAACCTAGTGGGAGGGAAACTATACCTCCATTCTCTCTCTGGTAGCCACAATTTAAGAGGATTTGCACAATCCGTGGATCTCTAAAATGTATCACTATTCAATCCCCAGGGACATCTTTTGATCTCCAGCCCACCCAGCTTACCCTACATGTAAAGATAATTTTGTTTGCGTCTTTGTGGGAGAATTGCCTATGTTTGGCCAGCCAGAAAATACATTTGTTTTTTAGTTCAAAATGAGACTCCCTACACCCCTTCTTCAATTCTGGTACTACTGATAACACAACAACATATGGGGTTGAGGCCGGGGGGAGATTGATACATGGGAGGGCAGTCCCTAGTTCAGGGGGTTCTTCAGAGGGTGCTAACCTTTCCTTGACCCCAAGGGTTGAGTCTTGCGGCCGGGGACCTGGTGGCTCTGATCTAGCCAAAGGGGGCCTAGAAGTACTCTCTGTAAGGCTCCCTTGGGGGGTCCCTGGAGATAGTTTCTTGGATCAGGTCTCTGGGGCAGTGGAATTCTCGGGCAGGGATCTGCCGCCTCCTGATTGATTAAGTTAGGCCTATGGGGACTAATCTGGGTATTAGAGGCTGGAGAGACTTGCTTGGTGGAGTGGGGTGCCATTTGTAGGACTAGAGATTTAGTTGTTGTGAGAAGTTGGCCTGGTATATGCTGTTGACTAATTAAAGTGGACACCTTGCACCAGAACAATTCGACTCTTATGGTTGGTAGGTTTAAGACAACCTTTATAGAAAGCTATCCTAGTGGTAGCTGTGGAGAGCAGCCATCAGGCTAAGTCTTGGAGGAATGTAAAGCAGCTTGTTTTACCACACAATCTCTTGAATCACCAAATGAAAAGACACCACACAGGTATATATATCAAATATATATGTATTTATTAATAAACAACTCTCTACTAATCTCTTTATGAGATTAGAAGTCAAGAAACATATGTACAAATCAAATGTTATCAAAATAAGTTAGCACAATCAAATATCACAATCTTAGTTTGGCTAGACCTAGGTCTAGAGCAGTTAGAATCGAGGGACCCCCAAGAACCACCCCAGGTAGTTGTAGGAGACCCACAGGGGACGGACGCGGTGTCCTGGCACCGGTGCGAGTCCTGTACGAGTCTATGCGAACAGACGCGATTGAGAGTTCAGTGTTAAAGGTCCCTTGCGTGTTCGAGGCGAACACACCGATCGGTCCTTGTACGAGTCGAAGGACGCGGTTATAGATAGTGTTACAAGGGAGATGGACGCGATGTGTCTAACACAGACGCGAACCCTGTACGAGTCAGCGCAATGGAGATTTCAATGTTACAGGCCCCTTGTGTTCGAGGCGAACACCGATCGGACTCAGTACGAGTCGAAAGACACGGTTATAGATAGTGTTACAAGGGAGATGGACGCGATGTGTCTAACACAGACGCGAACCCTGTACGAGTCAGCGCAATTTTCGCACTTAGAAAATAAGAGTTTTAGGGCATTTCTAGGGTAGCTACAAGCAAGCCACTTACAGGGTAAGTAGTTCTAGGGCCCACACCCACGGGAGCACCGTAATGCTAGAGTTACCTCACCCAGGGGGCCGGGTGCATAGGTGTCCTTTGGTGTCGGGTCGCGACGTCGTTTTCAATGGGAGCCAGTGAAGACTTGCTGCTTGCGGCGACAGAAGAAGTGTCCGTTGGAATCCAAGCCTGGATTCGGAAGGAGGAAGACCTGAAAGCAGAGGGGACAGAGTTCAAGGGCACTTGGCAGTGACCCGGGGCAAGGAAGATGAATGCCCACCGTCGTCGACAGATTCAGGTCGTTCACTGGTGTCTTGACTCTTCAACCACGAGGTCCAGGAGGCGTCGAGGACGGCCAGGAGCTGGATTCAGCGTGTCCCACGAAGTCTGCAGCTGACTGCGGTGTCGGCGACCCGATTGGAGCCAACAAGCCTTGGTAGCAGCAAGTCTCGTGGTGGAACGGAAAAGTCAATGGTGCAGACCAGCAAGGTCTGAGGAACTTACCCAGCGAGGCTAGGTCAGGGCAGGCCTGGAGCAACCAGGGGAGCCCTTTGGTTTCTTTGGAAAGTCTTCTGGGGACCCACAAGCCGGCTGGCAATGGATCGCGAAGACGCCTCAGGAGGATTCACTCAACAGGGGCCCACGGTCACTCGGGACGGTGTAGGCCTCTGATTTTGGGAGGGATCTCTGCTGGAGGCTGGGACCACACGTGGTCCAAAGCACAAGTTCGTAGAACGTCGTGAAGGGGTTGCACTCGACAATAGTGCACGGTACCCAGGGTCTGCGGTTCCTCGTTGCTCGTGGGGTCCACTTGCCTCAGCTTCGCTGGGGACTCACGATGGCCTTGGAGGGGTCAGGAAATCCTCTTCCTGGGCTGCAGGGACTTCGGGCTCCGGCGGGAGCGGCGTAGTTTGCGACCGTCGTTGTCGTTTTGGTGTCTGCCAAGCAGGGAGTCACTCCTTGACTCCAAGGGAGATTCTTCCGTCTTCCAAAGGTAGTGGAACGTCGAAGGTCCGGGATTCTTCTTGTAGAGCGTCGTCCAGGGGTATCTAGTTTGCAATGCACAGGTTCCCCTCTTATACTAAAAGAAAGGGAGGGACTAGCTCTATGACCCCACCTATGGGAGGGTCAGGGAGTGGGTGGCTACACCCACTTCCCTTTGTCCAGTTTCGTGCCAGGGCAGGGGCAGGTACCCCTGAGCTGGTTTGAACTGGCATATGCACAGAGGAGCCTTCTGCTCCCCCAGTGCAGGACTTCAAAGCACTCTAAGAGTGCACCCACCCAGCCCCAATACACTAAACCCTGTCTGGAAGGTGGTCACACCCTCCTGTGACAGGATACCTATTGTTGGGCTTCCTCCACTGCGAGTTTCGGTCATCAGCAGGAGGGCAGCCCAGTGTCTGTGACTGGTGGCATCCACTTTGTGATGCCAGGGCTCTGCAGGATTCTACCGCGTTTCCACAGTAGGTACATGTCTATCCCTCTAGAAAGGTGGAATGCTACCCCGCTGCCAGAACTGGCGGGAGGGTAGTATTCAAGATGTTTGGCACCAAACACGACATGTTTTGATGCAGCCATTCCAAAGTTAGCATTCTACCACGAGGATATAATGCACTTAAGAGTATATGGTTTAACCGCATCCACAAACAGCCCCAGAGAATGGACTCTGAGAGCTGCAGAGGGCCCTGCTCAGGCAGAGGCACCCTCTCACATAGGAACCAAGCACCCTGCCCTCAGGATTGATAGGGCCTGCCTTAGGGGTGACTGATAGGTGTAAATGTGTGTGCAGGAGAGATATAGGAAACCTATATCTCAGTGAGGGGTGCTAGCACCACCTCACCCAGGCTGCAATAGCAGGCCTGTGGTGTCAGATTTAGTCTGCTTCCCAGGGTGGCATAATACATGCTTCAGCCCCTGGGGCCTGTGAAGTACCTATGCCCTTGGTACCTAAGGTACCATATACTAGGGACTCATAAGGTACCACAGTATCCAATCACTAGTGCACCTCGAGTGCACTCCAAGTCATTTAGAGAGAACAGAGAGGCTGGGGCCCTGATTGGCAGGGACCCAGCCAGACTATAGCCAGAAACCAGTGTAAACATCAGAAAAAAAGTGGGGGCAACATAAGAGGCAGATCCTACTCTCCTACAGTTGTCTCCACCCCCTTAAGAGTTGACTCTGCCTTACCCACCCAATGATCAACCAATAGTGTCAATTTGTCCACCCGGTCCGTTAAAATATTAAGTTCATCCTTTACAATGGACCTGAATTGTGTTTGGAGGTCCATCACCAGGTTAGCCACGCAGGGTGGTTGCTCGAGGTTGACCTGCGGTACATCCCCTGGACCAACTGCCCCCATATTACTGTTCATTACTGTGTTTGCTATTTGCTTTTTCCGCTTTGGATCCGAGGTAGTAGCAGTTTTGTGTTTCCCTTTTTTTTTTGCCGGCACTCTGAGGGCGTCTCAGTGTTGTATACTGCGCAGACCTTTGTGCGTGTCCTCGGGAGTTCTGGTGATATGTCCAGCGTTGGCGTAAAGGCGAGGAGGGACTACCAGAATCCTGGGTGATAGTGCATGGGGCTATGACCGGGGTTAGTGAAAGGCGCCTTTCCGTCCGCTCGATTTCCGTAGCAACAACTCCAATTGCCCTTTGTAGCATTTTGTCTATTGAGGTTGGTTGTAAAGGAGGTACTGATTGAAGGGCGGTTGTAGTTCTTGTTTTACCCATAGCTGCTAGTGGCAATGGCTCAGAGTTTATTAAAGAATAAAAGGGAGTTGGGCTAAATACTGCTTCCAAATGGGTCATGTTAAGAAGTTGCCCAGAGAGGAATTTGTTTGTTTGTTTGAATTCTAACTATAACTGGTAGGAGGGGTGCTGGCCACAGATAAAAAGATACTCCCTATGTCTTCTAAGGGTGGCAAACACTCATCAACTGGAGATAACACTGACCTTGGGTGAACGGTCCGCTATGGTTGATAGCCCAGGCAAGTCCGCTATCAGAACCAAGAGGGGTGGCCCAGTCCAGTCTAGTCCGGGCTCTGACGGGCCCGGGCATGCCTGCCCGCGGCCCGGGCATGCCTGCGCTGCGGGAGCCCAAACCCACTCTTAAGCGCCTCCTGGCGCGAAAACAAATGCGTTGGCGCCTCCCGGCGCTGATCACTCTGGGGAATGTAGTCCCCTGCTGGCGGAAATCAGCAACACGGGCTCCCGCGCTGCGGGACCCCAAACCCACTCTTAAGCGCCTCCTGGCGCGAAAACAGACGAGTTGGCGCCTCCCGGCGCTGATTACTCTGGGGGATGTAGGGGCACATGCATCAAAGGTTTTTGCGATCGCAAACGGTGCAATTCGCAAAAATCGGCCATTTGCGATCGCAAACTGGCCTTTGGAGATGCATGAAAGTGTTTCCTATGCGCAATTTAAGAATTTGCAATTATTTGCGAATTCCTATATTGCGATTGCATTAAAGGAATCGCAATTTGCGATTCCTTAAATGCAATGCTAGAAGCACTTTCAAATAGCGATTTCGCTATTTGGGACCGCAAATTACAGACAAATCAAACTTGTCTGTAATTTGCAAAAACTTTGAAAAATGCACTAAAATGCATTTTTTAAAGTTTTAGATTACACACACACATGCCCTTGGGGCATGTGTATGCGCTAACATGGGTGCACATCACAATTTCAGGGTGCAACAGGGTGTCATTTTGACACCCTTGCATCCTGAAATTGCATGAGCAATTTGCAGTACCTACTGGTACTCGTAAATTGCACATGCAATCTCAATTCATTCCTAGGGGCCTGTAGGCCCCTAGGAATGAATGGTACGACATTCCTTAATTGCGACTCGCAATTTGCGAGTCGCAATTAAGGAATGTTTAGGAATCGCTATTTTTATAGCGATTCCTACATGCATAGGCTTTTGCGATTCCTTAATAATTGCGATTCCTTAATAATCGCAAAAGCCTACCTTGATGCATGTGCCAGGTAGTCCCCTGCTGGCGGCTGGCAGAAATCAGCAACACGGGCTCCCGTGCTGCGGGAGCCCAAACCCACTCTTACGATACCAAAGGGGATGATGGACGGAGCGCTTGAGCTAATCAAACACTCACCCCCAGTCAACTGATCTGGGTTTAATCCATCATCATTCTTTAGCTCACTCCACCACCCCAGTTCAGACATGGCCATATGCAAATCAGTCTGACCCTGTGCCTCATGGGAACAGTCCAGCCCGAACTGCCAAGCCATGTCTTCCCTGGACCAGAAACAAGCATCCTGGACCGGTTTCTGGCTATTCAGCCGTCATCAGCCAGGCTAGCTTGAATCCAGTGGCAAAGTGAGCAAGGGAACCACGTCTGGGCATACCCTGCCAACTTAGGCCTAACAAAGCGATACCAAAGGGGATGATGGACGGAGCGCTTGAGCTAATCAAACACTCACCCCCAGTCAACTGATCTGGGTTTAATCCATCATCATTCTTTAGCTCACTCCACCACCCCAGTTCAGACATGGCCATATGCAAATCAGTCTGACCCTGTGCCTCATGGGAACAGTCCAGCCCGAACTGCCAAGCCATGTCTTCCCTGGACCAGAAACAAGCATCCTGGACCGGTTTCTGGCTATTCAGCCGTCATCAGCCAGGCTAGCTTGAATCCAGTGGCAAAGTGAGCAAGGGAACCACGTCTGGGCATACCCTGCCAACTTAGGGCGAACACAGCGATACCAAAGGGGATGATGGACGGAGCGCTTGAGCTAATCAAACACTCACCCCCAGTCAACTGATCTGGGTTTAATCCATCATCATTCTTTAGCTCACTCCACCACCCCAGTTCAGACATGGCCATATGCAAATCAGTCTGACCCTGTGCCTCATGGGAACTGCCAAGCCATGTCTTCCCTGGACCAGAAACAAGCATCCTGGACCGGTTTCTGGCTATTCAGCCGTCATCAGCCAGGCTAGCTTGAATCCAGTGGCAAAGTGAGCAAGGGACCCACGTCTGGGCATACCCTGCCAACTTAGGGCGAACAAGCGATACCAAAGGGGATGATGGACGGAGCGCTTGAGCTAATCAAACACTCACCCCAGTCAACTGATCTGGGTTTAATCCATCATCATTCTTTAGCTCACTCCACCACCCCAGTTCAGACATGGCCATATGCAAATCAGTCTGACCCTGTGCCTCATGGGAACAGTCCAGCCCGAACTGCCAAGCCATGTCTTCCCTGGACCAGAAACAAGCATCCTGGACGGTTTCTGGCTATTCAGCCGTCATCAGCCAGGCTAGCTTGAATCCAGTGGCAAAGTGAGCAAGGAACCCATGTCTGGGCATACCCTGCCAACTTAGGGCGAACAAAGCGATACCAAAGGGGATGAGCTAAAGAATGTTGATGGATTAAACCCAGATCAGTTGACTGGGGGTGACTGTTTGATTTGCTCTAACGCTCCGTCCATCATCCCCTTTGGTATCGCTTTGTTCGCCCTAAGTTGGCAGGGTATGCCCAGACGTGGGTCCCTTGCTCACTTTGCCACTGGATTCAAGATAGCCTGGCTGATGAGGGTTTTGAACCCGAAACCGGTCCCAGGATGCTTGTTTCCGGTCCAGGGAAGACATGGCTTGGCAGTTCGGGCTGGACTGTTCCCATGAGGCACAGGGTCAGACTGATTTGCATATGGCCATGTCTGAACTGGGGTGGTGGAGTGAGCTAAAGAATGATGATGGATTAAACCCAGATCAGTTGACTGAGTGAGTGTTTGATTTGCTCGAACGCTCCGTCCATCATCCCCTTTGGTATCGCTTGTTCAGCCCTAAGTTGGCAGGGTATGCCCAGACGTGGTCCCTGCTCACTTTGCCACTGGATTCAAGATAGCCTGGCTGATGAGGGTTTTGAACCCGAAACTGGTCCCAGGATGCTTGTTTCCGGTCCAGGGAAGACATGGCTTGGCAGTTCGGGCTGGACTGTTCCATGAGGCACAGGTCAGACTGATTTGCATATGGCCATGTCTGAACTGGGGTGGTGGAGTGAGCTAAAGAATGATGATGGATTAAACCCAGATCAGTTGACTGAGAGTGAGTGTTTGATTTGCTCCTAGCGCTCCGTCTATCATCCCCTTGGTATCGCTTGTTCGCCCTAAGTTGGCAGGGTATGCCCAGACGTGGGTCCCTTGCTCACTTTGCCACTGGATTCAAGATAGCCTGGCTGATGAGGGTTTTGAACCCGAAACCGGTCCCAGGATGCTTGTTTCCGGTCCAGGGAAGACATGGCTTGGCAGTTCGGGCTGGACTGTTCCCATGAGGCACAGGGTCAGGACTGATTTGCATATGGCCATGTCTGAACTGGGGTGGTGGAGTGAGCTAAAGAATGATGATGGATTAAACCCAGATCAGTTGACTGGGGGTGAGTGCTTGATTTGCTCTAACGCTCCGTCCATCATCCCCTTTGGTATCGCTTTGTTCGCCCTTGCAGCAGGAAACTCACTAATAAACCTAAACTGTGTAGTACACAGTTGAGGTTTATTAGTGAGTTTCCTGCTGCGTGTAGCCTCAGCCAAAAGAGCAGAGGTAGTAATAATTCCACCACAAAAAAAGCTTTGTTATCCAGAAAGAATTTACAAAAAAAAAGGTCCAGAGAGCATTTTTGGGGGGGTAAACAGAAATACATTTAACGTAGTTGCGTGTAAGCTACAAACTCACAAGCAATTTCTGATAGCCACCCTCCACCATCCAAAGGATTCGCGTTAGGCAGAATTGTACTAGTAGGGGGATTTCAAGTTAGTTTGGGAATTTAATCTAGGCTAATCTAAACATGAGGATATTGGCTCTAGGCCAATAGTAAGGCAGTGAAAGGCAGGATAGTCAACTGAGTATTGGGAAACTAAAGATAAATACTCGAGTTTTTTTTTTGTTTTTTTTTACTTACAGCACGCAAACAAGGATTTATTATACACTTTTGTCTCAAACTGCACTACTAAACACGTGAGGCCCTTCAACATTGGTAGCATAACAGTCTCTCATTAAGTCCCCGTGATGGTCACGCTCCTACGAGCTGAGAGGTCGATGATGATGCCTTTTGAGAGAAGTTTAACAAAATCCACAAATATCCAGTCTTTTAGGGGAAATTCGTGCAGAGATCAAATGAATTCTGGAGATAATGGGGCGATCAGAGGATAGGAAGGTGTGGTGCAGCGGACAAGGCGGCTGACTCCGGAGCACGAAGCAAACGGTTGGCCGGCGGCAGCTCAGCCCAGCACCCTGTGACTCAGGGCAATAGCTCGCTTAATCTCCCCGACGGGCCTCAGCGCCTTGAGACCCTTAGGGGTGATTAGTTCGCCCTTTACAAATACCGGGTTATCAGAGGCAAACAAATAGCAACCCTTTCCCAAATCAAGAAGCAAAATGACTTATTTTGCATGCCCTTCAGAAAGAACTTTGGGACCACAGGAGGAAATGCAAGTGATGCACTTGTGAGCGTGCTGTCAGAAACTATATTATAATGAGCAAGAAGAGGCAGCAATGGAAGATGAGTATTTAACAAAATAAAATAGTCTTAACCTGACACCATTTCAGATTGAGGAGGTGGACTAACCCATGGATACCGAAGAAGCCATAGGTTGACTACAACTAGCTAAATCCCCTACATCAGCCTTGCCCATAAAAAGCAGTGAAAGATCAATATAAGGTTATTTGGAGACTGTGGTAAATCCTTATCAGATTTATGAAACATTTTAATCTGTATGAGACAAATACAATGGCAGAAACTGACATCACACTGACTGAAATGAGATAAGGTTTCAACAGACAAAATCTTAAAGGCTAATACACTTATGAATAAAACTGCTGAAATATATACAAATGAGTAAACAGCCATGGCTCAGAAAAACGTTACTAAATGATTGCTGGTCAACCAGGCCTTATTGTAAACAGAGAGACCCATGAAAACATTAGGCAACTTCATTGTAAAATGCTAGGTGCCTGTAAATGTCCAAAAGCTTACCGGTAGGTTAGTAATTTCAAAACAAAGTCAGAAAGAAAACTCAAATGGGCCCCAACTTTATAGGACGAATTCATGAAAATCATGCCTCCAACACAACAAACCGGTTTGCAGCTCAAAGGGCTTAAATGCTCACTGATTTCAGCAGTGATCTGTAGACTACGAATTTGAATCCCAACAGGGCCAACTCAGTCTTCCTTCCTTCAAGGGTCTGTGCGTGGAGTACCATTAATTTGGGAAATAGTAAGACCTGTTATTTTACAGTATGTACAAACTGTAGACGTGTGGTATAAAGTGCTTTATAACATACACGGTATTACTAGTATCACAACTATAAAATACATTGAGTCAGGAGCAAGCACCTCAGAAGAAGCCGAAAACTTGCTTGGATTACAGTTTGGGAAGGTGATCGGAAAAATAAAGGCAACCATTTTGTTAACGATATACTCATATCCATTGAGTCCCAGAGAGGTTAATGCCAGTTTTTGCCAGCTATGTGAAAGGAAGAGAACATACATACAAACAAATCTCTCGGAAATTCATCTAAAACGATAATGCAAGAGCGCTTACAGCCTTTGAAACATTTGTAACAATACAGGGATTCAAAGAGGGTCAACTCCACTCAATACTTGCTGACAGATGTATTGAATATGCTTACTGGAAAGAATGGAAACAGTATATTAGTAGAACTGATATAAGATAACGGGAAGACTTCTGGAAAGATTTAAGCTGTAGCTTGTGGTCCACCCAGCATAGCCTTGCCTAACTGGCTTTAACTCCAGGCAAAGAAGATATCCCCAAACAAATCTGACCTATACATGAGCATATCTGGAGCCATAGAGGATCCGATACATGTATGTTGGTCCTGTTTCAAAACTAAGATTTCCAGGAAGACGTTCTGTGTGCAAGAATATAAACATTTGGTTATACCATAAGTTAAATACAAGAGGTGGCCGTACTGGGCTGATAACTAGAAACCTGCTCAATACTAGGCCTGAATGCGGGACACCCAGGTTCTGTGGGGCACTGGGTCACCCCATTATACTAGATGGATAAATACTAGGCCTGGGCAGAGTTCCGCGTAGAAACAAAACTCTGTAGAGTTCCGCAAGTGACGGACTGCAGCGCGAACAGCCATTCGTGCTGATCTTCCTGCCGCTCGAGCAGAAATTCTACCCGAGCTGCAGCTCGCACTGGCCAGTTTACCGTTGGCGAGAGAGGAAAAAACGCTGCTGCACTAAGTGGAGCAGAGTTTTCTGCACTCCGCGAAATCGGCGGAGCGCGGAAAACTCTATGAACTGAGTTCACCTCCCAGGTCTACTAAATACCCCACTTCATGGTATCGCAAACTGCTGGTTAAGTTACACCATCAAATTTGTACCTGAGGTAGAATGAAGGCCCTAGGTGTAACTACATGCTTTACCATACCATTTTCACATAAAAATTGAACTAAAAGAAATAAATTAAACCCATCCGGCTTGATAGTCTAGTGTACAAAAAATGATGTGCGAACCGGAGTATGAGGATAATTTATCTACAGGGACAAGAATAACATCGACTTAAAAACTCAATTGTTTATTCCCTTTCATCTACATTTAGTAAAATGCACGCACTTTTATGGAAGCCCTTTTCACTCTGTTATTCGCCCTCAATACAGGTATTACTGTAGACTATAACTCTCTAGATAATATCTTACAACATGTTGGCTATCAGTGCATGGTCTATTTTGTGTGGTTTATTCTACTTTCGTTATGAAAGACCAACTTGACAAACGTATATTAATTTTTTTACAGGTGTAAACCTAGATCTGGATTTTTTCATTCACACAAGTGGATATTACACATAGCCAAAAGATATTACAACTTATCTCACCAAATTTGGACAAGATTTCTTGCTGTTCGTCACGGCCAGAGAAAAGAATCTTTGGATTTAACCCCTTTGTGTTGATGTTCTCCCACGGTAGACTATCATTGTTGAGTCTGTCACGAGGCTCCACTTCCACCTCAAGATTTACTTGAAACAAGTCCGGATACTTTTCTTGAATGTCACATGCATCCAGATCATACCTAGAACACAAATGTAAATAAGAAGCAATTCAAGATAAACCATTAGTGTAAATATATTTGTCTAAAAATAAACATTAACTTTAGGCCCTCTTCATCAGATCTATGCTTACATATCAGCATGTTCATCATTGAAGACTTACATCCTTGCTTGGGATGAAATGTAAAGAACACATTCTTTTTTAAGCTCCGAACCCCTTTTTACCCCACTTAATATCAAGTTTGTTGTAACTATGCATAAAACTGTTCATAATCTTAAACAGCCTGCTATTAAATAGTCAGAGTCCTGTTGTTTGAGGCTGTGGTGGGTATGAATGAATAATAATATTTAATATCATGCACACTACCTAAATTGTCTCTTGGGTCTCAACAGTAAACCTAAAAAGCAATGAACAGGTGTGGTGTCCCTGTGCACTAGTTGGAAAATACCTTGGACTTAGCATTCAGAGGCTGCAGCTGAATTTGTCCAATTGTTTTCTAAATGAAAAGAAAATGCAAAAGAAACTGGCAATGATGACACGCAAAGTTTTATTTTCTTCTCTCTCTAGGTGCTCGCATCTTTTCCTTGTGATTAAAGCATTACACCTCTGAACTCTAGTTATTATTTAGTGTGAAGTTAGGAATTCTCTACTAGATTTCTGGCTGTGAACATAACCACAAACTGCATGTAGAGTATTTTGTTTAAGCACACTCTAGGGTCTGCAGCATGCATTAACTTTATATCCATTATTGGGTTAAAAAGGGACAATGTAGAGACCACGCTGAGGACAGTGCCTTAATTGGCCTAGACTTATCTGCAAGCCTTGAAACTGTAGACGTATCTCTAGGTTATGGGATAGTAACTGCTTACGAACAAGTTACTTACCTTCGGTAACGCTTTTTTCTGGTGGATATAGTATCTGCCTGTGGATTTGTGACCTTTTGAATTACCCCATGCGCAGCATTCCACGTAAACTTTTCTCCATAGCTCTCCCACGAGGACGTTACAATGACACAGCTCCGCACGCGACTCTGCGTGACATCATTGGAGCCATAAGACCTCATCGGCGTGCTGATGTCAGTTCCGCCCATTTTTTCTGTGCCTTCGAGGTGAACGGGTGAACCGACAACATTTTAACATGTATACATAGTATACAAAACCAATTACAGCTGGAAATTCTAAAATATAGACATTTCCTAGTAACAAGAATCCCATTATTCCAATTATTCCAACAATAAAATACATAAATTACATGTCAATCATTTTTAGTATAAACAGGCAGGCAACAGGGAGGCGGGTGGGTCAGTGAGGAATCGACAGGCAGATACTGTATGCATCATAAAAAGCATTACCGAAGGTAACTTGTTATTCTGATGGATACATCTGCCTGTGGATTCCTCACCTTTTGAATTGAATCCCCAAGCAGTCCCACTCCTGGCGGAGGGTGCCTGCCTACGTATACCAAAAAATCCTGCAGCACATAACGTTCAAAATGGCCGTCCCTCCTCACCTCCTAGTCTAAGCAATAATGATTCGCAAAAGTGTGGAGGGAGGCCCAAGTTGCAGCCTTGCAGAGGTCTACGAGAGGGACACCTCTAGCTAAAGTCGAAGAAGAAGACTTCGCTCTGGTGGAATGAGCTCGAAAACCTTCAGGAGGCTCCTTCTTGGCCAAGGCGTAGCAGATCTTGATACAGAGGATAATCCACCTGGACAGCGTTCTTTTGTGGACAGCCTTGCCCTTCATCTTGCCCACGTAGCCGATGAAAAGTTGGTCATCCAACCTGAAGTCCTTCATCCTGTCCAGGTAGAAGCTGACCGCCCTCTTGGGGTCCAGGCAGTGAAGTCTCTCCTCCTCCTTAGAAGGGTGAGGGGGAGGATAGAATGTGGGTAAAGTGATAGACTTCCCTAGGTGGAAGGGAGTGACCACCTTAGGCAGGCAAGTAGCTCTGCTCCTAAGAAACATCTTATCCGCATGAAATGAGGTGAGAATAGATGCTTGGAGCTAAGAGCCTGCAGCTAACTCACCCTCCTAGCAAAAGTGATTGCAATCATAAATATTGCCTTAAACGCTAAGAATCTCAAGGGACAACTATGCAAGGGTTAAAAGGGAGACCCCATCAAGAAAGTGAGAATCAAATTTAAATCCCACTGAGGCATGATAAAGGGAGGGGGAGGAAATCTATTGGTGAGACCCTTAATGAATCTCATAACTATTTAGATTTAAATAAAGAGGGTTGGTCTGGTAAACAGAGAAAAGCCGACAAGGCAGACAAGTAGCCTTTAACAGTAGCTACTGCGCAACCCTGTTGAGCCAGGGAAGGAGAGAAACTCAGAATATCAGATAAATGGGGAGAGGAGAGGATGTGGCCTTATGGCTAGAGCGGTCGACCTTGAAGCTGGGGAACCGGGTTAGAGTCTCTGCAACGACGCTCAACATCCTGTGATTCTGAGCAATTCACTTAATCTCCCTGTGCCTAACAAAATGAATGTGTCCTTTGTAACGCAACTGGTGCTCATGTAAAGCGCTCTGATACCCGATATCTTCGGGTCTAGTTCGCGCTATATAAAACCCTAAATTTAAATGGGCTTGCAAAGGCTATATCGATCTCTCTCCACACAACTTAACAAACTTGGCCCACCTACCAGAGTAAACAGATTTGGTGGAGTGTCTTCTAGCTGATAAAATAACATCCACCACATCTGGTAGGAGAGAGAAAGAACTCGGGTAGCCCAATTCAATCTCCAGGCATGAAGGTGCAGGCTCTGGAGGTGGGGGGTGTAGAACCTGCCCATGCGACTGTGAGAGGAGGTCTGCCCTGGGAGGGACTCGGAGCAGGGGGTGCGATGAGAGGTAAATGAGGGCTGTGTACCACACCCTTCTTGGCCTATCTGGGGCGATCCATATGACTTGGGCCCGGTCTTGTCAAATCTACCTCAGAACTTGAGGAATCAAGGGTATGGGAGGAAACGCGTAAAGAAGCTGTGAGCCCCAATCTAACTGAAACGCGCCCCCCAACGCTCCCCGCACCAGATTCTGGAGACTACAGAACGACAGGCAGTGCGCATTCTTGTGAGTGGCAAACAGGTCCAACCGAGGAAACCCCCACATCCTGAAAATGTGATGGACTACCTTAGGATGGAGACGCCACTCGTGATCGGCCGAGTACTGCCGACAGACTGTCCGCACGCACATTCAGCACTAGGGTCAGATGATTCGCAATCATGCAAATCTGATGGTCCTGAGCCCAGCACCAGAGTCGCAGAGCCGATACGACCCCACTCCTCCCTGTTTGTTGATGTACCACATCGCAGTAGTGTTGTCTGTCAGGACCTGAATCGACTGACCGCAAAGGGAGGGAAGAAAGGCCTTGAGAGCCAAACGTATCACACACAATTCCAGAAGATTAATGTTAAACAATCTTTCCTCTGGAGACCAAAGGCCTTTGACCTCCAGATCCCCCAGATGAGCTCCCTACCCTAAAGTGGAGGCATCCGTTATTACTGTGGCCACTGGTGGAGGAGGTTGAAACGGCTTCCCTTGAGGCAGGCTGTCGGAGACACTCCACCATAACAGCTCCACTGCAGTGTCTATGGAGATTCTGACCACCTCCTTGAAATCTCCGTTGTGCTGAAACCACTGCCTGCAGAGGCACCACTGGAGGGCCATCATGTGCCAGCGTGCATGGTTGACCAACAGTATGCAGGAAGCGAACAGACTGAGCAGGTGCAAGACCTTCAAGACTGGAACAACCGCTCCATTGTGAAAAAGTGGAATCATAGCCTGGATGTCTTGAATGCTCTGTAGAGGCGGGAAGGCACGACTCACAGTAGTGTCCAGTACTGCCCTTATGAACAGGTTGTGCTGAGAGGGCACCAAGTCAGATCTGGGTATGTTTACTGGAAAACCCAAGTTGCGTTGTCAATTGCAAATGATGCAGCACCATCTCTGGCGACTTTGCTTTAAGCAGCCAGTCGTCCAGATAGGGGAAAACAGGACCTTCTGAGATGTGCTGCTACCACTGCCATCACCTTTGTGAAGACCTGAGGTGCTGAAGTACGACCGAACGGAAGGACCGCAAACTGGTAGTGTTGGGACCCCACCGTAAAACGGAGATACTTCCGATGAGACTTCAGGATGGGAATGTGAAAATACGCATCTTGCAAATCGATCGACATTATCCAGTCTTCCTGCTGCAACGCTAGAAGAACCTATTGAAATTGAAATTTTCCCGCTTCAGGAAAAAATTCAAGATCCTGAGGTCTAGGATCAGCCTCAACCGACCGTCTTTTTTGGGAATCAGGAAGTACCAGGAGTAGCATCCCTGGCCCCTTTCCTGCTCCGGAACCACCTCTATCGCACCTTTCTGCAGCAAAGATAGAACCTCTTGTTGTAGTAGCAACAGGTGCTCCTCTGAGAACCAACCCTGGTGAGGGGGAAAAGGAGGGGAGAAACTCCCAGAAGGGTAGGGCATACCCACTCTCTATGAGATCCAACACCCAGAGATCTGAAGTAACAGGCCTCCAAATTCGTAGAAAATGGGACATCCGTCCTCTGACGGGACCAACATGCTCTAGGATGGAGGAGCTAGAGCCGCTTCCCTGCCGTACCAGTTGGCGGGGCAGGAGAGGAGGAGGAGACTTGCTGCAGAGCTGTGCCTCGCAGACCTCTACCTTTGCCTCTGTATGATCTATACACAGGGTTCGCCTGTTGCTGCTGTTGTGACTGCTGCTGCTGTTTGGCTCTAAAGGATGAAGTCCTGCCAAAACCGCGAAACCTGCGGTACCCAAAACCCCTGGGCTGGGACTGGAGACCCAAAGATCTTGCTGTAGCTCAGCAATCTTTAAAGCGCTGTAGCGCCGAGTCCGCTTTGGCGCCAAAAAGACGAGAACTGTCTAAAGGCAAGTCTAATAGGGTGGCCTGTACATTCGGTGAAAATTCAGACCGCCTTAGCCAAGCGTGCCTCCTGGTTGTAACAGAGGAACCCATTACTCTGGCGACAGAGTCCGTAGTATCCAGCCCTGATTGAATGACCTGATGGGCCGCAGCTTGGGTATCAGATAGTACTTCCGCGAAATGGCCCTGAACATCCTCCGGAAGCTTCGGGAGTACCTTCCTCGCTGAGTCCATCAGAGCATGGATATAGCAACGCAGCAGGCATGTCGCATTCGTTGATTTCAGAACCATACTGGCCGAAGAAAATATTTCTTTGCCGATTGCTCCATTCGTTTGGATTCTCTATCTGCAGGTGTGGATGGGAAAGAGCCTGCAGACTGTTTAGAGGGGCATGATGCCTGGACCACCAAACTCTCAGGAGACGGGTGTGTGGAAAGGAAAGCAGGATCTCCCGGGGCCACCTTATACCTCCTCGCCACAGACCTGGACACCGCAGGGGCAGTTACCGACTTCAGCCACACCTCCAAGATTGGTTCAGTCAAAGCCTCATTAAAAGGAAGCAGAGGTTCTGAAACAGAATAAGGGGAATGAAGCATCCCCGTTAAAATGTTAAATTTAAGCTCTGCAGTTGGCAAAGACAAATCCAGCAGATCCGCCGCCTTCCTAATTACAGAATGATCTGAGGAAACCTCCTGCATTGGAAGGCCTTTTAATGAGGAGAGCTCCCATTCAGGTGATGTGTCCAGTCCAGTAGCCTCCTGTAGGCCCTCAAACTCTTGTACAGGGTCAACAATCTCACCCGCTTCAGCCTACTCCTGCTGCTCTTGATATTCCTCCTCTTCCATCAGCCTTTGTGCTTCGCTTCTGGATCTCATCCTTAGGACCGGCGTCGGGAGTGCCAGACGCGGCGCCGTTGACTTCGGACCGGCATTGATGGAGGCTCCAATGGAATAGCAGAAGACGCTGGACGAGGTCGAGTCTGCGCCGGAGCAAAGCCAGACGGCACCGGAGAAGATCTGTCCAACGGCACTCTTCCATCCAGGGACTGCACCGGTGTCGAGAACCTCGGCATCAGGAGAGGCCAACTCCCTGGAGCCATTGGCATAAAAGGTGCCTGAGAAAAGTGGGGTGGTAAACCTCCAAGGGAGTAGGTAAGCGGACCCATGGGGCCAACCGGCGCACCGGCAGGGTTAGCCGCTCTGGCAAACATGCCAAACATCGCATTAAGGAAATGCGACGGATCGGTACCTGGAGCCAGAATGTCCTGGATCCGGTATCGCTGGTTCTGAGACCGCTCGAGGAGGTAGTCTAATTTGCTCCAGTTGCGGAGTTGGAGACCCTGGAGCTGGGGGTGGAGTAGCCGGCGGAGAAGGCGTAGTTTCCATGGGAGCCGGTGAGACTTTCGGAATGGAAAACTGGGCAGGAGTCACGTGAGGAGAAGGTGAAGGAGAGACTTCGTCTTTGCGGTGACGTCACAGAACCGGAGACCCTGACTTCGGTGTTTCATTCTTCGATGACAGATGTCTAGATCCATGGCGCCGCTTCTTTTTATGTTTCTTCGACGACTTAGAGGTATGCATAGTCGGCGACTTGGACCTGGATCGCAACCTCCTTCGGCCCCTTTTCTGCTTTTCGCCTTGGCCATAAACAGCTTGGCCTCCCTCTCCTTTAAGGCGCCTGCATGACTAACACCACTCAACGTCGTGGTCCGACGAAAGGCTCCATAAACAATCTTCATGGGGGTCAGTAATCGACATATGACCCCCACATTCCCTGTATGATTTAAAACCAAACTTCTTCTGGATAGCCATGATCGCTGCTACAATTACACAAAGTACTTGCAACAAAGAAACTCCCAGAAATGGAGAGCCCTAGAAAAAACCATTACGCGTCGAGGGCGCAAAAAAAAAGGGAACAGATGTCAGCACATTGACCAGGTCTACTTATGGCTCCGATGACAACATGAGGAGTCGCGTGCGAAGCCGTTACATTGTGAGGTCCTCGTCGGCGTAGGAGAGCTATGGAGAAAAGTTTCTGTGGAATGCTGTGCATGGGGCAATTCAAAAGATGAGGAATCCACAGGCAGATGTATCCATCAGAAATGTATTAGCCCAAGTAATTGTTGACCATCCGTGTCACCAGAACATGGGTATTATTGTACTTCGACAGGGTAACAAAGAGGTCCTTTTCCCTTGTAACCCCTGATTTTCCAAAGGTAGAAGGTATGAGCAGTTAAGAATTATTTAAGGAGCAAGTAATGGATTTAGAAAGCAGAAATAACATTACAGGTTAAGCAGAGAAAATAAACTTTTATGTTTGGAGACATTCACTATTTACACAAGGGGAATGTAGGGAAATGCAAATGAACACTAAAACAAAAGTTAAAGCACCTTTTTCACACAAAAATAGAGGTTGAAACACCACTAGCACTATTAATCTGTTCTCCTTACCACAAGTGCCACAGGATATATTTTAACACCCACATTCAGTTCTGCTGTATAAGGCTGACGATAAGTCTCTTTTGCATATACACATTCATACTCGTGGTCACAACCGTTTTTTTTTTTGGGTGTGTTCACTGGGACACAAAGCACTTTTTAATGTGGCATTTACCTATGTTTTAAATGGCCATTCTCGAGGTTTTGATTTAAATAAATAGAAGGATTTGTTCATATATCGAGAGGTCAGGCTATATCTCTGCTTTTAACAGTGTCTATAGTAATAGATTTGCTATTAAATATACAGCAAGTTTACATTAAATTAGTTACTGGACTACTGTTTTCTGTAACTGGGGTATGGCTCTAGTTACTCAAGCTTCAAGGTCCTTGTGGTTAATGGACAACACAAGCCTTATGAAAGCTCCATGCAGGCTTTAGTTTATTTGATGCCATCCTAGTCATGGGCTAGCTCCTCATACTGCATATCAAAACTTACTCTTCTTCTAGGGCATTTCACAGCTGGGGGTTTGTTGTAGTCTTGGGCTTTTTATCTACCCAGGATGGGGGGAAGGGAGGGGAACTACAATATTCAGTGGTGCATTCCTCCTTAGATGCCCTGTGTACCTGTGCAGCAGAGCTCCCCCTAAGTACTGTTCATTGGGAAAGGTCATGTCAGATTTCATAGGTTTGATCTGTTTATTATGAAACGTTATAACAAAGCCAAAAGGCCTAGCCTGCTAATTGTGAAAAGCAGGTATTAAAGACAATAGGCAATTAAGGATGGATTGTTCTTAGGCTGTGCTAAAGCCACTAGGCAGGTATTTTGTTATATGTCATTTCACAGGTTACCATAGTAGGCAAGGGTTTGGGGGATGATGATCCACATGAACAAACAGTGAGGACAAAATGACTACAACAATCCTTGGTAGGCTCTCTTAGGGGAGATAGCATTGTGCTTCATAACTGTAATTTTATATATGTGAGTTATAGTTACGTGAAACTATAACTGGTGAATTTTAGTGTTTTTGTTTCATTTAAAATGTTACGTTTAAACCGACAATTTCTCCTAATTAGAACACCACTCTAACCTTTGGTTTAGATACATATAGGGCCTTTGGGTCAGCTCTGTTCACCTTTGGTCTGTCTGAGTCTCATTTAAACTCTGCTTCCATCCATGACAGCGTGCTGCATGGGGTAACTGTTCAGTTCACATTGGTTATTGGCTCTCTTGTCCTGTACATGACAGCATTTTTTGATCCCATGTGCAGATCCACCTGAAAATGAGTGAGCTTCAGTTTCGGGCTGATTGCCCAGTACTTTAGTTTTCAATGTTCTTCTTTTATTGTTTCCATTTCATTTGTTTGCTTCTTCTCTTTTTATTTTAATGTTTATTAAGAGGATGTGTGAGCAGCTGGCTTGGAATATGGTGTACACTTATGTAAGTGGGCACCTTGCACCAATCCAGACAACCCTTATGGTGATTTTAGTGGTCTTAGACAACCTTAGAAAGCTCTCTAAGTGGTAGCTGTGGAGAGCAGCCTTCAGGCTTAGTCAAGAAGGAGTGTAAAGCAGCTTGTTTTACCAGAACATAATCTTATTGGTGTAGGTTAAGTGAAAAAGAACCACCAAGTGTATTTATAAAAATATGTATTTATTATAAGACACTAACGCATACAGATATCTCCTAACTGGAGATATACACAATACTTTTCAATAAAAACAGGTAAGTAGCACGAAATACTCAGTGGTCACCAGGGGGATACCAAACCATACACGAAAAGAGTGGTATGCGAACCACGACTCGAGTCAAGATTATACCCCGATGACGTAGAAGTGCCGGGGACCCAAGGAACCACCCACAGTAAGTAACCAGGAGCCCTACGGAGGTCATGTGCAGTGTGGAAACATGACCGTGGGATCAATGCAAGTCAATAGGCAAGTCGTGGTTGCAATTTTAAGGAAAAAGGACCCTTCCCAGTGGACCCTGAAGAAACCCCAAAGAGGACGGAAAGTTGGAGAGCCATTCCACCCATGGATACCCTAGGAACCAGGTTACCTGCACCAGGGGAGCCGGGTGCATAGGTGTGAATTGGCGTCGAAAACCACAGTCAAACCCAATGGAGGACTTCAGGAAGATGCCGCTGCTGGAGAAGGAGAAAGTGTCCGGTGGAATCCAAAGGTGAATTCAGGAAGAGAAGTACCTGCAAGCTGAGGGGACAGAGTCTATGCCACTCGGGAGTGACCAGGAGGCACAGAAGACAAATGCCCACCGATGTCGAGTGCTGCAGGGGAGATGACGGTGATCTTGGAGCTGCAGCTGTGAGGACCAGGAGACACTGAGGAAGACCAGGAGCCGTTCACGAGCTGTCCCACGTCAGATGTCGAGGGATGAGGGGTCGGTGGCCGTCTGGGGAGCACCAACAAGCCTTGACAACTACAAACAACGTGGAAAGCGAAGAAGGTGCATTGTCGGGACCAGCCAGGTCCAGGTGACTCACCACAAGCAGGGGAGTCAGGGCAAGCCCTGAGCAATCAGGGAAGCCCAAAGAATTCAAAGATGACCCTGAAGAGGACCTCGAGCAGCTCACCAAAATATACAAGCCCATGGTGCAAGTGATGCGGTGAAGATGAAGATCTTGGTCACTGGAGATGCTTGAAGTTGGGGCTACTTGGAGCCCGAAGATCTTGGTGGAAGGAAGCCAACAAGCCTTTGCAACGCCAAGTCGATGCTGTGCACAGGGGTTCGGTTCCTGCGGCTCTGACGAGAGATACTGGCCTCAAACTTGGTGAGAGAACAGGGCAGGCCTCGAGGAATGTAAAGAACCACCACCTGTGTTGCTGAGCCTTTCGGAGTCTGTGGGAACTCCAGCCCTGCCAAGTATCACGCATCGGGCGTTAGACTAACGCATTTCAGTGTGGTGGTCCGCATCACCGCACTGAAATGCATTGTCACGCATTCTAGTGCCTCCTCAGCAAGCCCGAGCGGTGCTAAATGCACCATAAATTAAGCTGAAGTGCCGGTCCGGCAGGCTTGGGGGCTGGCTCAGGCTGCTCGCAGGCAGTCCTAGCTGCTCTGGTAACAATGTAACAACTGTCAACACATGATAATCAAATTCTTCACCCAAGACACACTGCGACTGACGTCAGAAGTCAGTGCGTCCAATGGCTAGTACTGACACAGTTAGTTAGGGTGAGCCTGTTAATAGGCGGCCGGAAGACGTTCAGCCGCCCGTGGGCGCGAGTCGAATGAACGGTAATTAATGTTTGTTTGCCTCTGGCAATGCAGGGCAGCGGCAGGCAACTCGCCGCTGCGCTGTAAATCAAATGAATAATCCCAGACACCAGCTGAGAGTGACTGTACCGGGCGAAGCAGCCGCCGCTGATTGGAGTGGTTCCTGTTTCAATAGCCCCTCAGAGCCGCACACCATAGTCCAGGCTGTGCAGCTGAACTGACCTCAATGCCCGGCATTAGACTGCTGCGGCCTGCAGGAGAATCCGAGTGGTACTGATAGATTGCCGCCAGTTTACTGAATTGCTGCGCTTGCCTGCCACCCTTGCAGCAACGAGTAAGTGGAGTGCGGTATCTCTGCTTTTGTTTTAAATTCAAATATAATTTGCTTTATAATAAATAACGTACCGCGCACTGATTAGTATAATTTTCCCTGACACCATTCGTCAGACAGTCACACACTCACAACAATAACTTAATATGGATGATGAAAAAAAAGCGTGTGCATCGCACGCATTTTGAAATTAATTACACTGTATATGCAGCTGGTAACTGTAGGATATCGTTTATTGGCAGGGTGCCGCACGCTCCTTTTAATGCACTCATGCCTCAACAATCTTGCTGGCTCTGTCACTAAGGCGTGCGTCAGTCAGCCCGACTACTCAGAGACTCTTCTGTGAGGCTTGCCCAATGCTGGTCAGTGCTGCCTGCGGCGGCACTCGAGTCTGCTGACCGGTTGTCTCTAAATCACACCAAATGTCATACAAATGATTTAAAGTTCACTCGTCCAGGTTAACGTCAACATGCGGTTAATTATAGATTGTGACCTCAGTGGTTGCACAAGGATGTTAAAGTCATTCATTTCCGGTAAGGATCACAATCTCTTGTGTTATGCTGAGAGGTTGTTCCAAAGCGCACTAAAGGTGTCTGAAAGTGCCACGTCGAAAGCAGTCAGAGAACAGAATTCTCCAAAGAACCCTTCAAAGTTAATTTACCACTAAATATGGAAAACACTGCACTCAAGTTGCTCTTCTTTAATTTCACCACTGCCCCTCCTCATCTCGCTTGCCGGCCTATGGCACAGGGAGACAGCTCAACTGGCCTCTCCTCCGCCAGGGCACAGGGCAGGCTTGAGTATACCCAATATGACTCTGCTGTATTTTTAGTGGTCTCGCCTCAGCTAGGATTGCCTCTTTTCCATGAAAAAAATACTGACCAGTTGCTGTTTTTTTAGAGTCTTCCAGGTCCGGGTTATGATACTAAATAGGATTTTAAACAAAACCATATATTTACTTGTAACATCACATTTTGCCTTTGTCTCCTTTAATTATTAACCACGAATTGTTAAAGTAGCTTAGAACACATTAAAAACTGCTTTCTATTTATATTTGCGGTTTGAAGAATGTAAGGATAATGGATAAAAATACAGTCTTTTAGTGATTTGGCTTGTTTTTGTACTAACCGAGACATAAAAATACTGTTGGTGCTGGTAGAAAACTAGCCAGGTGGCAACCCTAGCCTCAGCAGTCTCCCCTCCTAGAGCATTTCACCACCACCCAGAATGGGGGCTGCAAGCACTGAACCCTTCTCTTGCCCTCCATGTGTGTTGCGAGAGCAGGTGCTGAGCTGCAGTGCCTTGTGTCCATCCCAGGTGAGTGGAGCAGCCTTTAAAGGACATTGACGTGACCCAGCCTGCCTTGAGACTGAGTGACGGTATAACCTCCTAGTTGCACTTACTACGCTATGCTATAAAACTTGCTTTTTAGGCTAGCACAGTCATGAATGATCAGAACAATGAGATAATCTTCTGATCATCTACAGTGCCTGCCTTCTGTTACTGAGAACTGCAATCACGAAGTCTGTCTCCGGTTAGTGCCTGTTAGATTTGGGGGTCTCTAGTTGGCAGAGGTAGGTACCTTTGTCCAAATAGGGACCCTTGAGTCTAGTCAGGGAAAGTAGGTACACTCCCGAAATAACCCCTGCTCACCCTCTTGGTAGCTTGGCACGAGCAGACAGGCTTAGTTCAGAGGCAGTGTGTAAAGCATTTGTGAACACATACAGTAATCAAGTGACAACACTACAAATGGACACCACACGGGTTATATATTTATAAAAATAGGTATACTTTATATATATTTATCACAAGACCATAAACGACAAAAATAATCCACAATACTGTTAAGAAGGCTTAGTTCTGATCAAAAAGGCTTAATTCAAGGTTCTGTGCGAGTCGGTAGCCTCCTCCGGCTACGGCGATGTTGAGAACAAACAGAGTCTAACAAATCCAGCTGACCGCGTCGAGACGGGCCAACACAGCGTAGACAGACTCGGTCACAGTACCTTTTACTTGAAGCGGCAGGCACGGGCGTGCGAGCCGGATGGCTGTTCGTCGCGGTCGCGATGCAAAAATGGAAGCGTTGCAGGACGCGTTGTCCCTCGATGCGGTGCAGGCAGCGGCTCGTTGACGGCGTCGAGACGGAGTCGGTGAGACCAGGGCCGGGCGTTGCAGGGCGAGACGGTGCTTCGATGCGGTGCTGGCAGGTTGCGGTGCGGCGACGGAGCCGGATTCAGGAGCTGGCGTCGATCAGTCCGGACAGCGGTGCGTCACAAAGCGTGCGAGCGGTGCCCAACTCCGGTGCGGTCACAGGACTCGAACTCAGCAGCAGTGACCGTGTCGGTCGGACCAGTTCGATTCGGCGTAGCGAAGCGTTGCAGGACGCGTTGTCCCTCGATGCGGTGCAGGCAGCGGCTCGTTGACAGAGTCGGTGAGACCAGGGCCGTGCGTTGCAGGGCGAGACGGTGCTTCGATGCGGTGCTTACAGGACACTGAGTCGGTCGTGAGAGTCGGTCACAGCTCCCTACCTCTGTAGCCACTGAAACAGAGTTTCCAGCAGCAATTCACAAAGGGGGTGAAGTCCAATGGTCCTGGGACTTCGGTCAGGGGGCAAGCTCTCTTCCAAGCCCTTGGAGATCCTTCACAAGTTGATGAAAGTCACAGCAAAGCAAAAGTTCCTTTCTCCTTTCTTTTGGCAGTCAGGCAAACCACTGCAGGCCAATCCCCCAAGCAGCACTTCAGGCTTAGGGATAGTCTCTCCTCAGTTTCTTCTTGGTTCCGCTCCTCAGCAAAGGTTTCTTCTTGTTTCCAAAAGTGATCTAATTTTCCTGGGGTCTGGGTGCCCCTCTTATACCCTGATTCTCTTTGTTCTCTGGAGGCAGAGAGGCCTCTGCCTAGTCCAAAACCAGTTCTGGTCAATCCTGGAGCACTTTGTTTTTCTGACTCCTTTCCTTTCAGAATGTGGGGCAGAGTGCTCAGCCGCCCGGCAGGAGGTGGAGCCAGCATTGTGGAAGGCAGGCACAGCCCTATTCAGACCCAGGTGCAACTCCTCCCTCCACTCTGGATGCAGATCTTTCTATTCAGCCCTGCGCTGACTCACCCTGTCTCCTGTAGCCACCCCCAGCCCCTGTCACTCAATCTCCAGACAAGGAATACACATCCTAGCAGAGGCAGGCTTGGATAGTTGGGCAAGAAAATACCCACTTTCTAAAAGTGGTATTTTCAAACACAGAATGTTAAAACCAACTTCACTAAAAGATGTATTTTATCATCCTGAGTTCAGGCATACTAAATTCGTTTTTCTACCATGTTCCCTGGGTCAGTTCTGACTATAAGGTGTAATAGTCAGTCTGCCCATTCTGGCCTATGGGGAGCAGGTAGCCTTGCAATAGTGAAAAACGAAAATGGCTGTAATTCACTATCAGGACATGCCACACACACCAGGGTATGTCCTACCTTATACTTACAATGCACCCTGCCCTAGGGCCTACTTTAGGGGTGACCAACATGCAGTAAAGGGAAGGTTTAGGGACTGGTAAGTGGGTGTACTCACCAAGTCGACATGGCAGCCCTAGGCTGCACACAGGCTCTGTGATGGCAGGCCTGAGACACATTTTACAAGCCGCTTCCGTGGGTGGCACAACCAGTGCTGCAAGCCCCCCCAGCGGCATTGGATTTACAAGCCCTGGGCACACTGAGTGCACTGTACTAGGGACTGACAAGTAAACCAATCATCCAATCATGGAGTCACTAATACATATATCAATTAACGATAGGGAGCACTTGCACTTTGGCACTGATTAGCAGCGGCAAAGTGCCCATGAGCATCTAGTCCCGCAAAAACATATCGGCAACAGTGGAGGCATTACGAAAAAATGGAAGGGAGACCCACGCCAAGGATGCCAGGTCTAACAGTGCCCTTCCATTTATGGTACTTTAGAGCAGTTTTAAGATCTTCTTAGAGTTTCTCATTGCTCAAATGAGTGTAATGTCTAATATTTAAATGTTTCCCTCGTCTTCATTGCTTGATTTTGCTTGCGAAAAAGTGTCACTCAGTTGTTGAAATGTCACTCAAAATTACACTGAAATTATGAAAATGTCACACATAGCAATCTGAAACCTTGGCAGCTATGGAACTCAGGATCAGCAGACCGGTCAGCTTAGTTGCGGTGCCTGCAGATGCAGGGAAGTGACTCCTTCACTACAAGGGAGATTCCTTCAGGTGTCTTTGATGCCCACAGGACTTGGAAAGCTCCTGTATGGTGCACAGGCACGGACGTTGCAGCAGACAAGCAAGGTGAAGAGATCAAAGGCAGCAGGTGTCCTCCCGGTTGCAGTCTTGATGCCCAGAACGAAGTCCAGAGTGTCCAGACGGTTGAAGAAGTGGTGTTGGAAAATAACCTTGTCCCACGACGAATCTAGTGACCCAGCCTCCAGTAAGCTCTTAAGTACCCTAAGGAAAGGGTTGGGACGACTCTAGGTTCCCTCCCAGGGGAGGGGTTGGACAGTGGGGAGGATACTCTGTTGTCCTCTGTCCAGTTTCGCGCCAGGGCGGGAGCCAATGGCTCCCTGAGCTGGTTTGAACTGGTCTATGCAAGGAGGGCACCAAGTGTGCCCTACAAGCAGACTGAGTGGTGCTGGCAAGCGCTCCCACCCGGCCCCAATACACTAAACCCTGTCTGGGAGGTGGTCATACCTCCCTGTGACAGGATATCTATTGTTCTGCCTTCCCCTGCTCGAGCTTGGCGCAGCAGCAGGAGGGCAGAATCATGTCTTTGGTCGGCAGCAGCCATGTTGTGCTGTCCAGGTCTAGAAGACTGGTACCGGGAGCACTGAGGGCCTCTCAGAGGAGCTGCATGGAATCATACCTCCCACACTGTTTACGGTGTGGGGGTATGATTCCAACATGTTTGATACCAAACATGATAGGATTCGTTACAGCCAGTTTCGAGATGGTCACCGTGTAATGACGCGGTGCCCCTCTATTAGTTATATGGCTGTCTCACTTACAACCTGGGAGAATGGACTCCGTAGGCTGTAGGGGTGTCCTGCTCATGCAGAGGCACCCTCACACTTAGAACCAAGCACCCTGCCTTCAGGATTGCAAAGGCCTGCTGTAGAGGTGACATATGTTTTAAGTGCAGTGACCTTAGATATAGGTAAACCTATATCTTTCGTAAGTGGTGCTAGCACCAGCTTACACAGGCTGCAATGGCAGGCCTGTAGTTACAAATTGAGTGGTCTCCCATGGGTGGCATAATGCATTCTTCAACCCAGGGGGGACCCCTGGTGTACCTATGCCATGGCTACCTTAGTACCTTATACTAGGGACTTATAAGTGTACACCAGTGTCCAATCAGGGATGTACCTAAGTACTCAACATACCAATTTAGGGGAGAAAGCACAGAGACTGGGTTCCTGATTAGCAGGATCCCAGTCAGACTAGTCAGAAAACAGCATTACATCAAGCACAAAGTGGGGGTAACCATGCAGAAGGATCCTACCTTCCTACAGGATGCCGCAGCTCTCCAGGCAGTGCTCACGGGTCACTTGCTGGCAGATCATTTCAACTGGCCATTTCCTCTAAACCAGGAGACCAGTACAGAATGCTGTTGTCCATAATGTATCACTGTTTTACCATTCTAAGATGGCCAACACGTTGGTTTTAAATGTGACGTCCATGCTGGATATTTAAAAGAACAGACTATGTACAATACTAATGCGGGAGGGACAACTGCTGCTATGTTTAGTTTTGTTATTGCAAGCATGTGCCTTCCTTGTTTAGACAGCAGCATGTTTTCTTTTTTCTATTTGTACTCTTTTGATTTATCTTGCATATGTTCTTGAGTTTGTGTGTGTTTTATTGCTGTGATTACAGAGAGTGAAGGCAAGAATAAGTCACTGGACAAAAAACATGGATGCATGAGTGTAAAGATGAGTGACAGAGTTCATGTACGACGTACTGAGTGCCTAAATCCACAAATGACAACAAAGGCACTTTCATTCCATAAGCCAGACCGATTGGCATTGCCAATGCTCGTTAATTAAATGACTCTGCACAGCTCTCTCCTCCTTGTGCAATGCAGCTCAACAACTTTGGTTGCTGCTTTATGTTGCACTAAAAATAATAAATCTGTCCCTTAGTGTGCATGCCTAGCCTGCACAAGCTTAATTAATTGTCACACTCGGAGACAGTTGGTGGCAATTACATTGAAAAATTATGTTATTCATTTCTTCAACTCATCTAACTTAACCCTCTCTCTTAACCTTTCCATCTCTACTTATTTGTGTACCTGGAGCCGCCATCAGCACAGACGCCACTCTCGCCCGTCTGCGCCCGTCAAAGCCCAGATAAGGCTGGGCTGGACCACCCCCCTAAGGCCTGCAGCGGAATTCTTTGGCATCCACGACAGACCACGGCTCAAGGTACAGTGTTTTCCCTTCTCATTGATGCCATGAGAGTGGTGGCTGGTCGTGTTTGCCTGGTCTAAAGTACGCCCGCCTATTCTGCATTTGTGTCCTTCTAGTTAGGTCCTCACAATGGGTAAGAGAAAGGGTGCTCTAAGTGTCTCCAGTACGATACCTCCCCCCCGCACCCGCTCGACAATTGACAACTATCTAACCCGAGCCGTGGACATGGTTTCAATTGAGATCCGGCTGGTAGAGCGTCGCCTTTCCCTTAAAACTGAAGAGATCACTCATCCACTTATTGATCAAAGCTGTTTTGATCTGCTATTATCACAGAGTGCATCAGTGGCAGCAAGCCCACCTGTGGCACCAGGGAGCCAGGCTTGCTCTGTGTCGCTGGTCCACAAATTGGGTGATGGTCAAGACTGCTTGGAGGTTGGACCCGGAGGGGGACCGGTGTCTGGCTCAACCAGCATAGACGTTGGCGATCAGTTTTGCGATGCTGAAGGGGAGAGCGGCCCAAGAGCTAAGCGGAGGAGGAAAATTGTTAAATCCACTAAGCCGAGAAATTCTGCCAGAACCAGCAACATTCCCTCGTATAACAGGGCTACAGATGGAGTCCTGTCTGGGGGATCGGTTGAGGTTTTTTTTTTTTTTTTTACAGAGTTTTATATAGCGCGAACTTGACCCGAATCGGGTATCAGAGCGCTTTACATAGCACCAGTTGCATTACATGAGGACACATTCATTTTTGTTCGGCACAGGGAGATTAAGTGATTTGCCCAGAATCACAGGATGTTCAGCGTCATTGCAGAGACTCGAACCCAGTTCCCCAGATTCGAGGTCGACAGCCCTAGCTGTTAGGCCAAGGTTAACGAGAATACCTGGAGTGGTTTGAGCAAATGCCTTGGTGATCTCTTGGATTCCAAGTTACGCCCCATTTTTGAACGTTTAGCAAAACTTGAATCCAACCTGGCAAAGCCGCCGGATCCCAGGACTTCCACTTGTACCCAATACTTGGTCTCTGATTTTACCTCTACTATCCCTGCTCAGAGCAAGGCTGCTTTACATCCACATGACAACTTACCAATAACCCACCCTGTCACACAACAGGCAGCCTGTGCCCTAAACCAGGCAATTTTTCCCATGATAGACCTTCCCCCAGCATCTGCCCCATACGTAGTTGCATTGACAAATGTGCCTAGGCTTACAGAAATCAATATGGAAACCACCAGAGGCCTAATGAATCCATCCATTGGCTGAATATCAAAGTCACTGGTAACTGGCACATATCCAAAGACATTTTGATGGCTAGACGGGTGGGAGGCATTGGGGGCAGGGGTCATGGAAACAATGGAGATGTTATCGCAGTCAATTTTCGTACCCCGACGGTAGTCAAGGAAATACTGCATAAAGCAAGTATGGGAATGGTCAAAACTAGTTCAATCAAGATAGTCCCACTTGGCTTTCTTTATCAGCACTTTGCGAATCAATCCCGTACTCCAGGTAGTCTTGTTCCCTTGTTCCCTGTGACTCTGTGCTGCCTAGACCCCCTCCTTCAGTATCACTCCACCTAACCAATAGATTTGCACCATTGGTTGGGCTGGAAGATATTGATTGACGATTTGGGGAGGTGGTTGTGTGTTCTGACCTCCAGGAGGTGGACAGGTCATTTGATAATTTAGTTTTTGCTACCCAAATGCCACCCTCTCCCGACATAATACTCCGCCTACGGTGTCTGGATCAATGGAGAAGGTTAGGGCTCCTTGTAATTCCAGTCCTGTTGTACAAGCTAATTATACTCTCTCACATGATCATTTGTGTGTAGGACCCTGTATTATGAATCTTCAGGAGGCTCTTGCTAGTTTAACCTCTGTTCCCCAATTGCCCCCTGGTCCCTTACAGAACCTTTCCCCTTTAGGGGCCAGTGTGAGCTTAGGTAACGATGAAGGTCAAATAGACATCGTATGCTTGAAAATTTTAAGCTGGAATATAGTGGGAGTAGCTTCAAAGATTCTACTGGAGGGATGGCGATCCTTCATTATGACTTACGATATAGTTTTCATGCAAGTAACTTGGGAGAGCAAGGATATTGTATTTGATGGGTTTACGAGTTTTAGCTTGCCCGCTACTCCATCTATAGCGGGTAGAGCTAAAGGGGGTGTGTCAGCCTTGTTTAAAGTGGAAATTGCTGGTCTGATTGTACAGTTATTCCAGGAACAGGGGGAAGCGCAGGCCTTTTGTCTTACTTGGAAAGATAATAATAAGTTGTATCTGGTAAATTTTTATAATAATAACTTTACATCCAAAGGTGACTTTCACGGCCTATTTGTGCTGATTGATATGCTTGTGGAGAGAGAGGCTCGAGCGGATTGCCCCTTTAAGCTGCTGGTGGCGGGTGACATCAATGCGAAATTGAGGCATCCTCCGTCCCTTGCCCAAACTACCTTTGATCCAATCTCCCAAGAGCCGGACCATAACGTGATGGATGCTAGGGGGCGGGTCCTATTTTCCTATTTGCTAGAACGGGGTATGGTTAATAAGGCCCCCAATTTGACTGACCAGCATATTCCCACCTTTATAGAACGAGGTGCAGGAAGCACTATTGATTATATATTTGTCACCTGGAGCATGTTTCCCCTTATTAAGGACTGTGGGGTTCTTATTCAGTCCTACAGCGATCACAATCCTATCTCTGCAAAGATAGTGCTACCATATATAGGACAAAAGCCAAAGCCTCCACCTACCCAGGCATTATCCACTAAGGACACAGGGTGGTATGGCATACAGCGAACATGAACAGCATAATGTCCTAGGTAATACCTATTAGTTCTGCCATGGTGCATAGCTGCAATTGCATACCACGCGACTCATCCCACATCCTATCTAGTTTTGTAAATCTATTAGATAAAGTCAAAATTCTATTTTCTAGACCCATTACCCAGCCACGCCACCAAGTACATTCATGGTTTGACAATGCCTGCAGAGAAGCTAATATCATCTTACGCAGGGCTCTAAAGCAAAAACCTAGAGCCCAGACTCTGATTAGGGAAAGCAGGAAACTGTATAAGCTTGCAACAAAAAAAGAAAGTCAGCCCTGAAGGAGGAGAAGTGGGAATGAATAGTGGGTGCTTGTTGTTCTAAAGATCCCCAAGTCTTCTGGAAAGCAGTACAGTCAGTTTTATCTCCCACCCTACCAGCCGATAAAGTAACCGTCCATATATCATCTGAGACTTGGGTGACGCATTACGCTGGTCTCTATTCTATCGATTCTAGTGCTGCTGATGTTTCAGTACAGCCAAATTTAGTATGCCAAAATCTTGTGTTTAATGAAGGGGAAGTCCGAAAAGCAATTGACAATAGTAAAGGCAAGAAGGCTGCGGGGCCAGATGGAATTCCATTGGATTTATTTGAGGATGATCCAGTATTCTGGACCCCGGTACTCACTGTAGTTTTGAACTCCGTTTGTAGTGAGGGAGTGCCAAAGTCTTGGCGTTCATCTGTCAAAGTGCCTGTTTTTAAGAAAGGAAACGTGCATGATCCCAAATGCTATCGACCGATATCCCTTTTGGATTCCTCAGTCAAAGTAATTGGGAGAGTTGTGTTAGATCGCCTATTGGACTGGATTAACTTCATCCACATCTTGGCCCCCAGTCAGTATGGGTTTAGGAAGGGGTTAGGCACAATCGGACAGTGCCTCAACCGCCACCTTATTTTGGCTAAATATAAATACGCGAAGGGTGCTTCCACTCATCTGGCTTTTATGGACCTGACCAGTGTGTTTGACTATGTCTCACGCTCTAAGTTGTGGAACATTCTAATCGACATGGGACTCGACGTGGGTCTGGTCTCCTTTTTGAGGCTTCTCCATCATGATCTTTCCGCTTCAGTGAGATATGGTAATGACGGAGAATGTTCAGAGTCATTTAATATCAAGCGCGGGGTGCGCCAAGGCTGCGTCCTTGCCCCAATCTTATTTCTCCTCTATACCAATGATTTGGAGAACACTTTAGTTTCGGTTGGGGCTGACGTTCCGCAAGTGGAGAAAAAGGCTGTGCCAGCGCTACTCTATGCGGATGACGCAGTCCTTTTGGCAAGGACTCCGAATGCCCTAAATAAACTCATTGCCAGCTATGTTAGTTTTATGAAGGACCTGGGGCCAAACTATAAGAAAACTTTTATAATGATTTGTGGCCCCAAAAATGCTAAATCCCGTAGTCTGAACATAGAGGGCAAGAAGTTGGAGAGGGTTAATTCCTTCCTGTATTTAGGACTGGAATTCCATGAAGGTTGCACGTGGCACACTTGCATAAAAAAAATAGAATAACACGATACACGCAAGCAGTTGGGACCACTTTCTCCCTTGCAATGTCCATAGGTAAAAAGCCCATTGCCCCAATTTTAGAGATTTATAATCGTAAATGTATACCGATTTTAACATATGGCATGGGTATTTGGGGATGCAGGGATGTACTTGCTATGCAGACTGAGGAGAATAGATTTTGTCGTAGAGTTTTAGGAGGCCCCCCCCCCCCCCATCGCTGCACTTTTTCCTCCATCTGGAGCTAAGTCTTGATTATGTCCAAGATACTATAAATGCAGCACCTTTAGCCACCTGGTGTTCTATCTGGGCAAACAAGCTGAGTTTAACCGGGCAATTATTAGAGACTGTTCAAGTTGTTACCGAGGCCTTTCTATTCCTTGGCTCCAATACATTAAAACTTGCCTCACGGAACTTGGTTGTGTCTCATTGTTTGAGCACCCAGAATCAATCGGCAAAGGGGACCAACAGAGAGTGTTGGATAGCTTCCGAAAGCACAAAGAATCCTCTAGGGAATTGTTTGAAGTGTCCAAACCCACTGTCGGAGATTATTGCCTTATTCAAGTACCTCCCTCTATCGCCCCGTATCTTTTATATGTAAATAATGTTCACTAAAGGAATTTGCTGACCAGATTAAGGCTGGGGTCATTTCACTGGTTGATATGCTTGCCCTTGTGATGAACATTCGAGCCAAACTATTTTACATTTAGTTTTTTTCTGTCAATTTTATCTTCTATTTACTAGGACATTTTTATTACCGCTTCTGCGCAGGTATAAATTTTCTAAGTGTAAAGTGGCTTTGTATTTTCTCCTGCAACTTAATGACTGTGACGTTTGCTTTGCTGTTGCGAGCTTTTTGAAGTGCACCTTAAAGAGAAGGAGTATGTTTTTTAATATCAATGCACTTTAACAGCTCCTGTATTTATTGTATTTGTATTGCTGCTAAAATGCTTATTGTTGCTGCTAACTCTTTTATAAGGCGGATTTTAATATTTAATGCTATTGGATAATACCTGCTGCTATCCAGTTCATCTGCACTGCCACTTTAGCTACGATCAAATCATTGTCTTTGCCTGTGGTTTTTCTTATTTTAAATGGAAATTGTGATTGTAATTTTCTCAAATGAGTTTGATTTTAATGTTGTTTGCTATTATGTGCACTTTTTATGACCGGTCTTCGGAAGGTCGAATAAAGAAAGAATTGAATTGTGTACCTTTATCCTCTCTCTCTCTACCTCACCTTTCTCTCAATGTACCCAATATACCCCAATCGACTTCATCTCCCTCTGCCTCTCTTATGACCTTGCTCATCTCTCTATTACTTTCTGTGCTTACATCTATATCTGTCACTCTCGATCCTCTCTCATTACCTCAACTCTGTACAGTCAGTGATCTTTTTCCATCTGGTTCCCTGTACATCTACTCTATCTACCTCACTTCTCTCACAACCGTATTCATTCCTCACCCCTCTCTCTCTCCATATCACTACTACTTTAACTCTCTCTCAGTCCTTTCTCTGCCTCAGCATGTCCCGGCAACTGTCATTTCCCCCTTTACCTGACATCTCCTTCACCACATTAACTCTGTCTTCTCTACCACTCTCTCTAGCAAGACTTAACTTCTCCATTTACCTCACCATTTGTTCACTACCTCACCACCTCCCCTTTCACTCATTCTATCTCTGTTCCCTTTCATCCACCTGTTGAATTATCTTACTTCTCTGTGGCTACCTATTTTCCTATAATCCTTTCCTCTATCGTGAAATCCTCTGTACCCCTCCCTCTCTCACACAAACTCATATCTCTCTCTAAACTTTTCTCCATTTCAACTTACCCCCTCTATCTCAACTATCTCTCTCAACTTCTTTCTCTTTACCTCACCATCACTTTCTCCTTCAACTGTCTACCCCTGTCTAAACCTAACCTGTCTTATTCTATTTCAAAGATGACTCCCAACTTACTCTTTGTGCTCTAAACTACATTTCTCCTTCTACCCTTCATCCCTCTCTTTCACTCTTCTCCACTACTCTTTACCTAGCCTGTTTTTCTTAAACTCTTCTCATTTTGCTTTATTTTGAATCTCTTTATTTTTCATCATCCCGGTCTACCTTTAGCTGTCTTTAGCTCTCTCGATTTCAACTCTTTTTACAAAGCACTGTTCTTTCTATCTGAACCTTCAGAGTATAGTACTCCTATCACACTCTACATTTTACATATTTCTCTACCCCTCTTTCTCTACCACCACCTTCCTCTTTCTATCTCGCTTTAGCTTTGCTTCTGGCTACCTCACCATTCTCTATTTACTTTACTTCTCTCTCTACTTCAGCTATCCTTCTACATCATCTCCATTTCTACCGCTCTCTCCCTGTGCTCACTATACTATTCTACTTATACCTCTGTCCATCTCATGTATCCTGCCTGTTCCTTTTCTCATATTCAGCAGCGTTACAGGGAACAAGTCAGAGACGTGAACACACAAAGAGGAGAAACAGGACAAGGCAGGGGAAGAGAAATTTGCAGAAAGTTGTTCAATTTTCCCGATTGCAATAGTGAAAATTCTCAGAGCAGCGCTTAATTTGTTTGCTCTAGCTGCAAGCATGGCAGTTATGAAGCGGGGATATATTTGTGATCAAAAACATTCAGCAACTAAAGCTACAATTTTAAGCGCTATATGCATATGTCATATCTTAATATTGTGCACTAGTCCACTAACCATCTATCAAGTCACCCGTACCATTTTTTTTCCTACAACAGGAGTCAAAAGCTAATTAGAGACAGAATTTAACATAAAACGTTGTTGTTGCAAGTAATTAAAATTAGATCCAAACTCAAAAAGAAATAGCTTCATCAATTGTCGTACAAGCTTCCTTTTTTTTAATTTTTTTATAAATATGTTTATTGACATCTTCTTAATTACATTACAAAAGCATTTTTCAGCAGCAAAACGTAGTGGTATATTCAATGCGACGTCAGCGGCATACATAAACGACAACGGTGGACAATCAAATGACTGTATCATATATTTGTACATTTTTGTGTGACCCTTCTTATCTCGCAACCCGCACACCCACCCTAAGAGATCATTGTGAATCAGTGAGCGAGAGTCCATAATGTGTGAGCCATGGTTTCCATATTTTCCAAAACTTGTTGGGGCAACCCCGTGCTTTATAAGTCGTCTTTTCCCCCAACATATGCATATCCATGCTTTTTTTCCATTCAATCAGAGATGGGTTCGCCACTGCCCCCCTTGCCCTAGCCAGGTCGCGTTTCGCCACCACTAATCCTAAGTGAAGTAGGGTTAACTTTGGTTTGGGGAGGTCAATTTCAGTGGATATTCCCAACAGAACAAACTGGGGACTAAGCGGAATCGTCTCTCCCAGGACAGTTCCCAGCTCTTCCAACAGGGCAGCCCAATACAGTTGAATCTTAGAACAATCCCAGACTGTGTGAAAAAATTTACCTGCTAACGTCCTACAGCGCAGGCAGTCAGGTGTTTCCGCCCTCCCTATACGGTGCAGTTGCGCTCTATCATAGTATGCTCTGTGCAGATACTTAAACTGAATCAGTCGGAGCCTGGACTTAATGGCCACTTCTCGAGGATGCATCAACGCCATTTCCCAATCTAAGTCCTCCATCACCCCCAACTCCGACTCCCATTTCGCCCGTAACTTCTGCAAAGTGTCTGGCTTATTATTTATTATCGTTCTATACGTCCAGGAAACAGCCTTCTCTACTAGCTCCCCCATCAGGAGTCGCCCCTCCAAAGGTGCATACTCGGGAATGTCAGTGGTGTCTATGTGTTGCGCTCGCCACGCATGGGCCAGCTGCAGGTATTTGTAGTGTTGAGTCATGTTCATGTCGTATTCAGCCTGAAGGTGTGCGAAAGTAACCAGCTCCTTACGGTGCAATATATCCTTAAGTTGTGAAATGCCTAGCAAGTCCCACTGTCGGAAACCACGCAATCTTGTGATTTCCTGAAGTCGGTTCCCTACCCAGAGTGGTGTTTCCCCAGTGACACGGCCATCCCATTTCATTTGTCGCTCAGCCTGTTTCCATGCTGTCACCACAATTCGTGTCGCTGTCAAGAGCTTTGCAGCGCCACTCCCTCCATATATGTAATGTGTGTGTGGGCGTTTGGTAAATTGTGTGCGTTCAAGTACGTATGTGGGGTGATCTCCCTCTATGTGTTGCCATTCGTTCACGACAACTAGGTGAGCTGCCCAATAATATGCCCGAAGATCGGGCAGGGAGATACCGCCGTTATATTGATTACGTTGTAGCATTGCTAGTGCTATCCTCAGTGTTTTCCCGTCCCAGAGAAACGTCCGTAGCAGGTCATCAATTTTAGTGAACACCTCCATCGGAATGAGCTGATAGGTGTTTTGCAGTACATAAAGAAATTTGGGGAGCACTATCATTTTGTATAGTGCTGCCCTGCCTAGCAACGTCAGTGGCAAAGTCTTCCACCTCTCCACTTCCGCTCGGAACTCCCTGAGCACCCTATATAGATTGTGATCCAGCGCCATTGTCGTGTTCGTTGTAGCATAGATCCCTAGGTATTTTATGCCCTCCCGTGCCAACTGGAGTTGGCTTGGGCCTACAGTATAGCCACCACTCTTGTCTGCTGGATACAAGTATGATTTCCCCCAGTTAATTTTGTATCCCACGTGTGCGCCATATGTCTCACAGCTGTCCATGATTCTATGGAGTGCCGTTTCCGGGTTTGTGACATACATTAATATGTCATCCGCATACAGGGATATACGTTCGTCGGTCTCGTCGTTCTCTCCATTCCTGAATCCCGATATGCCCGGGTGCAGTCGGATCACACAAGCAAGTGGTTCCAGCACCAGGGCAAAAAGCAAGGGGGATAACGGGCAGCCCTGTCGTGTGCCTCTACCTATTGGGAATTCCCGCGACAGTACCCCATTGACTTTAACCCTGGCCACGGGTCTCTCATAAAGTACAGCGATCCAACGCCTGAAGACCGGACCAAACCTGAACTCTTCCAATACAGACATAAGAAAAGGCCAATGGACAGTGTCAAATGCCTTTTCGGCATCGAGGGAGAGGATAAGGTGCGGATCGTCTCTTTTGCTAACCACTTCCAACCAGTTATGCAGTCGTACAAGCTTCCTTTTGGTAAAATTTGGTTGGCGGACACCAGGCAACTTGAGCTTTTGGCAGTTTTTGCATGTCCCCATTCATGAAGGTTTACATATAACTCAATATTGTTTGGCATCAAAAGGGTTTGAATGAGCAGCAGATAGGTAATACATTTAAAGTTCTTCCAAACAAGGCGCCCCAAAATATATATTGCCCGGGGCCCCACAAATCATTAAGATGCCACGGAAGCTCTGTAAATCAGCTAGGGCTACCATCTGTCAGATCCTACTGCAGGGTATGCTGGCCAATAACCTCAAACTTAGCTTGAAAATTGAGTTATATTTGGTTCAGATTTCATTTACCCTACAAAGAAACAACTTTTTCAACAGCTTGTTATACCACCTCTTGTAACCTTCACACATCTCCTGATCCATCACCGAAATACCATAGTATTCGCTGTTGCCCTCACTGCATTGACTACTGCAATGGAATTTACAGTGGTAGCCCCTACTCACTCTTAACAGCTAAAAACTGTGATGCTGGCCTGCGTCTCTGCTTACAAAGAATTGACCACATCTCATCTGCGTTGATATCCCCAGTTTAGCTGCCTATAAATTAAAAATCATCTGCCTTGCTCACGAGAACTTACACAAAAACATATTTGAGTACCTATTGTTGAAACCATCTATCACAGTTTCTTGTTGCGTGTAAGGGAGGATAAAATAATGTAGGTCTAGAGCAGAAAAAACAAGTTACAGAAAAAAGAGAGGTTTGCTGAAATGGAGCAAAATTTGTACCACTGGTTACATGCATTTTAATTCTGTTTTCTTGTGTTTTTATTGCCCAATTAAGGTAATAAGTGATATTTCTATTTTTCTTAGGCTTTTTTCCCAGTGGCAGGGGAACTATCACACTGTCTATCTCCCTGTGATCACTTACATATAATACATGCTTTGACAGATTCTACTTTATTAACCATGAGATTTTCTTCAATTTGATCTGACCATGTCACTTGACCAGTTGCCTAAAGTTAGCATTCTATAATCTTCTGTCGCTGCTCCCTTTGATAGTTTGAGAAAATGTTCTACCTCCTCTGAACACCTTTGCTTATACCTAGAACATATTGGGACACTGAGAAACCTACATCTTCCTCCTTGAACACAAGTTTCTGCATTTGGTGCCCCTTCCTCCACACAATCTATGAGCTTCTATGACTCGACTAACTGTAAAAAGAATATACAAAGAGAATAATTAAGTAGAAAGATTCTCTTTAAAGTTTAAAACAATCTAAGAAATCATTTGTGACATTATAATAAAACCTGAAAACACTAAGATTTTCTCAACAACAGCAAAGAATATGAAGTCAATAAGTTGAGAGAGACAGCTAAAAATGAACACATGCTACAGGCCGCACACCTGGCACACATCCCTAGTACCTCTTGCTTCAATGTCCAAGGTTGCAAAAAGAAGAAATTGCTATTTAAAGTCACAGAAAGCATTTGTGGCCAGGCACAGTTTACATCTTTTACTAAATGTCATTGGGCAATATCAGGGAAAGGCAAGGATAAATAGTGGGGGCTTCCTTTTGTCACTCACCCACTACAGGCCCAGCATTCAACGATTGTCACCAGGAGTATTTATTCTCCAGGTGGACATTGGAGAGGCCAGGGTAGAAGGTGCTACATTTACTAAAGTCCTTAACAAGCCTTTTCTCCATCGCTGAGACATATGAATTGAAACAGGTTAATTGTATTAACACCTGACTTGTGTAGGTAGAAAAGACTGGGAGCTAGAAATGGTTCAACGTTTTACATTTTTCTTTTTTAACTGTCAAATGCAAACTTTGTGGAATGATATTTAAAACAGAGTGCTGTCTGAATGGGTAGGGTTTCATTAACAGATAACTTTATAAACATTGTTACAAAATATAGATTACCATAGTTGTCACGTATTTTAAATTCTCCAGTGAATTCATAAACCGCTCTTCAGACTTTTAGAGTGAATACATAGAAACAAAAAATAGATTAAATGAATTAACATACTTAGCAAATTTCACAGTTGTTGCATTTCAGGGCACAAATCCAGTATGGAACTGTATCTGGAACATCTTCATTGAAGCCATCTATTGATACAATCCAAATAAAAACTCAGTTGAAGCAGAATTTGATATGAAATATAGACCTTGATTAATGGTTTTCTTTGGGCCTAGAGATCTGACATTTTTGCAAGGATGTAATCCGAGTACACAAGCGTACTTACGTTTTTTACATGCATTCATAAAAAAACATGTGGAACTTATCTACTGGACAAATTTATAATCATTTACAAATTCTTCCTCAGGATTATGGCAAAAGCAGCTAGATGGAGATCAAGAAAAGCAATAACAAGGAATATTGCTAATGTCTTATGGCTACAACAATTACTGTTTTGCAGTTATCGATAACTTGCTGGTCTACTAAAAATGTTTTAAAAAAGACAATTGTTACGCCAATGATCTACTTCATATTCATAGCTGGAAAGATGGTGACAATAGAAGTGCTAAATTTGCTCTCAGTGGAAAATCGTATCAAATTTGGCAATACTAGTGTTTAAAGAAGTAAATTGACAAGCACAAAAGGTTTTTTAACAGTCACCCAGAAAGAAACGTTGGTATGTGGATTAAGTGAATTACATGGAGACAATCTCATGAAAGTGTCTTACCACGGTGCCAAACATCTGGAAGTATTTGGGCTCTTTACCCCTTCTTGCATTAAAGCCTCCTCGGACAGGGATTATGTAAGACACGGGCCATATCTCTTCAGGGAGTAAGAAGATGTTTTATATAGTCATTTATGATTGATGTATCTGTTCTTAACATATATGGATTATGTTACTTACCCTGTAAGCATCTGTTCTTGGCATGTAGTGCTGTAGATTCACATGCTTTGCATAAGTCCACCATCTAGTGTTGGGCTTAGATGAATACAAGTTGTTTTTGTTCCAAGAAGTTTTCTTCGAGTCACGAGGCTGTGCGTCGACTCCTCTTGTGAATACTGGACATGGTCATCGACGCCATCTTCAGATTGTTTTACAGTGGGTAGGTGAGAATGTAAAGAATGCTGTGTATGTAAGCATTGAGATGGCCCTGCGCTGGTATAACATAAAGGACATAAACTGCAACCTAAAAAAAACTTTGGGGAGGAGGGAAGGCACTCTACAGCACTACATGCCAAGAACAGATGCTTACAGGGTAACACAATTGGTTTGAGGCATGTGTGCTGTAGACACACGTTTTGCATTGACTGTAAAGCAGTCTCTCTCCGTATGTAGTGGTTAATTTGTGGGGGTTGCAGTGGTCTGAAAAAGAGTCTTAAGTACTGCCTTACCAACATTGGCTTGTTTTTGTTTAAATCTTGTTTTATGGACATTTTTCACATTTTAAGCATACAACAAGAACAATGCATAGGTACCATGTATAGTTGCTTGCAAATGCTACGATATCCAGCACCAGACTATAAAAAGACAGATGAGTTGTTCAACAGGGTACTGAGAGAAGACTCGTGCCAGCGTCTGTGTATAGGGCATAGCAATGCCCAAGAGTCTGACCACTGGACAACTTGTAGGCGTTTCAGACATGGTGCATCTTAGGCCAAACTGTGGACATAGGGTACAACAAAATGAGGACAACTTAATCCAAGGAGGGGTAAGGGAGTCACATGAGACCTGCTGCCGTGTCTGGCATAGCAGTGTGCCAGCCCTATCCGGGCTCAGTGACAGCGGGATTATGAAGGGGGGCCATACATCTCTGGAAGTCAGCGCTACTCTACCCCTGTACCTAAGGAGGGCGAGCACTGGGTGTCAGTCCTGGATATCATCCCGGGGTTCCGCAGTGTTAGTAACTATGTCCTGTAACTTCGACACCATAGTGTCCCATTGAGACGCCAGGGGGAACTTACGGCTACCAAGCAGGTCTTCCCTGCGCAGAACCACTCCCTCCGCCCTAGCCCAGTTAAGTAGGGACCGGCGCCATGCTAATGTGTGAGGTGCCAGAGGGGATTTCCATTGCTTGGTAAGCAAGCGTTTTGCTACTATTAAACCCAGAGCCAGAAAACGGGTGGTAGCCCTATGTTTTTTATTCCTGCTAAATAGTGCAGTATATGCACCTCTCATCTAGTTGGGACAGCGAGAGATGTGCAAGTGGCCAGTGTGGTTGTCACATTACTCCATTATTCTTCTAGGACAGGGCATTGCCACAGCATATGGAGGATGTCTACATCTAACTGACGGCATCGAGGGCAGGCCGCATCCGTGCGGAGGAAGTACTTATTAATTTGAGCTGGGGTGAGATAAGCCCGGTGAACAAGTTACTTACCTTCGGAAACTATATATCTGGAAGAAACATTAGTAGTGATAGATTCCTTACCTTAGAATATCCCCAGGCGTCAGACTGGATCCGGAAAGTTTTCGTCAGCAGTACCCCTGCGCGTCGGTAGGTGGCGGCGTGCGGCTCCGCGTCCGTCGTTGGCGTCGTGGTCGCCGAGATGACGTCGCGGGCGCTACTTAGACGCCGCCCACGCGAGCTGACGTCAGTTCTGTACACGACTTTCCACGCCAGGAACGCAGAGCCATGCAAGATACTGACCACTGGTGCATTGAAACTAGGGCCCTGAAAGGGATGACCTTAACCCTAGAAATCAGTTCGCAGAACGGGGAGGATGGGTGGGGCGGTAAGGAATCTATCACTACTAATGTTTCTTACAGATATATCGTTACCGAAGGTAAGTAACTTGTTCATCTGAAAGAAACACATAGTGATAGATTCCTTACCTTAGAATAGATACCCCAGCAATACCAACCCCGGTGGTGGGTCTGCGAACCAAGATCACATCAGAAAGTCACGGAGAACGGAACGGCCAAAGAAGCCGTCTCTCCGGACTTGGCTGTCCAGGCAATAATGCTTGGTAAACGTGTGCAGCGAGGCCCACGTGGCTGCCTGACAGATGTCTTGCAGGGGGACACCACGTCCCAATGCAGTAGTGACTGCAGTAGCTCTGGTGGAATGAGCATGCAGCCCCACCGGAGGTTCTTTTTTAGCCAAAGAGTAACAGGCTTTGATACATAAGACAATCCAGCGGGAGATAGTTCTCGTGTACCACACAACCTTTCTTGGTGCCAACGTAGCCAACAAAGAGCTGGTCATCCACCCGGAACTGCTGTGTGCGGTTGAGATAAAAGGAGAGCGCACGTTTTGGGTCCAGACGGTGGAGCCTCTCTTCCTCTCTGGAAGGAGGCGGAAAGAAGGTGGGCAAGGTAATAGTCTGCCCAATGTGAAAGGCCGTAACCACTTTTGGCAAAAAGGAAGGACGGGGCCTGAGCACAACCTTGTCTGGATGGACTGATAGGAAAGGAGGCTTACAAGAAAGAGCCTGGAGCTCACTCACTCGCCTAGCGGAGGTGATGGCCACCAGGAAAGCAGTCTTCAAGGTCAAGAGACGAAGAGGACAGTTCTGAAGTGGCTCAAAGGGAGCACCCATCAAGTAAGTAAGAGCCAAATTCAAGTCCCACTGAGGCATCACGAAAGGAATAGGAGGAAAAAGGTGTGTAATGCCTTTAAGAAATCTATTTACAACAGGGGACTTGAAAAGAGAGGGCTGATCAGGGAGCCTGAGAAAGGCCGAAATAGCAGAAAGGTAGCCCTTGATAGTGCCCAGAGCAGAGCCCTGCTGGGCCAAAGAAAGAAGGAACAGTAGTACCTCAGAAAGAGGGGCAGAAAGGGGATCCACAGCCTTTGCTGTGCACCATGCCACCAACTTGTCCCACCTGCAGGCGTATACCACTTTAGTAGAGGGACGCCTGGCTGCCAGAATGACACCACAAACTTCAGGAGGCAAGTCGAAAGGAATCAACTGCCGCCGCTCAATCTCCACGCAAGGAGGTGGAGGCTGGACAGGTTCGGGTGGAAGACCGTCCCCTGCTGCTGCGACAGAAGATCCTCCCGAAGAGGCAGTCTGATCGGAGGATCGATGCTCATACTGAGTAGCTCGGGATACCATACTCTTCGAGCCCAGTCCGGGGCCACAAGGATGACTTGTGCCCGTTCGCGCCTGATCTTCTTCAGCACTCTAGGCAGAAGTGGTATAGGCAGAAAGGCGTACAACAGACCGCAACTCCACTCGCGACGAAAAGCGTCGCCGAGCGAGTGCCGCCTTGGAAATTCCAACGCGCAGAACTGATGACATTGCGCATTCTCTTCGGTGGCGAATAGATCTAACCAAGGCTCTCCCCACTGCTGAAAGAGACCTTGCACCACCTCCGAGTGAAGACGCCATTCGTGATCGAGCATGCACCTGCCGCTGAGTTCGTCCGCCCTGGCGTTCAGAGAACCTGCCATGTGTTGAGCCACCAGGGACATGCCCTGATGTTCCAGCCATGTCCAGAGACGCAGAGCCCTGACAGAGGGTCCACGACCCCACCCCGCCTTGCTTGTTGCAGTACTACATGTCGGTGGTGTTGTCTGTGAACACCGGCACTACTCTCCCCTTGACAGAGGGAAGGAATGCCTTCAGTGCAAGCCGTATCGCCCCAAGCTCCAGAAGGTTGATATGGAGCTTGGACTCCACCGGAGACCAGAGGCCTCTGATCTCCGCCTCTCCCATGTGGCCGCCCCATCCCAGGAGGGACGCATCCGTCACCACTGTAAACTCCGGTTGGGGAAGGGAGAGGGATCTGCCGTCGACCCAATGCCGGTTCGTAAGCCACCACTGCAACTGTCGTGCAGTGCCCTCCGAGATCTGGACGTGATCGGACAGGTTCCCCTGATGCTGCGCCCACTGGAACTTCAGGTCCCACTGCAGAGCCCGCATATGCCATCTGGCATGATCGATCAGCAGGATGCAGGAGGCCATGAGGCCCAGCAGCCTCAGAGTCACTCTGACCGAAACCCGGGACAAGGGTTGAAAGATGGGAATCAGAGCCCGAATATCCCGGACTCGCTGTTCGGGAGGATAGACCCGAAACTGCGCCGTGTCCAGAACCGCTCCGATAAAGAGGAGCTTCTGAGAGGGAATCGGGTGGGACTTCGGCAGGTTGATGGAGAACCCCAGCAAGTGCAGGAGGTCGGCCATAGTCTGGAGGTGGGAGACGACTGCCTGGGGCGAGCCCGCCTTCAACAACCAGTCGTCGATATAGGGGAAGACTGAAACCCCTGATCTGTGCAGATGAGCTGCGACCACCGCCATCACCTTCGTGAACACCCGAGGGGCGCTGGTAAGGCCAAAAGGGAGCACGGTGAACTGAAAGTGCTCGTGGCCTACCGTGAACCGCAGGTAACGCCGGTGGGCTTGCAGGACTGGGATGTGGAAATAGGCATCCTGCAAGTCTAGCGCTACCATCCAGTCTTGTGGATCGAGAGCAGACAAGACCTGAGCCAGAGTGAGCATCTTGAACTCCTCTTTGCGGAGGAAGCGATTGACGTTCCGGAGGTCTAAGATAGGACGCAGGCCCTTGACCTACTTGGGTACCAGAAAGTAGTGGGAATAGCAACCACGACCTACTTCTGGCGTTGGAACACGCTCGATGGCCCCCTTGGCCAAGAGGGCCGCAACTTCCTGCTGAAGAAGCACCAAGTGATCCCGCGACATGTGGTGGTACTGAGGTGGCATGGCTGGAGGGGTAGTCTCCAAGGGGAGGGAGTAGCCCCTCCAGACTATCTCTAAAACCCACCTGTCCGAAGTGATGGTGCGCCAGTGGGGGAGGTGATGGCGAAGCCTGCCGCCCACTGGCGTTTGATGGGCCTGAAAGTTCGGACTAGGAAGGTTTGGAGGCAGTGGTGGCTGGGGTGGTGGTGGACTGACCCGCCCGCTGGCCCCTTGGTCCGCCACGGCGGAACCCGCGTCCGCGCTGGGATGCTTGCTGCGCAGGCCTGTGGCTCTGTTGCGAACGCTGCGGGGCACCCCTTCCGGTGCCACGAAAGGAGCGAAAAGCAGAAGGCAGAGGAGGGCAGACTGCAGAGAGTCCCAAGGACTTGGCCGTAGCCTGTGAGTCCTTAAACCGCTCCAACGCGGTCTGCTTTGTCGCCGAAGAGGCGACGGCCATCAAAGGGCATGTCCATAAGTGTGTTTTGGACATCCCCCGAAAATCCAGTGGTCCTCAACCAGGCGTGGCGGCAAACCGCCACCGTCATTGCAATCGATCTGCCCAGTGAGTCGGTGGTGTCCAGGCCACAACGAATCATGAACTTAGCTGCGTCTCTCCCCTCTGCAACAGCCTGGGAGAGAGCTGGCCGGGCCTCCTGCAGACAGTGGGGCAGTACGTTCGCCACCGTATCCCACAGAGAGTGGGAATAACGGTCCAAGAGGCATGCAGTGTTCACAGACCGCAGCGCAGAACTGGAGGAAGAAAAAAATTTCTTTGCAAACTGATCCAGTTTCTTGGATTCCCTATCCGGTGGTGCGGAAGGGAAGGCGGTAGGGGAAGCAGAGGCTTGGACAACCAAGCTCTCGGGGGTGGGATGTTGGGAGAGGAAGAGGGGGTCACCCGGAGCCGGGCGATGGCGTCGGGCCACGTTCCTATCCACAGGAGCCCCTGTGGTGGGCCTGGACCAAGTGCGCAAAAGAACATCAGAAAGGGCTTAATTGAAAGGAAGCAGCGGTTCCGCAGAAGTAGCTGCTGGCTGAAGCACCTCTGTCAGGAGGTTAGTCCTGACGGCCACCGTAGGAAGCTCGAGGTGTAGGGCCTCGGCCGCCCTACGCAACACCACAGCATAACTAGCACCCTCCTCTGTAGCCACGGTAGGAGGAGACAGCATGCCAAGGTCTGGTGAGGTATCCAGACCACTGGCACCCCCCAACTCCTCAGCCCAGTCCTGTTCAGACTCGCAAGCAGCTGCGAGAGGGTCCTCAGACCCCTCCCAGTCCTCCCCTAGCTCCTCAGGCTGTTCAACAGGTGTAAAATAAGGAGCAGGGACATGGGGATAGAAATCCCCAAGCAACGTCGAGAACGGCATCGATCGACGCCGGCTCGACGCCGCGTCCACTTTGGGGCTGAAAGCGGGGTCAACGTCATCCCGAGGAGCGGGTGGCGTCAAAAGTGGTGCTGGTGGGGTCGACGTCGGTGGAGGTGTTATAAGGTCAACCCGCGTCGACCGGGATCCAGGCCTGGTTCCAAGGGGGTCCTGCGGCGCCGAGGCCGGAGCCGACGGCGGGGCCGCCGGCGATGAAAAGCGAGAACCTCCAGTCGGGACCACGGGGCCCGAAGGCGCACCAGCGGGACCCGACGGCCCAAAGAGGCGAGCCATGGCCGACAGGAATTCCTGTATTTGGGCCGGAGTCGCCAACGAACCCGGAAAGGGCGGGTAGTGCGGCGGCGACTGCATAGGCTCCGCCGGAGCCGTGGGGGAGGCACCACCCTCAGCCGCGTCGCGCGACCGGCGAGGGGAAGTCGGAGAACGATGGCGTTTCTTCGACGCACCCTCAGCCGCGTTGCGTGACCGGCGAGGGGAAGTCGGAGAGCGATGGCGTTTCTTCGACTTCTTGTGCTTCGCCTTACCTGATCCAGAGTGCGAAGACTTTGATCCCGAAGACCGATGGTGATGACTCCATCGCACGGTCCCTCGACCTCATACGGGACCGGGACCTCGAACGGCGCGGAGCCGACTGCCGAGCTTCCAGCAACTTTCGGGGGCGCGACTTGTGGTCGTGGTCGCGAACAAGGGAAGGAATGCCTTGAGTGCAAGTCGGATCGCCCGGAGCTCCAGAAGGTTGATATGGAGCCGGGACTCCGCCGGAGACCAGAGGCCTCTGATCGCCGCCTCTCCCATGTGACCGCCCCATCCCAGAAGGGACGCGTCCGTCACAACTGTGTGCTCTGGCTGGGGAAGGGAGAGGGATCTGCCCATGACCCATTGCCGGTTCGAGAGCCACCACTGCAACTGTTTTGCAGCCCCCTCCGAGATCTGGACGTGATCGGAGAGGTTGCCCTGGTGCTGCGCCCACTGGAACTTCAGGTCCCACTGCAGAGCCCGCATATGCCATCTGGCATGATTGACCAGCAGGATGCAGGAGGCCATTAGGCCCAGCAGCCTCAGGGTCATCCGTACCGAAACCCAGGATAAAGGCTGAAAGATTGGAATCATAGCCTGAATATCCCGGACTCGCCGTTCGGGAGGATAGGCCCGAAACTGCGTCGTGTCCAGAACTGCTCCGATGAAAAGGAGCTGTGGAGAAGGAATCAGATGCGACTTCGGCACATTGATGGAGAACCCCAGCGAGTGCAGGAGTTCGGCCTTAGTCTGGAGGTGGGAGACGACTGCCTGAGACGAGCCCGCCTTCAGCAGCCAGTCGTCGAGGTAGGGGAAGACTGGAACCCCTGCCCGGCGCAGATGAGCTGCGACCACCGCCATCACTTTCGTGAACACCCGAGGGGCACTAGTAAGGCCAAAGGGGAGCACGGTGAACTGAAAATGCTCGAGGCCTACCGTGAACCGTAGGTAACGCCGGTGGGCCGGCAGGACGGGGATGTGAAAATAAGCGTCCTGCAAGTCCAACGCTACCAACCAGTCTCCAGGGTCGAGGGCAGTCAAGACCTGAGCTAGGGTGAGCATCTTGAACTTCTCCTTCCGGAGGAAGCGATTGACGTTCCGGAGGTCCAAGATAGGACGCATGTCCTCCTTGTCCTTTTTGGGCACCAGAAAGTAGTGGGAGTAGCAACCACGTCCTACTTCTGGGGTCGGAACATGCTCGATGGCCCTCTTGGCCAAGAGGGCCGTGACTTCCTTCTGCAGAAGCACCAAGTGATCCCCTGACATGCGGTGGAATTGAGGTGGCATGGCTGGGGGGGTGGTCTCGAAGGGGAGGGAGTAGCCCCTTCGGACAATGTCCAAGACCCACCTGTCCGACGTGATGGCTCGCCAGTGGTGAAGGTGATGGCGGACCCTGCCCCCTACTGGCGTGCTGTGCACCTGAAAGGAAGGACTAGGAGGGCTTGGACGCCGCGGACGGGTTGGAGGTAGTGGCCTGACCCGCACGCTGGTTGCCCGAACCGCTACAGCGGTATCCACGTCCTCGGCCACGCGAAGACGCTTGCTGCGCGGGCCGGTGGCTGGGCAGCTGACGTGACTGGACGCCCCTTCCGTGGCCACGAAAGGGGCGAAAAGCAGAGGTTAGCGGAGGGCGTACAACAGAAAGGCCCAGGGACTTGGCAGTAGCCCGTGAGTCCTTAAAGCGCTCCAGCGCATGGTCTGTCTTTGAACCAAAAAGACCGACTCCATCAAAGGGCATGTCCATGAGTGTATTCTGGACATCACCCGAGAAACCAGTTGTTCTCAGCCAGGCGTGGCGACGTAGCGCCACCGTCGTTGCAAGCGATCTGCCCAGCGAGTCAGCGGTATCAAGGCCACAACGTATGGTGTATTTAGCCGCATCTCGCCCTTCCGCAATGGCGCGGGTAAGCAGTGTCTGGACCTCCTCAGAACACTGCGGCAAAACAGCCGCTACCGAATCCCACAGGGAGTGGGTATATCGGCCCAAAAGGCAAGCGGTGTTGACGGACCGCAAGCCAGCACTGGAGGAAGAAAAAGCCTTCTTCCCAAATTGGTCCAGGCGTTTGGATTCCCTATCCGGAGGGCGGTAGGGAAGGCGGTTTGGGAGGCAGAGGCTTGGACAACCAAGCTCTCGGGGGTGGGATGTTGGGAGAGAAACAAGGGGTTGCCCGGAGCAGGGCGATGGCGTCGGGCCACGTTCCTATCCACAGGAGCCCCTGTGGTGGGCTTGGACCAGGCACCCAAAAGAACGTCAGTGAGTGCATCATTAAACGGCAGCACAGTCTCCGAAGAGGAAGCTGCCGGCTGAAGCACTTCCGTCAGGAGATTAGTCCTGACAGCCACAGTAGGCAATTGGAGATGTAAGGCTCCAGCTGCTCTACGCAACACCGTTGCAAAATTAGCTCCCTCCTCCGTAGCCACGGGAGGAGACGGCATGCCAGTGTCAGGGGAGGTGTCTAGACCACTGGCATCCCCAAGTTCCTCAGCCCAGTCCGGATCATACTCACACTGTTGTGTGAGAGGGTCCTCAGACCCCTCCCAGCTCTCTTGGTCCTCCTCAGGTTCAAAATATGGAGGAGGAGGGACATTTGGGATCCAAGGTCTCATCGGCGCCGGAGCCGGCGTCGAGCGACGTCGGTCCGGCTCCATGTCCGGAGCCGGAGAGAGCCGGGGACCGACGCCGTCCGGAGCCCCGGACGGCGTCAGGAACGGCACCGGGGACATCGGCGGAGGCGTGGTTAGGTCAACCGGCATCGATGGGGGTAGCGGTACCACCGGAGCCGGGATCGAGGCCGGGATGAAGGCTGGTGGGACAGGCGGCGCCGGGACCGGAGTCGACGGCGACGCCGGAGCAACCCCATCAGGGCCCGCGGGGCCCGAAGGCGCACCGGAGGGACCTTGAGGCCCGAAGAGGCGGGCCATGGCCGACAGGAATTCCTGTATTTCGGCCGGAGTCGCCCCCGAACCCGGAAAGGATGGGTAATGCGGGGGCGGCTCCATAGGCATGTCCGGGGACGGTGCCGACTGGGGCCTCAGCCGAGTCGCGAGACCGGCGAGGCGAAGTCTTAGAGCGATGACGCTTCTTTGACTTACCCGAGGAGCGCGAAGACTTGGACTCCGACGACCGGCGGGGACTCCGCGACCGGCCCCTCGACCTCTCCCGGGACCGGGGCTTGGTGCGGCGCGGAGCCGACTGCCGGACCTCGAGTAGCTTTCGAGACCGCTCTCGCAAAGCCTTCGGGTGAAGTTTCCAGCAGTCAGGGCACGACTTCGTGTCGTGGTCTCGGCCGAGACACTCCAGATGCGGGTCTGTGATCGACATCATTCGACCACAGGCGTCGCATGGCTTGAAGCCGGGCATCCCTACGACACCTAGGAGTCGATAAAGACTCGAAAAGAAACAGTGAAAAAATTCACAAATAAGTTAGTCAAAAATTGACTAGGGCACTGCTCTTCCCGGATCTGCGCTTACTGGCGCGGAAAAAGAAGAACTGACGTCAGCGCGCAGGGGCGGCGTCTAAGTACTGCCCGCGACGTCATCCCGGCGATCACGACGCCGACGACGGACGCGGAGCCACACAACGCCGCCTACCGACGCGCAAGGGTACTGCTACGCAAAAACTTTCCGGATCCAGCCTGACGCCTGGGGATATTCTAAGGTAAGGAATCTGTCACTAACGTGTCTCTTTCAGATACAGTGGCTAGAAATATGGCCTGGTCCCACTCCTACCTTAAACCAGTTTGTTTTAGAAGATTGTATGAGCCTTGATAGGGCCCTTGATATTCCCTGGCTGGACTATGTCTCAGAGCAGTTAGCGTACTTAGGGGGCCCTGAGCTATTTATATACCACAGACAGATGCATCCCAATGAGTTGATAGACATAAAATCATTATTTTTGGCCAGGAGGATGGCAGAAAGAGAAAACAGGGAACTCACCAAGCCCAGGATAAGGCAATACTCAATAGTGAGCCCAGGGACTTTTAAACAACCCTATTGGACCGATATTAATTACCCACACTATTGTTTTCTTTTAATTAGGTTTTGGTTTAATTACATCCACTGGTGCCTAGCTGTTCCCAAGGGCTTTTTTAAGCCAGGTGCCCTACAGCCTTGCTCTTGTGATGATTTTTCGGAACAAGATTACATTTCATTTTCTTCTGTGAATTTTATAGTGACTTACGAAAAAAAAATGTGTCCACTTTTAAAGCACTGTAACTTTGCACAAGTGAAACCAGCCCTCAAAGCTTAAGTGAGATTCTTTTGTCTGATGAAATGTACATGCCCTTTTGTCCTTTTTTAAGCACTGAGCTGGTTTCGGATATGTTATTGCTTCACATTAGTCGTTTTTCTTAAAAAAAAAAAATACATACTGTATAATAATGCACTTTAAAGGTCTGCTTAAAGTTTGTTCTCTCTGCCTTATGAGTTACACACTCCCAGATTGATAGACAGTCTTCATGTAAAGGATTTAGATGGTTCTGAGATTTTTACTGGCAATTGTATATGAACGATTGGCTCGTCCTTTCTATCATGTATGGACTAGTTTTAGTATTCATCTTTTGTGTGTTTTATGTGCTTTTATGGTCAATGTTGGCCGAATAAAGTTTTACTTGACTTCACTATAAGTCACCCCTAAGCCTGGCCTTTCAATCCTGAAGGCAGGGTGCTAGGTTATAAGTGTGAGGGTGCCTTGCATGAGCAGGGCACCCCCTACAAACCTCCGAGTTGATTCTCCAGGCTTTGTAAGTGCAGTCAGCCATTTTGATAAATATAGTGGCCATGCATCATTACGCGATGGCTAACTACATATTGGCTGTGCCGACCTGGGCATGTTTGGTATCAAACATGTTGGAATCATAACTGGGGGGCTCCTCCGGGAAGCCCACAGTACTACTGGTAACAGCCTTCCAGGGATTGCCAGCAAGTAAGTGCAGCTGCCGACCCCAGACACGAATCTGCCCTCCTGCTGCTGAGCTGAGCTCGAGCAGGGGAAGGTAGAACAATAGGTTTCCTGTCACAAGGTGTGACCACCTCCCAGACAGGACTTAGTGTATTGCGCTGAGGTGGGGCGCTTGCCACCGCCACCAGACTGCTTTGAAGGGCACATTTGGTGGCACATTATGCCCTCCTTGCATACTCCAGTTTAAGCCACTTCAGGGAGCCCTTGGCTCCCGCTCTGGCATGACACTGGACAAAGGACAAGGGAGTATCCTCCCCTATGTCCAGCCCCTCCTCTGGAAGGGACCCTTCAATCATTCCAACCCTTTCCCTAGGGTACTTAAGGGCTTACCTGTGGGTGGCTCTTCAGATTCGTCATGGGACAAGATTCAAACCCAAAACCACTTCAACTTCGACCATCTGGGCACCTTGAACTGCACCAAGGAAGACTCCTGCTGCTCCTGGTCTCTCAGTTCTGCAAGCCTTCTTTGTCGTCTGTGCCTGTGCTTCTTCCAGGATCCTCTCCAGGCCTGTGGGCATCAAAGACACCCAAAGGAATCTCCCTTGGAGTGAAGGAGTCACTCCCCTGCATCTGCAGGCACCGCAATGTAGCTGACCGGTCTACTGCTCCTGATGTCCCACGGATTTCGAAAGGCTCAACAACAGGTGGTGGTTCTGCAACTCCCTCGAGGCCCAACCTTTCCTCTCAGCAAGTTTGAGGCCAGTATCCCTTGTCGGAACTGCTGGCACTGAACCCCTGTGCACCGCATCGACTTGCCGCTGCCAAGGATAGTTAGTTCTGTACTCCAGAGAGCTTCGGGCTACAAGAATCTCCAGCTCCCAGCATCTCTTCCTGCTAAGATCTTCATCCTCACTGCATCCTCTGCACTGTGGGTCTGCATCTATGGTGAGCTGCTCAAGGTCCTCTAGCGACTTATGTGCCTTAAGCCTGTGGGTCCTCTTGAGGGTCTTCTTTAGCTTCAGTGAGCTCCCCTGCTTGCTCGGGGCCGGCTCTGACTCTCCTGCAATTGCAGGGTCCCCTGGACCTTGCTGGTGCCAACGTTGCTCCTTTTTCGTTTACTACGTCTGTTGCTGCTGCCAAGGCTTGTTGGTGCTCCCGCCAGACACTGCCCCCCTGGTTCTCGACTTCCGACGTGGGACAGCTCGTGAATGGCTCCTGGTCTTCCACAGTGTCGCCTAGTCCTCACAGCTGCAGCGACAAGGTCACCGTCATCACTCCTGCATCTTCCCTCATCGGTGGTCATTGCTCTTCTGTGCCTCCTGGTCACTTCCGAGTGGCATAGACTCTGTCCGCTCTGCTTGCAGGCTCTTCTCTTCAAGAACCCACCCTTGGATTCCACTGGACTTCTTCACCTTTTTCGCCAGCTGCGTCTTTCCTGAAGTCCTCCATTGTGGTCTACAGCGGTTTCCGACTTCACTTCGCACCTATGCACCCAGCTTCCCTGGTGTAGGTATCCTGGTTCCTGGGGTATCCACGGTTGGGGTGACTCTCCAACCTTCTGTCTTCCATGGGGTTTCTTCAGGGTCCACTGGGAATGGTCCGTCTTCTTTAAAAGCTGCAACTTACCCATTGACTTGGACTGAGTACGCTGCTGTGTTTCTACTCTGCACACAGCCTCCGTGGGGTTTCCTTGTACTTACCTTGGGTGGTTCCTTGTGTCCCCAGCTCTTCTGAGTCTCCTGGTCCAAGTCCCGACTTTGGTCGCAGTTCGCATTCCACTTCTTTAGTATATGGTTTGGTCTCCCCCTGGAGACACTGTGCATTTGTGCTTACTCACCTGTTTACAATTGAAGTATTGTGTGTATTGTGTTGATATCTCCGGGTAGGAGATCTACCAATGTGTTAGCAAGTGTGTATAATAAATATACTTAGTTTTATAACTACACTGTGTGGTTCTTTTTCATTTAACCTACACTATATGATTAGTTCTGGTAAAACTAGCTGCTTGACACTTCTTCTGGACTAATCCTGAAGGCTGCATTCCACAGCTACCACTTAGAGAGCTTTCTATGGTTCTCTAAGACTACTAAAATCACCACAAGGGTTGTCTGGATTAGTGCAAGTTGCTTCACTTAAATAAGTGTGCACCATATACTAAGCCAGCCTCCTACAGCCCTCACATGCCAGCGTGCATGGTTCACCAAGAGAATGCAGGAAGCAAACAGACCGAGCAGGCGCAAGACCTTCAGGACTGGAACAGACGCTCCATTCTGAAAAAGTGGAATCATAGCCTGAATGTCTTGAATCATCTGCAGAGGCTGGAAGGCACAACTCACTGTTGTGTCCAGTACATCCCCCTATGAACAGGTTGCGCGGAGAGGACACCAGGTGAGATTTGGGTACATTTATTGAAACACCAAAGCTGAACAACAGCTGTGTTGTTACCTGCAAATGATGCAGCACTATTTCTGGCGACTTTGCTTTGAGCAGCCAGTCGTCCAGATAGAGAAACACAGGAATTCAGGACTTTCTAAGATGTGCTGCCACCACTGTCATCACCTTTGTGAAGACCCGAGGTGCAGAAGTAAGGCCGAATGGAAGGACTGCAGACTGGTAATGCTGAGACGCTACCGTAAAACAGAGATATTTCCAATGCGACTTCTGAATGGGAAAATACGCACCCTGTAAATCGATCTACACGATCCAGTCTTCCTTCTCCAGCGCGAGAAGAACCTGTGCTAGGGTCAACATTTTCAACTTCTCCTGTTTGAGATAAAAATTCAAAATCCTGAGGTCGAGAATAGGTCGTAAACGACTGTCCCTTTTGGGAATCAGGAAGTACCGGGAGTAGCACCCCTGACCCCTTTCCTGCTCTGGAACTATGTTGATTGCACCCTTTTGTAGCAATGACAGTATTTCCTGCTGGAGAAGCAGAAGAGGCTTTTCCAAGCAAAGGCCCTGTTGGGGAGAGAAAGGAGGAGGAAACTCCCGGAAGGGTAGGGCATAACCATTTTCTACAATGTTTAAAACCCAGCGGTCTGTAGTGACAGACCTCCAATAAGGTAGAAAATAGGCCACCTGGCCTCCCACGGGACAAGAATGCTCTTAGATGACAGAGCTAGAGCTGCTTTCCTGCCACAACGTTTGTAGAGGCAAAAGAGGAGGAGGTGGAGACTTGTTGGGCATATCCCCGCAGACAACCACTGCCCTTTCCCCTGTAGGATCTGTACAAAGGATTTGCCTGCTGCTGCTGTCTGCCTGGAAAGGACAAGTTCTTCGCAAAGCCACGAAACCTGCTGAACTGATTAAAGCTCCTGGGTTGGGACTGAAGCCCTAAGGGCCTTGCTGTTGCCTGGCTATTCTTAAAGTGCAGCGCAGAATCCGCCTAAGCTCCAAACAGACGGGACCCATCAAAAGGCAAGTCAAGCAACGTAACTTCAACATCAGGCAAAAAACCTGAACCTCATAACCAGCCATGCCTTCCATTGGCTTCTGCTGAACATCCAAAATAGGCCCCGTTAACGCCTCATTGAAGGGCAGCAATGGTTCAGATACAGAAGTCGACGAATAGGGAACCTCCATGAGAATATTAGATTTCAATTCAGCTGTGGGAAGCGGCAACTCTAAAAGGTCCGAAGCTTTTTGAATTACAGCATTATATGAGGTCACCTCAGGAGGTGGCAAGCCCTTAGGTGACGTCAATTCCCACTCAGCAGAGAGATTCAGACCCCTAGCATCTTGTAATCCCTCAAAATCAGGGTCAGAGTCCACTATTTCTCCTTCTTCAGCCCCTCCATGCTCCTCTTGATATTCCTCTTCCTTAAACAGGCTTTGAGCTTCTCTCCGAGATCTCATCTTTGGAATCGGCGTTGGCGGTGCCAGACGCAGTGCCGGTGACTTCGGAACCGGCTTCGTAGGAGGATCCAAAGGAAAAAGGGTCAAAGTCAGCTGAGGACGAGCCGGCGCAGGTTCGGATCCAGACGGCGCCAGAGAAGAACCATCCAATGGAACATGACCCTCCAGTAACTGCGACGACAACCTTGGCACCGGTGGAGGCCAACTCCCTGGTGTCACAGGCATAAAGGACTTGAATGATGCCTGGGGGGAACCCTCAGAGAGCAAGCTAACGGACCCATGGGGCCAGCAGGCTCACCACTAGGATTCGCAGCCCTTGCGAAAATGCTAAACATTGCATTTAAAAAATGTGACGGATCCGATCTCAGAGCCAGGAAAGCAGGATGTGCAGGATCCGGAACAAAGGGCTCTGGAGCTGTACATGGAGGCATCAAATTTGGCTCCGGTTATGGAGTCAGTGTTCTCGGTGCTGGAGTAGCAGACCTCAGCGCCGGAGGAGACGCAACATTCCTCGGTGTTGGAGGAGTAACAGCCCTCGGTGCCGGAGGTGGAGACACCCCTGGTGAAGGAGTTGGAGAGATCTCATCCTTGCGATGACGCCTAGAACTCGGAGACGCCGAATTCGGAATCTCGTCCTTCGATGAACGATGCAGAGATGCATGACGTTGCTTTTTCTTGTGCTTCTTGGAGGACCTCGAAGTATGAGGCGTCGGCAACTTCGATCGGGTCCAAGATCTCCTGCGACCCCTCTTCTGCTTTTTGGCTTTGGCCATGAACAACTTGGCCCCCCTTTGCTTCACGGCCTTTGGATTCATCCGCTTACACAAAATGCATTTCCCGACGTTGTAATCCGAGGACAGACACCACAATATTCATGTGGATCAGTGATGGACATCTGGCCCCGCATTCTCTGCACGGCTTAAATCTCGACGTACTTGGAGTAGTCATCTTCACCAGCTACAAAGTACCAGCAACAGTAACAATGAAAACTCCCAGAAATGGAGAGCCTGGGAAAAAAATGTTACGCGTCGAAGGAGCAGAACAAAGGCAACTGATCTCAGCACGCCAACAAGGTCTTCTTATGGCTCCAATGACGTCATGCGGAGTAGTGTGCGGAGCCGTTCCATAGTGACGTCCTCGTCGACGTAGGAGAGCTGAGGAGAAACATTTCTGTGGAATGCTGTGCATTGGGTAAGTCAAAAGGTGAGGAATCCACTGGCAGATGTATCCATCAGAACAGAATTTATAAAAATAAACATATAAAGCATAAGAATAATATGTTAACATAACGTCATAACGTAAATGAAGTAAAGTAAGCACTCTATGACACAGGCTTACATTATTAAAAAGGTTGCGCAAGACTGCATGTCCTACCGCTGCATCCGTATGGTTAGCCAAATTCAAACAGTAGTGCAGCATAAATGTATGCACACTCTTCCATGTTGCTGCGCGGCAGATTTTGTCCAACGTGACTCCAGGAAACAGAGCTGTAGAGGAGGATACTGCTCTTGTGGAATGAGCTTTAGGCTTAATTTTGAGCAGCTTAAAACGACAGAAGTGGATGGCGGTTGCAATCCACAGAGCAATATTTGCCTTGGCTACTGAAGCACCTGGTCTTTGTAAATTATAGGAGACGAAAAGCTGATCAGACTTTCGAATTTGCTTGGTACTTTGTAAATAAAACTTAAGACATCTCTTACTATCTAGGGTATGAAGAGCTTTTTCAGCTGGTGAAGCTGGGTTTGGAAAAAATGTTCGGAAAATAACCGGTTCATTAACATGGAAAGTAGAAGGTACCTTAGGAATAAATGTTGGGTTTGTTCTAAGTAGGATATAGTCATTAGTGAAGCAAAGATAAGGTTCTATTATTGTAAAAGATAAGGTTCTATGTATTGTAAAAATACATTTGAGCTCAGCTCTGGTACAGGCTCAAAAGTTGATCTCATAAGCTGTGCAAGGACAATGTTGAGGCTCCATTCAGGTGGAGGAGCTCTAATAGAAGGATAAACCCTAAACAAAGCTGTAATGAATTGTTTCACAACTCGAATTGAACAAAGCATGGGCCAATGGAGAAACGTCTGTAACTAGAAATGGTAGCAGGATGTACATTAATAGACGAATACATGAGTCCCGATCTAGCCAGGGAGAGAAGGTAGGGCAAAATTTTCTATGAAGAGGAATTGAACGGATGTATATTATTCTGTAAGCACCATGTACAGAACCGTTTCCACTTAAATCTGTAGGTCTAACTCGTTGATACAGCTCTTGCTCTAGAAAATGTCCTTACAATCCTGAGGCACATCTAAATCGTTGAATTCAGGAGCCATGCATGCAATTGGAAAGATGATGGGAGGTAAAGGAGAAATATGAGAGGGGTCCTGCAAAAAACACCTCTCGTCGACGGTACTGCCGACGATAAGATAGGTGTTATTGGTAAGGTGAAAGGCCTCTTTAGTTGAGGGTTAGGAGGCGTTGACGAAGTCTTTGCCAACTGAAATGAATGTCCTGTTGTCGTTGATAAGACGGTAGTTAACGACGGTGTTGTCATTGTCGTCGACAAAGCTGTTGTCAATGGTGGAGGCGCCAAAGAGGTGGGCGCCAACGGTGGTTTAGTTGACATCGACGGAGTTATCGACGACGATAAACCCTCCATTGGCATATCCTTGGTCGACGGTGCATCCGTCGACGATGGAAGCGCTCCAGACGACTGAAGGGGAATTAATTCCAACAGTGTTTTAAGCATCCACTAGGTCTTTTTAAGCACAGTCGACGGCGGCGATTCGGAGTGGATTTTTTCAGGCTTAGAAGTTTGAGGCAGATTTTTCCTCAGAAGGGAATAGACGCTTCCCTTTTTTAGGTGGTTTGCGCAGGCTCACGATGGGTCTTTTGAAACGCTTTTTTATGGCTCTCAGGGGATTGTAGAGATGTAACCCTCTTTTTTGAATGTTCAGTGGAAACCTGAAAACTGATACTGCCTTCATCCTCAGAGAGTACAGAAGATTATGTTTTAAGTCTCTCCAACCAAATAAGCAGCCTGCCCTCTCTGTCTTTTAAAGTCTTAGTCGAAAAAGGTTCTAAAAATCCTACAGTCTTTGACTTTATGAAAAGTAATCCTTGTGGCGATCTTCAGCATGTAGTCTTTTCTTACCACAATGCCTGAAGAATGGGCATGGCCAAGCCGGCCAAGATGGCGGACGTGCTCTCCTGGTGCTCCGCTCGGCAGCCCGCGTAATCGGCAACCATCTATGCCGTAATCATCCCAAACCCCGCTGAAACCAACATTGGAGCCGCCGCAGATCCCCTACGATCACTTTACAGTCTGGATCGCGGGGTGGGAAGCGGCTCCCGCGGTGCAAGAGACCTAAACAGTCACCGCGCAACTAGGCCAACATGGCGGCGCCCACCCGGCACTAACGGCTCTCCACGGCAATAGAGGATTCGGGAGGCCGGGCCAGAGGATCCCCAGCAATTACCGCCATACCAGGAACAGAACCATCCCGATGTCTCTGAAGCTCCACACAGGGCAGGTGAGAGCGTAGCTTGCAAGCGGTGAGACCCTGGGAAGTGGCCGTAACCTCTAGCGGACCGGGCACTGACAAGCCGCCGCGCAGTGGGCTGGCCCTGGGGGATTCATTGCCAGCCCCCGGTGCGAGGTGTGGTCCGGTCCGGCATTGCTTCTCCCCGTGCCCCATCGCAACGAAACACTGCGGCCTCCCCCCCCGCAAGGCGCTGGGACCCGAGGCGCGCGGCGGGAGGTCGGGCTGTACTGAGAGTCTCCCGGTTGCGGCAGGCCTCATCGACCAACTGCGCTGCCCCGCTCAGGCCTAGCCCATCGCCTATACCGCACCATAACCGGCGGTAACCTGCAATCAGGGCGTACCGTTCTGGGCTGGGAAGAGATCGCCCGAACGCCGCCTTCTGCCTCCTGCAGCTGCGCGACATAACGACCCAAGATCGGCCCAGGGGAGGATGAGACTCCGGACCCCTTCAGGACCAGCGCTACCTCTGCTCCCTACAGGGGAATGAGCTGGATCCCTTGCTGGGGTTGGGAAAGTATCGCAGAGGGGTTTGCTGACTCCCCCTCCCCACCCTCCACAGGCCCTTAAGCCGTTGAGGACACGGTGCTCGATCGTGCGGTGCATGGTGGATCAGTGAAGGCGGGAACCCTGCTCACCTGCCGCTTCCCGTCCCCCATTGCATCGAGGTGCGGCCTACCCCCGCACGGCGCCGGGACTCGAGGCGCGCGGTGGGAAGTCTAAAGGAATCGGGTCTGTCCTGACTGTGGAAAGCTGCTTTGACCCACCGGGAAGACCCCGTCTGCACGGCGCCAGGCCGCGAGGCGCGCAACGAGCGGGCCGGAATGAGCGCTTCTTAATCGGACTAGCCAAACGGACGGAGACGTTCAGGGCGAAGCCCGGGGCCCACACCAACACCACCGGAAACAACGGAGTGGCGAGACCATACCGCGACACGGAGGGGCTGCAATCACCCTAAAGACTGAGAGGCTTTACCCAGCTATATCGTCAGGGGTGCACAGCAATATACGTCTTCCCCTCTCCCCTCTTCGGGGAACCCGGTGCAGTTGAAGGCCCTGCGCCACCGAAGGCACAAATCGGCCCCCCCAAAATGCTCAGTAGGGCGGCAAATACCAAGAAGTAGACACCCGGTGCCAGAGATATCACCTGTGACAGCTGAAACCCAACAAACGGGGCAGGACGTCAACGAACCCGGACAGGGATCCTGTAGGAGTCTGCCACCACCTAGCCATACGTCGCCTGGGCCCAGCTCAAAGACCATCCTGCTAACGGCAACATATTACAAAGACGACATGGGACGTCAACGCAAAACGGGAGCGGTGCAGGCACCGGTGAACACGAAGTCGACTTCCCCGGACCCCGAAGCCACCCAGCCGGAAGGGGAACACTCCCACACAGCGTCCATGTCCGATAAATTGGACAAAGTCTTGGCGGCAATTGAGCACTCGAGAGTGACTATGGAAAACAGATTTGGAGAATTGGCCACAGACCTTAACCTGCTCCGAGACGACCACAGGAAGCTGGCAGACAAAGTTAAGCAAGGGGAAAAGACGCTCCAAATCATAGAACCACAAGTGCAGTCACAACATGACGCCCTGAAAGACCTGCAATCTAGGGTAAAGATTCTAGAAAACAAAGCTGATGACTTAGAAGGGCGATCCCGCTGCAGCAATATCCGCATCCTGAATCTACCGGAGGGGGCGGAAGGGTCTAACCCTATTCATTACATCGAAGCCTGGATCAAAACGTTCACCCAGACGAAAGACTTGACGCCCTTCTTCTCTGTAGAGAGAGCGCACCGGGTCCCAGCCTGCAAGCCCCCCCCAGGATCATCGCCCCGGCCGTTCCTATTGAAACGGCTCCATTATCAAGACAGGGACACTGTTCTCCGGGCAGCTGGACAAAATGGGCCGCTGCGAGTGGAAGACAAGCAAGTCATGTTATTCCCAGACTACTCCCGTATTGTCCAGCAACAAAGGGCCACGTTCCTAGCAGTTAAACGTACCTTACGCCAAAAGAACATACAGTATGCACTTTTATTCCCTGCCCGCCTCAAAATCATGCATGACGGAACTGAACACTTCTTAACTGACCCTGTGGATGCGAGCGCATGGGTGGAACAAAGGTTAGCAAACCTTGGTGGCAGCGGGAACACACGCAGTCATCGACCCTCTGAACGTCAACGGCGGCAGCATAGAAGAGTCACCCTCACACAACTGAGCCTATGCTCTGATCTCTCCGCAAAAAACTCTCCCGACCTGGAGCAAATCATAGCGGAGCGCAGGAAAGCACTGCAGGCGGCCGCAGTGGTGGGATCGACGAGGGAAAGTTCAGATGGAGAAAAGGGCCCACATCTCTTCACCTCAGAGGAGGAAGTCAGCGATGAGAACACTTCCCGAGATGGCTCATTCACACCTCCGATGGGGACTCCTCAAACGGCGGACACGCTGATATTTTGATCACTCGGCTGTGAGGCGACCACAGGATGACGTATCCTATGTGATCTAAATATCCAGTTAGAGAACACGGACATGAATAAAAGGGGACTCTGTGGTAAGGTATCCTGAACATTATTGGACTGTATATCGGACTGGGGTACCACGTGTGGGAGGTGGTGGGGGCATATCCCCCCTAGGCATCCCTAGTCTACCGTCTAATATCGGGCAGCCGTAGCGTCAGCGGTTGGCAAAGACGTACAGTCACCCCCCTCAAATAACGAACTAAAGACAGTACACGATGTGTAGTTTGGACGTATTGCCCCGAGCGATAGGTCCCACAAGTTGGGAATGTTTCCCATGGTTCAGTTCTACTTTCCCCCTTTCCTCAAGTTCCCCATTTACCCCCTACGGAGTACACAAGCGGCACTGGGACATGTATACGAGTGGTGGGTATGGTGGAGGGGGAACACAGGGGTCCAGTGGGACATCATACGCTTAGATACTAACCGACATGACCACCAAAATCCCTAACTCAGACGTAAAGATTATTTCATTAAACGTTAAGGGTATGCACACAGCACATAAGAGATATGACGCCTACGCATATGTAAAAAGACAACAGGCACAGATAGCTTTCCTACAGGAGACACACCTGACAGCGATAGAGGTGGATCGCCTGCGTAGGAAATGGCGGGGCATTATATGTGCTACCACATACTCTGCTTTCGCTAGGGGCGCCCTAATTTGGATTAGGCCCGGGATCCCTTTTAAGGAACAGACGTGTATCATAGACAAAGAAGGACGATATACCCTATTAGAGGGATTGTTAGACGGCCAACCTATAATGTTAGGGAGTATATACGCCCCTAATGTAGAGCAAGACAAATTCTGGAATCACCTACGGGAGTGTTAACCCCATACGCCTTGATCCCATAGCTCCTAGGGGGCGATTACAACTGCACCCTGGACCTTCACTTAGATAGATCCCACCCCCCGTCGGCACAGTCACCTGCACACAAACAGACGGACCAGTTTCGCACATGGGTAAAACACTGGGCATTAGCGGATGCGTGGCGGGAACGGAACCCTGACACCAAGCTGTATTCCTTCCACTCTATCCCACACAATCTACGAGTGCGGCTAGATAGATTTCTCTGCTCCACAACAATACTCCCTAGAGTCCAGCACACAGACTACTTAGGCAGAGTACTATCAGATCACGACGCCCACATAGTGACTGTTAGAAATGGGGGTCTCTAGTTGGCAAGGGCTTGCACCTTTGTCCAAGTAGGGCCCCTTCTTCCTAGTCAGGATAAGGGAGTTACACTCCTAAAATAACCCCTGCTCACCCCCTTGGTAGCTTGGCACGAGCAGTCAGGCTTATTCTAGAGGCAGTGTGTAAAGCATTTGCACAAAACCAACAGTAATACAATGTAAGCACTACAAACGGACACCACACCAGTTTAGAAAAATATCCAATATTTTTATATACTTAAAACAAGACCAAATACGATAAAAAAATCCACTATACAGTACTTCAAAAATAGTTACTTCTCAAAATGTCTTTAAGTTGCAAAATACGTTGAAAAGCACAGTTCGTACGAGTCGGTAGCTCGGTCCGAGCCTACCGCGATGCTGAAAACAACAGAGTCTCGCAGTTCCCGCTGACCGCGTCGGTACGGGCCAGCAACAGCGGGACCGATTCGTTCACAGTACCTTTCTTAGTGCGGCTCACACAGGCGTGCGAGTCGGTCTTGGCATCCGTCTCGGTCGCGATGCAAAATGGAAGCGGTGCAAGGTGCGGTGTCCCTCGGTGCGAGCAGCGGCTCGGTGACGATCGTGCAGACGGCGTCGGTGAGACCAAGGCTGGCGGTGCAGGGCGAGTCGGTGCTCGATGCGCTGCTGGCAGGTTGTGGTGCGGGTGACAGAGTTCGGGGCGTTCGTCGCGGTCACGGCGCAAGGTGGAAGCTGTGCAAGGTGCGGTGTCCCTCGATGCGGTGCGAGCAGCGGCTCGGTGACGATCGTGCAGACGGCGTCGGTGAGACCAAGGCTTGCAGTGCAGGGCGAGTCGGTGCTCGATGCGGTGCTGGCAAGTTGCGATGCGAGTGACAGAGCCGGTTGGTGGGAATTGGCGCTGGCCGAGCCGGACAGCTGTGCGTGACGAGTCGGTCACGGGTGTCGAGCCAGCAGCGACCGTGTCGGTGAGCCCAGGCCAGCGAGGTGAAGCGAGGCGATGCAGGTCGCGGTGTCTCTCGATGCGGTGCAGGCAGCGGCTCGGTGACGGAGTCGGTGAGACCAAGGCTTACGGTGCAGGGCGAGTCGGTGCGGCTTGCGGTGCCTTCGGGACACAAGACCAGCGACGGAGTCGGTTGACAGAGTCGGTCGCGGTTCCCTCTTCTCTGTGGCAGCTGAAACAGCAGTTCCAGGAGCGGTACCCAGAGGTTGGTGAAGTCTTTGCAGTCCCTGAGACTTCTTAACAGGAGGCCAGCTCGGTTCAGGCCCTTGGAGATACTCAGCACAAGTAGAGAAAGTTCAGTCCAGTCCTTTCACTGCCCAAGGCAGAAGCAGCAGCTGCAGGCCAACCCAACAAAGCAACAACACAGCAAAGGAGCAGTACTCCTCCTGGCAGCTCTTCCAGCTCTTCGTCTTGGCAGGTTCCTTGATTCCAGCAAGATCTAAAGTTCTGGGGTTTGGGTCCCCCTTTTTATCCTCAATTTCTCTTTGTTCTCTGAAGGCAGAGAGGCCTTTGCCTAGTCCAAACCAGTTCTGGTCAGCCCTGGAGCACTTTGTTGACAAGTCTCCTTCTTTCCTTTTGCAGTGTAGGCCAGGGACATCAGACACACCACAGGAGGTGGGGCCAGCATTGTGGAGGGAAGGCACAGCCCTATTCAGGTCCCAGGTGCATCTCCTCCCACCCATCTACATATAGATCTTGCTATTCAGCCCTGTGCTGACTCACCCTGTCTCCTGGAATCCCCCAGCCCCTGTCACTCACACTCCAGACAAGGAATACACAACCTAGCAGAGGCAGGCTTGGATGGTTAGACAAGAAAATACCTACTTTCTAAAAGTGGTATTTTCAAACACAGAATGTTAAAACCAACTTCACTCAAAGATGCATTTTATCATTCTGAGTTCAGGCATACTAAACTCGAATTTCGACCATGTTCCCTGGGTCAGTTAGGACCATAGGATGTAATAATCAAAACTGCCCATTCTGGCCTATGGGGAACAGGTAGCCTTGCAATAGTGAAAAACGAAGTAGGCTGTATTTCACTATCAAAACCTGCCACACACACCAGGGCATGTCCTACCTTTCACATACAATGCACCCTGCCCACAGGGGTACCTTGGGCCTACCTTAGGGGTGACTAACATGTAGAAAAGGGAAGGTTTAGGGACTGGCAAGTGTGTGCACTTGCCAAGTCGACATGGCAGCCCCAGGCTGCGCACAGGCTCTGCAATGGCAGGCCAGAGTTACACTTTACGGGCTGTTTGCGTGAGTGGCACAATCCAGTGCTGCAGCCCACCAACAGCATTTGGTCTATAGGCCCTGGCACTCGCAGTGCACTTTACTAGGGACTGACACATAGATCAAATAGGCCAATCATGGAAATACCAATCCATACACATTTTATACAGGAGCACTTGCACTTTCCCACTGGACAGCAGTGAGGAAAGTGCGCAGAATCATTACACCAGCAAAAACAGAGTCAAAAACGGGAGGTTAGAAAGCAAAAAGTCAGGGGAAACACGCCAAAAGATGCCAAGTCTAACACATGTCCCCTCCAGCTGAAAGTAGGGAGAACTACCCAACCCCATTGGAGTTCTCTTCACTAAGGCGGAAGAACCTGGACAGACCATCTGCGTTGGCGTGTTCTGTACCAGGGTGGTGTTCCACCGTAAAGTCCATTCCCTGTAGGGAGATGGACCACCTCAGCAGTTTTGGATTCTCACCCCTCATTTGCATCAACCATCTGAGGGGCCTGTGGTCTGTCTGAACCCGGAAGTGAGTCCCAAACAGGTATGGTCTCAGCTTCTTCAGTGCCCAGACCACAGCAAAAGCTTCCAGTTCTATGGCACTCCACCTCTGTTCCCTGGGGAGTAGTCTCCTGCTAAGGAAGACTACAGGCTGATCCAGGCCCTCTTCGTTCAGTTGTGAGAGCACCGCTCCCACACCATGCTCTGAAGCGTCAGTCTGCACGACGAATTCCTTGGAGAAGTCAGGTGCCTTGAGCACGGGCGCCGTGCACATGGCTGCCTTCAGGGCATCAAAAGCTTTCTGGCACGACTCAGTCCAGATCACCTTCCGGGGCTGCTTCTTGGAAGTCAGCTCTGTTAAGGGGGCGACAATGGTGCCATAGCCCTTAACAAATCTCCTATAGTAGCCGGTGAGTCCTAAAAAGGCCCTCACCTCTGTCTGGGTCTTGGGGGGTTCCCAAGCCAGGATGGTGTCAATCTTGGGTTGTAGGGGCGCCACCTGGCCGCTTCCTACCTGGTGTCCCAAGTACACCACAGAACCCTGCCCGATCTGGCACTTACTGGCCTTGATCGTGAGGCCTGCACCTTGCAGAGCCCTCAACACTTTCTCAAGGTGCTGTAAATGTTCTTCCCAGCTGGAACTGAACACAGCAATGTCATCCAGGTAGGCGGCACTGAAATCCTCCAGTCCAGCCAACACCTGATTGACCAACCTCTGAAAGGTGGCAGGGGCATTCTTCAACCCAAAGGGCATCACCCGAAATTGGTAATGACCTTCTGGGGTTGAGAATGCTGACCTCTCCTTGGCCCCATTGGTTAAGGCAATCTGCCAGTACCCAGACGTTAAATCAAACGTGCTGAGGAACCGGGCAGCTCCCAACCGATCAATGAGCTCATCAGCTCTGGGGATGGGGTGCGCGTCAGTCCTGGTGACGGCATTGAGCCCACGGTAGTCCACACAAAACCGGAGTTCTGGAGTGGCACCGGGCGCCGCAGCCTTTGGGACCAAGACCACTGGGCTGGCCCAAGGACTGTGGGAGGGCTCAATCACCCCTAACGCCAACATCTTAGAGACCTCCTCCTTGATGCTGGCCCTGACCCGGTCAGTCAACCTGTAAATCTTGTGCTTCACAGGAGGGCTGTCACCAGTGTCCACGTCATGGGTACACCAGTGAGTAACACCGGGGGTCAGAGAGAACAGTGGGGCGAACTGTCCCAACAACTGGTGACAGTCCCCCTGCTGCTCCTGAGTCAGTGTAGGGGAGAGGATCACACCCTCCACTGACCCATCATGCTCCTTGGTAGACAGGAGGTCAGGGAGAGGCTCACTCTCCTCTTCCACCCCATCATCTGTCGCCAAGAGCATACTCACTTCGGACCTCTCGAAGTGGGGCTTGAGGCGGTTCACGTGAAGGACCCTCAAAGGGTTCCTTGGAGCCTGCAAATCCACCAGGTAGGTGACGTCACTTTTGCGCTCCATCACCTCATATGGCCCAGTCCGCTTGTCCTGCAAGGCACAAGGTTCCACTGGGGCCATGACCCACACTTTTTGCCCAGGTTGAAATTCGACCAGAGTGGCATTCTGGTCATACCACCTCTTCATTTCTTCCTGGCTTGCTTCTAGGTTCGCCTGAGCGAGTTTCCTGAAGCGGGCAGTTTGGTTTCTAAAGGCCAGCATGTAACTAAACACATCCTGGGGAGTTTTCCTGGGAGCTGCCTCCCAGCCTTCCTTTACCAAACTCAGAGGTCCTCTGACAGGGTGGCCATACAGGAGCTCAAAGGGGCTGTACCCAAGAGACTTCTGAGGCACCTCCCTGTATGCAAAGAGTAGGCATGGCAAGAGGACGTCCCACTTACGCCTCATGGGTTCTGTTAGACCCTTGATCATGCCTTTCAAGGTCTGGTTGAATCTCTCCACCAGACCGTTTCCTTGTGGGTGGTAAGGCGTGGTGAACTTGTAGGTTGCACCACACTCCTTCCACAGGGACGTCATATACTTGGATATGAAATTGGTCCCCCTGTCAGAAACCACCTCTCTGGGGAAGCCCACACGGGAAAAGATCCCCATTAACGCCCGGCCCACCACTGGCGCCGTCGTTGTCCTGAGAGGGATTGCCTCCGGGTACCGGGTGGCATGGTCCACCAGGATGTACCTGTTGCCCATGGCTGTCTTGGGATCCAGTGGCCCCACAATATCCATCCCTACCCTTTCAAAGGGTGTTCCAACAACAGGAAAAGGTTGGAGAGGAGCTTTGACCTTCCTCCCACTCTTACCACTTGCCTGGCAAGTTTGGCAAGACCTACAGTGTGCATCTGACTGCCTTCGCATTTGGGGCCAAAAGAAGTGGGTGACAAGCCTGTCAAAGGTCTTGTCCTGCCCCAAATGTCCTGCCAAAGGCACGTCATGAGCCAGACCCAGTTGGAAGGTCCTGAAGCGCTGGGGTACCACCAGCACACGGGCTGACCCAGGCTCAGCAACCTTAGGCTCACTGTATAGGAGACCATTCTCCCAGTAGATCAGATGTGACCCGGACTGATGACCAGCTGCCTGGTCTGCAGCCTGCCGCCGCAAACCCCCCAGAGTAGGGCACTTGTTCTGCTCCCTGCAGAACTCCTCCCTGGTGGGACCCCCCATTCTTGCTGCAAATGGGTCAGCTCAGAGATGTCTCCCAGTTCGGCTACCTGCTCCCCTGTAGGCACCGGGGCGTCCCCCTCGAGGTCCGCCTCCTCCCGGTCCGTGGGAACTTCGGGGGCCGGTTTCCCGGGCCCCCTGCCCTTCCTCTTGGCAGGGACTTGGGCCATTGTTCCAGGCTCCAAGTCCTCTTGATCACCCTTTCTGGCTGCCATTGACCGAGTAGACACGCATGCCCACTCTGGCAACCCAAGCATCTCCAAGTGAGACCTGAGCTCAACATCCTTCCATAAGGACTGCTCCAGGTCGTTACCTAGCAGACAATCTACAGGGATGGTAGGGCTCACAACCACCCTCAAGGGACCTGAGACCCCTCCCCATTCAAAGGGAACCTGCGCCACGATACACTGGCGCTCAGAGTTGTCTACAGCAACTACTTGGTGGAATGCCCCTGGGACTACCTGCTTCTCAGAGACCAGGTGACACCGGACTGAGGTCACACTGGCTCCAGTATCTCTGAGAGCCTCTACCCTTTTCCCATTAATGGTCACCCAGGTGCAATATTTCTTTGTGTTAGGGGGCACCTGGTTTCCTGGGACCATCTCACTGTCCCCTAGTGAGACAAGGGTCATTTCTGCGGGATCCCCAACCTCCTGTGGGCACCCCCTCCTCCCCAAGCGCTACACTAGCCAACACCTTGGTCTGCCCACCAGTGGGTGGCTGCGTCCCCTTTGGGCACCTGGGGTCCCCCTTCATGTGACCCACCTGGTCACATGCATAACACTTGCGGGGGCTGGTCTCAGCAGGCTTTCCTGTAGAGACCCCTTTCTTCTTATCACCTGGGGGATGGGAACCTTTACCCTGGGTACTAGTTTGGGGCCCTTTAGAGAACTCCTGAGTTTTACCCTTGTCCCCCCCACTCCTCTGCTGGGGACCCTGCCCACCTTTGGCTGAGTCTCCCCCAAACGCTTTCTTGTGGACCCTGGTACTCACCCAGCGGTCCGCCTCCATAGCAAGCTTTCTGGGGTCAGTTAGCTTACTGTCAACTAGGTGCTGGCGCAGATCTGCAAAACATAGACTAGACAAGTGCTCCCATGCAATCAAATTGTAGAGCCCGTGAAAATCTGTTACATTACTGCCCTTCACCCAACCATCCAGCGACCTACAGAACATATCCACACATTCCAACCAAGTGTTGGCCTCAGACTTTTTACTGGACCTAAACTGATCCCTGTACTTTTCAGGTGTGAGCCCATATCTAGTGAGGAGAGCGTCTTTCATGTCAGCATAGGTGGGGTCCTGCCCCTTACCCAAAGCTATCAGAGTATCCCTAGCTTCCTCTGGAAAGAGAGGCCACAACCCCGCTCCCCAGTTCCTCTCAGGGACCCCATTCATATGAATAGACGACTCGTACCCTTGAAACCACCTTTGAATGTCATCACCCTTCTTGTACTCTTTACCTACATTCTTGGGGATGTGTACGATCCTGTCTGTGTGTGCTGAAGAATTGCTGCCACCATCTGAGCTGGTTCTACTCTTTAGCTCCAGCCCCTTAATCATTCTCTCATGATCTAAGATCATCTTCTTTTCCTCCATGGCTATTCTCTTGTCTTCCCTCTCACTTTCTATTCTGAGTTTCTCCAATTCAAACCTCCTAACTTCCCGCCTGTCCTCCAGCTCCTCTGGGGACAAGCTACTGCTGCCTGGTCTGGAGGGTTCCCCCCTCCCAAAAGCACATCCACCCTAGGAACAGGCTCCTCCACCTCTCCAGTGAGATCACCAGATTGCTCACTGGCATGTCTGGCTGCTACCCAGGCCCTCAGCGCCTTCTGTAGCTCATCCTTCCTGGTGAGGCCTCTGACCTGGACTTTCAGGTTCTTGCAAATCGATTTTAACTCCTTGAAATTGTAGGCTTCCAATCGATCCTCCTCAAAGGCAATTTCTACTGATGCAATTGATGATACTATAGATTCAGGCATGTTGAAGTAGCAAGTTCAAACTGGCAAGATCAAAAATAGGCCAAAAAGAAAAAGAACCTGTATGTGGTACGTAATGGTCTGCGATATGGTAGTAGTGCACACCAATCACTGTAAGTCAAGTGCAAACACAAGTCCTATCCTCACCGCTGACAACCAATGTTAGAAATGGGGGTCTCTAGTTGGCAAGGGCTTGCACCTTTGTCCAAGTAGGGACCCTTCTTCCTAGTCAGGATAAGGGAGTTACACTCCTAAAATAACCCCTGCTCACCCCCTTGGTAGCTTGGCACGAGCAGTCAGGCTTATTCTAGAGGCAGTGTGTAAAGCATTTGCACAAAACCAACAGTAATACAATGTAAGCACTACAAACGGTCACCACACCAGTTTAGAAAAATATCCAATATTTTTATATACTTAAAACAAGACAAAATACGATAAAAAATCCACTATACAATACTTCAAAAATAGTTACTTCTCAAAATGTCTTTAAGTTGCAAAATACGTTGAAAAGCACAGTTCGTACGAGTCGGTAGCTCGGTCCGAGCCTACCGCGATGCTGAAAACAACAGAGTCTCGCAGTTCCCGCTGACCGCGTCGGTACGGGCCAGCAACAGCGGGACCGATTCGTTCACAGTACCTTTCTTAGTGCGTCTCACACAGGCGTGCGAGTCGGTCTTGGCATCCATCTCGGTCGCAATGCAAAATGGAAGCGGTGCAAGGTGCGGTGTCCCTCGATGCGGTGCGAGCAGCGGCTCGGTGACGATCGTGCAGACGGCGTCGGTGAGACCAAGGCTGGCGGTGCAGGGTGAGTCGGTGCTCGATGCGGTGCTGGCAGGTTGCGGTGCGGGTGACAGCCGGTTGGGGCGTTCGTCGCGGTCACGGTGCAAGGTGCGGTGTCCCTCGATGCGGTGCGAGCAGCGGCTCGGTGACGATCGTGCAGACGGCGTCGGTGAGACCAAGGCTTGCGGTGCAGGACGAGTCGGTGCTCGATGCGGTGCTGGCAAGCTGCGATGCGAGCGACAGAGCCGGTTGGTGGCCATTGGCGCTGGCCGAGCCGGACAGCTGTGCGTGACGAGTCGGTCACGGGTGTCGAGCCAGCAGCGACCGTGTCGGTGAGCCCAGGTCAGCGAGGCGATGCAGGTCGCGGTGTCTCTTGATGCGGTGCAGGCAGCGGCTCGGTGACGGAGTCGGTGAGACCAAGGCTTACGGTGCAGGGCGAGTCGGTGCGGCTTGCGGTGCCTTCGGGACACAAGGCCAGCGACGGAGTCGGTTGACAGAGTCGGTCGCGGCTCCCTCTTCTCTGTGGCAGCTGAAACAGCAGTTCCAGGAGCGGTACCCAGAGGTTGGTGAAGTCTTTGCAGTCCCTGAGACTTCTTAACAGGAGGCCATCTCGGTTCAGGCCCTTGGAGATACTCAGCACAAGTAGAGAAAGTTCAGTCCAGTCCTTTCACTGCCCAAGGCAGAAGCAGCAGCTGCAGGTCAACCCAACAAAGCAACAACACAGCAAAGGGGCAGTACTCCTCCTGGCAGCTCTTCCAGCTCTTCGTCTTGGCAGGTTCCTTGATTCCAGAGAGATCTAAAGTTCTGGGGTTTGGGTCCCCCTTTTTATCCTCAATTTCTCTTTGTTCTCTGAAGGCAGAGAGGCCTTTGCCTAGTCCAAACCAGTTCTGGTCAGCCCTGGAGCACTTTGTTGACAAGTCTCCTTCTTTCCTTTTGCAGTGTAGGCCAGGGACATCAGACACACCACAGGAGGTGGGGCCAGCATTGTGGAGGGAAGGCACAGCCCTATTCAGGTCCCAGGTGCATCTCCTCCCACCCATCTACATGTAGATCTTGCTATTCAGCCCTGTGCTGACTCACCCTGTCTCCTGGAATCCCCCAGCCCCTGTCACTCACACTCCAGACAAGGAATACACAACCTAGCAGAGGCAGGCTTGGATGGTTAGACAAGAAAATACCTACTTTCTAAAAGTGGTATTTTCAAACACAGAATGTTAAAACCAACTTCACTCAAAGATGCATTTTATCATTCTGAGTTCAGGCATACTAAACTCGAATTTCGACCATGTTCCCTGGGTCAGTTAGGACCATAGGATGTAATAATCAAAACTGCCCATTCTGGCCTATGGGGAACAGGTAGCCTTGCAATAGTGAAAAACGAAGTAGGCTGTATTTCACTATCAGGACATGCCACACACACCAGGGCATGTCCTACCTTTCACATACAATGCACCCTGCCCACAGGGGTACCTTGGGCCTACCTTAGGGGTGACTAACATGTAGAAAAGGGAAGGTTTAGGGACTGGCAAGTGTGTGCACTTGCCAAGTCGACATGGCAGCCCCAGGCTGCGCACAGGCTCTGCAATGGCAGGCCAGAGTAACACTTTACGGGCTGTTTGCGTGGGTGGCACAATCCAGTGCTGCAGCCCACCAACAGCATTTGGTCTATAGGCCCTGGCACTCGCAGTGCACTTTACTAGGGACCGACACATAGATCAAATAGGCCAATCATGGAAATACCAATCCATACACATTTTATACAGGAGCACTTGCACTTTCCCACTGGACAGCAGTGAGGAAAGTGCGCAGAATCATTACACCAGCAAAAACAGAGTCAAAAACGGGAGGTTAGAAAGCAAAAAGTCAGGGGAAACACGCCAAAAGATGCCAAGTCTAACAGTGACCCTCCGGTGGAAACCCCCCCCCCCCGTACCCGCCTGGAAACTACAGCGAGACTGACTCACAGATCAAGTGTTTCGCCATGAACACGGGGATTATATCCGAGACCACTTCATACTAAACACCGACACGGTAACGCGTCCAGACTGATAGAATGGGATGCATTTAAAGTTGTCGCCAGAGGGCATTGCAAACAGCAAATAGTGGGGGTACGTAGAACACTCGAAAGGTCATTACAGAGCGCGGAAACAGCATTAGAGGCTTTAACAAAACAAACGGATAGGGGTGAAGCCACTCTAGCTCAAGTGGCAGCAGCCAAGACTTCCCATGCAGAGGCCATGAGGGATTTACGCAAATATAACTTTAGGGTATATGCTACCAAGATGCATAAAGAAAGCAATAGAGCCGGGACACTTCTGGCGTGGTTAGCCAAGCAAGACACAGATCTAAAACCAATCACGGAAATCACAGACAAGACCGGGACCCCCCCCCCACCCCGACACTCGCAGGCAGATATTTTGTGTGTTTTTTACGACTATTACTCAGGTATCTATCAGGCCCCAATGCAGGGAGACCACCGCACGATAACCCAATTCCTGCGCCCATTGCCAATTCCCCGCATCCCATCCGCAGACAAAAAAGCCTTAGAAGCGAGAATCCCATCCCCAGACATCGCCCAAGCAATCAGAGCATTAGCGCGTAACAAAGCACCAGGAATGGACGGCTTCCCATTAGAATACTATAGTACCTTTTCAGCTCACCTGGTTCCCCGGGTTGTAGCCATGTATGAAGACGCGCTGAAAAGGCGAGAGCTCCCTGGCTCACTTAGGGAATCCATCCTAATCACATTTCCAAAACCCCACAGAGACCCAACGCTCCCCGCTTCATACAGACCAATAACATTGCTAAATGCAGACTGTAAAATACTAGGAAAAATTTTAGCAGACCGTTATACCCAAATACTCACACAGAGCAATGCGGGTTCGTCCCAGGGCGTAACACCTCTCAGAACCAAGGCAGGCTGTTCCATGTTCAAGACAGGGCAAGTACGCAGTTCCCCAATGCGGCATGTCTGATTCTAGACCTTGAAAAGGCCTTTGACACTTTGTCGTGGCCCTATCTATTTGCTGTCCTCCGCAGAATAAATATAGGACCTACACTGATGGCGTATACACGGCTCCTTTACACAGGCCTAACTTCGCGGGTGAGAATAGGCAAACACATTTCTGCCCCATTCCTGATAGAACGAGGTACAAGACAGGGGTGGCCCCTGTCCCCCATCCTATTTGCCCTGGCAGTAGAGCCCCTGGCGATACACTTGTGTCGGGAGGGCGAGGCATGGGGTATCCCGATAGCAGACACGGTACACTGTGTATCATTATACACAGATGACCTCTTGATCTATGTCCGGGACGTCACGTGCAACCTCGTCCCCATATGGGCGACGTTGCGGGACTTTGCGGAGGCCTCATTCCTCAAAGTCAATTGGGATAAGTCAACGATTTACCCATTGAGCCCCCACTTGGCCCCACTCGATATATCAATCAGAGCTCAGAAAATTGCCTTGAGTACTGCGGCGCCTCGGTATCTAGGGGTGAAACTGTACCACTCCCCCGAAGACCTATACGAAGGGAACCCCCGTCAGGTGTTGGCGGGGATACGAACGGCGGTGGGCTTCTGGAAAACGTTGCCCTTAGCCCCCATCGGACGAGTAGCCCTTGCCAAAATGATCATGGTCCCCAGACTACTCTACCACTTCACCAACCTCCCGGTGATACCACCGCTCTCTTTCTTCCGGGAGCTGAATACACTGCTTACTACATTGATATGGGGAGGTGGTCGACGTAGGGTAGCCTTAACTACACTATACTTACCCACACATCAAGGAGGGCTGGGAGCACCATCCTTTGAGGCATACTTCCTAGCGGCTCAATTCCAGTGGTTATCGCACTGGACGGCAGAACGTCATATAGGAGAAACAATTACTGAAGAAGGCCGTGTACCTCTCCCGGCGATCCGGAGATTGCTCATGCCAGGTACCAAGCCAATTCGTACTTACCCCTTGCAGGTGTCCATAGCCCGCGCGTGCATGCTGAAAATCCACCGAATGTCTAAAGAGAAGCCCCTATACTCACCTCTACTCCCATTGGCAGGGTTCCCCCGAAAGGATAAATACTACACTACCCGAACCGTTCAGGTGTGGACCGAACACTCAATCACAGAGATGGAATATTTGTTAGAAGACGGCCAGCTGCGGACGTACGCCCAACTAGTTCAAGCTTATGACCTCCCACAGGGCCAATTCCTACTACACAGACAACTCTTAGACAGTGGCCGCCAATACTGGGATCTAAATGAGGGGGAACCCCCTACACACCCAGTGCTACATGCAATTCTGCATATGGGTGCGGGTAGACACTTGGTTACTTGGCTCTATAAAGCTGTCCGGGAACTAATCCTTAGTCCTCTACACTCGTTGCGGCAGGTATGGGAAAATGAAATAGGACGGGTATTTAACGATAAAGAATGGGAGAAGGCACTAGAGTACCCAAAAAAGGTTTTGCGGAACGCGCGTTTCAAAAACATCCAATTCAACATTCTCCATACCTCACACCACACCGCCTTCACCGTTTTTATCCCGATACTCACTTTGCATGCCCCAGTTGCCAGACCCCTGAGGCGGACTTCAAGCACATGTTTTGGGATTGCCCCACCGTCCAACGGTACTGGGACACAGTACACCAAACACTCCGGGCGACGACAAACATTATGACCATATCCACATGGGAAGCGTGCGCCCTCGGAATCTTCCGTAGACGAAAAACCGAAAAGGTACAAAGCCGCTTCGCATCCCTTGCCATTCTCTTAGCAAAGCGGGGTATAGCCATGTATTGGCGGGCCCCGGAGGGACACCCTAACGCAGCTTGGGTAGGTGCCGTTAAAAAATGGGGAGCGGCGGAAGAAGAGGTACTAAGGGAGGAGGAAGTGAAGGGAATTCGCAAACATCATATCCCTAGAATGGGCACAATTATTATACCAATTTACGCATGAAACAGCGCACACAGACTCACCTATGGCCTCCCGATCCCAGACCCCGTCCCTATCCCCCATAGGACCGGCAGAGGCAGGCACCGGACCAGACCCAAGTATCTAAGGCCAGCGATGTGTGGGGGCTATGACAGATAATCCCATGTGCTACGCTGAGGCGATCCACTGTGCCCCCCCCCACATACACGACACCACACCGTGAAATGACAAAAACAACTAGCCGCACACGGGTGTACATTGCTATATATTCCAGCAGCTCCCTAATAACCTCCCCAGTTTACCCCCCAAAAACAAAGTTGATAGTTCTTCCTTATCTTCCTCATCGGCAGCTCTGAGACCGATGGTTTTTCAAATAGGTATGCATTCCTTAAAATTGCATATATGACAGCAGGAAAATGTAACGGTGGGGGATACACCATTACTCCATGGTCATGGGGAACTCATCTAACCAAGCTCTAACAAACAGAAACAGCATCGGGCAAAGGGGTAGCGCTCAGAATACTCTACTGTGCTATACTCAATGTTTGACATATGCCGTAATGTAGTGACCTCTATGATCTACAGTCACTGTTCGACTTCTTGTACATGCTTGTCGTTCTGTAACAACGGTATCTTCATTTGTACTATGAAATGCTAAATACCAATAAAAAAATAAAAAAAATTTTTTAAAAACAAGGCCTGAAGAATCCTTTTTTTGAAGAGTCTGACATGCTGAATAGGCATAATATCCAAGATGTGACGAAAACTGAACAGCGCTCAGGGAGACTCCCTGTCAAGACGTGCGGTAGAAAATCTGAGGGACTTGCCTCTCTTGTGAGTGTTCCAAAAGGTGCAGTCGTCTGGTCATATTTCAAGTTTGGTTCTTTTTAAAAAAATGATGGGGATGGGCTACTGCAATGATTGTTCAGTGCATGATAGCCTATGGTAATGTTATTTACTGCTATTGTAAGATTACCGTGGGATTCCCACCTTGACGGCGGGGATGATTCAAACATGTGAATCTATGAAAGATCCAATACTGGACAATGACAAAACTAAAGTCAATGGCCGTAGGATGGGACAGGAATGGCTACATAATGTTTCCAGAAACTTGATGGTGTACAAACGGGACAACAAAGTTACTCCAGATAAGCATATTCATAATTATCATCATCACAAGCAGATGGGCCCTAGACAACCCACATCTGAATGCAGATCGCAGCTGAAGGGGGGTACAAAGCATTTTGTTGTAACCTTGGACATTGTACAAACTTTCTCATGGAGGATTTGCTATTGTCTGCCTTAATGAGAGGGTTCTAGTCCACTGAAAGCCATCTTGCTGCTAAGCTACTTTGATCAAGAAAAGAGAAGTGTGTTATAAAGTTGCATGGGAGTACATGAGGGGGCTACTAAAAAACATTAGAGTAAGGCAACCCTTTTAAGTGGAGGGTCCATGGGTTCGAGGTAATCTCTTCCACTTGTTCAACTATCCCCCAGTTGTCCACCATTCTTGCACTTCATATTGAAGCTCCCAGCAAGATCTGAGATGGTCAGTTTGTAGGAAAGAACTGTCGCTGACCACACCTCCCATATCCTTTGTCTTTCTATGGTCAAAAAAACCACTGCCGCCTTTGAGGCGGTTCAAGTGGGAGACTATATAGGTTGCAGCTGATGAATTGTCAATTCTTTTGGTGTAAAAGTCTTGAGGAAGATGCCCAACAAAAAGCTTGGGACTTGGCCCTGCTTTCTTTGAAAAGAGCTAAAGAGTTATGGACTTTTTCTACAAAAAGACGCCCAGTGTCAAAAACCATGTCAAAAACTTTTTCTGTCCACTGAACTGGTTGGAATGTGTCCAGGCATGTTAAGCAAAACATCTCCTGCACTCATGATCTTGCAACAATATTAACTGTGTCAATATTGGTGTGCATGGCTCTTCCATTTGCAGCTCTGAAAATGAGAAGCAATGGAGCAGCCATCTTCAACTAAGTGTGAAAGTAGGGTGCTATTAAATTGAAGCATTTCATGCTTCAATTTCTATGATTTTTTGGGGGAATCTGTTTATTGACTTTTGTAAGAAGGAAGATACATCGTCACAGCGCATAAATGAGTAAGGTATTAGCACAGGGGTATCCTAGTGCATCGCTACAATAATTGGCCACATTGGGGATTCACAGATGGCTTAATCCACTGAAACACTGTTACAGTATCATAATATACAGTTTGGATAACTTAAACAGTCTATGTTTGTAGTCCTGCTACCCATCAACAGTCCCATTTGTTTCAGTGGAGCAAAAGGAAAGAAATTACTTTGTGACTTGCTGTACATTGTCCTGTAGATTACAAGCATACACATAAATTCCACACTCCAGAATGAACCAGATATTCAGGTAATAGCAGAGTATGAGTATTGCTGACACCCATCAATTTTAAGAGATCAATGAACATTTAAACAATAAAAGTAACTAACATCAGGCATATTTATACTCCAAGCGTCACCCATATCTTGCTAGATAGAGTCTCCTAGGTTATATGTTCTGTTCTAATCAGGTAAGTGTGCATAGCCATCTGTAGAGCCACAAGAATTGCCTCCCACCAGTCGGAAATGGGGAATTTACGGAGTACCAACGTGTCTTCCCTGCCAAGGGAGTCCCCCTCTGCTCTGGCCCAAATAAGGATAGAACGCAGCCAGGCTTGTAGATGCAGCGGGTCCTTAGATTGCCAACACCTTGTTATTAATCGTTTGGCTACCACAAGTCCCAAATCTATAAAGCGACTCGTTGCTCTTTGTTTGTTGTCCCTCTTATACAGACCTAGTATGCACACCTCCCAAGTGTTGGGTATCTGTCTATCTGTACAGTTCGCTAGTTGTTGTGTCACTCCCTCCCTGTAGTGCCTCAAATCGGGGCATGACCATACCATGTGCAACAGATTCGCATCTAAGCAGCTACACCTAGGGCAGAGCATATCCTGTCTGTGAAAATAGCAATCTAATTTCTCCGGGGTGAGATAGGCACGCTGAACTATGTAGTATTGAATTAGTTTGAAGCAAGCATAATTCTGGATATGGTTGGGGCTTGCCAGTACTGCGCTCCACTCCGCGTTCGTACATGAGCAACCTAGGTCAGACTCCCATTCAGCACGCAGTGATGACAAGTCCTGAGAATTGTGTGAGCAGAATGCGTCTGCAAACCATCGGATTAAGTGTTTACCTTCTCCCATGACAAGGATGTATTGGAGTACAAGGTGTGTTTGTGGCTCTTGGGTAATGTCTCCCCAGTGTTGCCTTAGGAAGCCGAGCCATGAAGTGTTTGTAAGAAAGTGTCCAGGAGGCAATTCCTCTGTGTGCATGAGGTCCACATATGTCATAAGCGTTCCATCCTCGTAAATGTTTCCCACTGTATGAATCCATACTGGGCCACCGCTCTTATCTAGACGTCGGTTTCCCATCCGAAGAGACATGAGTTTCTGGTACGGGGTGTATAATCATTTGAAAGGCTATGAGGATCGACATCCAACTGTCTGATACAGGGAATTTGCGTATCCCGAGGGTATCCTCCCTACCAAGGGACACACCCTCTGCTTTAGCCCAATTGAGGATAGAATGAGACCAGGCCAGTAGGGACGGTGGATCGCTGGACTTCCAGCGTCTCATAATGAGACGTTTGGCTACTACAAGGCCAAGATCTAAAAATCGATTTGTGGCTCTGTGTTTTTTATCTCGTGTGAATATCCCCAATACGAATGTTTCCCATGTGTTCGAGAGTTGTCTGTCTGTGCAGTCAGATAAATATTGTGTTAGCCCCTCCCAGTATTGCTGTAGTTTAGGACATGACAATATCATATGTATGATACCAGCGTCATAATGGGAACAACGAGGGCATCCCATGTCTTGTCTATGAAAATAGCGATTGATTTGTTCCGGGGTTAAGTACGCTCTGTGTATTATGTAGTATTGCATTAATCTAAACCTAGCATTATGAGGGATGTGTGTGGGGCTCGCCAGAATGGTATTCCATTTCGTAACTGTGCACGGGTGACCTGAGTCAGTCTCCCACTTTGTGCATAAAGGAATCCGATCTGTTGCCGTTTGTAAGTGGAGTGCATCCGCAAACCAGCGAGTGAGATGTCGGCCCTCCCCTATGACATGCATATATTAGAGCACTAGATGTGTCTGCAATTCTTGCTTTATGTCCCCCCGCCTGCGCCGCAACAGACTAACCCACGAGGCGTGTATAAGGAAGTGTCCTGGTGGCATTCCTTCCTCCTGCATCAGGTTTCCATATAGTGTGCCATCTTGGTAGAAATTGCCCAGTGTATGGATGCCGGCCGCATGCCAGACAGAAAGTTCCACCAACGAAGTTTCCCCATTACCTGTAGGCATTGCCAGTAATGAGTTTGCTGGAGCATATGCTATGATGTTTCTGGTGAGGAACAGGGATCTATGGAAGCATCAGCTGGCTACTTGTAACAGCAAGGGGAGGGGCCCAGGCTTCTTGCTACAGGGATGAAACAAGAGAAGGAGAGTGTTAAGTGTGTGTGGAGCACCGTCCTCAGCTGTATCTGATAGGTGTAATTCCGCCACCCAACGAGCCACCCATTGTAGTTGAGATGCTAGGTAATAATGCTCTATATTGGGTCCAGCTAATCCTCCCTGATCCGATGGTAGATATAGCTTCACGAGTGCTACTCTGCATCATGATGTGTTCCACATTAATTCGTGGAGCATGTGTTCGATGAACTGAAAAAAGGATGGCGGTAGATATAGTGGCAAATTGATGAAATAATAGAGAAGTCGAGGGAGTACCACCATCTTAATGAGCGACACCCTTCACGCTACTGAAAGAGCGAGCGTCTTCCAGTAGGTCATCTGTGATGCCGGAGAGGTAAGCGCCCTGGTAAGGTTGCCGTCAAGTAAGTCCTGATCATTGTGGTACACCCTATTACATAGGTAACAGAACATAGTTGATTGCCAGGAGACCTGAACTGTTGACGAAAAGCGCTGGATCTGGCATGCTGGGAACACATGAGAACAAACATGAGTTCCCCCAGCTAACCCGTAGCCCTGACAGACAGGCGAAAAGAGTGAGCGTTTTGGGTATGGCATCCGGAACCATTCCAACATCCTTTATATATAGTAGCAGGTCATCTGCATATAATGATATCGCGTGTATGTCTCCTCCCATTGGAATGCCCCATAGTCCTGCAGAAGCACACATGGCCAGGGCCAAAGGCTCGATGGCTAATGAAAAGAGGGGAGAAGGGACAGCCTTGTCTGGTGCGCCTTCCCACCCTTATAGGCTTTGACACAAAGCTACCAGTCTTGACACTCACGGTCAGGCTGTGGTACAATAACTTGACCAGCCTAATAAAAAGGGGCCCTATCCCGTATTGAGGCAGGACACTGAAGAGGAAGTGCCACTCGACAGTGTTGAAAGTCCAAGTCTCCAAGTCAAGTACCATACATTCAGAGCGGGGCCAAGGACGAGGAGCATATTGAAACAGCCGGCACAGGTTAAGAGAAGTAGAACGGTCTGGGACAAACCCATTTTGATCACTACGTATTAAATGGGGTACTAATGGCGCCAGTCATCCAGCAAGTATTCCAGCCAACACTTTATAATCCACGTTCAACAGCGCCAATGGGCGGTAGGAACCAAAATGGCTGGGGTCTCTGTCTGGCTTCAGTAGGGTGACCAGTGTGGCTTCACACAGAGTCCGACGAGTGCAATGCCTCATCATATACCTTCTGTGGTGTTGGTGTAAAGAGAACTGTGTAATCTTTCTAAAACTCAGATGGGAAGCTGTCTGGCACCTTCCCAGAGGCTAGGGATCGTATTGCTCCCTGAATTTCAGCTATCGTGATGGGAGCATCCATATGCTGGTCAGGAGTTAGTCTAGGAAATGGGAGATCATCTAGGAAACTATTTATTTCAGAGTCTGAGGCCTCCAGGGTTGATTGGTATAGCGATGTGAAAAGAAGAACCAACGCCCTGTGTATTTCGTGTTGTGTATATCGCATTAAGCCACTGTGGGACAGCAATGCTGTAATGGGGCTACTTGGCTGCTCCTGTCGGAGCAGCAATGCGAGAAGAGTTCCAGAGCGGTCTGCTGCTGTGTGTGTCCTGGCCTAGTGTACTGCGTAATTGAGACACCTCAGTCTCTCAATCAACGCTGTGTGCGTTGTCCTCACTATGAAAAGCTCTGAGGCGCAAGAGGAATCGGTGGGCATGTATGTCTCAAGGGGCAGCAATTCACGCTCCATCTTTTGTAACTCACTTTCCACCTGTATCCACATCCCAAGCCAGGCAGTGGTCTCTCAGGGTCACCTTAAGTGCATACCACTCCAACAGGACGGATGTCGATATACCTGTGTTATAGTCAAAATAATCTGCAGTAGTAATGTGAAGAGATTCTCAGAAGGGCGGATCCTCCAGCATAGCAGGCTGCAGGCGCTACGTTGGAATCAGAGAGGGCTGTGCGTCCCAAGCTAGCGATATATAGTGAGGATTATTTTCGGAGTGCGTGCGACCCAGATACTCATCCTGTCTCACAAATGGCAGCAGGTTGGGTGTGCACAAGATTCTGTCAATGCGAACATGTAGAGTATGCGTGTGGAATAAAAGGAGTACCCTCGTGTGGCAGGGTTGTCGTTGTCTCCATATATCTTCTTGCCCCCTTCTTTGAGACCAGTCACTAAAAATCCAGGCTCCAGTGGATGCCAGTGTGCCTCACAATGGTGGGAACGAACGGTCTAGGGCCGTGTCCAATACACTGTTAAAGTCCCCCCCCCCCCCCATCACCCAGGGTAGGTCACACCATTAGGAGAGCACTCACGACAACGAACACCAGAAGGGCCCCTGGTCCATATTAGGCACGTATATGTTGCCTAACAGAAGGCATCTACCATCTGGTCTACCTTTGAGGAAAACGTATATCCCTTCTGCATCCGTCATAACCTCTTCTACCAGGAGGGGGGTGCTTGGGCGGACCCAGATCAGCACTCCCCTAGCGAATGCTGAGTAGTTTGTAGCGAATATGTGCCCCCTTCCATCTGCGCTACAGTTTATTCATCTCCAAGTGTGTTAAGTGGGATTCCTGCAGAATCCTTATGTCCTTTAAGGTACGAGTATACTGCGTATGTGCGGGAGGGGGTGCGCAGGCCTCGAACATTCCAGGTTATAGTACGTTGTGGTGTCATGACATGTTTGTGTGTAAGCCAATACGTTGCGAGGGGTAGGGTTCATACGTGTGGTCATATTTGGAGTTAGCAACAAGGGTCAGCCAAAATTGAGCACAACAGAGCCTGAATAAACTTAACTTAAAACGTAATGCCAACATGGCGAGTTTGTAATACCAAAAAAGCGGTCTTCGCAGACGTGAGGGGCTGCCCAAACCAAGAGCTATGCTACACTTAAACAGAAGGAACCCCTAAAGTATGTGGGTGTGAGAGCACAAAGCTTCACAGAGCATTCAGATGCAACATATCCACCCAGTAGCAAGAAAATGAAGTACTTATAGTGACATCCCAACTACATGTCAGAAAAACAATTCCCCATTCACTCTTCCATTGAAGGAGGCCAGTGTTCCCACCACCACCCGCCCCTCCAGCGTCATTCAAACATGCAAGTGACATGACTATGCCTAGTGAACTGCACAGAAGCAGTCAAGGATACAGCAATAAGCAAGTAGCTAAAAAAAGGATAAATAAAAATATCAGACAAGTTCATCAGAAGTCTGTGGAGTGACATCTGGTAGAGTCAGAGAGTTAGTGTCTGAGGGACATACCACCGAGGAGCCCTCACGACCGGACTGATACGGTCTCTCTGATTATTTGGCCAGATCCGAAATCCGTTCTGCTTCCCGGACAGCCTGACGACGTTCCTTAATTATTTGTTCTAGGTTCAGACCTGCAGTCAGTTAGGTGCACTGGTTCTTTTCTGCTGTCTGCGTCACTCAGGGGTTTTCACTATGTCTCCTCGCACTCCCCTCCCTAACAGCCAGGCCTAGGACCAGTACATTCCCCCGACATTTCCAGCCAGTCTCATGTGTCTTGCGGTGTATCAAAGAACCAAGTTTTACCATCTGCCACTGTGCGCAGTCTTGCAGGGAAGAGCAAGGAGTATTGGATGCCGAGTTGCTGCTTTACTGCTAGCAAAGAGTTGCATTGGCGCTGCACCCCTATAGTATAATCCGGGAAAAACATCTTGGCATTCTCCACTCAAACCTTTTGTAGCTTCTGCGTCTCTCGTAGTATTGAGTCTCAGTCACGGTAGTGGAGCACCTTAAAAAGAAACAGATGTGGGTTTGAGCCTGGTGCAGGCCTCCTAGGAGGGACAAGGTGCACCCTCTCAACTGACAAACAAGGCGACGAGGACGTTGTTGGCAGAAGTTTTCTCAGCAATCTTTCAATGAACCCCACTGTGTCCTGGCCTTCCGCACCCTCCGGAAGGCCTATTAAGCGGACATTGTTGCGTCTTGAGCATCCCTCTGCGTCCTCCACCCTGTTCTATAGATGGCAGAATCTAACTTCATAGTCCCGCTATTGTTTTAACATGGTATCAGTAGTCGGTTGCACCTCAGCTAAGGTTTGCTCCACAGTGGTAAAACCAAAGGGGATGATGGACGGAGTGTTGAACATTGCAAGCACTCACCCCCAGTCAACTGATCTGGGTTTAATCCATCATCATTCTTTAGCTCACTCCGCCACCCCAGTTCAGACATGACCATATACAAATCAGTCTAACCCTGTGCCTCATGGGAACAGTCCAGCCCGAACTGCCAAGCCATGTCTTCCCTGGACCGGAAACAAGCATCCTGGGACCGGTTTCTGGCTTACAGCCGTCATCAGCCAGGCTATCTTGAATCCAGTGGCAAAGTGAGCAAGGGACCCACGTCTGGGCATACCCTGCCAACTTAGGGCGAACATAGCAAAACCAAAGGGGATGATGGACGGAGTGTTGAACATTGCAAGCACTCACCCCCAGTCAACTGATCTGGGTTTAATCCATCATCATTCTTTAGCTCACTCCGCCACCCCAGTTCAGATATGGCCATATGCAAATCAGTCTGACCCTGTGCCTCATGGGAACAGTCCAGCCCGAACTGCCAAGCCATGTCTTCCCTGGACCGGAAACAAGCATCCTGGGACCGGTTTCTGGCTTACAGCCGTCATCAGCCAGGCTATCTTGAATCCAGTGGCAAAGTGAGCAAGGGACCCATGTCTGGGCATACCCTGCCAACTTAGGGCGAACATAGCAAAACCAAAGGGGATGATGGACGGAGTGTTGAACATTGCAAGCACTCACCCCCAGTCAACTGATCTGGGTTTAATCCATCATCATTCTTTAGCTCACTCCGCCACCCCAGTTCAGACATGGCCATATGCAAATCAGTCTGACCCTGTGCCTCATGGGAACAGTCCAGCCCGAACTGCCAAGCCATGTCTTCTCTTGACCGGAAACACGCATCCTGGGACCGGTTTCTGGCTTACAGCTGTCATCAGCCAGGCTATCTTGAATCCAGTGGCAAAGTGAGCAAGAGACCCACGTCTGGGCATACCCTGCCAACTTAGGGCGAACATAGCAAAACCAAAGGGGATGATGGACGGAGTGTTGAACATTGCAAGCACTCACCCCCAGTCAACTGATCTGGGTTTAATCCATCATCATTCTTTAGCTCACTCCGCCACCCCAGTTCAGACATGGCCATATGCAAATCAGTCTGATCCTGTGCCTCATGGGAACAGTCCAGCCCGAACTGCCAAGCCATGTCTTCCCTGGACCGGAAACAAGCATCCTGGGACCAGTTTCTGGCTTACAGCTGTCATCAGCCAGGCTATCTTGAATCCAGTGTCAAAGTGAGCAAGGGACCCACTTCTGGGCATACCCTGCCAACTTAGTTGTCTGAACTGGGGTGGCGGAGTGAGCTAAAGAATGATGATGGATTAAATCCAGATCAGTTGACTGGGGGTGAGTGCTTGCAATGTTCAACACTCCGTCCATCATCCCCTTTGGTTTTGCTTTGCTCCACAGCGGTGACATGATCAGACAATTTCCTGTGGTCGCCATGGAGAAGCACAAGATCTGCTGCCACATTGTCAACTTTAAATGCTAAGGAAATTCGAGAGCGCTCAACAGCGTTGAGTATTGCATCGAATCTATCCCCAAATTTGGGGGGGGTCTGCTGAGCCTGGGAGTCCTGCTGTTCTGTTTCCATCAAAGAGGAAGATATTGAGTAGGTTCTGGAGCCAACTCCTATGGTGGCATTATTTCGGCAACCCACAGGACAGTCCAGCCGTCGCAAGTAGTTATTGGCTGTGTACACTCTCTCATGCTTTCTTGCTATACAGCAGTATATAGTGCAGTGAGATCCTTAATATCCCGTATTAGGGTTCGATTTCGTACCTGCACAAGGTCCATCTGTGTCAGCACATTCCCTGGGGCCACGGGCAACGTTGGAGCAGGGGGTGCTATTAGGTAGCTTAGCTGCAGAACGGTGCTGCCATCCCACATGTATACCGCTGTCCTATGCCCGATCCATTGCGTTATTTCACCGGGAATTTAGGAGGACAGGGGTGCCCCAGGTGTTGTAGCAGGGTCTCATGTAATATACTCGAAGTTTCATTAGAGTTAAAAATTGGCTCACCCCAGGAGGTATGCTCAGGAGCCATGTCCAGTGTTGTATAGGGACCTAAGGATCCTCCAATTAGACCAGTCCATGAGGGCGTATCAGCATTCAGAGGCACCACAGCTGACTTATAGAATGCAGGCCGGTTGTGCATGTATTGCAGTGCGAGATGTGTAGCAGTGTCCACATTTGACATCACCCCTAACCCAATTACGTATTTGTCATGATCATTTACATTCATGAGAGGAGGAGGGGGGCCTTCCCCAGGCGTGTTCTTGCTGGAAGAGAAAAATTCAAGGGCCGGCCCCTCGAGAGAGCACGGCCCCATGCCCCGGTCAGGCCGTATCACCGCCGCGACCACGAACCTGTCTCCTCTGTGTGGGTGTGCGCCGTCTCGCTCCCACCTCCGAACACCAGCATCCAGGGAGGGGGGAAGCAAATCAGACGGGGAGCAGGCCCAGATGCATTGGGGGCGCCACCGGTCCCAGCGCCCAGGCATGACTTCTAAGTAGGGTCGGGCAGCAGCAAACGTCCAACCACTGCTACACAATCCATGGGCCACATCCGCGGCCTACTCCTCTACGCTGTTGCCGGCTACTTACCTTCAATTCAACAGGCCTCCGGCGGGCATCGGGACGCAGGCTCTATTCTCCGCTCGTGTGCTCCCAGGCTTCGGCGCTCCGTTGCAGCCTCCGACAAAACCTACTAGTCCCTTCCTGGTGCCGGATGACTCTCACTGCATGTCACGACATGTGTGCTCCGGCCTGCCTCGGTCTCTGGCCGTCACTGGCATCAATGGCAGGTGCTTTTTTTTTTTGTAGCCCCGATCACAGTATCGGCGCAGTCCAGGGGACGGTCCTCCGTTGCAGTCTCTCACAACACCGTCTGGACCCCCAGACGGCACTCACTGCTTGCCACAGCCTGTGTGTCCCGGCCGCTGCTGGCATCAATGGCAGGCACAGCAACCCTGCCTGCAGTATCAGCGCAATCCGGGGGACGCCGGGGTCCAACGGGCACAGCCTGGACTGCTGGATGGTGTCTCACAGCTACTAGAATTTACGGATAAAATGGGTGTGCTGCGGAACAGAGCTAAAACGCCTCCGCCATCTTGCTCCTGCAAGCCATGCACCCCTCTTCAATTTCTATGATGCCTCAGGCAAATACCTACAGTCTCAATGTGTCAAGCCTTTTCCAATCCCAGTCTGAGGGACCAATAAAACAGTATTGGGCTTCAACTTTTTTTTAATAAGGCTTTGACAACTAGGGTTTCAAGTGTGGTTTCTGATGGTTCTGGCTTTAGCTTTCTGTCTACTAACTACAGAAGCAGAACGAGGCTTGCCCCACTTCGAACAGATTGGATCCAATGAAGCATTCTAAAAAGGCAGAATGTTTTCAAACTCTCATAAGCTTTTAGGATCTCTGTTAAGAGATTCAATTAAGTTTGAGCAGCATGAACCTGAAGCTTCGGGCCTTCTGTGGTTGAGGAATTGTGCTGTGTCAAGGAACCCAAAAAAAACAACATTTCACTCTCCAAGTCAGGTATACAAGGAACTAATGGATCTTCAAGGAGAGTTTCTCCTCCTACCTAAGAAAAATCCCCTTCCTTCTTCCTAGCAGTTTGGAAGATCAGATTTGCCATATGTACTGAAATGCTCTAGGACGCAACGCTATGCTGGACTTCATTGATGGTGTTAACAACTGCTTCTAACACCACAGATGTCAAGGCCTATGCTCTGGAGCTCAAACCTTACTTATTCAAACATAAAAACAAAATCTGCAGCACCAAATGGAGATGTTCTGTACGGGTGCTATTTATAGCCCTATGTATCACAGAAAGTACTCAGTAGTGGTTGTGGATAGTGAACCATATGTGCCTGATGGGTGCCTAAGAATTACAAGAATGGCCCATGTTGGGAATAGGAGAAGTGTTTATCATTTTTTAATGATGCCTTTTAAAATGAGGAGATGTGGATGAAAAACTCTGTAGTGGCGACCATAATTTTGATTTGGAAGACTCTTGATGTACCGCCGGGGAACCCCTAACGGTTCAGCAATGTAGAGCACTGAACTGTGTGGGAGTTTTTTTGTTGTTATCAAAGCAAATTGCTGTTTTGTAACTGAAAAAATTAAGTTAAACTTAAACCAAGCTATTTACACACCTAACTTAGAAGCATACAAAGATTTGTTGATTGAGGCCAAAATGTTAATAACCAGCCAAAGTAAACAATTTTGCAAGGTAAACACAATTGGAGTAATAAATAAAATATAAACAACACAGCATGTGATTTTTTTTCACAACTGCCTGAAAGCCATACTAAAGTCATAACGGAAAACATGTGCTTTCAAAAATGTAACCTCAAATATGTTGCATCAAGTGGCACTAAAGGAAACTATGGCCGGCTCAAACATAGCTATGAATACGATTTAGAAGGTGGTAAGATGGAGCAAGAAGTAATTAAATTATGTTTCAAATCTGCAAAGTCATTATCCCACCGGAAACAACTAATACATTTGAATGTGCAAGAGCTCTATAATTGGCATTTTAAAATTAATCAAGACTAAACTTAAATACAAGCATGAATATCAAGTCAAACCCAGAGATTTTATTATACCTTAGCTTGCAACCTTCCACCCAGTGTTGATCTTGCATGATAAATCACAATAAGTATATCACCCTGGACTGTTGTGTTCACTGGAATTTCAGCTTTTCCATCTTCAGTTTTGAACTCACTGCAGGAAATGAAGGATTTACGTTGTAAAATTTAAAAAAACATTTTGAAAAGCGAATCAGTCTCACTTTTCTTAAACGTACAAAGCTAATAGGTCTGCCTTTTCAGAGGAAGCGTTTAGTAATAGTTGGGAGAATTTTTGTATCCCAGGCTCAGCTGTTGCTCAGCTGTCTAAAAAAGAAATTATCAGAAATAAGCAAGTTCCTGCTCTACAACAATATGAAAGCTGGTATTGGTGCCCATTTATCAAAGAGATTGAATAAGCAGCGGTAAGCTCAAATAAGAAACTTATAAAAAGGAATCAGAAAATAAAATCTGCACAGTAGGTGATGACCTTAAAACGCATAAGCACAAAAATATTGCATTTAAGATACTTTTGACAATGGGGCTGTGTTATTGGTGTAACTGTAAGAAACCGTGCATGCATCCACATCTTTTACTTTCTGAACAGAAAAAGCTGTCAATATAACAAGTTATAAAGTCAGAAAAGTGAAACAAATTAAATTCCAAGAGTAATTAGTTAATAGTCGTATCCTGCATTAGGACATGCTACCTAAACAAAAAAGCCAATTTCAACTGTCAACATGTGAGTAAATACAAGAAAGGACACAAACTGGTGACTAGCAATCTACAAGTCACATTGCTTCTATAGTCTAAGAAGAGGGCTACTTCAACACAATCACAAATGAGAACACAAATGGGACAATTAAACAATACACGAAAGAACATGGCTTTGACAAACAGCCCATCCAAGCATGGAAAACCCAGGAAAACAAATGACTGAACTGGCCTAGTCCAAACCCACAAAATGCCACTTGTGGATGGCGAGATGAAGCCTGCTGAGATTTTCTACTCGAACGCGGAGGGATATGACCCAATGATTGATTGGCCGATCAAGGATGTCCTGTGAAATGCCAGAATGTGCCAAAACTTCAACACCTACAATCAGAGTGCCTCTGACGAACAAGTTACTTACCTTCGGTAACAATATATCTGTAAGAGACATATATTAGTTATAGAATCTCTGGCACAGAGAAACACCCAGCGCACTTTCTCCATAGGAGCTGCTGGGTTTCTCTTAGAACTGTGTTAGATTAATCCGCTACTTGCTTTTGTATAAGATCTATCTGAAAGAGACTATTAATTGTAGATTCCTTACCTTAGAATTACCCCCAGGCGTCAGACTGGACCTGGAGATTTTTTTCTCAGCAGTATCCCTGGGCGTCGGTAGGTGGCGTCGGTCGACTCCATGTCCGTCGTTGGCGTCGTGATCGCCGGAATGACGTCGCGGCCAGACCAGAAGCGCAGAGCCATGCAAGACACTGACCACTGGTGCACAAAACTAGGGCCCTGAAAAGGAGTCAGTTAGCAGAACGGGGAGGATGGGTGGGTTGATAAGGAATCTATAACTAATATATGTCTCTTACAGATGTATCGTTACCGAAGGTAAGTAACTTGTTCATCTGAAAGAGACTATTAGTTATAGATTCCTCACCTTAGAATAGATACCCCAGCAATACCAACCCCAGAGGTGGGTCTGCGAACTAAGTTCACACCAGAAAGTCCTGGAGAACTGAACGGCGAAAAAAGCAGTCTCTCCGGACTTGCCTATCCAGGCAAAAATGCTTAGTGAACGTGTACAGTGATGCCCACGTGGCTGCCTGGCAGATGTCACAGAGGAGGACTCCACATCCCAAAGTAATAGTGGCTGCCGTCGCCCTGGTGGAATGGGCACGCAGCCCTACCGGAGGCTCCTTTTTCGCCAAGGAATAAAAGATTTTAATGCAAAGGACGACCCATCGAGAGATGGTTCGTTTTTGCATGGCCTGACCTTACTTGGCGCCGACATAGCCAACAAAGAGTTGATCGTCCACCCGGAATTGTTTTGTGCGATCCAGATAAAATGATAACGCACGTTTTGGATCCAGACGGTGGAGTCTCTCCTCCACATTCGAAGAATGAGGGGGCGGAAAGAAGGTGGGCAAAGTGATGGTCTGTCCTAAGTGGAAAGAGGTAACCACTTTGGGAAGAAAAGGTATAGTCCGGAGAACAACCTTGTCCGGATGGACAGCAAGGAAAGGAGGTTTAGAAGATCGAGCCTGAAGCTCACTCACCCTACGAGCAGAGGTGATGGCAACCAGAAAATCAGTCTTTAAAGTCAAGAGTCTGAGGGGACAATTATATAGTGGCTCGAAAGGAGCACACATAAGGTAAGTCAAGACAAGATTGAAGTCCCACTGGGGCATTACGAAAGGAATAGGAGGAAAAAGGTGAGTAATGCCCTTAAGAAATCTATTTACAATAGGGGACTTGAAAAGAGAAGGCTGATCAGGAAGGCGAAGAAAGGCCGAAATGGCCGAAAGACAGCCTTTAAGAGTGCCCTGAGCAGAGCCCTGCCGGGCCATGGAAAGAATGAAGAGGAAAACCTCTGAAAGAGGGGCAGAAAGGGGATCCACAGCCTTTGCTGTGCACCATGCCACAAATTTGTTCCATCTACAGGCGTATAACGTTTTGGTGGAGGGGCGCCTGGCTGCCAAGATAACGTTATAGACTTCGGGAGGAAAGTTGAAAGCTGTCAACTGTCGCCGCTCAATCTCCATGCAAGGAGGTGGAGGCTGGACAGGTTCGGGTGGAGGACCGTCTCCTGCTGCTGCGACAGAAGATACTCCAGAAGAGGCAACCTGATCGGAGGATCGATGGCCATGTTAAAGAGCTCTGGATACCAGACTCTTTGTACCCAACCCGGAGCCACAAGAATGACTTGGGCCCGGTCGTGCTTGATCTTCTTCAGCACTCTGGGCAGAAGTGGCATAGAAGACCGCAATTCCACTCGCGATGAAAAGCATCACCAAGCGAGTGCCGCCTTGGAAATTCCAACGTGCAGAACTGCCGACATTGCGCGTTCTCTTCGGTGGCGAACAGATCTAACCAAGGCTCTCCTCACTGCTGAAAGAGACCTTGCACCACCGCCGAGTGAAGACGCCATTCGTGATACATCATGCACCGGCGGCTGAGTTCGTCCGCCCTTGCGTTCAGAGAACCTGCCAGGTGTTGAACCACCAGGGACATGCTCTGATGTTCCAGCCACGTCGAAAGGTGAAGAGCCTCCTGACATAGAGTTTACGACCCCATTCCGCCCCGTTTGTTGCAGTACCACATGGCGGTGGTGTTGTCTGTTAACACCTGCACCACCCTTCCTCTGACAGAAGGAGGAATGTCTTCAGTGCAAGACGAATCGCTCGGAGCTCCAGAAGGTTGATGTGGAGCCCAGACTCCACCGGAGACGAGAGGCCTCTGATCTCCGCCTCCCCCATGTGGCCGCCCCATCCCAGGAGAGACGCATCTGTCACCATTGTGGACTCTGGTTGGGGAAGGGAGAGGGTTCATTAGCCACCACTGCAATTGTGTGCAGTGCCCTCCGAGATCTGGACGCAATCGGAAAGATTCCCCTGATGCTGTGCCCACTGGAACTTCAGGTCCCAATGCAGAGCCGCCATATGCCATGATCCACCAGCAGGATGCAGGAGGCCATGAGGCCCAGCAGCCTCAGGGTCATTCTCACTGAAATCCGGGATAGAGGGCGAAACATCGGTATCATAGCCAGAATATCCCAGACTCGCTGCTTGGGAGGATCAGCCCGAAACTGCGCTGTATCCAGAACTGCTCCAATGAAAAGGAGCTTCTGAGAGGGAATCAGGTGACACTTCGGCACGTTGATAGTTAACCCCAGCGAGTGCAGGAGGTCCGCTGTAGTCTGGAGATGGGAGACGACAGCCTAGGACGAGCTCACCTTCAACAGCCAGTCATCGAGATAGGGGAAGACTGGAATCCCTGATCTGCACAGATGAGCTGCGACCCCCGCCATCACTTTCGTGAACACCCGAGGGGCGCTGGTAAGGCCAAAGGGGAGCACGGTAAAATGAAAATGCTCGTGTCCTACCATGAACCGTAGGTAACGCATGTGGGCTGGCAGGACGGGATGTGGAAATAAGCGTCCTGCAAGTCCAACGCTACCATCCAGTCTCCAGGGTCGAGGGCAGACAGGACCTGAGCCAATGTCAACATTTTGAACGGGTGACGTCCCCAAGATAGGACACAGGCCTTTGTCCTTCTTAGGTACCAGGAAGTAGTGGGAATAACAACCACAACCTACTTCTGGTACAGGGACTCGCTCGATAGCTCCCTTGGCCAAGAGAGCCGTAACTTCCTGATGGAGAAGGGCCAAATGATCCTCCGACATGTGATGGAGTGTTGGTGGCATGGAGGGAGGGGTAGTCTCAAAGGGGAGGGAGTAGACCCTTCGGACAATCTGCAAAACCCACCTGTCCGATGTGATGTTGTGCCAGTGGGGGAGGTGATGGAGGATCCTGCCGCCTACTGGCAACTGGTGGCCCTAAAAGGTCGGACTAGGAGGGTTTAGGCTGAAGCAGAGGGGACACTGGTGGACTGGCCCGCCCGCTGGCCCCCACACCCACGGCGCTGGGTCCCACGTCCCCAGCTGCGCAGAGGCTGAGTAGCTTGCACCGGCCTGTGGCCCTGGGTGGAATGTGGTGGGGCACCCCTTCCGTAGCCACGAAAGGCGGACTGAACGGGGCGAGTGGTGGCAGCGAGGCCCAAGGATCTGGCCGTAGCCCTAGAGTCCTTGAAGTGCTTGAGCGCATTGTCCGCCTTGTCGCCGAACAGGCAACGGCCATCAAAGGGCATGTCCAAAAGGGTCGATTGGACATCCCCGGAAAAGCCAGTGGACCTCTGCCAGGCGTAGCGTCTCAAGGCTACTGACGTAGGAATCGTTCTACCTAGCGAGTCAGCGGTATCCAGCCCACACCGAATGGCGAACTTCGCTGCGTCTCTACCCTCTGCGACCGCACGGGAGAGTACAGCCCGGGCCTCCTCCGGGCACTGTGGCAGCACTTGCGCAACCGTGTCCCACACAGAGTGGGTGTAGCGGCCCAAGAGACATGAGGTGTTCACCGACCGCAGTCCTAAGCTGGCGGAAGAAAACATCTTCTTCCCAAGATGGTCCAGCTTCTTGGATTCCCTATCTGGGGGAGCAGTAGGGAACGCGCCTTTGGATGTTGAGGCTTGGACCACCAAGCTCTCGGGGGTAGGGTGTTGAGAGAGGAAAAGTGGGTCGCCCGGGCCGGGTGGTGGCGTCGGGCAATCATCCTATCCACAGGAGCCCGTGCTGGGCTTGGACCAAGTGCCCAGAAGGATGTCTGTGAGGGCCTCATTGAACGGCAGCAGGGGCTCCGAAGAGGCCGCTGCCAGCTGAAGCACCTCAGTCAGGAGGTTAGTCCTGACTGCCACTGTAGAAAGCTCAAGGCCCAAGGCCTCAGCCGCCCTAGGCAACACCACAGCGTAGGAGGCTCCCTCCTCCATTGCCACGGTAGGGGGAGAAAGCATATCAAGGTCTGGGGAGGTATCCAGACCATTGGACTCACCCAACTCCTCTCTCCAGTCCGGCTGCTCCAGCTAGTCTGCCAGAGGGTCAACAGACCCCTCCCAGTGCTCCTCTGGCTGCCACTCAGGGCGAAAAGGAACGCCAGGGTAGAACAGTGGTACAAAAGTACCTGCCGGCACTGGTGCCGTCGTCGGGCAATGCCCGTCCGGCTTGTGTCCAAGTCGAGGGGGAGGCCGTGGTCGACGCTGGCCGGGGACACAACCGGCGTCGGAGGTGGCAGAGGCGTCATCAGAGGAATCGGCGCCGGGGGAGGTGTCATGAGGTCACCCGGCGCCGATCCGGATCCAGGTGGGAGCCTCCCTAGCAACAAAGTGCCCAGCCTCAATGAGCTCCTTACATCTTTCTATACGGAATACGCCGGCCTCTAGATCCTGCATCTCCTAGCGATGTATGATGATGCCCTGAACTTCGTGAGGCAGCCATAGTCACAATGCTAAAACCAGACAAGCTGGCGAATCAATGCAACTGGTACCAGCAGCTTTTAATGAACAATGTAGACAACAAAAGTTTTGCTAAGCCACAGGGAAATTGCTTGCTCCCATTGCTGCCGTAATATAGTCCACCCTGACCAGTCGGGTTTCGTTCTGGGACAATCTATGGTGTACAATCTGCGCATGGTGTTCATCCTCATGCACTCCGTAGATCCCCAGCTTGCTGCGGTAGCCGCCCTGCTAGATGCCACTAAAGCATTTAACTCTCTGGAGTGGTGATATCTGTTCCCCCTCTTGGTGCGCCTGGGCCTCAGCCCGCATTTTCTGCACCTGATTTGCGTGTTATATATTTTGCCCCGACAGCCTGGCTGCGGTTGAATGGTATGGTTTCGAACCCGTTCCCGGTTACACGTAGCACCAGGCAGGGGTGCCCATTATCCCCTATTCTTTTCTCGACTGCAATGGAGCTACTGGTTGCCCACTGCACCAACACCACACACCGGGGGCTGAATTTTACAGCCCGTAGGCTTCTAGTATCTATGTACGCTGATGACGTCATGCATTGATTCTGGCATCTGTGGTGCCAGTCTTTGTAGACCCTCCATTACATATGATTCTTATAGGGTCTCACAGTTTAGAAGAAAAATCTTTCTCACTAAGTATTTGTTAGTGAGATATTATGGTGTTTTGGGAACCACTGTGATTGTTAGGGTCTTTTGTTTTATTGTGCATTAAGTATTGTGCATCTCTGAATATGTTTATGTGTTTTATGTATTATATGTATATATTTGTTTGTGTGTCATACTGATTTTGAGTCTTTGTATATATTGTTTACAGCCCTGATGAAGTTCAAGAAAACTTGAACGGAACGCGTTGGCTGGATGTGTTTTAAACCTTTGGATATTGTATTTGAATAAAACATGGAATTTTAATGGACCATAAGACTCGCTATATAAATCTGTCTGCGGGTGCACCATTCCATCAATTTTTTGATGATGTCATGCTGTATATATGGGAACCTTAAACGACCCTTGACTCAGTCCTCCGCGAAGTCATCAGGTTTGGGTGCTACTCGGGCATTCAAATAAACTAGGCCAAATCCATTTTATTCCCCCTCAATAAGAGCACTCAGGACTCAGAATACCCCTTGCAATGGGCCTCAGAGCCAGTGCGCTATATGGGTATCTGGATCAGCTGCGACATAAACTAGCACTGGCATGCCAATTACGGTAGAGCCATGACGTGGTTAGAAGAAAGAATCCCAACCTAAAACAGGCTACCATTGTCCCTCACTGGTCGGATTGCGATCACAAAAATGGTTGTGCTACATAAATTTCTTTACTTGCTCCTCAATATCCCGATCCTACTGACCTCGCACTTTTTCCGGCGCCTGCCCTCCAATCTAGTATCCCTGGTCTGGTGTGGAAAACAGCTGAGGATCAAATTGGAGAAACTCACCCTGTCATTCCAGCAGGGAAGCCTCAATGCACCCGGCATGTCGCTTTATGCCCTTTGCACCCAGGCTCAATACCATTTCTTCTGGCTTTACTCTATGCACTTCCAGCCCCAAACAGCTGGAAGCGGATGCGGCAGACCCATGTCTGCTTCCCACAATGCTCTAAAAGCCTTTGAGGCTCATGCGAACAGAAATAAATACGGTGGAGTGTGTCTGATGTGCATGGGATGGACTGCGGAGGTGTGCCCAACTGCCATGCCTCTACACCCTCTCCATACTCATTAGGCAGAACTCTTAGCTGCTGGCACGCCAAGGCATAGCCTCTTCACATTTGCTGACCTCTACCCAGATGAGCAATTCATACTCCTCTTTGCGACTGCTGAACCCGACCTACGGCGTTAGACTTTTTGCTGTATCACCAGATACGTGCTACCTGCTGTGCGATGCACCCTACGTTCCCTGCGCCCCCACCCACGCTCCATGCACTTTAACACTTGCTTACAAACGCTTCTCCCTGTAAACCAGTTACCCACTTATATGCGACCATGCAGGACAAGGCACCCAAGCTGCTCGTGCAGCCTGGGACCTAAATATCGAACCCCTCATCACAGATGTGCAATGGACAAATTTCTGTGGGCAGACTGCAACGCTATCACCTAACTATAGGTTGCACCTTATTCACTACAAGTTCTTGCATAAGCTATACCACACCCCACTGCAAATATTACGGATGGGGTTGGTGGATGAGGAGCGCTGCCAGCAATGCTCGGCTCCACAGGCCTCCTTTCTCCATCTCGCATGGGAATGCCCGCGTGTGGGGGGCTCCTGATCCGAGGTGTGCTCCACTCTATGCCAGATAACAGGCCACTCGCTTCCAAAGACCCTGCTTGTTGGACTCCTGGGTTATGTCAAAGATGTCCCCCCAGGTCTCCGACACCTCACAGCTATGCTCCTGCTACTGGCCAAACGAAGAGCTGCTATCCACTGAGGCAGACGGCCTGCACCTCATGCCGACACCTGGCTGCGAGACGCGTCCTATTGTCAAAAACAACTTTCCACATTCTGGGATCTGATGCCTCCCACATCCCACCTGAAAGACATCTGTAAGCCACTACTGGCTTACATCAGACAAAAAGACACTCTTCTCTCTCTCTCTCTCCCCCCCCCCCCCCCCACTTGAGATGGGTAGTGGCTCATCGTCTGTGAACCTCCATGCTGACCCTTTTAGTAAGTCAGGTGGCCCAGGTGATTCCAGGTTAGGCAGAATGACTGACATTGCATGAGCCAAGAACAGGTTTTATGCTTCTCTCATTCCACTCGCAACTCCTTGGCCTCCATGTGAATCCTTGCAGGAAGACATACAATCTCGCAGAGTGCACACTCCAAGCCAAGAAAGTTTGAGCATGAATCGAAGAAAGATGATGAGGCTTTTATGTATGTTAATTTATTACTAATGACCAACAGAGACCGTCCAGAGGGAAGGAAGATCAAGGACAGAGGGAACAGTTAAATCAAGAGCACGAGGAAGTGGAAAACCAAGAGCACTGGGGCTGAAATTAAAGGTATGAGAGAAGCAGTTCAAAGAGACCAAGGGGATACAGGTCAAAGGCACAGAAGGCAGGCAGCTCATAGCCACTGTAGGGAGGGAGGTCAAAGGCACTGGGGAAAGGAAGATAAAAGGCAAAAGCAGGACAGGAGAGAAAGCAATTAAAGGCACAAGAAATAGTATATTCAAAGGTGTAGGGATGAGGAGTTGAAAGCCAGAAGGAGATCAAAGGTGTTCAGGGGAGAGTGAGAAAGGATTGAGTGGGGAGTAAGAGCAAAAACTCAAAGAAGAGAATATCTAAGGAAGAGAAATGAGTAAGAGCACAGGGAGAGCAGACGCAAAGCATGGTGGGGAGGGAGCTCCAATGAACAAGTGTGTCAGAGTGTGCACATTAGAGCGAGAGTTAGGGAAGAGCAAATGAGGCAAAGTGAACTTCAAATGTAACCAAACAGAGCAAAACAGTATATTTCCCGAACCTACCCTACTCAATGAATACACCACAGGGCATTGGACAGCAGGAATTGCTAGCCAAAATGTAGGCTTATGGAGACATTCCTCATACAGGAACATATTAGTAAGGCAGGTTATTCGTTCCTTTGGCACTTCTTATTGTACAGATAGTGGGTATGCTTGTATATGTAAAATGGGGTTCTGGCTTTCATCTGCAATTTGATCAATGTCTCCTACTATTTCTCTGAATACATTCTATGCAAATCCTGAACATATTTCTTTAGATAACACCACCAGGATCTACCCAAACAAGCCAAACACATATCTTTCCCTATTCTGCACAAACGTAGGTATTTTGAGGTCTGAACCAGATTGCATTACTCACGATTGCCTTGGCAGAAGTCTTTATGGAGTGTGGTACTCCTGTGTCTTTGGGATGAAATTTCATTGATTGCAATATTACCTTTTTAGCCAGCCAAAGAAGAGTAAAGGGGTCTCCCCGGGTTGACCCTAATCAGTTATGTTTTTCATCCCCCCCCCCCCAATGCAGTTATGGGATATTTTTTCAAAGTAAAGCAGGGCTCAAAGCTATATAGTGTAGAATGGAATAGTTACACGAAGATCTATATTATGTGCAAGTGAAGACCAGAACTCCTATGTGCATGCCTAAGTGCAAGGGAGTGTCAATTGGCCTTTGCCAGATAAATACTGATGAATGAGTGAGGCAGTAGAAAATGTCATCCATTCAGAAATTATGTGAAAATTATAAAGAAAACTAATTTTGGCACAAACTCGGGCTCACAAATGCCATCACTCAACCTATTTGTAATAATGTACAGAAGCTGGAATTAGGTATACTTCAATAAGATTTGCTACAGTTTGAACATTGATATCTGCCATCAAAGGACAGAAAATCTGAATAATATCTGTATGCAACCCAAAGTAACTGATAAGCTAACATGGGAGCAATAAGGACGGCTGGTGAACAGCAGGACTATGTGTCCCAGGGATCTTTGGGCCTGGAGGTGGCCCCTGCTATCTCCTTCATGTGGTTGGAGTGCCTCTGTGGGCTATATAGCGCACTGCTACAGCCCACTGAGCGGGAGCAGTGAGGACGTCTGGTGAACAGCGGGATGACGTGTCCCAGGGATCTTTGGGTCTGGAGGCGGCCCCTGCTATCTCCTTCACCTGGTTGGAGTGCCTCAGGCGCTATATAGCGCACCACTACAGTCCGCTGTGCAGGAGTAGTGAGGACAGCTGGTGAACGGTGGGACTACTTGTCCCAGGTACCTTTGGGCCTGTTGCAGCTCCTGCTATCTCCTTCACCTGATTGGAGTGGCTTGGGCGCCATACCTTGACTCTGTGCCTCCACTGGACCCTCCATACATCTGTCTGGTATACCTTACACCGGACTACTGGTAAGGTTTTTGCCTTGCTTAATTTGTTCAGCTGTGATCTCCTTTGAACTTAGCAGAGTTCTTCCGCGCCTGGATGGCCTTGTGCAAAATAAAGCCTGAAATACCTTATTTGGGTCTGACTTCTGAGCATGTGGAAAAGAGAACCTTTTACACACACTTACCCCCAGGTTCTGTGGTGGCTACTAGATATAAAGTATAGAGACTCTTTACTTGTGTTTGCTGCTTTACCCAGAGCATGCTACTGTGACTGTGTTAGGGGCCTCTATCTCATGCCCCTAAGAGTCCCTTTAGAGTTTACATTCATTACACACACAGCCCCACAGATGGGGAAACGAAAGAATGGAATTCTGCCCTACGGAAGGATTTGACCCAGCCTATATCGCAACAGGACAAACCAAGTATCCTATCCTATCTACCTTTTGCAATTGGGGCTATAGAAGAGGAGATCACAAGCATGGAGGACAAACTGGCTTAACATGGGAGGGGGCCCAAGAGTCTCCCCCTCTGTCGTGGGTGTACCCATGGACACTTTCTGTTCTTCTACTATAGCCCCTGCTGCCCCTGTAACTAGGGAGGGTACTTCTAATATCATCAGCGCATAGATACACTGCTCAGATACAGCAGGGAGCGACGATGGCCCGCCCTCGTTGGATAGTGGTTCTGAGCAAGTGACTGATCCCCTACCACCTTAGCGTAGGCGGAAAAAAAGGGAATGCACCGTCCCCAGAGGGAGCCAAGGACTGCAGAAGGATACATCCCTCACTAAGCCCATGGTGGATCTCATTAACAAAGTCCAAACCTGCATGGACTCACTCTCAGAAAGTTAGGACTACAGGACTATTAATCAAGGGCTTACTCCACCCATTTGAGCTCCTGTGTAGGAACATCGAGCAAGCATTAGCAGGGGTCAAGGATGCCTTTCCCCAGAGGGCGCTAGCGGGCGCGCGACTAAGATGGCTGCCCGAAGCTGAAGCTCCGGAGATCCGGGCCGAAAACACAACAAAATAATGTTCTGCCACACGTAAATAGCGTCCTTACTATTCTGGGAACGGAGCTGCTGTGAAATAGGATCCTCCGGATTCCCCGATGTTCCCCGGCGGCTGCTGAACACCGCGGCACATTTGATCGAGAGCCGGACTGGCTGCGCCGCGGAACTCTGTAGCGGGCTTGCTGACTACCCGAGCCCGCCGCTGCGCAAGAGGAGGTGGGCCGTGCCTGCTGCGGGTCCTGCACGTTAATCGGCGGAGGTGACTGGTGGGCTGTGGGGCCCTAAGGAATTGGACCGGACCATATCGGTCACCCCCAGTGGATAAACGAGGTGAGGAGCGGCTGGCCCTTACATTCCTGTGACCCGCGGGGGACCCATAGGCCGCAGGGGACGCTCCTCTCCCTTCTAGACGGGACGGGCGGGCAGATCCTGTGACAGGACGGGAGCGGCCCCCCTCCGACCCCCTTGCTTCGGTTTGGGACACTGATGCCCAAGGGATATACTGGTATACACTGGCGACATCCCGCTACGTTCACAAGAGTTTGACAACATCTCTTTTGCCCCCCGCCCCCGTGACCACGTTGTCCGGTGGTGGTGAGGCAGGTCGTGCAGCAGAACTGAGGGCTTGAGGATTAAATATTGCCAAGGTGCAGAACCTACGGCTGGCCGCGAGCCCTACAGGAAGAATCCCTCCACGTCGCAGCGCTGTGCGAAGAGGTGGAGTTACACATCTCATAACCCTGGGCGAACGCAGCGGACCGTATTGCGATTCTCTCTCAGCCCACAGCCGGGGGGTGATCTGGTACAGCTCCCCCCTCCCCTCTGTGACTGATCTCTCCTGATGCCTAGGCGCCCCCCCTCCTCTGCAAAGTGATCGTGGACATTTCAGATACTACTGGCCATTACCATACCGGTTGTACCAGGGCAGTACAGTCTCATCACCGGGGGAGGCGTATAGGCTATACTTGGAGTCCCTGCTGGCTAATTGAGTGGCCGACGAGTAGGTGCTGTGGGACTCGACACGAACTCCCGTGCTGCGGGATAGCACAGACAAGATGGGGCGAACGGATGGCAAGCAGTCGAAACTGCCATTCGAAGCCCGTAAATCGGCGAGATCGCAGCAGGAGGAACAATCTGAGGCAGGATCCCCCCCTGATGAACAGGAGGATGACTGGAAGGCAATTCTCACCATGCGGAATAGCCTCACGTCGATCGAAACTAAGACGGATGCTATGTCCACACGCATGGAAACAATTGTCCAGAAGATCGACAAGCATGACCGAAGAATTAAAGAAACCGAGACCAGGATTTCAGATCTAGAAGATAACGTGACCAGTCATAATGAACAGACCTCCAGATGGACAAAGTGCTGAGAGTGATTGCCGCAAAAAACGAAGATTTGGAGGCACGTTCGCGCCGGAACAACGTTCGCGTCCTTGGCCTGCCTGAATCGACAAATGCAGGGCGTATGGAGGAATACATGGAGCGGCTGCTCTGCGACGTGTTCGGCACAGAGGCCTTCTCTAAGCATCTGGTGAACGAAAGGGCACACAGAACATTAGGGGCGAGACCCCCTCCGGGGGCACCTCCAAAACCCATCGTGGTACGATTCATCAATTACCGCGACAGAGATACGGTACTGAGGCTGGCCCGTGAAAAGAAGAAGGTGGAATAAGAAAATACCATCCTCAGTTTTTACCCGGGTTTCACTCAGGGGGTCCAGGACGCACAAAGGAAATTTACTGTGGTCAAACGTTAACTTCAGCAGGCGCAGCTAGAGTCCGCCATGCTCTACCCGGTGCGACAGAGTAGCCTACAAGGGGAAGCAACATTACTTCCAGAACCCACAGCAGGCTGAGAACTTTCTGAAACAGCATCGACGCTCATCACCTGTGGAAAGCCGTGACCGTTCTAGATCCCGATCTACATCACCACTGGCTAAAATTAATGACCTTACAGACGGCCAACAAATGTATAACAGATGTACACTGCAATTTCTCTTAATACATTTACTCTACTTAACCCATAAGACGCAGAGAGCTTCAGGCCCATGAGGGACGGTTGGAGCAGACATGCAGCTGTCATCGATGTGGATTAATGGACAGTCCAGAGCATGGGAGTCTCTGCATAGAGTGGGGGCCCCTAGCTCTCTCCTTCTTGTCTACAGCAATGTTCCTATTATAATGCCATTGCTCTCCTTTTTCCTTCTTACTACTTTGCTTATTAGTGGTACAGACTCTAGCTACCGGCCCGGATCATCCCCCCTTCTCGCTCCCAAATGTCGCCCCTAGTAGGTCGTCATTCTCCCTGGTCATCTGGGCGGCTGGAGTGAAGGGTTGTCGCATTTCTCTACCCCTAGCGGCACCTCTACGGGAGATCCCTCCTCTTTCTTTTTCTTTGTATTGCCTCTTCGTTGTCTGCACAGTCAATAGTGATGGCTGCGCTTTCAGAGTTCTGTTATAAGTCTGTTTCTTTTAAGTGGGATTGGGAGGGGTATGTATACCCGACAAGTTGGGAAGTCGGTGTGGGCAGGGGTGGGTTGGGGGACTTAGTTGCATCAGAACAGAACATATCGCTAGGGGCTTAGAACAGAGCAGGATGCTAATACTGCACTATGAGAGGAGTACACTACACGTTTTCTTGCTGAATTTAAGAGACAATGGGTAATGTAAAAACACCAGTAAAAATTCATTGTATCACGTGGAATGTAAGGGGGCTTGGAGACCCTCATAAGAGGCGACATACGTTGGCATACTTGGCTAGACACCACATCCAAATAGCGCTTTTGCAGGAAACTCACTTTGACCCCGCTGCACAGCCAAATTTCGCTGCCCGTTGGGCATCACACCGCTGCTTTTCGTCATACTCCACGTATGCACGAGAAGTGGCAATTCTCATCCGAAAGAACACACCATTTGTCCCCGGAGGACCGATAACCGATCAACAGGGCTGATACTGTATGGTATGGGGCCGATTAGGATCCAAGGTGGTTACTGTTGCTAACTGTTACGGCCCCAATGTAGATGACCCTAATTTCTTTTCCACGTTATGGGGAAGAAACCTTGCTATAGGAACAACTTACGTTCTGTGGGGAGGGGATTTTAAGTTTGCAGTGTTGCCTCCCATGGATAGATCGCACCCCACCGCACAACACTACACGCCTGCGCAGACTCAATTAGTGGGGATTATTACAGACAACTACCTCCTCGAAGCAAGGAGGCATCTTCATCCTACTAAGAGAGCGGGAACACACTATTCAGCAGTACACTCGTCGTGGTCTAGAATTGATTACTGGCTAGTTACAAGAGGCATGGGCCCCTGGGTGGAACAGACCGTACATTTGGCAAGGACATATTCCGATCACTCCCCAGTGACATTAACACTTTCAGTCCCAGGGTGTGAATCTCCATATAGTAAATGGCGATTAGGCTCGGAGCATTTACTAGATCCGGTCTTCAAAGAGGAAATAGGACAGGAGATACAGGACTTCTTTGAGCGCAATATTGACACTGTCCCCAAGATCACCACGGTGTGGGAAGCATTTAAAGTCACCATACGAGGTCTTTGTATAGCGAAGGGTGGGGGGATACTACGAGAAATCCGCACACAACTTACCAAGCTGGAGAAGGACATAAAGGAGGTAGAGTGGAAAATAAACACGCCCCATTGTAGTGGCCAAGAGAAGGCCACTTTGAGAGACAAACTTAAAGAATACAAGGACATGGCAGATCGAGAGTGTAAGTTTAGCAGTAAATATCATAGGGCCAGGGTCTATGGGGAAGGGGATCGCCCGGGGAAGGCCATCGCTGATCGTATTAAACAACCGAGATTCTCTAACTTCGTTACAGAAATACACGACTCAGAAGGACACATACACAGAGAAGCCGCAGATCTACTATGCACATTCACAACTTACTACTCCAACCTTTACACAACGCAATGGACACAACCCCTTGACTTATCACACTATCTTGAAGACACCGCATTAGCATGGTTGGGTAACTCCCAAAGGGACTTTCTCGCGGCTGAGCTAGAAATGGACGAGATCACGACAGCAATTATGCAAATGAGTTCAGGGAAATCTCCCGGATCGGATGGACTCCCGGTGGAGTTCTACAAGACATACATTACACAACTAGCCCCTATGCTTAAGAAGGTGTTCGAGGAAGGCTATGAAGATGGGTTGCTCCCAATGACAATGAGAGAGGCGATGATTACTTCTTTACTTAAGCAGGGCAAGCCGGCTGAACATTGTGAATCGTACCGGCCACTCTCACTAATAAATTGCGATACCAAAATTCTCGCTAAAGTATTGTCAAATAGGCTAAATTTACTGATGGACAGACTGGTTCTACCCGACCAGGCCCGGTTTATCCCAGGTAGAGCAACGTCACATAATCTCCGAACCTTGTTCTCAGATCTTACAGGACATAGACCCAGATACGGCTGCGGTGGCGGTATTTCTTGATGCCACCAAAGTATTTGACTCTGTAGAGTGGGATTTTCTCAGTTGAATATTACAGCGTATGGGAATGCCCCTGGGCTTTTTAAGATGGATAGAGTTGCTGTACCGCAAACCCCTGGCCACTGTCCTCCTTAACGGCACTCGCTCACCCCCCTTCGCGATAACAAGGGGCATAAGGCAAGGCTGCCCACTTTCCCCCATATTATTTGCCCTAGCAATCGAACCTCTAGCTGCAAAACTCCGACAGCACTACAAAGACAGTGCATTAGTGTACCCCTCCAGACAGGTCCTAATATCTCTCTACGCAGACGACGTTACCCTTTATGTGAGAAAACCTCAGGAGCACCTGAACCCCTTGTTGCAAGAGATTACCAAGTTTGGGACATACTCGGGCATACACATAAACTGGAAAAAATCTAGCATATTCCCCCTCACGGGCAAAGTAACGCCCTATGACCTCGACTACCCACTAGAGTGGAACGAGATGGAAGTTAAATACTTAGGGATAAAAATATCAAGAGACAAAAGCACTCTGATGTGCCTCAACTATGGTAGCGCAATAGACATAATAGCCGATTCTGTATCCCGATGGATTACAATGCCGCTATCTATGGCTGGCCGGATATCGTTAATAAAAATGGTCATACTCCCTAAAGTGCTATATCTGTTTACCAATATCCCATATAACCCGGGTAGAGTCTTCTTCAAAGCTCTCCGAACACTAATGATTCGACTAATATGGGGAGGCAAACAACCCCGATTAAAAAGGGAGGTACTCATTCTCCCATACCCGTAGGGGGGATTTGAGGTGCCGGACCTCGAATTATATTACCATTGTGTGCAAGCACAGTTTGCGACTTACTGGTTCCACCCGCCACCCTCCATGCCGCACTTAGTGGTAGAGATGGGATATATGGACCCCACACCCACGTCAGGTTTCATCTCCGTCACAATTCAAAAACGAGAAATGGCATTGTCGACTGTGGCATGTACTAACACCGCTTGGAGAAAAATAGCGAAGCGACTAGATATAACTATGCTATACTCCCCACGTCTACCACTCGCGTACCATCCCGACTTACAAGTCACCTACGAGAAACGGTACGGGCAAACTCTCGATAAAGTCCGGAGAACCGTTTGGGGAGACCTCTATGAAAATGGGAAATTCTTGATGAAAGAACAATTCTTTTGTAATACGACTCCTACAACGATGGACCTATTTATGTACATGAGGCTTAGGCAAAGTGTCCGTGCCCTGACGCCGGAGTTCCCTCAGGAGCCCCAGACTTTAATACCACTGCACGATATACTGCAGGTTGAACCACCACGACATGTGACATCACGCATATATCATAATATGCAAAACACTACCAAAACACCTCCGCTGCCTTCACGGCAGGCCTGGGATGCGGAGTTAGGCACACCAATACCAGATGAGCAGTGGGACTACTGCTGTAAACAAACAGGATGTATCTCAGCGAACAGCAGACTAAAATTGATACACTAGAAGTTTCTACATCGATTAAACTACACACCTGCTAGGTTGTTTGTGCTACATTTGAGAGACAATGATAGGTGTGCACGCTGTAGACAAGAGGGTGTGGGATTTCTCCACCTGGCCTGGGAATGTCCTCTCATTAATGAATACTGGCAACAGGTGTTTGGGGCCCTGGAACAAATGGTAGACTCTCCTCTGCATGCGTCCCCTATCACGGCCTTATTTATTTATTTATTTATTTTTGTGTTTTATAGAGCGCGAACGTGACCCGTTAGGGTATCAGAGCGCTTTACAGAGTCATAGAGTTGTACAAGAGGCATGGAATCACAAGAGTATACCATAGATTGGGAGGGGGCAAGGTGCTGAGTACAAGAGGGAATGGAGGGATACAATGTACAGCTTACATTACAGTTGCTGAGGACAGGCCCCAGGTTTCTTGGTGGGGTGAGGGTCATCGGAGGGAGACAATAGCCGTGAATTGATCAGGGTCTCTGTGGCGGTTGATGGTAAGGGTTTAGACGAGGAATTTACTCATGAGGAAGGATTTGGCCTCCTTTTTGAAACGTGCAAGAGAGGGGATTCTTCTGATGGCGGGTGGGAAAGAGTTCCATATTCTTGGTGCAGCCCCAGCGAACGCCCGATTATAAGTTTTTTTTTTTCTAAAGCGTGCAGGCTGGAGTAGGAGGTCTCTGGCGGATCGTGAGTTTCTGATTCCTCCGGATACCACAAGTTTCTGTGCAAGATATGCAGGGGAGTTTGAGTATAAGGCCTTGTGTGTGATGCATGCCAGCTTAAGCTGTATTCTTGCCTCGAGAGGAAGCCAGTTCAGCGCTTTCAGGTTTGGAGAAATGTGATCAAATTTCCTTGTGCCGGTAAGTAGTCTGGCGGCCGCATTGAGGCAGGCTTTTAAAGGTGCTAGGGAGATCTTGGGTAAACCAGAGAGGGTGGAACAGCCATATTCCAGTCTAGAAATGACTAGTGCTTGGACTGCCAGTTTTAGGTCGGGAGCGTCAAGGAAGGGTTTCAGTTTCCATAGGTAGCTCAGTTGGAATCTGGCTGATTTGGCCATCGAGTTGCTGTGGTCCCGCATGTTCAAGTTGCAATCTAAGGTTATTCCCAGTGATTTGGCCGAATCCACAATGGTCGGTGGACAATTTAAGGCTGTGATGGCCTTAATCCATATCTGAATCTCAGGGTCGGTTTTTGGAGGGGAAATTAGAAGAAATTCTGTTTTCTTTGCGTTGAGTTTGAGTTGATTGGAGGAGAGCCATTGGACGGTCAGCTTCAGGGTCTCATTCAGGGAGAGAATCTCCTTGAGGGAAGAGATTATGTAGATCTGAGTGTCGTCAGCGTACATATGGTAGGAGATATTTGCGGTGCGTAGGACTTCGGCAAGCGGTTCCAAATAAAGGTTGAAGAGGGTGGGGGACAGCGTTGATCCTTGAGGGACTACAACCGTGACCGATGAGGGAGCGGACAGGTTGCCGTTAATTAGGAATCTCTGGGATCGGTTTTGGAGGAAGGATCTAAACCATTCTAGGACAGAGCCATCTAGTCCCATCCTGAGTTTGAGGCGTTCGAGTAGCTTCCCATGGTTGACCGTGTCGAAGGCCGAGGATAGATCTAGGAGGATTAGGAGACAAGTTTTGCCTTGGTCAAGGGCTTGGAGGGCATCATCGACGATGTGGAGCATGGTGGTTTCAGTGCTGTGTCCCGGTCTGAATCCAGATTGGAAGTCATCGAGTAGGTGGAAGTTGTTGATGTGATGACTTAGCTGCAGTTGCACACACTTCTCCAGCACTTTAGCTAAGAGAGGGATGTTGGAAATAGGTCTGAAGTTGTCAGGGGAGGCTGGATCCAGCGACGGCTTTTTCAGAATGGGGAGGACTTGGCCCACTTTCAGAGAGTCAGGAATTGATCCCTGCTGGAGAGAGGCGTTAATTATTGCAGTCCAGCTCGGAATAATGGATTGGGCGGCGGCAGCTAGGCAGTTAGAAGGGAGCGGGTCATTGAAATGGTTGTTCGGGTTTAAGGTAGATAGGATTTTGGAGACGGAGTCTTCGTCGTAGAGTGTGAAGTCGGTCCAGTGTGCTTGATTCTTAGGTGAAGCCTGTTGGGGCGGCGTGGAGGGCGGAGGCAGGTCAGGGGGGTAGAGAGTATGAGGCGGAACTAAGTTCGTTACCTAGGGCTTTGATTTTGTCCGCAAAAACGAGGAGAATTCCTCGGATGATAATAGAGACTTGGGGTTTTCTTTCAATGTTTTGGCCAGTTTGTTGGATTGGTGTTTGACCAGTTCGAAGAGTTTGCGGGGTCTGTTCTGGGCGTTCCCCAGTTCCGATCTGAAGAATTCTTTTTTGAGTTGAGGATGTTCCTGTTGTATGTATTTCTGGCCTGGCGGAGAAGTTTTAGGTGAGCGGCAGAGGGGTGCTGTCTCCAGATTCTTTCGGATTGCCGGAGGGATCTCCTCTCATTGTTGAGGGATCCAGTGAACCAGGGGTTTCTATCTTTGATTTGAGTTCTTTTTAGTTTTAGTGGGGCTAGGTCATCCAGAATGTTCGACATAGTTGCAGAGTAGTGATCGTTGAGGTCACTGACCGTTGTGATATGCGAGGGGGGGGGGGAGGTCAGATTTGCACCGAGCCTCGAGTTCTTTGTGGTCCAGGTTCTTGGTGTCTCTGACCCAGCGTTTAGGAACCACCGGTTGTGGTGTCCTTGTCTTGTGGGTGCCAGGTAGTAGGAAGGCAATGGCGTGGTGGTCAGACCAGTCACAGGGGTCTATAGAGATAAGCTTGACGGTTGCTTCCTTAGAGATGATCCAGTCAAGAATGGCCCCCTTCGAGTGAGTTGGGAGTGAACAAGATTGGGTCAGGGCTTGATCGGCCAGGAGGTCTTTAATGGCGTTGACATGAGGATCCTTGGGATCGTTCCAGTGTAGGTTGAAATCGCCAAGGAAAATGTCTTTAGCGTTGGAGGAACTCTTTGCTGTGAGAATTTCCATGAGGTGGTCAGTGAAGGAGTCATTCATGCCTGGGGGGTGGTAAAAGATGTGCAGGTTGCACAGTTGGGTGGAGTTACTGGAAATAGAGAGGGCGAGGTATTCGCAGGAGTCGGTGGTATCCGCCAGAAGTTCGGTGACAAGGAGGTTGGAGCGGTAGATGCAGGCGATGCCACCTCCTTTCTTGCTATGTTGTCTGTCCAGCCTAGCAATGTTATAGTTGGGAGGGACTAAGAGGTCTAGGCATGGGGATGAGGAATCGTTTAGCCATGATTCTGTTAGAATTGCTAGGTCGAAATTTTTGTTCAGGATGAGAGCAGCAACATCGGCGGCATGCTTTACTGCTGAACGGCAGTTAATTAAGAGACCAGTCAGGGAGGGGTCGGAGGGAGTGTCGGGAGTTGGGGCGGACAGGTGTACAGGCGCTAGATTGCTTCTAATCACACTTCTGTTATGGAGGGTAGCTGATCTGCAGGGGTTGATGGCGACCGTGCAGATGGGATGTTCGGCACTCACGTCTGATAGGCAAGGGGTAACTGGGGCTGCATTGTAGTCCTGGAGAATGGCGAGGATTTCTTTTTCAGTGAGGTCTAGGGGATTTGGTGTGGCGAGGGAAGGGTTGTAGGAGAGGACGAGAGCTAGGGTTTCCTCCTCCGTTAGGTGGCAGGGATGCTTACGAGGGCGAAGGTGCCTCAAGGATGTAGGTAGTGGGTGTTTGGGGAGCTCTGTGATAGGAGGGAGGTGGAGTTCAGCCGGGGCTTGAGTGGGGCGAAGGAGAGTTTGGCAAGGTGGAGGAGGTTCGTTAGATCCAGAATGGAGAAGTGGATGCTTTGAATTATTTTGGCGACTCTGGAGTGCAGAGTATCAATATCCATATAAGGGGGCGTAGTAGAGGTGCTAGGAGGGTTAGGATGGACTGTGTTGGGAGCAATAGGAGGGGTGGTTTGTGGGCTGGCTTGACCTGCATCGTAGGTCATTGGAGGTGTACCGGTCTCAGAGTCAGGGTGGGGAGCTAGTAGGGAGGAGACCAAGGGTCTCGGGTCGATTGCGTTAGCAAGGCCGGTAGATGAGCTAGGGGGGTTAGGGTGAGCTGTGTTCAAAACCTCAGAGATAGTATGGGGAGATAGTGGTGGGAGATCAAGGGTCTCGGGGCGGTAGTGTTAGCAGGGCCGGAAGACGAACTAGAGGGGTTAGGAGGCACTGAGTTGGAAACCCTTAGAGGGGTGGTTTGTGGGAGGTTAGGTCGGAGGATCGTCAAGGCAGGTGTTGGTCGCCCTGCCCGTGTCGTGCACATGGTTTCTGAGGAGGGTAAAAAGGTCAGCGAATTTATTGAGGTTTTTGGGTGAGGCTTGGATCAATACAATGCCGCTTTTGTAGAGGGTGATGGTGAGGTCGGCTCGCAGGGTTGCGGAGGGCGCTATAGTGAGCTTAGTGCCGTAAGGAATGTTTCTGGTTGTGCGTACATTGAGGAGGTGCGCAAAGGAATTGCGCCAAGAGGGGGTTCTTCTGGAGTAGAAAAGGAGGTCGTTGATGATTGTGCCGTTGTCCGCACTGAAACGCAGGTCAGAGATCAGTGTCTCAGGGTGATTTTTCAGGGTGAGGTGCTTGAAAGTTTTTGTAGCGGTTTTGGAGAGGTTAGGGGGGTAAATCAGGGTGTATGAGTTTACCCCAGTAGTGGTCAGGCCAGGACCTACCATGTTGGCTAGGGTTGGGCACGATAGGAGAGGTATGGGTCAGTACGCAGCAGATTTCCTTATGTCCGTGATTATTAGGATAGTAACCTTATAGGAAATAAGAAATTGGCCTGGTAGTAAGTTAGAAGAAATTCCTGGAGCTTTCCAAAGTTCGACAAATTTTTCATTGACTTCTATGGCAGGTCAGTGCCACTTCAGGATGGCTGCTACCTGAACGAGCGAGGCTCAGGGTGCAGCTGTGGGCCCTTGTTTGTTTTGATGGTGCAGTCCTTCTTCTGTTGCCATTGTCTGATCGAGCCTGGCTGGGGTGCAACTGTGGACCCTTGTTTGTTTTTATAGTTCAAGTCCTCTGTCTATGGCCATCGCCAGGTGCTGCCATTTTCGTGGCTAAAAGGCCCGAGGCAGTATGGAGGGGCAGCTTTGTCTTCATAAGGACGCCATTTTAAAGTCAGGCAGTGAGCAGTGACAGAGCCGTTAGATGAGCTCAGACCGTTATTTATCAAGATTGTACATCTCGATAGAAGGAGAGTGTGTAAAACTACTCACAATGTCATTGATGTGCCCTCATTGCAAATCCGAGTGAAGTGGTCACGATGTCCTAATCTTGCCGCCATTTTAGAGTCAGGGAGTGAGCTGTAACTGACTCAAATGCTGAGCTCAAGCACCAGGGTTGAGATGCCCAGCAAAAGCGTCTGCATCACGCCTCATAGGCAATCAGACGGCGCGGAGGAGACGCCTCCAGTGAGGGCAGAGATCGCTGCCGGGCCGCCGGAGCTCCGGGCAGGTCAGAGGGCATCAGCGTTGATCGCTCCGGGTAGGTCAGAGGGCATCAGCGTTGGTCGCATGTAAAATGGCGTCGACAGCAGCATGGATCCAGTGCCCCCAGTCCCCTCGAGGACATCGGCGATCCGGCCCACCTTCCGTGCGGAGGAGAGGGATCCCCGGATCCGGTGCAGCTGGCGAGTTTTCTTCAGGCTCCCATTGCCGGAGATCATAGGTCGCAGGAAGCAGGGCACCGCATCCCTTGTGCAGCGGGAGAGTCCATGCAAAAACTCGCCTGCCTGGAGGGTCACCCACGGGCAAAAGACACACGGAGGTCTCGAAACTCTGAAGGAGGCAGCGCGAGATGAGGAGAGTCAGCAGCGGCCGAGCCGCGGGCTCGCTGCGTTGAAAAGCAGTCCCACTGCAACGGAACTTGTCCCGGCACCAGTGATATCTCGAGCTGGAGTGCTGGAGATCCGGCAGGGCAAGTGTGGACCTAGGCAGCCACGGTGGTCGATCCAGCGGTCGAGTTGGAAGTCAAATCGGCTTCATTGATGTGTTTCAGTCACGGTTCGCAGTTCGGTGCAGGGGGGGGGGGGGGCGGAGAGATGGTTTAAACAGGGATATATGCCAAATTGGTAATCCCCAAACCGGGAGCTCCTCGAGGGGGGCTCCTACTCGGCAGCCAGGCTTATTGGGGTACATAGATGGAATTGGCACTCCACATAAGACATTATTAGCATTAGGCCTACTAATAGCGAAGCGTAAAGTTGCTTGTAGGTGGGGTAGGGGCCGAGCCCCCAAATTCAAAGAATGGCTCTCTGATATGATAACGTGGCAAGAACAAGCCATTATGTATGCAGATTTGTTCCCACCCTCATCGAAGCCCAAAGACATCTCGGATCCTCCCAATCCGGCTTCACAAAAAACCACAGTACGGAAACCGCCCTCCTCGCCGCAACAGACGACATCCGCACCCTACTGGACAAAGGATAAACAGTAGCCCTCATCCTCCTTGACCTATCAGCGGCGTTCGACACAGTCTCCCACCGTACCCTAATACACAGACTCTACGACGCAGGAATCCAGGACAAGGCCATCGACTGGATCCGCTCCTTCCTCTCCGGCAGGACGCAGCGGGTCAGACTCCCCCCCCTTTCCTCTCGGACCCTACACCTACCACCTGCAGAGTCCCCCAGGTCTCCTCCCTCAGCCCGACGCTCTTCAACGTCTACATGGCTCCACTCGCCCCCATCGTCAGAACCTACGGACTCAACATCGTGTCATACGCAGACGACACCCAACTCATCCTCTCCCTATCCAACGAGCCCAACACCGCCAGACGCAACTTTCGAGAAGGCATGGAAGCCGTCGCCAAATGGATGAAAAACAGCTGCCTACAACTAAACACCAACAAAACAGAAGTACTCATCATGGGCCCTAACCCAGACGCCTGGAGCGACACCTGGTGGCCCCCCGCCCTCGGAAACCCGCCAACTCCCACGGACCACGCACGCAACCTGGGAATCATCCTGGACTCCGAGCTCAAAATGGACCGCCAGATCAACTCCGTCTCATCTTCCTGCTTCCACACCTCCGCCTCCTTCGTAAGACCTTCAAATGGATCCCCCTCGAACACCGAAAGACCGTCACGCCCTGATCACCAGCAGGCTCGACTACGGCAACGCACTCTACGCCGGAATAAACAAAAACCTCACCTGCAAGCTACAGAACATCCAGAACGCCGCCGCAAGACTGGTCCTCAACCTGCCAAAACACTGCCACATCTCCCTGCACCTGCGCACACTCCACTGGCTCCCCGTCGAGGTGAGAATCACCTTCAAGATGCTCACCCACGCACACAAGGCCCTCCACGGCACCGGACCAGCATACCTGAACAGCCGACTCAAATTCCACGCACCCCAAAGGACCCTACGATCAGCCCAGCTCTCCTACGCCGTGGTCCCCCGCACCAGAAAGACCAGATCGGGAGGCCGCTCCTTCTCCTTCCTCGCGGCCAAAGCATGGAACGTCCTTCCGCTCCACCTCAGACAGACAACATCGCTCCCCATCTTCGCAAGAAACCTCAAAACCTGGCTCTTCGACAGACCCCCCTCCTTGATGGAATGGAACCTGCACCCCCCCACCCCCTCCACCCCTAGCGCCTTGAGACCCTTACGGGTGAGTAGTTGCGCTTTAACAAACCCCTGATTGACTTGATTGATTGATCCCCTTAAAACATACCTTCTCTCAATACCAGACACCACACCAGATGCTTTAGAAGCGTAGGAGGTTGTGAGATGGCTGTGAATACGCCGCACGGTACGGCGAAGTCACTACACTAAGGGAACAGTGTAGATGTTGAGTTTTGCATACGACCAGCAAACACGGATAGAAGAAAGGTAGGATGTTGTTTGTCCACTTCATAGGTAATCCACGAGGACAAGACACACTTATGCTAACTGACTCACATATCGACCTTAGTGCAAAATAATCAAGTAATGTCTCAAACGCGAGGTAGTCGCCCATGCTACATCATAACCTTCCTTTCCTGTGTTTCCACCTAGTAGGCTGATGGTGCAATGTAGTTGTGCTCACATGATTTTATTGTAAAAATGCAATGTACGGCCCTTCAAACAACATCTTTGTATACTATTTTGTTATCTGGTTCACTGAGTATGTTTAATATGTACTGACTATGCGAGAATACTAATAAAGTAAAAAAAAAAAAAAGTATAAAAATAAAATAAAAAAAAAGGATGCCTTTACCCCATCAGCTGCACCTATATCATCGCATGTGACTGGCCCGCCCACAGGCACATCGGAAACGGCCTTGGCTTTTATACTCGCATTCAACCCTGCGCCAGGCGACACATGGCTATCAAGACCAGAGCCCCTGGTGGTTAGAGGCAGTTCTACTAAGCTAAGAGGGATATGCGACGTAGGCACTAGGGACTCCCGGGTCAGCCAAGGCATCATCCATCGGGACTATCCATCTAGCATGATCCTGGGGCCTTTTATCAACCTCCCTACAGATGCAACCCCCTATGTCGTGATTCTTGGAAACATGCCCCCTCTTGACCAGACACACAACTGAATCGTATGCTCAGCTGAAAAATAAAGTGACCCACTGGGTGGGTACACACTTGTCCCCAGGGCCCCGCCATTTTGGATTGAATTAATATGGTTTGAAGGGTCAGCTGGATGGGAAAAGACACTCAAAGTACTGTATCGTAAACAGTTTTAACCGCCCCAATGTGCAAAGCAGGTGCTTGCTGCATTTAGCTCTATTGGATCAGCCTTGCGATCCTCAATTCAGGTGCTCCCTTTAGGTTTCTTTTATAGACCCAAAACGGTTTGCCCTATAACTTGGTCTATAGTTGGGCCTTAGAAGCATGGCCACCCTGTAAAGCAACCCCTCATCGCTCCAGTGGCGATCTCCAACAGATTTACTAATTTGAGCCAGCTGGACTCTTGTGATTGACTTGAGACTTCCGAACTATCTCCTGCTCCGTCCCTTTCAATTATAGCGGGACCCCGAAAGGGCAGAGCCAATTACTGGTACAGGTAATGACCTTAAGCTGCATAGCTGGAACATCGCAAGACTTACCTCTAAATTCAAAGACTTGAACTGGTGGGCCTTCGTCAAGGGTTTTCACTTGATTTGCCTGCAAGAGACTTGGGAGACTACAAACTTTTTTCTTGGAGGGTTATAAATCTTTTTACACTCCAGCTATTCATTCAGCATCTGGTAGGGCAAAGGGTGGTTTTATTATTTTCCTTTCGCTGGAGTTTAGCGGACGGGTTAAGGAATTGCACCTAGGGGCACCTACTTTATAAGCTTTTAAGAATAACCCTTTCGTGTTCTTATTTTATGTATTTGCTGAATTTTTACAATCCTAAATCGCAAGCTCTGTTCCCTCCAATATACAAATTATGGGTGCTATATTCACACTTTATTTGAGAAACAGATGGGGCAGATTAACCTAATCATTGCTAGTGATTTTAATACTCATTTATGTGAAAGCCCCATTGAGGACCTGAGCAACTCTTCTAGGTGCATGCTAATGACGGGGTTACACATGGAACACACCAAAGAGGGGTCAGATTTAAATAACTTGCTAAACGATTGTAATCTTGTTTTCACTTTAGGCAAGTTTTTTATTTTTTTATTTATAAGCATTTCATTAAAGGTATACAATGCTCGAAACAAAGAACATACAGGCTTCAAAAAATGAATAAATCGTCCTTACATTACAGTGCAGAGTGTCCACTTTATCATCAATCATACCTGTCCATCCGATACATCAATGCAGAGCTATACAGTGTGATGTGCTTGGAGATAATCAACTAGGTATATCCAATAGTCTCTGGGTTTGGAACCTGCAGGCAGCTCCTCCTCATATGTTTTTAGGGTATCCTTACAATAAGCCATATCCTTAATCCATTGTTTGATCCGTGGGGTGTCCCTGCTACCCCAGCACAACGAAATTCTACGCTTAGCCAGGAGCAATGCTATCATGCAAAATTTACGTTTTGTGGCTCGCACATTATTGACTAGACCCAGCAGACATGCTCTAATCGAACAGTCAATAGGGACTCCCAATATCGCACCCAGCAGCTGCGCTACCTCAGTCCAGTAGGCTCTAATTGTAGGACAGTGCCATACAAGATGAATAAAATTGGCATTATCTGCACCACACCGTTGGCATCGTGCATTTGGACGGAGGCCGTATTTGTGCAGTTGGGCAGGAGTGTGGTATGTTTGGTGCAGATATTTATAATGAAGGATACGTAGGTTGCCTTTTGGTGTGAGCATGCCAGTGATGGTGCAGCAGACAGCCCATTCCTCCTCTGTGAGGTGGGTATCCAGCGTGTTGTTCCATCGCATCCGTGCTTTGTATGTATTGCCATCTATGTCTCCCTGAAGTTATGCATATAGTCGTGTCACCATATGAGTATTGTGCGTGGCGGTGATAAGCATTTGCAGGGTATTGAGTTGCGCTGGCTCTGCGGGGTATGTATAATAGCACCCTGTAGTCTATGGTAGGTAAACTGAAAGAGTAATGTTGGATTGCTAATGTACAGTAGTTCTTTAGGTTCTATAAAGGTGCCGTCATCATACAAGTCTCCCATTTTGACTATACCTACTTGCCGTAATAAGTCTGTTCCTACTTTTTCGTGGGTGACCGATAGTTCTGGGTGAAATTGCAAGGGCAATGCTGGTGCATAAAGTGGTATTTTATTTGCCAGTTTCCCCATCTTCTGCCAGGCTGCATTAGTAGTATCTATGGTGTTGATGTCGTGTGGGTGTATTCGGGCACGTCGATGCGGCAGGATAGTACTCAGTGGGATAGGGTACGCATCACCATCTTCAATTGCTATATGGGGTAGATAAGGGGTGGGATGATACCAATAATGCGCATATTGCGCTTGAGCGCATAAGTAATAGAGGAGGAAATCTGGGACCTTGAATCCTCCTTTGATGTACGGTAGTGCTAGGGCGCGTAACTCTATGCGCGCTTGTTTACCCGCCCATATGAGACGATTTACCATAGCAGTCAATCGTTGGAATACAGCCTTAGGGGGTAATGGGGATGTTATTAAAGAGGTAGAGGAGCTTTGGCAGAACAACCATCTTGACAATGGCCAAACGGTCTGCCAGAGATAAGGGCAGTTGTATCCAGCGCTCCACCTTTACTTCAAGCTTGCTAATTGCTGTCCCATAGTTTGCTCGAATAACTGTTTCAGGGTCACGGTGGTACCATACACCAAGATATTTAACTGGGTCTGTTTGCCATTCGAGTGGGAACTCTGCTGGGTGTGGGTGAGTGGCGTCTGTCAATGGGATGATAATGGATTTAGCCCAATTAATTTGGAGGCCAGAATGATGACCGAATTTAATATATTCTCTTAGTAGCGGGGAGAGGTTTGCAGCCGGGTTTTTGACATAGAGCACCATATCATCTGCATATAGTGAAATATTGAGTGGTCTTTGTGGGAATTGCAGCGCTGCATAATTGTGACCTTGTCGTATTTTGCACGCCAGGGGTTCCAAGGCAATTGCAAAAAGTAAGGGGGATAGAGGGCAACCCTGCTGTGTGCCGCGTTCAATTTGGATAGCGTCGGATACATATTTATTGATTCTTATCCGCGCTGTAGGTTTCGTATATAATATCTGAATCCATATTAAGAATATTGGTGGGAAACCCATTTTTGCAATATGGTGTGGAGATATGTCCATTCGATCGAATCGAATGCTTTTGCTGCATCCAAAAGGATGGCAGCTGCTTGAAGGTCCGGGGCTAGATAGTGCGATAGTGCAAACAGCGTTCGGGTGTTGTGGGCGGTGGACCGACCCGGTATAAACCCCGATTGATCTGGGAGAACGATATTAGTCATTAGTGGTTGCAGGCGCTTCGCTAGAAGCTTGGCTAAAATTTTCGTGTCGGTGTTTAGTAAGGATAATGGCCTGTACGATTCGCATCTCTCAGGGTCTTTATTGGGTTTCAGTAGGGCGATGAGCATGGCTTCTCTCATTGTGGGGGTAGAATCCGATTGCTATGGGCGTCCCCATACATCGCCACAAGGTGTGGTGCAAGTAGTTCGATATATGCTTTATAAAATTCGCTGGAAAAGCCATCCGGGCCCGGTGCCTTACCATTGGGAAGCGATTTGACCACCTCAGTGACTTCTATCGTTATTGGTTGTGTGAGATACTCCCTTTGTGCATCCGACAGCCAGGCGATCGCCACATCTTCCAGATACGACATAACCTCAGGCTTGGTGGCAGTATCACGTGATGCATAAAGATCGCCATATGTGTCCATAAATGCCCGTAATATGCCCTGTGTATCATAATGGTATGTGTCACTATCGTCTTTTATTGAAAGGACCATCTGCGTCTTATGTCCTGTACAGATTTTATTTGCCAATACCCGGCCCGGCCTGCCCCCTTCACCATAAGTGCGTGCAGTGTGACGTTTTGAGATATATTTGAGTTCATCTTCCGCAAAGTCTTGGTATTCTGACAATCTTCCTAATATCACTGAGGATGGTCGTGTTATGTGTCTGTTCGTATTCCCGTTCCAAGGCGCCCAGTTGAAGCTCCCGTTTAGCGAGTTGGGCGCGAATGTCTTTTAAAATGCCCGCGTTGGTACTAATACAGACTCCTCGTATGGTAGCCTTAAATGCTTCCCATAATAAACTGGGATCGTCTGTGGATGCCTGATTGAATGTAAAGTATTCAGTAATAGCTTGTTCAATTGTGTCAGTGTATGACGGATCCAATAACGCTTTGGCATTGAAGCGCCATACATATGGTGGAGGTATGTAATGGGGAAGTTCGATAGTCAATAGCACTGGTTTGTGGTCGGAAAGGGTTTTAGGCAAGTGTCGGATACGTCGCGTCCAAGATGCGACCTCCTCCGATCCCAGCCAGTAATCAATACGTGACCAGCTGCTGTGATGCGCTGAACTATGCGTGGCCTCCCTGTGGTGAGGGTATCGCATCCTCCAAATATCTACCAACTTAGATTCGGTCATAATGTCCTGCACCGCAGTCACCGCTCGTTTATGTGGTTCTCTGGAAGAATCCGATCTGTCCAAGTGTTCATTTAGTGAGAGGTTGAGGTCCCCGCCCCATAGTAATGTCATTGCAGGTAAGTCATCTAGTTTGCGCCATAGTGATTTATAAAAATCTGGATCGTCCACATTTGGTCCATACGTGTTGATTAGGCCTATGCGATGCCCTCTCATGTGTCCAGTAACAATAATATACCGGCCCAAATCGTCTGCTATGGTATGATCTATGTGGAATTGCGTCCCCTTCTTCACTAATATCAGCACACCTCTCGAGTAAGATGAGTATGAGGAAGTCAGAACCGTTTCCGCCCACTTGCTCCCTATAGTACACCTACTGGAGGGGGCCAGATGGGACTTCCTGCAGGAGGGCTATATCGACGTGCAGCCTGTCTAGGTAGGCAAAGATCTGGCGTATCTTTTCGGATTATTAAGCCCCCTAACATTCCATGATAGTAAATTAACATGCGATGGTTGCAATCTATCTATAGTCGTTGGTGCGAACTATACTTGTGGCGTGATCTTGTCTACTGCTCATATCGTGAGTGTCTGTGTTAACCATCAATATCATGGTGACAGCCGAATGGTTATTAAGGACTCGAGAGGTTGCAGTGTAGTGCAGATGTGGTAGCCTGTAAAACAAAGAACATTCCCCTCCCTTCCACCCCCTCCCACTTTGGCATCCCAAATACACCAAAGACATGCCCATTTCAACAATGTCAACATAACTAGAACTGTGTTGGGGAGCTCCCTCTTGGGGGGGATCCGCCGAGTACACGCATCAACATCCACCAACGGTGGATGTGGTCGGGTATAGCGTAATCAGTTTGGGCGCCTATTTTGCCATAAGTATTGTGCCCAGTGAATCAGAGACATTGTCCTTCATGCTTTCTTCAGTTACATTAGGTAGCGTACATGTATTACCCCACATACACCCTATGCCACAGATTTGTATTTACCAGTCCAGACTGTAGGTGGATTCGGAGGATAAAGCTCAATTAAAAAGTCTAGCTAGACCGCCCACCCCAAAACATGCAAGTTGCTAGTGCTGCCCAGTCTATAAATACCTTACAGCCATGGATCCGGGCGATAGTCTAATAGTAATACCCAGCAAGAGGCCATGTGCTATAGTTCAGTGGGTCAGTGAGAAATTATAGAGCTGAGTATGTCTGTAAGTCTATTTGTAGTGCCCCACAGTAGTGTTATCCTCGTGGATGTGCGCTTTACCTCTTACCGCCAATGATGATCAGCTCCTACCTAGTACCGACCGAAGTCCAGGCCGGTGTGTGTCTCTGCTGGCGGACAACGATTTCAAGAAGGTTCACCGCTCTCCCAGAATCCAGCCGTACAGTACGTGTCCGCCAACTTGGCTGTATAAGCGTGTCCCAGTTGGGATAGGCGGCCCAAGGTCTGGAGTCTGCACAGCGTGATCGATTGGGTCTGTTCGTCTGTCGTGCCGCCCGCATCCACAATGGGGCATCCGGTGGACATCTCCCAAGGATGGCCTCATAGCCGTGTGCATTCTAATCGGAGTCCTGTTCCGCTTCTTTGCGAGTCTGCGTCCTTCGTGTGATGACCAACTTCTTTATGAATTCCTGCGCGGCTTTCGGTGATTGCAGTATTGACACTCGCCCGTCGCATGTCACCCGCAGTCTGGCTGGGTACAACATCGCATACTCGATGCCCATCTCCCGCAATTTCTTTTTTGCAGGGTTGAAGTCTCTGCGCGCCGCCTGAACCGTCATTGTGAAGTCCGGATAGAATGCTAGATGATTGCCCTGGTAGCTGACCTGTTGTTTTTCCCGAGCCATCCTCAAAATTGCGTCCCGGTCCCTGTAGTTGAGGACACGGGCGATTATGGGTCGTGGCGGGGCGCCCGGTGGAGGTTTGGGCGCCAGTGATCAATGAGCGCGCTCGATGATCAGCACCGCGGAGAAGCTGTTGGTTCCAAAACATCCCGTAGCAAGGTCTCCACGTAGGTTTCCATCCGTCCCGTGTTTGCGCTTTTCGGGAATTCCTGCAATGCGGACATTATTGCGGCGTGATCTCGCCTCCAAGTCTTCAGCCTTGTTTTTTATGACCTCCAGGATCTTCTCCATTTCTGTACATTTACGCGTTGTACTGTGAGATTCGTCCTCCACCGCCGTTATGCGGTCTTCCGCTGCGTCCAGACGTTCACCCTGTTTGTCCAATTTGGCGGAGATATTGTCCACTCTTTGGGTGAGTGAGTCTAGTTTCCCGTTAATAGCCTGGAGGCTTTGTTGTATGGCTTGGAGGGCGGTTTCCATGCCTTTACTTATAGCCTGCTCCGTGTCTAATTCAGTGTCCGAATGTGCAGTTGCACCTTTAGGATGGCGCTTAGTGTCAAAGGTTAGTTTCGGTTGCTGTTTATCTAGTTTACCCATTATATCAGTAGGGTAGGTAGCTTATTTGGTGGCAGTGTTCTGTGTACACACACTCCACGCAGCCGGGCACCGGGTACGGCGGTCAGTAGCTTTGTTGTGACGGCGCGGCGCGGAGGCAAAACCAGCAACCGCAATTGGCTCCGTGAGCTGTCTCGTGCACCTCAGCTCATCGATGGGCAACAAGCCTGCAGCGCAGTTGTTTAGGTTTCCGGGACTTGCAGTATTTGCGTGTAGGGCTGACTGTACGAGGATACGCCGCCGGATGATGCCGGTCAGATGGTTGGTCAGGATTGATTACTCTCTCTGCAGTGTCCCTCGAGTCGTCCAGCCCTGCCAGTCGTCCTTCCCAGCACACACGCATCAACACGGATCCTCTTAAGGACAGCCACCGAGGCCACCAGTTTCGTTACGTGATTCCACAGGGGGGGACCCCGCAGGCCACACACGGGCACAGAGGGCGCCGGGCAGTCACCAATGCCAATACGACCAGCCTGCAGCCTAGTCCACAGTCGTCATCCACCTCGGGACAGGCGCGAACCCCCAGCGCACACGCACCAGCAGCGGCCGGCTCTGCCCCGCCAGGGCTCAGCGGCAATCCGGACGAAGAGACGCACAGCTATAGTGCAGGGCGATCCAGACGGCAGCAGAGGAGCCTCAAAGAGGAAAGCCCCCGGCTCGGCGCCAGCGACGTGCCCCTCACCGCAGGTATGTGGGTGACTTGATGCGCTGTGACAGCTGGGCACCTCGCGGGGCGCCCCCCAGGGGATCCCGCACACTTGCCTGATCAGTCGTGACGTTTGCCCCAGACCAGGCCGTCCGCCCCCAGCGGTCGCCACAGCGGTGCACTAGAGGCCCATCCGCGGCCCGGGTCTGCCATCTTGTAGGAGTTCAGACCGCGTCACCAACCGCGTGGAGCGGGTGCTTCCCTGGTGACTTAGGGCTCTCAATCAGCAGCAGCCTTGCGTGTTAGGTGGTCACCATCGCAGCGCGGGTTGTATCCGGCGGCGCAGTGACCAGGTATGCAGCGTGGGTGCTCTTACTTGTTTCGTTTGTGATCGGCACACATCGCCGCCATCTTAGGGTCGCCAGTCAGATTCTCCGCGCCCCGCCGGCACAATCGATTTTCATGTCATGCAGGTCTCAAGTGTCGGATTTCACCTCTCCCAGTTGCTGTGTGGGCATTCCGACGTACTGGGCATTGTTTTTATAAAGCCATATCGCCCGTAAGAGTGAGTTTTTTGTCGGATATTGTCCCCGACCGGCGGAGCAGCCTCAAGAAGCAGCCATCACGCAGCGCGCCCTCTAGCGCCCCCCACTTTAGGCAAGTTAGTAAATTCTAACGTGCTTAAAGTTATACCCACATTTACTGGTAGGGGTTGTGCTTTGATTATTGATTACAACTTGATTTCGGCTCCGTTGTATTCAATGATTTCCAATTTTAATATTTTGCATAGTACATTCAGTGACCATAACCCGGTCTCTCTTAGCCTTAGGTGTATAATGTTTACTTGCTGGCAGATAGAAGGCTCAAGACAGGCTTTCGCCATGTTGTCACAGCGGAAATCTAAGATGGACAATCATAAAACCTGAACACTTCAAGCAAATATTGATCCAAAGCAGCGCACAGGAAATTTCAACCTGCCTTGACCTGAATGCCCCAAATCACGAGCTTTTAAATGTCTTTGGAGGTATCTCAATAAAAAATCTTATCTGCCCCAAAATGGTTTAACCATAGATGCTCCAAAGCCCTATGTAACCTACAACGTGCCCTAAAAATAATACCCAGAGATGGAAAGTGGGTAGCTACTTGCTGCTGTGCATACAAGGGGGAAATTAACATGAGAAAAAGAGCTCTGAGGGCCACAGCTTGGGATGGCCTTGTTCAGGAATGCACTGAGCAGAATTGTTCTGCCTTCTGGTATGATGAACCAGCCCTGCGTTGCTTGTGCGAAAGGCCCACGCCTGTGTCATCATATCACAGCCTGTAAATGGGTTACTTATTTTGAGGGTGTTAGGGGTCTCACCAAACAAATGGTGAGACCCCTCCAGACTTGTATACAAGCAATGTAGAGTTTTCGGGCCATGTAGTAACTTTGATCTTGACTACAGCGGTTAGGGCCGGCCCACCTGCCTCTTGGTCTAAAGCAGTCAAAGTATCCATCTTTAAAAAGGGTGATAAAGACAATTTCCAGTGCTATAAGCCCATATCGCTTATTGACTCTGTGGTGAAGGTCCTGGGGTGGGTGATATTAGACAGACTCACAGATTGGGCTCTTGAGAATTATATTATTTCAGATTCACATTACGGCTTCAGTAAGGGCAAGTCTACCGCCGATCAATGTATGAACCTCTACATAGTCATTAACAAATACACAGTTGCCAGCCCTGAATCAATTCACCTCACTTTCATGGACCTAACTTCGGCCTTTGACCTGGTCAATCGTGATAAACTCTGGAGCATTTTATTGGAGATGGGGGTGGACCCAATATAGCATACTTTCTACGGGATCTTCATGCGAACACGTCTGCCACAATTAGATATCTGAACGAGTCCACATGCACTAATAGTTTTAAAACAAAGAGAGAGGCTGCCAAGGGAGCATTCTTGCTCCTTTTTTTCCCTCTACAAAAATAGTTTGGAACAGGCATTAATAGCCGTCAATGCAGACTGCCCCCACATTGGTACATGCCCCTTCCTTTTCTTTTATATGCGGAGGACACCGTGTTAATGGCAAGGACAGCCGAATGCTTGCAAAGCCTCTTGAAATCCTTTGATAGTTTAATGTGCAAGTTCTGTCCATTAATTTTATCAAATCTTTTATTATGGTTATAAGCCCCCAAGCAACAAGATCCATAACATTTAATATGAGTAGTCACATCTTGGCAAAGGTAAGGGCTTTTCCCTATCTGGGTGTGTTATGTTACTCCAATATGAGCTGAAAACCCCATGTCACTGCAAAGAAAGAGGAGCTCAGGAGGGCTTTGGGGCCGTATTTAGCTACGCAACAAGATTAGGGAGTAGACCACGCAAAGCATTAGTGAAGATTTATCAGGCTAAGTGTATAATATCAAAGGTCCTGTATCGGACATCTGGGTATATGTGGCTTCCAACAAACTTCAAACTGAAGAAAATAAATTCCTCGGGCGCTTACTGTGTGTCCCTCAGAGCACCTCGACTTTTTGTGTGCATAAGGAGCTTGGAGTTAAGTATCTCCGTGACCAGATAGCCCTTCGTCCATTGCTTAGCTGGATTAGGATATGGACCAAAGAGGAGCTTGGCCTGAATCGTTCAATTCTTCTAAATTATTTGTCACTTGATTAGGCTTTACAAATTCCTTGGTTAAAGCACATACGGAAATCGTTCTCCAATTTAGGAAAGGAGGAGCTCTTCTCCAACCCTGATGGAATCCTCAGAGCAGATTATAAATGGGTAAAGGAGCACTTCCTTGGAAGGAATACTCTGTTAAGGGATGCGTCAGAAGTGATGAAACCCTCTGTCATAAGGTATGTAATGTTAACCACCACCAGGAACATACAGCCTTATTTAGTACAGGTGAACAACAATAGGGACAGACATTTGCTTGTAAGAATTAGGCTTAACCTACTGCACTTGTTTTTAGCTCATCTTAGAGGTTGCTATGACTTTAAGTCCCTTTGGCCGCGGCAATCGGTCTCCGCAGGATATGTTGCATTTTATCATGTTTTGTAAATTTTATACTGTGCCCAGGAGAACTTTCATTGTCCCACTACCTAAAAACAAAGGCTTTTCAGAAGTTCGCCCTGCCCTCCTGTTTTTACAGATGCTAATGGGTCAGTTTACTATCACAAATGTTATTTGTTTTTAAAGAGCGCCATTACCCTTAGGGGCACACAGGAAGAGTAATCATTTTGCAAATTCTTAAGTATCTTCCTCCTTAAAATGAATTGCTTTTATAGATGTTTTTATGATTGTATGTATACTTTTATTGTTTTAAATAAACCCGAAAATAGATAAAGATGATGATGAAGATAAACTAATACAGGCGTGGTATCCCCACCACCAGGAAACCTAAAGAAACCTATATGTCAGCTGTCCTTTACCATGGACATGCTTTGTTTAAAGGAAGCTAAAGTGAACGGTCATCATTTCGAAAATTTGACAATTTCTATCCAATCTTCAAGCAAACCAACAAGTTTTTATCTATTACCAAATAAAAGGTGTGCCAAGACAGGCTTTCTGTTAACTTTCTTTATGGAATGATATTGGTATCCTGCACAAGATCTATGAGCACTGAAAATCCATTACAAATATACATATGCTTTTATAACAACTTTAGAGTCCATGCACATAAATTAATCCAGGCCCGATAGTCAACTGGGGGAAGTTCTACCTGTTCCATCTTCACAAGATGAACCGAGGTATGCAATGGGACATTGACGCTGAACTCCTAATATCAGCTCCCTCAACATTAAAATATTTGGGGGTGCAAGGCTCCCTCAAATTTTTAATATTCGGGAAAACAAATCAATCAGACAGAAAAGAATTTCATAGAAAGGAATATACGTAAATCAACACAAATCACATAAAAGCTCAGTACAGTGTTGGATTTCACTCATTATCACTGATGGGCAAGATAACCCTATCAAAGATGATAATGCGATGCAGACTGTTAAACAAGTTACTTGCCTTCGGTAACACATTATCTGGAAGAGACTCTATTTAGCTGCAGATTCCTTACCTTTGAATTTCCCAGGCGTCAAGCTGGATCCAGAAACTTTTGCTGAGCAATACCCCTTGCGTGAGGCGTCAGGTGCCTTCCTTCGGCTCCACGTGACGTCATCGGCATTGGTAGCATCGGTTATGACGTCGCGGAGCCTATATAGGGCCACCCAGGTGTGCGGACGTCAGTGCTTTTCATTTTTTCCACGCCAAAAGCGCAGAGCCACGAAGTAACTGATGTAGTGGTGTACAAAACTAGGGCCCTGAAAAGGGGAGTAACCCTAGCGCTACAATATTAGTCCGCAAAGCGGAGAGGCATGAGTGGGGCTGTAAGGAATCTGCAGCTAGATAGAGTCTCTACCAGATAATGCATTACCGAAGGTAAGTAACTTATTCATCTGATAGAGACTTCTAGCTTTCTAGCTGGAGATTCCTTACTTTTGAATTAGATACCTGAGCCATACCATCCCGACAGTGGGTTGCGGACCCATATCGTATACTAGGAAGTCCTGTAGGACCGAACGGGCAAAGTGCCCGTCCCTGCGGACCTGACCATCTAGGCAGTAGTGTTTTGCAAACGTGTGCAAAGATGCCCATGTTGCCGCCTGACAGATGTCTTGGACTGGGACACTCCGAGCCAAGGCCGTGGTCACACCCTGGTGGAATGGGCCCTTAATCCCTCAGGGGGCTGCTTCTTTGCCAGGGCATAACAGATCTTGATGCAGAGAACGACTCAGCGAGAGATGGTCCTTTTCTGCACTGCCCTTCCCGTCTTCGCTCCCATGTACCCCACAAAGAGTTGGTCATCCACCCGGAACTCTTTAGTACGGTCAAGGTAGAACGACAACGCTCTTTTTGGGTCCACCCAGTGGAGACGCTCCTCTTCCTAAGAAGGATGCGGGGGACTAAAGAAGGTGGGCAATGTGATGGACTGACCCAGATGGAAAGGGGTCACAACCTTTGGTAAAAAGGATGCCTGAGTACGAAGCACCACCTTGTCAGGAAAGGACATAAGAAAAGGAGGACAGCAAGATAACTCCTGTAGCTCACTCATCCTCTGGGCCGATGTAATCACCACCAAGAAGGCTGTTTTGATGGTCAACAGCCGGAGGGGACAATTGTGTAAAAGCTCAAAGGGAGCGCACATCAGATAGGTGAGGACAAAATTAAGGTCCCACTGCAGCATAACAAAGGGCGTAGGTAGAAACAGGTGAGCCAGCCATTTCAGAAATGTATGTACAATGGGAGATTTGAAGAGAGAGGGCTGGTCTGGCAGCCGCAAAAAAGCAGACAGAGCAGAAAGGTAACCCTTGAGAGTTCACAAAGCAGAGCCCTTTTGGGTAAGGGTCAGAATAAAAAAAGGACTGTAGAAAGAGAAGCAGAAAGAGGGTCAATAAACCTTTCTGTACAGTATAATACAAATTTCTGTCAACGGCAGGCGTAGTCTTAGTGGAGGACCGCCTGGCCGCCAGAATAATGTTACAGACTTCAGGAAGAAGGTCAAAAGCTATCAACTGTCACCGCTCAATCTCCACGCAGAGGTGCAGAGTTGACCGGTTCGGGTGGAGAACCCTCCCCTGCTGCGGCGACAGGAGATCCTCTCGAAGGGGAAGCCTGATTGGAGAATCGATGTTCATTCTCAGAAGCTCTGGATACCCGACTCTCCTTGCCCAGTACGGAGCCACATGGATGACTTGGGTCCAGTCGCTCCTGATCTTCTTCAGAACCCTGGGCAGGAGTGGTATGGGCGGAAAGGCGTAGAGCAGGTCTGAGCTTGGAAACTCCAGCGTGCAGTACTACTGACATTGCGAGTTCTCTTTGGATGCAAACAAGTCTAACCACGGTTCTCCCCACTGCTGAAAAAGTCCTTGCGCCACCTCCGCCCGGAGACGCCATTCGTGATCCGCTAGGCATCGACAGCGGAGTTCGTCCGCCCTGGCGTTCAGAAAACCACCAGGGTTATGCCCTACTGTTCCAGCCATGTCCAGAGACGCAGGGCCTCTCGAAAAGGGTCCATGACCCCACCCTGCCCTGCTTGTTGAGGTACCACATGGCGGTGGAGTTGTATGTGAACACTTGCACCAGCTTCCCCTTGACAGAGGGAAGAAATGCCTTCAATGCCAATCGAATCGCATGGAGCTCCAACAAATTTATGTGGAGCCCTGTCTCCGCCAGAGTCCAGTGTCCCCTGATCTTCACCTCTCTCAGATGACCGCCCCATTCCAAAAGTGAGGCATCTGTCACGACTGTGAGATCTGGTTGGGGAAGGAAGAGAGGTCTGCCATGACCCAATCGCGGTTCGTCAACCACCACAAGCAGATCTCTTGCAATTCCTTCCAAGATCTGGACCATGTCGGTGAGATTTCCTTGATGCTGTGCCCATTGGAACTTCAGGTCCCACTGCAGAGCGTGTGACTTTGTCACGCTTATAGAGAACCCCAGCGAATGCAGGAGGTTCGCCGTAGTCTGAAGGTGGGAGACGATTGCCTGGGGTGAGGATGCCTTCAACAGCCAATCGTCGAGGTAGGGGAAGACTGACACCCCTAACCTGCGCACATGAGCTGCAACCACCGCCATCACCTTGGTGAATACCCGATGGGCACTGGTAAGGCCGAAAGGGAGAACGGTGAACTGAAAATGCTTGCGGCCTACCCTGAACCACAGGTAACGCCTGTGGCCCGGCAGGATGGGGATATGAAAATGCGCATCCTGCAGGTCCAACGCTACCGTCCAGTCTTCTTGGTCGAGGGCAGACAAGACCTGAGCCAGAGTGAGCAACTACTACTTCTTGAGGAAGAGATTGACGGTTCGAAGATCCAAAATGGGACGCAACTCTGTGTTCTTCTTCGGAATCAGAAAGTAGCTGGAATAACAGCCACTGTCTACTTCTGAAACCAGAACCCCTTCTATAGCTCCCTTGGCCAAGAGAGCTGTAACTTCCTCTTGGAGCAACCTTAAATGATCCTCCGTCGGCCGTTCCTGATTTGGCAGAATGAGAGGAGAAAAAGAGAGGAGACTAGCCCTCCTGGACAATCTGCAAGACCTACTTGTCCGATGTTATGGATCTCCAGTGGGGGAGATGATGACTAATTCTCCTACCAACTGGAGTAGTGTGGTCCTGCAGAGTCAGCTTAGGAGTGCTTAGAGGATGCGGCTGCTGGGGGCAGTGTGGCCGACGACTTCTGGCCTCCATTCCTGGATCGGAATGTACTGCGTCCTCGCACAGCTTGGGCAGTCTGTACAGGATGGTGGCTGGGATAAGGCTGACGCAGCTGGAAACCCCTTCCGTTGCCACGAAAGGGGCGAAAGGAAGACTGGATCACCCAGGCAGTAGTCTTGCATTCAACCATTCAGTAAGCAACTACCTATGCACTCATCTTTCCTGTCAAGCAATACTGAAGCAGTCATCGAATGATACAGGCACTACAGCTGCACTAAACCATTCACTCGGGCACTACCATGCACTCATCCATTCCGTGAAGCACTATTCATGCACTCATCCAATGATGAAAACATTAGCCTTGCACTCATACTTTCACTCAGGTACTTCCCATGTACTCATACAATCACCCAGGCAGAACCTTTGCACTCATGCAATCACGCAGGCACTGTACATGTACTCATGCAATCAGTAAGGCATTAGTTTTACACTCAACTGTTCACTCAGGTACTACCTATGCAGTTATCTATTCCCTCAGGCACTAATGTGGCACTCATCTAATGACCCAGCCATTACTGTTACAGTCATCATTTTACTCAGGCACTACCCATGCACTGATCTAAGCATTCAGACGATACCCTTGCACTTATGAAGTTACTCAGGCACTACCTATGGACTCATGCAATCAGTCAGGTACTGCTCTTGCACTCAGCCATTCACTCAGGCAGTACCCATGCAGTCATCCAGTCACTCATGAACTACCCATGCAGTAATGCAATCAAAGAGGCACTATCTATACAGACATCAAATTAATGAGGCATTACCTACACAGTCATGCAATCACCTAGCCACTACTCTTGCACTCAAGTATTCACTGAGGTACTACTCATGCACTCATCCATTCACTCAGGCAGTACGTATGCACTCATCCAATGATGCAGCCATTACCCTTGCATGCATCGTTCCATTCAGGCAGCACCCATACACTCATCGAATCACGCAGGCACTACTCATGCACTCATGAAATCAAGGACGCACTACCCATGCACAAATTGAATTAATAAGACATTACCTCCACAATCGTGAAATGAATCAGGCACTACTCTTGCACTCATCCATTCACTCAGGCACTACCCATGCACTCATCTATTCTGTGAAGCACTACCCATGCACTCATCCAATGATGCAGGCACTACAGTTGCATTATTCCATTCACTCAGGCACTACCCATGCAGTGTTCTAAGCAGCCAGATATTATTCTTGCACTCATTTATTTACTGAGGCACTAGCCATGTATTTTCATACGTGTTATGCATGTGAAGATCGTAGACCTATAAAACACTGGTATACATGCATTTGTATGCTTCTTTTATGTATGATGTCACTAACAAAAGGCACAGACATGTATGCATGTTTTTAGGAATATGATGACAACAGTGACATGCAAAGGGTTCATGCTTTATATTTGGCTAGGCCCAACACTCTTAGTAGTTGCTGAATAGTAAAGGTGCTAGACAAAAGTGAGGTTTAAGACATGCAGGCAGAGGGATTAGTGATTAGTCTACTTTGTTGAATTGTTAGTGACATCCTACATGAAAGAAGGATACAAATACATGTATACATGTGTTTTATAGATCTACCATCTTTAGATGCATAACATGTTTGAAAATAAATGTACAAGTAGAGATATAACTCAGTCGCAAGACCATGCACTCTTTTCCACTTAGAGAGACTGCACTTTCAATTTCAATAACACACCAAAATGTCTACGGCGTACTTCAAGTGTACCTTTCGACAGACTTGTACAAACTAGCCTAATCACTAATCCCTCTGCCAGCATGTCTTAAGCCTCAGTTTTCTCTTGTAGCTTCACTATTCAGCGACTACTCAGTGTTTGGCCTAGCCAAATATAAAACAGCAATCCTTCACATATCACTGTTGTAAGTCTCTCCATATTCCTGAACGCATGCATGCATATGTCTGTGCCTTTTGCTAGTGGCATCATACATAAAAAATATATACAAATAGATGTATGATGGCACTAGCAAAAGGCACAGACACATGCATGCATGCTTTGAGGAGTATGGTGAGATTTACAATAGTAACATTGCAAAGATTGCTGTTTTGAATTTCTGGAGTTCTCTTGCTTGTTTGTGCCCTTGTCTGGACTGTTTCTGCATGCCAGTTCCTTGTTTCTGCACTTGTGTTGTTTCTTTCTGCATCCTTCTTGTGTGTTTCTGGAGTCTGCTGCTTGTTTTGTACTTTTCTTCTTTGTTTCTGCACCTTTTTTGCTTCTTTTTGCAGGCCTCTTTTCTGTTTTTGCAGCTCTTTTGCCTCTTTCTACACCTCTCTTCCGTGTTTCTCCACTTCTGTTTCGTCTTTCTGCACCTCACTTTTCTTTCTGCATATCTCTTGATTCTTTATGCACTTGTCTTGCCACTTTAACCACGTCTGTTGCTTCTTTCTGCACTTGTCTTGCCTCTATGTGCACCTCTGTTGGTTCTTTTGGCTGTCATCTTGCCTCTTTTTGCACCCATGTCGCATGTTTCTGCAACCCTTTTCTCTCTTTCAGCGCCTTTGTTGCGTCTTTGAGCATCTTTGTTAGCCTGTTTCTGCACCACTCTTGCCTATATCTGTACCTATGTTCCCTGTTTTGCAGTTGTCTTGCCTCTTTCTGCATCTGTCTTGCGGCTTTGTGTACTTCTCTTGCATGTTTGTGCACCTCTGTTGTTTCTTTGTTCACCGCTATTGTCTCTTTGTGCAGCTCTGTTGTGTCTTTCTGAATTTCTCACATTTTTTAGTAGCTGTGTTGTTTTTTGTGTATTTCATTGAGGTGTTTCTAAACTTTTTTCTGTCCCATTCTTTCTCTCTCAGTACGATTTTTCCTCTTTCTGCAGTTCTCTTGCTTGTTTCTAAACTTTTGTTTTTTCATTGGTAATAAAGAGAATAGCAATGTAAATGTAATTAATTGATTACTAGTTAATATCAGTATTCATATGTAATTAATTTAAAATAGTTAATTCAGTAAACAAACTATTGAAACTGGTTTTTTTAGAAAATTATTTTGTTTGGATCACCAATTCAAGATGGCAAGAAAACACGAAAAGAGAAGGAAAAAAAAAACCAGATCTACTTAAAGAAAAGTAAAAAGACTTACAAAAAGATGAAAATGTTACAAAGGATAACATTTGTTCTGGTAAGAGCACTAAACACTTTCTTAAAACAGTTGCAGAGAAATTAAAGATAGACAATAGCAATGAAAGGAAAAAAAGAGTTTTACAACAAAGCAGAAGGAGAACGACATGGTAAAAAAACATTTGTTTTTGGAAAAACAAAACATGTTACAAGAAGAGAAAAACTATTTAAACAGATACGTGTACGAATCTTTTGAAGTAGAGTACTTAAAAATTTATTAAAAGATCGTAAAAAGTATAAAAGATTAGCAGCGTATAAGAAGCAACACATTGAAAGTGTAGTAGGTACTGCTTTTGATTTGAAACAACATTTATTTTAATATTGAAGAGAATGAGAACATTGAATAAAATAATGAAATTTATGAAAGACAAAAGAAAAAGAAAAAGACTTGTTAATAGAAGTAACTTTTGTAAAACTTTCACTGGTGAATGGAAGCACACTTCTACTAGTGAGCCTTTCTTTAATGAAGAAAGCTACTTTCAACAGAACGCATTAGTGTATTCAGTTGATACTAGTGGTCGAAGCTATGAGATGAAAGATGGTTATTCCATTCCAAAAGAAGAAATGGTTCTTAGTAGTGTGGAAGAAGTAATAGCTGAAGAAGTGCAAGGGAAGCATACACAAGCTCCTGTATATAAGTGGGATTGTAGCAGTATTTGTAGTATTCAACAGGAATCTATTGACAATGCGAATTCTTTTACGAGAGTATGCAAAAAAAAGTGTTAAACAGAAGATTAGGATGTTACAAGGACTAGATCCATGTAAAATAAGAAAATATACTAAGTTGCACGGACATTCTCTGGCTTGTCTTTAAAGATAAGTGTGTAAAAGTACTTTTCATCACTTAAGAATGTTAGCAGTACACCACTCAGGAATGCAGAAGTTAGTAAGGAAAGTGTACTATGTAAAAACTCCTGCATTATGTTTAAGAGAAATGAACACAGCTCTTTTACACGGTTCTTTATCAGATGTACAAATAAATTGTGATGATATACAGTTTTTTTTTTTGGTGTAGATGTTGAACACGGAAAAGAGATTAGTATTGATGAGTTTGTAGAAGAAATTACAAGTTTAAGACAGTGTCCTCTGAAAAACCAAACTATGTTTGTATTTGTTGTTGACGTACTCATTATAGAAGTCAAACTAGGAATGTTAATTTATATTTAACAAGTGAAAAGGAAAACAATGATAAGTGGCAGCAATTTGGTGCTTACTTGTTGGTGGAAGGTCGATTTAAGTTGGGTACTGATCAACGTATTTTTAAATATTGTTACAACAAATTAGGAGAGAACAAAATGCCAGCTATAGCAGTACATAACAACTTAGATTTAGCAGCTATTCCAGAGGAACTGGCAGATTTGAATGCATACGAGTCAATTCTTATTCAATCTGTACACCCATTTCAAGCCATAATTCGTATGGAGCCTAAAGAACAAGTTACTTACCTTTGGTAACGCTTTTTCTGGTGGATACAGTATCTGCCTATCGATTCCTCACCTTATGAATATCCCCGGCGACAGCATTCCGCAGAAATTTTTCCTAGCACTCCACGCCGACGAAGTCGTCACGTAGCCATGGCTCCGCATGACGTCACTGGAGCCATAAGAGGACCACGTCGGCGTGATGACGTCAGTTCCACCCATTTTTTCCGAGGCAAACGGGCGGACCGACCAAGAGACAATGCATACATAGTACACAGTATTCACACAAATAAACAGTGTAAAGTGAAAAAAGGAAAGCAAAAGAAAGCAAGCATTTCCTATAGGCCTACACAAAGGCAAATAGAGGCAATACATAATGACAATATGAAATAACATATTAACGAATACCTCTTTTAAGGTATAAAAGGGTGGACAACGGGGAGGCGGGTGGGTCAGTGAGGAATCCACAGGCAGATACTGTATCCACCAGAAAAAGCGTTACCGAAGGTAAGTAACTTGTTCTTCTGATGGATACATCTGCCTGTGGATTCCTCACCTTATGAATAGAATCCCACAGCAGTCCCTCTCCCGGAAGAGGGTGTCCACCCTTCTATACCAAAAAGTCCTGCAAAACAGAGCGCACAAAATGGCCATCCCTCCTCACTTCGGAATCCAAGCAGTAATGCTTTGCGAAAGTGTGGAGGGAGGCCCAAGTTGCCGCCTTACAGATGTCCAACACAGGAACACCCCTGGACAAAGCAGACATAGACGATTTAGCCTTGATAGAGTGAGCTCTAATGCCTACAGGAGGCTCCTTACCAGCCAGAGCGTAGCAGATCTTGAAGCACAAGATGATCCACCTGGATAAAGTGCACTTGTGCACCGCCTTGCCCTTCATACGTCCAACATAGCCCACAAAGAGCTGATCATCCTGACGGAAGTCCTTTGTTCTATCAAGATAGAAACTAATCGCCCTCTTAGGGTCCAAACGGTGCAGCCTTTCCTCCTCCTTGGAAGGGTGATGGGGAGGATAGAAAGTAGGAAGGGTAATGGACTGCCCTAGATGGAAGGGAGTTACAACCTTAGGCAGAAAAGCAGCCCTGGTCCTGAGTACCATCCGTTCAGCATGTATGGTCAAAAATGGAGGCTTTGAACTCAAAGCTTGAAGCTCACTCACCCTCCTAGCCGAAGTGATGGCCACAAGAAAGACCGTTTTGAAAGTCAGCAGTCTTAAAGGACAGCTATGCATAGGTTCAAACGTGGAACCCATTAAAAAAGTTAACACTAAATTCAAATCCCACTGGGGCATAATAAAAGGAGTGGGCGGGAACATGTTAGTAAGCCCCTTAATTAACCTTAAAACTATTGGAGACTTAAAAGAGACGGCTGATCAGGCAGACCGAGAAATGCCGATAAAGCCGACAAGTATCCTTTAACAGTGGCTACAGCAGAACCCTGCTGGGCCAAATGAAGCAAAAAACATAGAACATCAGAAAGATGAGCTTTCAAGGGATCAATAGACTTCTCTCCGCACCATTTAACAAATTTTGACCACCTGTAGGAGTAGATAGACTTGGTGGAGTGTCGCCTGGCCGATAATATAACATCCACCACGTCAGGCGAAAGAGAAAATGAATTCAGGTTGCCCCGTTCAATCTCCAGGCATGAAGGTGCAGGCTCTGGAGGTGGGGTGGAAGAACCTACCCCTCCGACTGCGAGAGGAGGTCTACCCTGAGAGGGAGACGGAGCGGAGGGTGCGACAAGAGGTGAAGAAGGTATGTGTACCAGACCCTTCTTGGCCAATCCGGGGCGATCAATATGACTTGGGCTCGGTCTTGGCGAATCTTCCTCAGAACCCGAGGAATCAAGGGTATGGGAGGAAACGCATAAAGGAGTTGTGAGCTCCAATTCAACTGAAACGCGTCCCCCAACGCCCCCTGCATCGGAAACTGGAGACTGCAGAATGACGGGCAGTGCGCGTTCGAGAGTAGCAAACAGGTCCACCCGAGGAGTCCCCCACGTCCGGAAGATGTGTCGAACTACCTCCGGATGAAGCCTCCATTCGTGGTCGGCGGAGAACTGCCGACTGAGACTGTCCGCACGCACGTTTAGCACCCCGGCCAGATGATTTGCCATCACGCAAATTAGATGGTCCTGAGCCCAGGACCAAAGCCGCAACGCCTCTCTGCAGAGACGGTACGACCCCACTCCTCCCTGCTTGTTGACATACCACATCGCGGCAGTGTTGTCCGTCAGGACTTGAACCGACTGACCGCGAAGGGAAGGGAGAAAGGCCTTGAGCGCCAAACGTATCGCCTGCAATTCCAGAAGATTGATATGAGACAATCTTTCCTCTGGAGACCAAAGACCCTTGATCTCCAGATCCCCCAGATGAGCACCCCACCCTAGGGTAGATGCATCCGTTATCACTGTGGCCACCGATGGAGGAAGATGAAAGGGCTTTCCTTGAGACAGATTGCCCTCCACGCTCCACCAAGACAGATCCGCTGCAGCTTCTCTGGAGATTCTGACTGACTCCCTGAGATCTCCGTTGTGCTGATACCACTGCCTGCGGAGACACCACTGGAGCGTCCTCATGTGCCAGCGTGCATGGTTGACCAACAGAATGCAGGAGGCGAACAGACCGAGCAGGCGAAGGACCTTCAGAACTGGAACCACCGCTCCATTGTGGAATAAAGGGATCATCTCCTGAATGTCGAGAATTCTTTGTGGAGGCGGAAATGCTCGACACACAGTAGTGTCCAGTACCGCCCCTATGAACAGGTTGCGCTGAGAGGGCACCAGGTGAGATTTGGGCACATTGATTGAAAAACCCAAGTTGAACAACAGTTGAGATGTTACCCGCAGATGATGAAGCACCATCTCCGGCGACTCCGCTTTGAGCAGCCAGTCGTCCAGATAGGGGAAAACAGGATTCCCGACCTTCTGAGATGAGCTGCCACCACTGCCATCACCTTTGTGAAGACTCGAGGTGCAGTAGTAAGACCAAACGGGAGGACCGCAAACTGGTAGTGCTGCGACCCAACCGTAAAACGGAGATACTTCCTGTGCGACTTCAGAATGGGGATGTGAAAATACGCATCCTGTAAGTCGATCGACATCATCCAGTCCTCTTGCTGCAGCGCCAGAAGAACCTGAGCAAGGGTCAGCATCTTAATTTCTCCTGCCTCAGGTAAAAATTCAAGACCCTGAGGTCCAGGATCGGACGTAACCTGCCGTCCTTTTTGGGGATCAGGAAATACCGGGAGTAGCATCCCTGACCCCTTTCCTGCTCTGGAACCACCTCTATCGCACCTTTTGTAACAGGGCAATAACCTCCTTTTGAAGGAGAAGTAAATGATCCTCCGTGCAAAACCCCTGGCAAGGAGGGTAAGGAGGAGGGAATTCCCTGAAGGGAAGGGCGTACCCATTTTCTACCAGATCTAGAACCCAAAGGTCCGAAGTGATCAATTTCCAATCTCGTAGAAAATGGGTAAGCCGACCCCCCACAGGACCTACATGATCCGGGATGGCGGATCTAGGGCTGCTTTCCCGCATTCCTGGGGAGGTGGAGGAGGAGGAAGGATGACGTCCGGCTCCACGTTGGCGACCTCTGCCTTTACCCCTATAGGACCTATACAAGGGGTTTTGTTGTTGTTGTTGCTGCTGCTGAGGCTGTCTGAAACTTCGAAAGGAAGACCTCCCGAAGCCTCTGTATCTTTTATAACCATAGCCTCTCGATTGTGATTGCAGACCCAAAGATTTAGCCGTGGCCTTACTGTCCTTAAATCTTTGCAAGGCAGAATCCGCCTTTTCTCCAAAAAGTCTAGACCCATCAAAAGGCAGATCAAGAAGGGCAGCCTGCACATCGGGAGAGAATCCAGAAGACCTCAACCACGCATGTCTTCTTGTTGCAATGGACGAACCCATCACTCTGGCAACAGAATCCGCCATGTCCAAGCCAGACTGGATGACCTGGCGAGCAGCAGCCTGAGAGTCCGCTAACACCTCGCTCTGATTTCCCCTATCTTCCTCCGACAACTTAGGAAGAAGTTGTTTGGCAGAGTCCATTAAGGCATGAATATATCTACCCAAGAGACAAGTTGCGTTGGTAGATTTCAGTGCCATGCTAGCTGAGGAAAAGATCTTTTTCGCAGACTGTTCCAGCTTCTTGGAATCCCTGTCGGCGGGAGCTTGCGGAAAAGCCCCTGTAGACTGCTTCGAACAAGAAGCCTGTACCACCAAGCTCTCAGGAGAGGGGTGAGATGAAAGGAACACCGGATCTCCAGGAGCAGGCCTATACCTTCTGGACACCGACCTTGAAACCGCAGGAGCAGAAAGAGGGTTGCGCCAAACATCAAGTATCGGCTCAGTCAGAGCATCATTAAAGGGTAAGAGTGGTTCAACCACCGAGGACGGAGAATGGAGCACCTCCGTAAGAAGATTAGGCTTATACTCAGCCACAGGAAGCTGCAAATCCAAAAGTTCTGCAGCCTTCCTGATCACAGAATGGTACGGAGCAACCTCCTTCGAGGGGGAAGCCTTCTGAGATACAAAGTCCCACTCAGGAGAAACGTCAAGCCCACTTGCATCACACAAGTCCTCAAACACATCCTCAGTGTCATACACTTCTCCTTCCTCCCTCTCATCCACCTGGTACTGCTCCTCTTCTAACAACCTCTGCGCCTCTCTCCTCGAGCGCATCTTCGGCTGCGGCATCGACGGCGCCACACGCGGCGTCAAAGAAGGATCCATAGCAGTAACCGGCGCCGATCGAATCCGAGAAGCTTCACGAGATGGAGCCGGGGATTGCCCATAAGGCGTCGACATCCTCGGAGCCGGTAAGTGCCAGGACGGCGTCGCTGGCATGAAGGGCACAAAGGGGGCATGTGGATACTGCTGAGGCACACCCAAATTGAATGCCATAGGACCCATGGGACCCGAAGGTGCACCAGAGGGGTATGAGGCCCTGGCGAACACGCCATACATTGCATTGAGAAAATGCGACGGATCTGAACCCGGGGCTGGAAACTGAGGAAGTTGAGCCGGCTCGAGATCAAACGAGGCACCTCTGGAAACGGAGCCGCAGGAGCCGAAGGAACCTCAGCATCAGCCGGATTCGACACCCCCTCTGAAGCCGGTGAGAATCTCGGCGTCGGTGAACGCCCCGGAGTCCCTTTGTATGACGGGGAATGGACCAGAGTCGCCTGAGGAGACACTGAAGGAGGAGAGATAACGTCCTTATCTCGACATCGAGGTGTTGGAGAAGGCGACCTCGACTCCACAGCCTTCGACGATCGGCGCCGAGAAGCATGTTTCTTCTTCTTCTTATGCCTTCTCTTGGAGTCATGCGAAGTCGAAGACTTGGACTTCGACCTTTTTCGACCCCTTTTTTCTTTCCTTGCCTTGGCCATATACAGCTTGGCCTCCCGCTCCTTCAGAGCCTTCAGGTTCATCTTCCTGCAGGAAGAACAGCCCTCGACGTCGTGGTCAGACGACAAACACCAAAGACAGGCTTCATGCGGGTCCGTAATAGACATATGTCCTCCGCATTCCTTACAGGGCTTAAAGCCAGACTTCTTCGGGGCAGACACGCCAAAAGAGAGAAAGATACAATCCAAATAACAAAGTATCCAGTCGAAAGTATGGAGAGTCCCAGAAAAAACCGTTAGCGTCGACAGTGCGGAAAAAAGGGAACTGACGTCATCACGCCGACGTGGTCCTCTTATGGCTCCAGTGACGTCATGAGGAGCCGCGTGCGGAGCCATGCCTTCGTGACGACCTCGTCGGCGTGGAGTGCTAGGAAAAATTTCCGCGGAATGCTGGCGCAGGGGATATTCATAAGGTGAGGAATCCACAGGCAGATGTATCCATCAGAAACAGGTAAGCTGCCACCAACAGATTTACAAAGAGGTCTGAAAGGAAGAGTTGTGTACTTACCTTTAGATTTTAAGAAAAATATTGAAACTGTTGGTGGAGACAGAGAGGAAAATGAGCCAGTAGTTATTCTAGTAAATGGCGTCCCAACAAAGAGTCGAAAAATATGGCAAGAGTTTGCAGATGTTAATAAACTTCAAAAGGCTATATTATATCTTGTAGAGATCAATATTTATTATTAAACTGTAAATGTTGATGAACAGGTAATATGTTTAGAAGATGAATCAGAAATTTAAAGTGGCCAAATAGAAAAAGTGGACAAGTCCAGGAGTGAAGAGATGTATGAACATTACACGATACATCCTTTACATTCAAAAGAAGTGATAGGAAAAAGCATTGAATTATTTAAAATGAAAAAAGCAAAGGGAACTCCAATGAGTGTATGGGGAAAAAAGCTTAGAAGCTCGTTGTTTTCCACAGCTGTTCCCCACTGGAGAAGGTGGACGATTTGATGAGCGAACTTCCAGCTTCAGAATGCCGCTCGACAAGATTGTACTCTGAAGATCCAAGGTTTCGACAGTGCATTCCATATATATTTCATCTTCTGTTTGAAAGTGATTTGAGTGCTCTTTCATATTAAAAACAGGAGGTCATCTTTCACATGTTTCTGCAAAAGAATTCATGGACAAAGTTCAACAGAGATGAAAATTTAGAATCACAGTTAATTAATTTGATGGCATGTCAACGTGGTACCAATGAAAATTGGTTTTGTCGTCACGGTGAACTTAAATGTATGTTAAGAAACTTAGGTACACCAACATGGTTTGTAACACTTAGCTGTGCTGAATATGCGTGGGAAGATTTACTTGAATTTCTACGAAAAGCAAATTCATATATAAAAAAATATTGAAATGAAGACACCTGGAAAACTCTGTTCTTTGGATTCTGTAAATGTGTGCAGGTATTTTAACCATAGGTTTCATACTATGATGTCATTTTTCTGCAATAAAAATAATTGTCCTCTTGGAGAAGTTACTGAATTCTTTGGGTGAAAAGAGTGCCAAACCAGAGGTGCTCCTCATATACACATGCTATTATGGATAAAGAATGCTCCAAAATTTGGAACTGATACTGGTGAAACTGTATTGTCTTTCATTGAACAGTATGCTACCTGTGACATTCCAAGAGAAGGAAGAGACAAGAGCTTGAGACAACAAGTTTTACGTTTTCAAAGTCACCGGTGTGGAAAGTATTGTCGATGAAAATACAAGTCTAAAGGGAAATTTTATACAAAGTGTCGTTTTGGATTCCCACGTACAATAATTTCTAAAGGAAGAGTAAATTCTTTTTTGTCAGCAGTACGGCATACAATAACTCGGAAATCTCCCAAGAATACATACAACTTAAAAAGAACAGAACAGTCAAAGTATATTAATGACTACAATCCAGTTATTTTGAAAATGTGGAATGCAAACATGGATATTCAATATGTTGCAGATAATTCAATTGCTGTTGCACGTTATGTTACATCATATATAACCACATCAGAAAAGACAGAGATGAAAGAAATGTGGGAAGAACTTTCACAACAGAAGAGTCTTAGCAAAACATTGTACAGCTTTAGCTTGAAAATGCTTTCCCACCGAGAGATTGGATCCTATGAATGTTCGGATCGCTTGTGCTCGTCCAGTTTATATTCAAATTCAAGAGGAATCATTTGGGTAAGTTTAGATCTTGCCTGCACATGAAACAGAGTATTAAAACCATTAGAAGAAATCGAATACTTAGCCCTGAATGAACCAGAAAGTACAGAAATTGTTAAAACTAGTATGTTGGATACATACTATCCCAAAAGGAGTCCACATTTGGAAAAGCTATGTCTGTATGAATTACTTCAACATTACAGCTTTAAAAGAAATGTTACAGAAAATATAAAACAAGGAAAATATGCAGTAATTGGATGTGATGGATGTTTAGTAAAACATGCCAAAGGAAATCTTATTAACCACAGAAAACTCAGTTGCGAAACTCCAGATAAGAGAGAATTTTTCTATTAGGCACTTCTGCAACGGTTCAAGCCATGGCGTAATGAAACAGAATTACTAGGAGATTTCGACTGCTAGGAAGATTCTTTTAATGCATGTAAAGATAGCATTCAATGAACAATTTCCCTACATATCTACAAATGTTAAATGATGAGATTGAACAAGAAAATATTATTGCAGTTGAAATAGCTAAAGACAGTTCTCAAGATAGTCAAAGTTCTAGTCCACTGAGTCAAGATCCACTGGGACAACCAATTATCAAAAATGAAGCAGCAATAGCCATGAATGAGGTAGAAACTGCAATGCAACAAGCACAACAGGATAATATTACGTTGGAAACTTAGAAGAACAACTAAGTATTGAACAAAAAGAAATATATGTACAAGTGACACAACAGATACAACATGGTTTGCTGCATGAAAAAAAAGAATGCCAATGTTCATCATTTAAACCTATTCTTATGTACATCAGTGGTCAAACTGGAACAGGTAAAAGTTTTTTGATTAAAGTTTTGACCAGTTATCTACAGAAAACTACAGATTCACATTTATCTTGTGTTGTAACAGCTCCAACTGGATTAGCAGCACACAATATTCAAGGGATTACTTTACATAGATTACTTATGCAACCAGTTGAAAAGGATAATAAATTGGAATATCAGAAGCTATCTGGAGAAGCTTGTTATGAAGTGTCAAGAGTACTGAAGAAAATGAAACTTTTAATAATTGATGAGGTGAGCATGGTCTCAAACTTAATGCTTGCCTTTGTACACTTGAAAATGCAACAGATTTTAAAAACAGAATACAATGTGCTGTTTGGAGAAAAACATTGAATTGTATTAGGAGATCTACTACAACTAACTCCTGTAAAAGGATAACCGGTTTTTAAAACACTTGTGCATGAAGACACTAGAAAAACTTTGGGAAGTATGGGAAATGTGAACATTTGGTTAAATTTTGAATATAAAGAACTTATAAAGAATACGCGACAAGCAAGTGATGAAAATTATGGAAATATTCTCAAAGATATAAGAATTGGTGTGTTGACGAAACAAGCTTTAGAAAGTCGGCTACTAAGGAACTTGTTTACAACTGAAACCACAGCAGCTGAAGTAATGTACAAGAAGATTGGAGAAAAGAAATCTATAGTTTGCCTAATGCCTACACTGCAAGAGTGTTCTACATTCAATCAAGAGCTTTTGAAACTGGAAAACCAAGAAATAGTTGAAATTGAAGCTATTAATAAAATTGAACACCAGGGAGTGACTATTCTTCTTACAGAGAAACTACAGACCAAATTGCACTCTTTGGAAAAGTCTGTATCTAAAACTGCAGGCTTAGAAAAACTTTACATGTATGTATAAACTGTCGGGTAATTTTACAGCGTAATTTTAATGTAGAAGAAGGTTTAGTAAATGGAGCAATGGGGAAAGTTGTTGATTTAGTAAAATTTCAGAACAGAGATGGAATAGAATTTTTGAAAATAAAATTTGATCAGATTAAAGAGGTAAGACAGATTGGGCGTTGTGTTGTACGTTTTTTGCTTGTAAAAGACTTGTATGTTCGCAGAAAACAGTTTCCTCTGTCTTTAGCATATGTAGTAACTATTAATAGATCTCAAGGTTTAAGTATAGACAGTGCGTTGGTAAATATTGGAAGTACAGCGTTCAAAGAGGGAATGGCATACGTTGCATTATCTCGAGTTAGAACATTGTCTGGATTGTATTTGATTGATTTTGATGAGAAAAAGGTTAGTCCTGATGTAAACTGTGTAAGAGAGTATAATCGTTTAAGAAGACTTTATACACCGGATTTAGGTGAATATCCCATATATGAGAAACGTGTAGTGTGTCCAAAACGGAAATGTCAAAAGATTCGAGTGAGGTTGAAAAAAATAAACAAATGAATAGAAAGTTGAAGGTGTAAAGGAACAGAAAATGGAAACTGTTGATGACATGGTAGGATACCAGTTGGCAAATAGTTCAGGTATCAACTGTTATGCTAATGTGATTCTGAATGTTGCGTTTTATCTACAAGATCTTCATCACGAAATCATGGGAAATCATGAAAAAGATTTTGTTCTTTACTACGTCATGTATTTCAACAGTTGGTAACTGACAGAAGTAAAATTCATACTGCTTCTGGCATTCGGCATCTTTTGGATATATGTACTGGTTCATTGACATTTACTCTCAATATACAACAAGATGCACAAGAATTTCTAATGCTTAAGAGTATTAAAAGATGAAGGAATACAGATTGAAAACTTATTTGGCCTAAGTGACAGATGGGATCATAAATGTGAACAGTGTTCATTTACTTCCAGCACTGAAATAGACACAGAACGATTCATATACTTAACGATACCAGACTGCAAATCAGTACCTTTTAACAAATTAGTAAAAACAGCAAATAATGATATGAAATGTTTGCATTGTAAATCAGAGATGTTGTCTACGTTACATATAGAAAGATATGGAAAATATCTAATTTTAATGCTACAACATTGAAGAGCAAATAGAATAAAACTGGAAAGCCAAATTAAAAATTTTGTTGCAAGTCAAATATCTATTTGTGGAAGAACTTTTACAACAGTGGCTTTTATTTTCCATTCTGGACCTACTACCACATCTGGGCACTATAATGTGTATTTAAAGTGAAATAAAGGATGGACACATTGCAATGATGCCTACTTGGAATTTAAACCTAGATTGCCTTACGAATTACCAAATACATATTTGATATTTTTGAAGCCAAAGTTTTGAATACATCATTCAGCCTTTTGGGAAGATGTGAACAGAAAGTAGACAGAACTGCAAAGAATTACAAATTCTAATTAGTGTTTGGATTATTTGTGCTAAATGGTATTGAATTTGGAAAAATGTGTTGAAAAGCAAATAGTTTATATATTTGTTGTGTATATTGTACCAGATGTAAATGAGTGTACATTTCGGCAAATGTCCTTCAGATAAATAATAGACGTAATGTACAAGAAGGATGTAATAAAGAAACTGTAGTTAGGAAAACACATAGCTACAGATATTGAAAATAATGCTCTCTGCTGCTTTTTTTTTTTTTTCTACAATCTAGATGACTGTTTTTTCCCCTGCTGTTCCATGATGAAACTATGTTGAAATCACTGTGTATGGTGAAGTTAAGTGGAATCTGAGAACAGCAAAAAAGGGAAACTGAAAATGTTATGTAATTCTAAAATTATGTTGTCCTCTTAAAAATGTAATAGTTTAATTTCTGTAATACATTACATTACAGTTTTTCTTTTTCTTCTTTATAGTAGGTAGTGGTGAACTTTGAACACAGTTTTAATCCTGTTTAGGACAATACTACTCTAAAATAGTTTAACAGAGTCATGTTTCTAAATTACTTAAAAGGTAAGAATACATAACATAATATGTATGATAACGTGAAACAATATCTGAAGTTCATTTATATGTTATTTATTTGTAATAAAAATTATTCTTGATCCTTTATTTAACTACTTGAAAACTTTGATCGTGTTGCTCATGTCATCAGCCAGGGAGTCATTCTTTTACACAAACACTATCTATGCTCTCATTTAATCTCTGTAGCAGAACTTTAGCATTAATAGGATAACCCGGGCATTATCCTTGCATTTTTCCTTTCACACAGGAACAACCTATGCACACATGGTATCACCCAGACACTACCCCTGCACTTATGCAATCACCAACGGACTACCCATGTACTCATACAATCATCCAGGGGGTACCCATGCACTCATCTATTCCCTCATGCACTAACCATGCACTTATCTAATGACTAAGACATTACCCTTGTACTCATACTGTCACTCAAATAGTTCCCATGCAGACATACAATCACCCAGGCACTACTACTGGAGTCATGGAATCAACCAGACAGTACGCATGTACTGATTCATCCTATTATCTGAGTACCTATAAGCCCCGGACCAACTTGCAATATAGCAAGTCTCATATGCTGTCTGAATCCCTTACAGAGAAACAAGTGATTAGACAACCCAGAAAAAAACACTGCCACATCTCTCAGGAATCGCGGTAACAAGACACACCCTTTCACAGTCACTCTTGTACTTGTTAAATCTGACACAGACATGAAACATTTTAAAATATTTATTTAAAGTAACGTGGCGTAACGTGCAGTATATGTGCCACAAGAAGAACAAAACTGTATGATAGAAATATAATAGTATACCAGTTAGTCCATATGTCATAAAGGGAGATATCATAAAAAGACAATGGAGAAAAGACTATACTGTCTAACCTCCCTCCCGTTGCTAAGAAGAAGTATTATTGTATAATAGAAGATCTCTGGGCTTTGTCTGCAGACCACATAACTTTGAATATAGATGGTAAATCTAAATTATAGGTGCTGTTTAGCTGTTCTCCCTGGAAACGTTTCTCTCCAAGTGTGTGTGCCACCTATTCGTGTATCCCAATTGTATCACAGTATGGGTGTTCAACAACAACTGCATTGGTATGTTTTATGCAGGTGCTAGGGCCTGTCCAGAGCAGAATAACAAGGGATATTGTTTATCGACTTTGCCCACAATGTTGAATTTAAAGTTCCGAAAGATGCTGAGAAGAAACACAGCAGACAGTTCTCATGTGAAAAGTATGAATGAGGTATTTTGCAAAAATAAAGCCTTGTGTTATCGTGCACAAAAGCTGGATAATGGCTGCAGGGCTTATGTTAAGTTAGTTAAGTCAATAATGTCCCGAACGGCCAGGTCGCACCCTCCCCTTGGCCAGCTCTGTAGCACCCAGCCAAAGAGAACGCAAAGATAAGCAGAGCCAAACCGAATCTGTAAAGGCGAAATCATAGAAAAAGTCAATATCTGAAAGTTCGCACGGAACGAAAAAGGAATAGAGAAAATGGAAACAGACAGTGTAGAAATAACAGGCAATTAAATCGGGTTCCCATGCGCACTTCTGGAGATCCATCGAAATGCAAAAATTCACAAGCACCACAGAATGCAATCAGCTCCAAAAGGTCATCCGTACCTCTCCAAGCAAAGAGGGTCGCCATCCAATTGAGCAAGCCGAAAGAACAGACATGGTCATCATAATCTTGTGCAACCAGGAGCATGTCAGGGCAACCTGTGTGATATTCGAAGATACTGCGCTGCAAGAGGCGCTGCGCATGAGTGCACGTACTCCATCTCCCCCTTATTGCATGATTAAACGCATACATCAAGGGTGTGTCTCCGGAACAGTCGTGGTCATGAGCCAGCAATGGACTCACCAACAGTTCATAATCCAGGTCAGCGAGTGAAGTAGTGGAGAGGCAGACATCCAGGTCGCACTCAAAGGAGCACCGGAGACAGTAGAACACAGGTTGCACGCAGGTGAAATAGACGTAGCGGTAGTTCAGCCTATAGCTGATGCCAAGAGTCGCCAATGGCAAGCATCCAAAACGTTGCAGCATGCGTTCATTGTGCAGCCGCAATTGGCCTGGATGGGGCTCAACCACAGGACGGGCAGCCATTTCTTAGTAGGATCATTAGAACGAGCACTGCACAAACCAGCAAGAGCACCACGGAAAACCTTCCAAAGGCGCTGGGAAAATTAGAATGAATAAAAGCTGGTATTACTCCAAACATAGTCTGAAAAGAGATAACAACGCAGTAGTTGACTAGTTTAAAAAAATGTAGTAGGCCTTCGGTTTTAGACGCATTAAATATTTGGTGTATTAATTCTGCAGAATGTAGTGGGAGATTGGTATTGAGCAGTGACTCAATGTCACTTGGTGTTTAGCCACCTGCTATTTGAAGGTCTCACGAGCTGTGAGCGTCACTTCTTGTTGAAATAACAGCGCTTTGAGTCAGCGTACGTTATTAAAATGTTTTCAAAGTGGGACTGGAAGGCCATAGCAAACTATCTACAATCCCGTGTGGGTGTGGGTGTGGGGGGGGGGAGAGAGGACAAAAGACATTGATGCAACATGTAACACGTTGTGAAAGAGTTGCTATATACGGGACGCCTGCTCGTAAGCTACAGCAGTTGTGGTTATTTGGGATAAGATAACTGCTGTTTGAAAGCTCCATGAGCGTGGGAATAACAGCAGGCACTGGAGTTTCTTTAAAAAAAAACAGTACAAATAACAGCCAAAAATGTTAAAATCTTCATGTACTTTAATTTGTTTACAAACTAAAGAATGTACTACGGAAGAATCACAGTGATTCCCTGTTAGGAAAACTTATTTATCTTCATGCCGACAGCGAAATGCAAAAGCAACAAATACAATTAACAAATAAAAGTACTTCCAAGGAACTTAACTGTCCCAACGGGGTAATGTTTCATGCAATCAAGGACGCACTAGCTATACACACATCCAATCAATCAGACATTACCAACGCAATCATGCAATCACCCAGGTACTACTCTTGCACTCAATTATTCACTCAGGCAATACCATGCATTCATTGATTCCCTCAGGTACTACCCATGCACTCATACAATGACCCAGGAATCGCTCTTGAAGTCATCCTTTTACTGAGGCAGTACCCATGCCCTGTTCCAAGCAGCTAGATATTAGTTTTGCACTCATACATTCACTTAGGCACTACCCATGCACTCATAGAATCAAGGAGGCACTACTTATACACACATTCAGTCAAATCACGCATTACCATTGCAGTCATGCAATCAGCCAGGCACTATTCTTGCACTCACCATTCACTAAGGCACTATGTATTCACTCATGAATTCCCTAAAGCACAATCCATGCACGTATCCATTCACTGAGGTACTACACAAGCCTTTATCCAATCATCCAGGCAAAACACCAGCACTCATAGAAACTGTCAGGCAGTACTGTTGCACTCATTCTTTCACTCCAGCAGTATGCATGCATTTATGCAATCCCCCAGACAGTTGACATATAATCATAGAATGACCCACGCACTACAAATGCACTCATGCAATCATTCAAACACTACTCTTACACTCAACCATTCACACAGGTTTTATGGATACAGTCATACATTCACTCTACTACTAATTATGCACATATGAAATCACCCAAGCACTATTCTTTCAGTTATTCATTCATTTACATATTATGCATGCACTCATTCACTCAGTGAGACACTACTTATACACAACTGTAACATCGATCATACACAGATTCATAGAAGCAATCACTTGCTCTCCACACAATTTTTCTATTTTTAACTGGTGCAGGTGGTTCCATGAGAACCTTTTTTTGTAACAAGTTTGTATTCTTTTTGTATTTTTTTTAAATTTTTATATTTTTTGGGGTGTTTTTCAATTTTTTTTAAATAACAATGAAAGTTTAACAGTCCAACTGTGGTGTTTCTTTTAAACGAAGAAACCCAAGTAACAAAACTAAATATAGAAAATAATTAACACTTATGTGCTTTCAGGAGAGTCTTAATAGCATCAATGGACAGCTCTCCCACGCAGAGAGTTGTCAAGCATTTCCTATAGTGGATGGCAGCATCTCCAATCTCTGGAACAAAAAGAGGTTGTGGAGTGGTGAAAACAACCACTGCAGATGTTGATGGTTGTGTTCCATCATCACTGGTTGCTTCTTCTCTTCTTTGGCCCTCTATCTCTTGTGCAAGACGAACAGGGTAGATGGTTTCAAGGTATTTCTTCATTGAAGAAGTACCACATGAGTACTTCTTCTGTAAAGCTCTAGAGAGGACGTTCTGGCAGATTGTGCATGTTACCTTACGAGCATTCACCTTCTTCTCTGCCTCCGGGACAGTGAAAAAAGCCCACACAATACTCTCCTGTTTTTTTACAGGCTCTTCCACCTCTTCCTTCTCCTCCTCCGGCTCTTCAGGAAACGCTGATGCCATTTTATATTTTGAAATATGAAGATCACCAAAAAAGATATGAAATTTAGAGAGCCTAGAAGAAGCTAGTCTTTAAGGCAGACACACCCAAAAAGAAAGGACTGGAACAGGTGTTGGTTTCACCCACCAAGAGAATGAAAAGCTCTTTAACCAATGAGAAGCTTTTTTTGTATGTCACATGGAGTCGTGTACGGGTTCAGTACCGATCGCGTATGCTTAGCGTACTCGTAAAATGTATTAAATATAATATAAAACTGTAAATTAGTATTAGGATATTGTGTTTCAAAGTATTTCAATGCGAAGTGTTTATGCAAAACAGATATTTAAACTGGAAACATGCATATTTGAAACTTTTAAATATTGCGCTGCAGTGGTGTCTCCTTTGCCAACCTGGAAATATGTGACGGAAGAAATCGCGACCCCTACGCATCCTCTGCGTGATGGGGCAGCATACATACAAATGTGCTTTATAGATCTTAAAAATATTGAAGAAGAACACTAATACTAATTTTTACTATTGATTAATAAACCTCTTTGTAAAAAACATTGTTTCAGTGTAAGTATGTATTTTAGATTTACATTTGTGTAAGGTTTCACGCACGCAACACGTAGATTTGCGACTGGTAGGCAATACCATTGCATCCACAAAAATCTGTTTAAAACATTTTAAAACAAAAGAATAACTTCTTTATTACTATTTTTAGGTACTCAGTAATAAAGCTCTAAGTCAAAAAAAATATATTAATTCACTCTAAATATGTGTTTTGGAGTGATATTTCTATGTAACGGATCCACACATCCATCGTGTAAGTTTGCGTACGGTATGCAACCCTTTTATTTTAGTGGCGTAGCTAGAGGGCGGGGGGGAGGGGGTGAAAATGCTCTCCAGCACTCCCCCCCAATAACGCCCCTCTCAAATTTTATACTATTAAAAGTAATTATACAAAAAATAGTTACCAAATAAGTTAAACATTTAAAAAAAAAAAAAAAAAATCAGAATTTTGTAATAGATCACACTGTACAAAATTGCAAACAAGAAAACTATGTTAATTCAAAGAAATAATATAAATGTTAGCTCAGCTATATTATGTTTTAAAAAAATGATTATAAATATTTTAAAACTTTTAAAAAATATTTGAAAAATGATAGACTAAAAAGAAAAAATAATAAACATCTTTTTATTAAAAATTTTTTTAAAGAAAGAGTAGAAAATCATACATAAAACCATAAGTTTCAGGGACGTTACAGTTAGGAATTTGCAGTTAAAAAACCTGAGAAATTCAATGAAAAAACCATAGGTTTCTGGGACGTTATAGTTGGGTTAACATTTCACTCGTACAACCGCAGAGAAATTCAGCCGTTATAGTTAGCTGAGCTAACTATAACCCGCGCCCCGCACTGCTGATGACGTCACATATTACATCACTCATGACATGGTCAGTGGCATCACTGATGACATCATCCACTTAATATCTGACGCACCTCTTCACACCATAACATAACCTTTGATACACTCACTCTAAAATCTAGAGTAGCATTCTCGAAACCATAGACACACCAATACCAGTTATTACATACCCCTTCACTGATTCATAGGTGTACACACATCCACTCACTCACCCATACAGTCACTCATTCACGCAGTCACATCTATACAGCCACTGATGTATGCAATCATATACCCATACAGACACTCACACACTGCCACTTACCCATAGAGTTACTCACACATCTAGTCAGTCACGCAAAGAATAAATCACATTGCCATTTACTCACCTATACAGTTATACACACACCACCTCACTTATTCATACAGATACTAACACATGCTTACTCTCTTATACAATCACTGACACAAGTATACACTCAACCATACAGTCACTCTCACAATCCTCACTCACATATAGTCACTTATATACTTCAACACTTACATATACTGCCTTTCACATATGTAGTTACTCACACATATACCACTGAGATAGCCACTCACTCACGAACACAGCCATATGCACACTCACTCACCCATACAGCCCTTCGCACATGTACCTATACACCCAGTGAATCACCCACTCATACATCCATGCAGGGAGTCACAAACCCCCCCACCCACCCACACAGACAGACAGGCACCCATACAGCTACTCAGACAACCAATCATTAACCCATATAGACACTCATGAAGCTACTCACCAACCCCTGCAGCCACTTACACACGAACTGACAGACTGATACAGACATTCCCACAGATTAGTCATTCACCCATGCATTCAGTAAGACACATTTAATCACTCACTTATACAGTCAGTCATGCACCCACTAAATCATCCATTCAGACACTCATACACCCACTCATTCTTCAATACACCTTGGTGTGTGTATGTATATATATATATATATATATATATATATATATATATATATATATATAATCTACTGGCGGTCGCCAGTAGATAGTTATAGTTAGGACCTATTATCCATAGGAAATTTGTAACATTCTTTTCCCAATAACTTTGGCGCCGGTTGACGAATCATCGCAAAATTTTCAAAACTAGTGGGGTGCTCCGGTCAGCTCCTGTCTTGAAAGTTTCGGGGTGATTCGGCCAGCGGGGGGCGAGAAAAAAGGGGGGTCCCAAAACGTGTTTTCTCCATGTTAATTCCCATAGGAAACTTTAGCCACGGCTACAGCCCGAACTGCTGAACGGAATTACACCAAATTTGGGAAAAAGGTAGTGCTTGGTTCAGAAAGCGCCCTTTTATTAAATGGTGTAAATCCGTTCAGTAGTTGCGGAGAAAATCAAAAATAGAGGTCAAAAATCAATTTCCCATAGGAAACTTTAGACACGGTTACAGCTAAAACTGCTCAACGGAATTACACCAAATTTGGCAAAAAGGTAGGGCTTGGTTCAGAAAGCGCCCTTTTTTTAAAATGGTGTAAATCCGTTCAGTAGTTGCTCAGAAAATCAAAAAATAAAAGTTTTGATATATAGAGGCACGGAGGATCCGCGCACCCTCCCGACCACGAGCTTTATTCTAATTGGCTGTCAACACTCCAAACCAGGAAGTGTTGGCAGCCATCTTGTGACTCGGTAGAACCGAGTCACAAGAAATCAGAATAAAAAATGTGAAAAAAAAGAAAAGGGGGCAGGGTAGAAACACCCTGACCCCCTAGGCCTGCTTAGGGGGTCCCACAAGGACCCCCAGGGCCCAAAAAAGCATTTTTGTTTTTTAAATCCGTGGATCCGGCCAAGTGGGCCAAGTCCCGGGGGCAGTGGAAAAAAAGTGTGGGGGGGGGCCCCAATCCCCCCACCTCCCCGGGGCTTGATTAATGAGTTGCGGGGGGCACGCAGCCCCCCCGCAGCCCCGGGGACCGCCACGACAATAATGGCTGGTAAAACATGAAAACAAGACTGCTGATTAAGAGAGGTTACACTCAGGCGTTTGATATAATATTGTGAAAGAAGACAGCAGGTATGAAAAAACCTTGCTAGAATACAGAAATCAAGACCACAACCTGGGCCTATAAAAAGATCAAGTTGAAACAAATGCCAACCCACGAAAGTCCTAGAATAGGTATACAGCCTCAACATCCGATAGGAAAAAATATCAGACAAAGAAGGACCTAGCTAAAGCATTGGATAAAAGATAGAATACACAGACTTCTAGGGACAAAACCCCCACGAAAGTGGGAGTCTGAAAACAAAACACCAGTAATTAAAAGCTGAACTCACTAAGGGTCGAAGCTCTCAGTAAGGGTTGATGCTCCTGTTCTTCCGGTAGTGGAAGCGCTCTAGCGCCTTGAAGCCTTTGGGCATTTGTTTGTGCTTTATAAGTTGGTCATTCATTCATTCAACCAACAGAAGGAGTTGTGGTGCATACAAGGACAACAACTGTTGATCCAGGAAAGGATGTCTCTACAGGAAACAGGGCACAGAAAAATTACAGGAAGGTATAAGTCCAACCACACCAACAGCCTTCATTATACCAACATGTATGGAGGAAAAAAGACCCAGCATCTTCCAAAGGAAGTGAAAGACATAACAAGAAGGAAATAATTCTTCATGAAGAAGGAATCCGAAAAATATGGTAGAACCCCGGAGGGTCAGAAACATTATGTCCTGTGGAGGAGTAAGAGGAACCACCAGGACGATTACGTCCGAAGAGAGAAACCAAGCCCCCTTGCAAACCAATCCCAAGAGAGACGGAACCATAAGGTTCAAGGAACATGCGATAGAAGAAGGGAACGCAAGAAGAAAGACAGCCATGAACACAGAAAAAGGGGTAGATGGCAACATCTTAAGAATAAACAGTTAAGCAACTAAATGCCGTGGCTGGCATCTGAACTCTCATAGAAGTGTTGCCTGTGGCAATAAAGGTACAAGGCAGTTCCTCAAAGCGATAAGTAAATAACATCTCCTCGCGTGGAGGAATTAGTTTAATGACAAGGGTGGCGGTACAAGAAAACAGACTCTTGAGCATGACCCACCAACAGCAGAAATATTGGCAGGATGCCACATCAAGGAAGCCGGAGAGATCAGTGGCATAAGTCCATCTGCCAAGGCATAGCGAGAGCAGCACGATAAAAAAGTGCCAAAACGCACTGATAGAGGAACAGCCTATGGAGGGGATCTGCCTAGGCCAGGGACGAACAATATATCACAGGCCATGGACTATACAACACATCCCACTGCTGTACTAGGAAAAGAAGAATGCCAGAATGAAGTTCAAGTAATGTTCCATGGATTGAAGCAACGCGTGACGAGAGGTACACCCGAAAAAGGGCGGTGGTGCAAGGCGGAAAGCCACATGCACCATCTCGCCAGAGGTTCATAATTGGAAATCACCTATAAGGGATACTAAAGTACCAGAAACATGCCTACAAGGCATATAGAAGATGGTGCACATAGAACAGAGAGCATAGAAAATAGTGCATCTACACAATGCAAGCAAAATACCATACATTAAATTACTTGGTATGATGACTATAGTCAGAAAAAGAAGAAAACACTGTACCATCAGCTGTTGAAACCCACGTAGCGCCACAAAGCAAATACGTTTCAGATAAAGGGAGCTACAACCAGTCAACAACAACTTAAAGAAAAATGCTGCAATGCAGAATCGGCATGTGTGCCAAACAGACTGACACCACTGAAGGGAATGTCTACCAAAGTGGTTTGAATAGCCTTTGAAAAACCAGAGGTGTGTAGCCAGGCACGAAGGAGGAGTGTCACTGAAAGAGCCATGGCTCGACCTACTGAGTCCGAGGTATCAATACCATATCGTATTATCAACTTAGCTGTCCGTTGCCCATCCTGGAGTATCTGGGTAAAATTGTCTCATCCGGAAGCAAGGGTAGCAGGTGCGCCACCGAATCCCACAATGCATGGGAAAATCAGCCCAGAAAGCAAGCAGTATTAACTGACCACAATGCTGAACTGGTGGAGGAGAAAATATTCCTACCACAAGTGTCCAGTCTTCTGGACTCACTGTCTGGAGGTACATTAGGAAGGGTGCTTAGGTCAGGAAGGCTGAAGCGGCCTGTACCACAAAACTGTGTGGAGTAGGATGCCTGAGAAGACAGGCTGGTTCCCGGAGCAGTGTCTATGTGTTATAGACCAGTCCACAGGGGTCCCTGTGGCAGGCTTAGCCCAAGCCTCCAATGAAAAGTCATATAATGCTTCATTGTAGGGAAGCACAGGCTCTACCTCCGTTTGGCCCTGATGAAATATGCCAATCAGTGGGTAAGTGGTCATCTCCACAGAAGGGAGCTAAAATTCTAGAACCACAAATGCCCTTCTCAGCAGCTCAGTAAAGGAGGAGCTCACCTCTGCAGCGAGGCTGGGAGGGGAAAAGAGGCCTGAGGATGGTGAGGACTCAAGGTCACTAGCCTCACCCAGCTCAGTCAGCCAACTATCCTCCGGAGGGAGCTGGACAGTTGCATTCATGGGGTGCATAAACACCAGCTCCTCGCCTTCACCTCCAAAAACCTGTTCTCCCAGAGAACAAACAGTAATAGGCTCTTCAGAAGAACGAGAAAAGGTGTCAGAGGCAAACTGTACCACCGGCACCACACCCAACACCGTCCGGCGTTGATGCAGCAACGCCTCTGAGTCGGAGAAGGGAAGTGGTGCAGTGTTAAACGGTGCTGCCGACGTAGTCTTCGGAGTTGACTGATCTGACACTGGCGTCACAGGTGGGAACCCCGAAGGGCTGTGCACCGGAGTTAACACTGATCAGACTACGGATCTAGAGGGCCTAACTGAGGAAGAGGGTGACCCCACCAGCATGGATTCAGTCAAGGCTCCTTTGACCTCCTTGGGGCTCAAAATTCACACCAGAGGAAGGTGGAGACCCAAAGATGGCATACAGGGAAGTATAGTACTCCCACATCTGGTCCAGAGTCACCCGCATCCAGGGGAGGCACAGTGTGGACTCTTGAACCGACTCCTCAGGGGGGGGGCGCCGGAAATGTGGAGCGTACATGGCGAAGTCGGGGGATGTCGCGACTTTGACTGGCTTTCTTAATTCCAAGCTTTCCCTTAATGCACTGCATCCATCCATAAAGAAACGTTTCACAGAATGCTTATAATTTTTACAAATACTCATAGGGGTTATCAAATAGGGACATTTTTTCCAAATCAGCAAAATTCTGTTTAACGTATTCAAGCCAGGAAATGTTCATACTCCGTTCACGTCGTGCATAATCACTGATTATGTTTTGACTAAAAGAGGCCTGGCGATTGCTCCACACAAAGTCATAATGAAAGAGGCCCTATCATGATAGAATCCTCAAGATAAAACAAAGCCAATTCCTTAAAAAAAAATATATATATATATTTGTTGCTTCCAATCACAGAAATTCATATATACACAAGAGTCCAGAGAGAATTAATTACAGTCTTACTCTATAAAATCCATATCATATGACATTACATCAAATATGAATAGCGCAAATATATTTTCTATATACCACAAACACATTTAAATTAATATAAATAATAAAGAAATCTAGGCCCTCGCCTTTCAAAAGTGCAGATGCATCCAGGATTGTAAAAAACAAACCTAAGCTTTTTAAATATTTTAAAGTTGTCACATCCCCCTTAAGTCACAATACAGCTCCCACGGATTAACAAATCCTTCCCATTTTTCAACCTCTGTGCCCTCCATCCAGGTAGTAATCGGAGCCCAGATTCTACGTCCCAGACTTCTTTTTCTAGCCCCTTTAAGGTCATACAAAGAAGCCTCCATATTATATATTGCTAACAACCTGGATCTCCAAGCTGCGCAGGTGCAAGGTGGGGGGGATGCGGACTTAGTCACTGGGATGTGATACATAGCCGGGCAATTGACAGCTAAAAATAGAAAATATGCCACTGTGGCTCCACTTAATTATTACCATCATCCTGAACCCCCAAGATCATCAAAACAGGGGTTATTTGAAACTGCACACCAAATACTAATCCCAGGAACATCTCAATTTCTTGTAAATAAATCCCCAGTTTAGGACATGCAAAAAACTTGTGAAGACTATCTGCAAGCTGAGCCCCACACCTATTGCATTTACCCCCCCAATCTACCATCCCCATTTTGCCACTATTGCCGGTGTACATCATAAATTAAAAGCGGTCATAAAATGTTGGCTTTTCATGCAGGATGTTAGAAGTATCCTATTCCCCAGCTCCAGAGATTGATAGATTATAGGGCCCCTCAACCCTGAATCATATCTCCCATTTGGCATTTTGTTCCTCCAAGACATCTGGCAGTTCCTGTGATAATAGCTGATAAATCATACCAAACTTAGATTTACGTTTTGTGGCTTCCACTTCAGGAATCTGGATCACATTAGAATCCTTCAAACTTTTGAAGAGAAAATCTCGAAGCTGTAAGTACTCAAAAAAATCACCCCTCCCCAAGCCATAAAGCTCTTGCAGTTCGGCAAAGGAGCAAAGCGGACCATTCATAAATAGGTTCCCCATAGGGCATGGCCAAGCCATCGACTGTGATGGCCGCATGGCTGTGAAGCTCCGGAGCCAACAGCCCTAATTCTATGGGTCGAAGCTTTCATCCTGGCTTCATCTGGCAGTGCCAGAGGATCTGGAGCCCTGGCTTTCCCTCTGCTGGGGCCCGATGACCCACTCTAACAAGTACAATCGCTGCAGAGGAGGCGAGGCCCAGCCCGCCTCGGAGGCCCTGCTGCGAAAGGGGTAGCGGGTGAACCTGAGGCTGGGGTTTCGGTGCCCAGCTGTGCCCCGCCCGTCCTCTGCGCCTCATCTGGTACTGATGGATGTCCTCCTCGGCCTGGTTGCGGCTGCAACACTCTTGGCCACCTGAGTGACACCATGTCTGGGGGCAGGCCTGTGTTCAGGCCGCCGCGCCATCCCGTCATTTCCCGACGGCCCGCCGCGAGGTTTCGACGCTGTCGGCACCTTCCATGTGGGCCTCTGTGCCAGGTGGCGATCTGTTTGCGGAGCATGTGGCTCCTTGGGCCGGATGGCGTTGGTGAGACAGGGCTGCACTTTTCGCCTGGATCCTGCTTGGCCCTGCGGTGCGCTTACCCCCACCGGTGCGGCTGCCTGGGACCGCACCATTGAGGGAAGTGGATTTGTGGCCTGCTGCCATCGAGGCTGAAGCGGATTGGCATTCCTGATGCTGGATATTCTTTTTGAGCTTGGGGGCTGCCCCCTGTACACCGCAACTTCCCACTGCGGTGAGTGCCCCACATCTGAGGCTCCTTGGCCTACATCTGACCTACTGGCCTTCCATATACGTTGAGTGAGCAGCTGTGCCTGCATTGGAGTACGCAGCTGCCATGTGGATTCTTGGCACCTGGCGGCGACCATCACTGTTGGGGACCCCCTGGGCAGGTAGCTTGGGGGCACTGGGGCCACTGCTCATTAGTAACTTTGCGGCATAGGGCTTGCCGTTGCCTCCCTTAACTTGCTCCTCTACTGGTTGACCAGCTCCACCTGCCTGCAGCTCTGTGGCCTTGCCTCTATTGCTCTTCCACCATGGGTCGTGGGGACCCCAAACAGCATAAGCTGACATTTGACCGACCCAAATCGTCGGGCCGCCAAGACCCCCATCGGACATTCACGATGACCAGGATGTGCGGCCCGCACCGACCTTCCGGAGGGAGTGGCCTCAATCCTGGCTGAGCTACATGTGGGCTTCCCTTACTTCTCGACTGGACCACATGGGGGAAAGCCCGGATAGACAAGGCACCTGCCCCGATTCAGCTGAAGTGCGCGTTTCCACCCTTGAGTATAACAGCCTCCCTGACTCGATGTTAGAGAAAACTGAGCGCCTCCTGAAGGCTGTCGTCATCAAAAATGAAGATTTAGAAGCGCACTCTTGGTGCAACAATATCCGCATCATTGGCCTGACAGAATCTACCAACACGGGTCGCCATGAACAATTTGTGGAAACAATGCTCAAACTGTTCGGTACACATCACTTTTCTTCTACATTCATCGTGGAGAGGGCACACAGATCCCTGGGCCCGACCCCCTCTTGGAGCAACACCGAGGCCCATCATTGCGCGCCTTCTGAACTACAGGGATCGAGACACCATACTCTATCTGGCCAGAGAGTAATCCTCTCGACTGTACCAGGGCACCACCACTTCCATTTACTCGGACTTCACCCTGGCAGTGCAGGAGGAGAGGAGAAAATTCATGGAGGTGAAGGCACAGCTCAGAAAACAGGATCAAGTACGGCATGCTCTACCCCGCCAAACTATGAGGGGTGTTGAATGGTAGGCCATGCTTCTTCAACAACCCGGCTGAGGTACTTGCTTTCTGTAAACGACTGGGCGGTCCCTGCTCAAACCGCACCACCCCGGAACGCTCACCTCCGGACCATAATGTTTCAGCTAGTGCCGATCTTTTCAATCCAGGCTGACTGACCCTGTCCTGATCATATTGCGGGTATTGCTGAACCGCCAGACTATCTAATATCTCATACAGCTATTTGTTTAATATAGCATGCCCAGCCCCGCTATGCATAGTAACTGCCTCAACTCTTACAAGTATGTGTGCCTACAAGGGATTTGTTCAGAAAATGTGTTTATAACAATTGAAAGAACACACTCTTGGAGTACAATAGTCATCATCCCCAAGGTTTGAAAGACGGGTTACCCTTCGGGCAGTTTCTGCGTCTTCGCAGAAACTGCACCCGGAAGGAAGACTACTTTATTGAAGCCAAAAAATTTAAAGAAAGGTTGAAAGCATGTGGCTATCCAGCCAAATTATTAAAAAGATCATTAAAACGTTCCTGGTACAATAACCGTGAAGCGCTGTTAGAAGTCAGGGAACGGTCCAAACATCCACAACTAATATGTGTGTCAACCTTTGGAACTCACTCCAATCATATCAAAAAGATTGTGAACATGAACAAACACTGGGCGCTACTCAAAAGTTTACCTGAGTTACAGACCAAACCTATGTTCTCTTTCAAAAGAGGTTCGAACCTCCAGGATCGATTGGTGCATGCTTACGAATATACTGACACCAATATGGTTGAAAATATGAGACAAATGGTCCCACTCGTGGGACATCACAAATGCAATATGTGTATAGCGTGTAACACCACTCAATGAACCAAGACTTGCCACATCAATATGAAACATTTCTCCAATTGCAATACGCCTAATGTCATATACTGTATTAAATGTCCATGTGGGTTACACTACATTGGTAAAACCACCCCGATTGTAAAGAAACGCATTTTGCAACATCAATCACGTATTCGATGCCGAGTAGAGAATACTCCCTTGGTGGAGCACTATCTCAAACTTGGCCAATCAGAAAAAGATATGGTATGGTGGGTCATCGAAGTTATCAAACCAACCAAGAGACAGGCAAACATAGATAAAGTACTTACTCTGAAAGAAAGCAGACTGATATGCCGTACTGACAACATCAAAAGAGGTCTGAACTCAGCAACTGAATGGCATACATTATCTTGCATTTTGTAGTCTTTGTAAATTCGTGCATATAACATCTTTAGAAATTGTAAAATCTGATATATATATACACATACATTTACCAGGTGATTGTATATTACCCTTCCCTATATACAATTCAATGGAACTCATTAACTGCATTAACAAGCAGCACAAAACAGCAGGACCGAGGCGCTGGCAATAGCTAACTCCTTTCGTGACGACAACCTTAAGATTGCGACCGACTCGTCGGAGGACAGCACCATTCAGTCGGATTCCGAGCATAGTATCACTCTGTTCCCCTCGGTGACACCTCAGACTGTCGATCTGGTGGATGCTTAACACGGCTTGCCCACTCACTTTGCCTAACACTGCAACAGGGTCATACAAGTTCTACGGCAAGACTAACAGGACTACATGTATCCTTTCTTTTATCCTACCTAACACTCTTTAAACAGGACTTGTCACGGAACACTAGTTAAATCATTTGTTACAATATTAGCACCCAGAGCCCAAACGGCCTGACATTGTCCCCCTGTTCCGGATTGGTAGACTTGTCAGTATCATGTTCTTATTCAGTACATATGCCTAAGGCGACTAGTTATATTAGACGATAATGCTCATATGTACCCCCCCCCCCCCGGGTCCCGTTGTGCTACCAGAAACTTTGTAATTGCACAAGCAGCATTATGCACGGTGGCGGCGACCCCCCACAAAGCGAACGCACTGTTTTATGCTACTTGTATGTTTTTGTTATTTGTTTAGCCCAGCACAGTTCAATAGCTGAGCCGAGTATTATTAGTTTGATGGGGAAGGGGCACTCCTGGCCTGCGATAGTTAATGGGCTCCGAGTTCGAGGGAGCACCGCTTACATTATTGACCCATGCCTAGCTACTCCACCACTTTAGGGTCATATAACTTGTTGACCTGGAACGTGCGGGGACTTGGTGCAGTGCATAAAAGACATCCGAGTCCATGCCCACCTCCTTAGGCGTAAAGCGCAAATAGTTTTTGTTCAGGAATCGCACCTTACTGACTCGGAGGCCTTGAAGGTTCGTAAAAAATGGAGGGGCCACATTTTCTCTACTAATTACTCTGCTTTTGCGTGAGGGGCGGCTATATGGATTCGCCACGGTGTCCCATTTACAGAACTAGACCGATGCACGGACGAACAGGGTAGGTACATATTGCTGAAGGGAACCCTTGATGGCCTACCCATGGTTTTGGGCAGCATTTATGCCCCGAATTTTGATCAGGACAAGTTTTTTAATCAACTTGGCACAGCCCTGACTGAGTGGGACACGTATCCCTGGATACTGGGAGGGGACTGTAACACTGTCTTGGACGTGGACTTAGATAGGTCACATCCCCCGTTGCATGGCGCTGGCGCCCACAAACAAGCTGATGCCCTAAAAACCTGGACGAATTGATGGGGACTAAGTGATGTTTGGCGAATGTTACACCCTACACATAGGGAATATTCCTTTTATTCTCCAGTACACCAACTTCATACTAGGATTGATAGGTTTCTATGCTCCCTTAACATCGCTACCCAAATACACCAGTCCACATCCCTATCCAAGACCTTCTCTGACCACAGCCCTTTAGAGATCACACTTACATGGGGCAGGGTACCCACCCCAGTCCCCACTTGGAAACTATGGCCCCAACTATTGGAGGATGCCCCCTTTCGTACCACGCTATCTGAGACTATCACAAACTATTTTTCTGAAAACTGGAACACAGCTTTCTCCAATCTAATCGAATGGGACGCACTCAAGGTAGTCGTGAGGGGCGTTGCAATTGGGGCGACAGTGGGGGCTAGGAAAGAGATGCATAAAAACCTTACCCGTATAGAAACCCTAATGACCGAGCTGTAGCACGCTGCAGTGAATGATCCAGACAAACAGGCCCCTCTGCGGGACGCACGCATTTAGCATGCTGAGATCCTTGAAACTCTCCGGGTCATAGACTACAGGGCATTTACACAACTGAAGCACTCCGAGGCTGATAAGTCTGGATCATTGTTGGCCCGGATATTGCGGGATAGCCCAACACCTCCCATCATCACCCGGATTAATATACCTAACAAGGGCATGGTCCACACTTAACTTGAGATAAACGATGCCTTTTGTAACTATTTCAGTAATCTTTATAACGAACCTGCGCATATTGATGACACTTTAGTAGATGACTTCTTAAACGGCTTAACATACCCATGTCTTTCAGCAGACACACAAAAGGCTCTCTCAGGCCCCATGACTAGACACGAAATACGGGCTGCTATCAAAGGTCTAAAGCGAAACAAGGCCCGGGGCCTCGATGGCCTGCCCATAGAATTCTTTGAAACTTACTCAGACACTCTCGTCCCTAAGTTAGAGGAGCTATACAAGACAGCCTTGGAGTCCGGTCACTTACCCCATTCCACCATGCAAGCACTAGTCATTTCACTCCCCAAACCGGGACGTGACGGCACTGACTTATCTAGCTACCGACCCATGTCTCTATTAGCGACCGAATACAGGATTCTAAGCAAGGTCCTAGCTAATCGAATCCTGCCCTACCTAACTACCCTAATTCACAAAGACCAATGCGGGTTTCTCCCCGCACGCAGCACCTCCCTAAATATTAGATGCTTACATCACATCATGCTGGCTACCCCAGCGGATTATGACAAAGCTGGCTGTATAGCGTTAGACCTGCTCCAAGCTTTCGACTGTATTACATGGGGGTACATGTTCGCAGCCCTGCGACGTTTCGGTCTCCCTCCAGAATACCTTAACTGGGTGCGCTTACTGTATATTGGCCCCACCGCAAGAGCTCGCACCGGAAGTCATATTTCACGGGAATACACTATACACAGAGGCACGCAACAGGGTTGCCCCCTTTTCTCCTCTGTTATTTGTCCTTGCCTTAGAGCCGTTAGCGATAGCACTGAGGCAAACTGCTGATCACCTGGGGATATTAATAGACGGCACCACACATCTAATATCAATTTATGCCGATTATATAATCCTCTACCTACGTGACCTCTCTGCCCGGGCGGAGCCCCTTCCAACCATTTTTTCTACCTTTGAACGTATCTCTGGTCTGGCTATTAACGAAGGGAAATCGAATGCCTTCTATCTCCATGACGGACCCCACCCAAACATGCTCCAATTTGGTAAATATAATCTGCCAGTAGCACACCATACATTTAAGTACTTAGGAATCCAGATATACAGAGCACAGGCGGACCAACTTGATGATAATTTGTCAAAGGCAATAACTGCAATACGCTCAAGTGTATCCTTTTGGACATCCCTGCCACTGTCAGTAATGGGGCGGGTTGCCATCTCTAAGATGGTGGTGCTCCCCTGTCTCCTATATTTCTTTGTGAATTTACCTCTAGTGGTTCCTCAGTCCACCTTTCGCACACTCGACACAATCCTACTAGAGCTTATTTGGGGGACAGGCCGACGCAGGGTGAGCCTCAAGAAATTGCAGTTGTAACCTCACAAGGGCGGGCTGGGGGTACCCGACTTTAGGGCCTAATATTATGCTTGTCAGCTTCAATGGCTATCTTATTGGACAGCAGGCAGGAACCTGCAGGAAATAGGTTACGAGACCCGAGACTTAGAGCGAGGAGCCCTACAAACACTACTGTTACCGAAAGTAAAAATCCCCCCTGCTGTGCCTCCATTACTTAAAACGGCACTCCACTGCTGGAAGAAGGCTCTGCTATACACCTCTGATGCGATTCCGTATGCTAGTAATATTCCCCTATTGGGAATACCAACCACTGGTGGCAGGCTCACGAAGGCTCAGCTACGTGACTGGCGTGGAGGAGGTAGGGTCGCGGTTTGGCGATGGAACCCTCCTTGATCATGACACCTTTGTACAGACCACTGGCGTACCGGATCATCTTTATTTAACTTACGCAGCAGTTTCTCACTACGTTAGGAAGACATGGGCACCTCAACGTAATGAACCTCCGCAACACAAACTGGTACGATCACTCTATTATATGGGGGAGGGCAGCCATCTTATTAAATGGTTATACGTTAGTATTGGAACGCAAGCCTCCATCCCACTCACTGACCTTAGAACAAAATGGTCAGAGTCAACTGAAGCTGCACTGACTGATAAAGCATGGGCGAGTATTCTAGAACACCCAAGCGTGTATCCCGCAATGCCAAATTTAAATTCATAAAATGTATGGTGTTACACAGATCCTATTTAACCCCAAAAAGAATACATCACATGTTCCCCGACGCCCAACACTGCTGCCCACGGTGCAAGTCTGAGGAGGCGGGCTTTACCCACATGCTATGGGCTTGCCCTCACCTTCGTGATTACTGGGGGGGCCCGAACTGCACTCGGAGAGACCACGCATTTACCGATCAAGGACATCTTACTGGAGTGTTTACTGGGTCTCCTCAAGCGCACAAGTGCTTTGAAAGTTCAACTGCGCTTCCTTGACCTTGCCCTCATATTGGCCATACGGGCGATCACCATGAGATGGAAATCCCCTAGATGCCTACTTTGTCCGCGTGGCAGGAAGAGGTGATACGATGGTGCGGTGCCGAAAGCGCGGCAATTAGGCGCGAGGAGGCTCGTGGCATACGTAAACACCCCATTTCTATGGAGTGAGATCTCATGCTGGAGGGTTTTAAAACTCTAGATCTTCTTCCTCCACATATCACTCCTACCCCATAATGTACCCAGTTGTATGCGGCCCACGGTTAAATAGCTGTTAAGGGTCCTATGCACATTTCACCTGCTCACCAGCAGCAACTCGTAGCAAGTGGTATATATATATATAACACACGGTTGACTGACACACAGGAACCGGCAGGCCGGGGGGGGGGGGGGAAAGGGGGGGTTATATTTTATTGGGATTGTTTAAAAATATAATGTATAATTGTATCGAGTGTTATATTTGTATCTTATATGTATGCACTCATTTTTTCATAGTCACAAAGACTGTCTTATTTTACTTTGGCATACGCAAGCAGATCTTAGTCTACACAAAGGAAATATTTGTATACGATTAGAAAAAAGAAAATGCCATGTTGTACTTGATATGACAACTTGAAATCACTTTGTGGTGCTCAATAAAGTTTGTTTAAAAAAAACAAAAAAACAAGCAGCACAATACAAGATATACTCAGACTTAAGAAAAAGAATGAGACGATTTGTTTTGTTTTAATTTATTGAACACACGTCATTTATGTGATCTGGCAAATATCTGGTTTCACAGTACTTGGTCCATATTTGTATATATCATGTGCTATCAAATCGTATTGCTATGATGTAAAATGCCTACATGACTCAGAACAATTTTCTGAGACTCTATGTAAAAAATGTCTGTAATTATTGGACCAAATGTTTAAACATCAATATTGTACCACATATCATTTTTTCATTATTGGTCTTTTCTGTATAATGATATATTGCACATAACATTTGCTCTGACTTAACTGTTATAAATTTGTATTCCTTTGGTGGTGGGTAACGCTTTCTCTTTCGTAACCCTCTTTACATTTGAGCCTCTATATAATGAGGATGTATTCAGATCAGGCAAGATGAAATACGATACTGCCGACAGCCATTGTATTCGACAATGTGCCCGTTGTCCAACATACTGATAAAGTTTCAATTTTCAGCCTCTTGACCTCGGTCGTTTAAACGGGTGACATCTTTGAATGGTGTTCGGTATTGCAATATATGGTTAGTTAACCCACACCATTTAGCGATTCATAATATTTTTCACCTCAACTATAGTACTGCGGCCGGTTATCAATAAATTAATATCATAGATGGATTGGCAATATTTATATGCCTCTTTTTTGGATTTGAATCGGTAACTCACCCCCGCTCAAATACGGCATCCATAATAAATCCGATAGTCCGCTTTCTATCTCCAAACAACGGGAGCTACACAGCACGTTTAAATAACTGCTGCTCTCCATATTTTGTTCAAACGCCGACTACCCAGCGAGCGCGAACATTTGGAGCCTCTCAGTTTTATACACAGGTATTTGGATGCCCGAGCTTTATAATGACGCCAGTTTTTTATCAGATTTTAGCTCAAGTAATTCGAATCGCACCATTTTCATTACGGTGTATTTTTTTGACAAATTCGTTTACCATTTCCTGCCAAAAGTGCCCACATTTACTGGGGTCCTTATTTGAAGCTGTGACAGTGTAAGGTTTTTCTTTCAAATGCTTTTAATGAGTATAAGCGGGTTAAATTTCACTTTGAAAAAAATTAACTTCACGTATGAGATACGGAATGATTAAATCGTATTTTCAATATATGACAGATGAATCAAGGATCAATTGTCAATACCACGATAATGTTGGATATAGTTGCCAACACCTTATTGATATGTGTGTAACCAGAGATGTCCCCCATCTATGATGGGCGGAACACTCAGGTTTTTATTGCATAAAAGATAGTGCCACTGATGGACATAGCTTTGTGGCAATCTTACTCTAGTAGCAGAAGTTTGATCAAATTCGAGTGAGAGTCTTTAGTGCATAACTATCTTTTTCTTATGAAAAGATGGACAATAAGAGCTACTATTAGAAATCGTTATCTCTCTTTCTCCTCCAGCATTTTGTGCTTGAACAGAGAGTCAATCCGTGGACTAGGTTGCTCTAATATTAACCTTTCTAAGCGCGAAGTAAGTGCTTATTAAATCATTTCCTTTTCATCCTTATCTTTTCTGGGAGATAAGGTTTGACCTTTCAAGACGTGGGTTACTCTTTTTCTGCCCTTAGTTATATCAAGGCTGACTCTGCAGTGCAGAGATACACTTTCTCTGAAAATTTCTCCACACGGGTGTTAGTTTTTAATAATAAACTGATTGAATGTCAGATATTACACGTTAATTGTTGGTTCCTTTTCGTGTATATACAGGGGTCTCTTTATCAACATAAGCAAAGTCCTGAGGATGGTCTAACGGACAAAGACATTATTAGACCGAAACGTCGACAATCACACCTATTCCTTATTTTATTGTATTATAGGCAATTTTGGCTTTGTGTAAACTTTTCAGATTGCCTAAAAACTTTTTGTGAAAAGGTGTTCACATTTGTAACTATGAAGACTATTTAACTTTATGTAATTTTTACTTCTGGCTACATTGTGTTGATTTTGATTTTGTACCCTTTATAATTAATGATTTTCAATTAATATAAAATCAGGTTTTTGAACACATACACCCGTGTTTTTCCTTATCTGTTTTTTCGTATCTTTTCATGATTCATTCATTGATAAATTAATAGAATTGTCTTTAGAGTAATCCAACTGGAAGCCACTTTGATAGAGCTTGCCTAAAATCAATCTTTCAATTGTTATAAACACATTTTCTGAACAAATCCCTTGTAGGCACACTTACCTGCTTATTTAATTGCCCAAGCCTCCAAGGGTTTATTGGGTTTCCCATTTTTGAGACATCAACTCTTACAAAACACTCATAAGTATTCTTGCTTAGAATGGGCACCAGGCTCTGCCGCGTTGCCCGCCCGGAGGAGGATTCTGTGTTTTGAACTATTAACGTTTTGGTTCCTGTTGTGGGCTTTATTGGGATTCGCTAGGACCTCTTCTCCTAGTGTGGGTGGGAGGGTGTTTCTTAGGGATTGTGTTTTGATTATTATTGCTATATTTAGTTTATCTTTTGGCTCTTTCTTTCTATTTTTCTTGACGAGATGGGACACTGCAGTGGCTACTCTACTAGAATTGACTGGGCTGACCCTTTTTCGTTCCTTCTTCCAATGGGTATCTTTTTTTTTTAAACACAATTTTTATTGGTTTTGGTTTGACACAGTGTAACAGAATATTGCGTTATTTTGCCCAATGGTAGACGTTGCAGCATTACAGGGTTTGCGTACTAACAATGTGATCAGGGTCTTATAAGTACTCTGTTCTATGCGCCACTTGACATCCGTTGTCTTTAATCCACATTATAACTCTACCATTGATAATAGTTGTTACATTTGTACAGCTCTTAGAACTTCAAATAGAAGGGAATCTGAACAAAAAAGGAAATAAACCCAAACTTCCCACAGCTGCCCGCCCCCCACCCTCCTTTCTGGCTCACCCACGTGTCTTGTAACTCGGGTCGAGGTTATGCATTCCATACCTTGGATTGCCACGCATAGGCTATTGTGTTTCCAATGGGTACCTCTAGGTGGACTGTGGACATGACTCTCCTAACCTGGAATTTCTGAGGTCTGAATAACCCTCATAAAAGCAAACTGGTATTATCGTATCTCACCCAGCATGGCGCCACAGTTGCATTCCTACAGGAGACATACTTACCTTCCCAGACATCTCCTGTTTTTGCTGCATCATGGGGCCCACACCAGTATTTTGCTAGTGATAGCTCTTTCACAAGGGGAGTCTGTAGGAAGCTGGCTCTGTATATACTATACCAAAGTGAGGTATAGTGTGCACAGAGTCCAGTGGAAGCCCAAAGGTAGGCAGAGGTAAAAGTAGATAGCACCTTACTCTCTATTTGTGGTAGTGTGGTCGAGCAGTAAGGCTTATCAGAGGGTAGTGTTAAGCATTTGTTGTACACACTCAGGCAAGAAATGATATCATACACTCAAAGACTGAACTTCCGACCAATTGGTTTTGTATAAAAATATTATTTTGTTATTTTATTTTCTAGAACCAAGCAAGCCTGGCACAGGTGAGCAATAAATACTTTACAGTAGTAATGCAGTTTGTAAACAGTTTGAATTGCAATTGTATATGCACTTTGGTTTGATTACAGTAGATCTACTAGTAATGCAATGCTATTGATGTACTGTACATATAAATTGTATTGGCTTTTTAGTAGAATGTCAAGTAGATTACTTTACAGATTACTTTTCTTACACAGTGCAGTATACCTGGATACTGAACTGGGACATTTCCTGTAAACAGGTAAGTAAAAGTGTTTTTGTTATTTAGTTACAGTTTTAAGGGTTTCTTAGATTTTCCACCGCCACACTTAGAAACTTTTTACAGAAAAACAGTCAATGTTATCCTATGGAGCAAAGGAAAATGCTACTTACCACAGTATGCATCTGTTCTTGGCATGTAGAGCTGTAGAATCTCATGCTATGCATAGATCGCCATCTAGTGTTGGGTCCGGAGGTTTGCACTTTGTTTTTGTTCGAAGAAGTCTTTCCAGCCACGAGGTAGGGGACACCTCCTTTCGGTGATAGTGTGCATGGGCATCGACTCCATCCCTAGATTGTTTTGCCGTAAAGGGTGATGATGGAGTTAGTAAGAGTAGTAAAGGAATGAGATGTCCATGTATATTGTATCTAAGTAAGATAGTACTGCAACAGGTATAGGTACCCGGGGAGGCGGGTGGGCGCATGAGTTTCTACAGCTCTACATGCCAAGAACAGATGCATACTGTGGTAAGTAGCCTTTTCCGTTCGAGGCATGTGAGCTGTAGATCACAGACTATATAGCATGTGTCCCAAAGCGGTGGCTAACCTGTAGCTATTACAGTTGTTTGAAATAGTGTACGTAAAACTGCCTGGCCCACACTAGCCTGCTGTCTAGCTAACACATCTATGCAATAGTGTTTTGTAAAGGTGTGTGGTGTAGACCATGTTGCCGTTTGCAGATGTCATCTATAGGAATATTTCCTAAAAATGCCATAGAGGCCCCTAGTTTGCGAGTGGAATGCGCTCTAGGGGGAATTGTTAATGTGCGTTTAGCCTTAATGTAGCATTTTGAATGCACTTAACTATCCACCTTGCAACACCTGATTTTGATATTGGATTGCCTTTATGTGGTGGAGCAAAGGCAACAAAAAGTTTCTTTGTTTTCCTGAAAGGTTTTGTTCTTTCAATGTAGTACAGTAATGCTCTTTTGACATCTAATGTGTGAAGAGCACGTTCTGCCACTCAATCTGGTTGAGGGAAGAACACAGGTAACTTAACAGATTGGTTGATATGAAAGGCAGAAATGACTTTAGGTAAACATTTGGGGTTAGTCCTAAGAACCACTTTGTTTTGAAGCATTTGTAAAAATGGCTCTTGTATGGTTAGTGCATGAAGCTCACCCACTCTTCTCAGAGATGTGATGGCTATGAGGAAGGCTACCTTCCAAGTGAGAAATTGTAGTTCACATTTGTGCAATGGTTCAAAAGGTGGACCCGTGAGCCTTGTAAGAACTATGTTGAGATTCCACACTGGAGCAGGTGGAAGTCTAGGAGGAATGATTCTTCTAAGTCCTTCCATAAATGCTTTAATAGCAGGCACTCTAAAAAGAGACAAATGCTGTTTGTTTTGTAGATGTGCAGCTATCGCAGCTAGATGTAAGCGTATGGATGTGTACGCTAAATTTGAACGCTGTAAATGTAATAGATAGCAAATAATGTTTTGTATGGAAGTGTCTAACGGATTGATTTGATTGTTGTTACAGTAAACGACAAACCGCTTCCACTTTGCTGCATAGCAAGCTCTTGTGGTAGGGCTAGCCTCTTTTTTAATATTCATGCAGTCTGGCGGAAGATTAAGATAACCAAACTCTAGGATTTCAGGTGCCAGATCGTAAGGTTGAGAAGACTGGGATCTGGATGTCTTATCTCTCCACGGTTCTGAGTGAGAAGATTGGGAGTAATGTGTAGTTTTTGGTGAGGAACTACTAATAACTCCAATAGGGTTGTGAACCAGGGTTGACTGGCCCATGTGGGAGCAACTAGGATTAGTGTCAGGGACTGCTGTCTGAGCTTCCGAACCACTAATGGAATGAGTGGGAGAGGCGGAAAAGCGTAAGCAAATATCCCTGACCAATTCATCCATAGCGCATTGCCTTTTGACCATGGGTGTGGATACCTGGATGCGAAGTTTGGGCATTTTGCGATTAGGTGGGTGGCGAACAGATCTATTTGTGGGAAGCCCCACATTTGGAAGAATGGGAGGAGGACTTGAGAGTGAAGTTCCCATTCGTGGATCTGCTGTCGTTGACGACTGAGCAGATCTGCAATCTGGTTGTTTACTCCTGGAAGGTGTTCTGCAAGGAGATATATTTTTTGAGGTATGGCCCATTTACAGATGCTGTGGGCTAGCTGTGAGAGCTGGAGAGAATGTGTTCCCCCCTGTTTTTGTATGTAGTACATTGCGGTCATGTTGTCTGTGCGAATCAGGACAACTCAGGTAAAGTTGATAGGCTTTCAATGCTAGAAAAATTGCTAGCAGTTCGAGATGGTTTATGTGGAGTTGCTTTTGCTGCAGAGTCCACATCCCCTGAATGGTATGTTTTTGAAGATGAGCTCCCCAACCAGTGAGCGATGCGTCTGCTGTTAGTACTATCTGTGGAACCAGGTCGACGAATGGCCGCACCTTGGAAAGGTTTTGTATGTTCTACCACTGCAGAGAGCGATGAGTGCGGCCATCCACCAACACTAGATCTGAAAACTGACCTTGAGACTGGTTCCACTGACGTGCTAAGCATTCTTGTAAGGGACGCATTTGGAGTCTTGCATAAGGAACGATTAGAATGCAAGATGCCATCATTCCTAGCAATTGCATGAACACCCGAGCTGGCAATGAGTGTTGAGGCTGAAACTGCGCTATTAGAGTTTGCATGCTCTGTATCCTGACTGGGTTGGGATATGCTAGAGCTTTTTGAGTGTTTATCGTGGCTCCCAGGTACACTTGTGTGTTGGATGGTTGGAGATGCGATTTGGAGAGGTTTACTGTGAACCCCAGGTCGTAAAGCAGTTGGACTGTTTTTCGAGTGTGTTTTATGCAGCTGTGTTGCAAGCTGGCTTTTATTAGCCAATCGTCTAGGTAGGGGAAGACGTGAATGTGCTGTTTTCTTAGATGAGCCGCACCTACTGCTAGACACTTGGTGAAAACCCTGGGTGCTGTAGTTACTCCGAATGGGAGAACTTTGAATTGATATTGTTGTCCGCCCACCACAAACCTGAGGTATTTCCGGTGAGCAGGGTGAATGGGAATATGGAAATATGCGTCCTTTAAGTCCAAGGTGGACAAAAAGTCGCCTTGCTGAAGGAGTGGGAGCACTTGTTGGAGTGTGACCATGTGAAAGTGGTCCGACTGAATGTACAGATTTAGTTCTCTGAGGTCTAGTATAGGCCTGAGAGAGCCGTCCTTTTTGGGAATTAAAAAATACAGGGAGTATACCCCGGTCCCTTGGTATTGCAATGGGACTGGTTCTATAGCGTGTTTTTCCAAGAGAGAGAGAACCTCCTGCTTTAGGAGGGTGAGATGCTCTGGTGATATTGCACATGATCTTGGAAGGATATTTTGGGGAGTATCTGTAAGCTCCAGGCAGTAACCATACTGGATAATTTGTAGTACCCACTTATCTGAGGTGATTGAATTCCAAACAGGCAGGAATTGGGAGAGTCGTACCCTGACAGGAGTGGAATGATCCGGGGATAACGGAAGGAAGTCACTGTTTGTTTGAGGGGGAAGTGCGGGTAGAGTTACCTCTGCCTCTTCCCTTGCCATTGTTTCCTCTAAAACCTCCTCTGAAATAACCTCTTGAAGAGAGGGATTAGTTACTGCCCTTGTAAGAGGAGGAGGGATTTTGGGTGCACACCGTTTTTGAACCACAAATATAAAAGGAGCAACGAAAGGAGCCCCTAGTGGCGGGTAACTGCAAAGCCCCCATGGACTTTGCGACCTCAGTGTCTTTCTTCATCTTTTCCAGCGAGGTATCAACAGGTGGACCAAAGAGATGCGCCTTATCGAACGGTTGATTAAGGATGGAGGTTTGCAACTCCGGCTTGAAGCCGGATATTCTTACCCAAGCATGTCTGCGTAATAGTATGCTGGTGTTGACTGCACAAGCTGCTGTGTCTGCTGCATCTAGGGCACACCTAATGGATGTATTGGTAATAAGTTTACCTTCCTGAATGAGGTCATTAGCCTTAGATTTGTATTCATCAGGTAAATGTTGTATGAGTTTTTCTAACTCATCGTAATGAGCCCTATCATAGCGAGCCAACAAAGCTTGAGCGTTGGCAATGCGCCAGTGATTTGCTGCCTGTGAAGCCACTCTTTTGCCCGAGGCATCGATTAGCTTAGACTCCTTATCAGGAGGAGGTGCCTCACCTGTGGTTTGCGAATTAGCTCTCTTGCGAGCGTTGGAGACTACAAGAGAGCCTAAGGGGAGCTGGCCTCTAATGTAAACCGGGTCGGTAGGAGTGGGTTTGTATTTTTTGTCCACTCTAGGTGTAATTATCCTGGATCTTACAGGGTCTTTAAATACCTCATCCGTGTGCTTTAACATGCCTTTGAGCATTGGTAAGGTGTGAGTAGCTCTTTGGGAAGAAGTGAGTGTTTCAACGAGGAAATCCTCTTCTAAAGGCTCTTTATGGAACTCCACCCCATGATATTGAGCGGCCCTATTAAGGAGCTCAATGTACCCCATGTTGTCGTCAGGTGGGGAGGGTCTGGAGGGATACAAATCAGGGTCATTACATGTAATTGGGTCTGTCTGATAATCGTCCCAAGGGTCAGTGTCCTGTAACCTATCCTGATCCTCATCCCCATCCCCTTCATCCTGTGGGTCAGGCGAAAGTGGTGGTGGTGAATTAGCAGGTGAAATGAGCAAGTTAGGATCAATGGGAGAAGAAAGTGGAATATAAGGAGGAGAAGGGTTAGTACCCACACTTTTCCTTATGAGAGGAATGTGGTAGTCCTCTGATAGGTCAATTTTCCGTTTCTTTGGAAGAGTGGCATGAATACGCCCTGTTTGATGGTTGATTACCAGTTTTTTCTGCTTTGGATCCGAAGGCGGCGCATCGGACCGAGGTTCTTTAGTGGGAGAGTGTTTCTCCTTATGAGTCGGTTTCGGCGTCGAAGGTTTCGGCTCCGAGCCTTTGGGCATCGAAGGTTTCGGCTCCGAGTCTTTTGGTGTTGATGACTTGGACTTGTGTTTCGGCGCCGGCTCGAGCCCGAGCCGGAAGGCTTGTCTTTCTGTTTCGTAGCCCGGCCCGAGGGCGGGGCGTCGGAAACTTTTTGCCGGTGCCGACCTTGGCCCGAGGGCAGAGGAGGGACCGGAGCCTTTGTCTTATGTTGAGGGGGCAAAGGGGTATCTTTACTCACGGTACGCTGACCCGGACTAATCTGTTCCTCTTCTTCCATGTCGGAGTCGGCTTCAGACACGGAGATAAGTTCTTCTTCCTCCTCAGCTCCTTGAGGTTTATGTTCAGTGTCGGAATCTTCGCCAAAGCTGTCCGGTGCGGAGCCGCTCTGGTGTTGCATTTCGTGTCGTCGAGCCAGACGGTCACGAAGAGTCTTTTTCGATCGAAACGATCGACACGCGTCTCAGTCGTTCTCGTTGTGTTCCGGGGACAAGCAGAGGTTGCACACTTCGTGCAAGTCGGTGCGTGGAAACTTAGCACGACACCCGGGACATAGCTTGAATGGAGTCCGTTCCATCGACTGCTAGTGCAGTCGGCGCGGGTAGGCCCGACGGCCTGCCACAAGTTTCCCGATCAAAGGTTTTCCGAAGTAAGACAATGCGTAGTGGATTGCGCGTCAAAGGGGTCCGAAAACGGTACCGAACCGGAGCGCAGAAATACACATCCGAACCCGATGGCGGAAAAAAACAATCTAAGGATGGAGTCGATGCCCATGCGCACCATCAGCAAAAGGAGGAGTCACCTACCTCGTGACTGGAAAGACTTCTTCGAACAAAAACAAAGTGCAAACATCCGGACCCAACACTAGATGGCGATCTATGCATAGCATGTGATCTACAGCTCACATGCCTCGAACATAGGGTTATCGGTTCAAAGGTAAGTATTCGGTTGTGGGAGTTGGTATTCTGGGGGTAGACTCAGGGGTACCCCAGGGTCAAGGATGCACTCTTGTTACACCCTCAGCTGCACTAGGGCGGCCGGGTGCAGAGTGCTGAGGCCCAATGTTATCTAGTGGGGGATAGGGGGCCTCCGGTTGGTGGCTGCTGACAAATTGCAAAGAGCAAAGCTCCTGGACTTGAGCTCAGGGCAAATGGGGGTTCAAGCCAGCACAAAAGGTGCACCCTCAGCTGCACTGGGGCGGCCGGGTGCAGAGTGCTGTTTTGGAGTCAGCTGCCCTGTAGCTTTCAATGGGGAGTCTCCGGTTGCCCTGTAGCTTTCAATGGGGAGTCTCCGGTTTGCAAACACACTGCAGGCTCGGGAACGAAGGTCTTCTGGGTGCGACCACCACTTGGAGAGATAAGTTGAGATGCTGGGGGTTGGTTAGGCACCATCGGTTGGGCCACCCAAGGCCCTGGGGCGTCGGGGGCAGGGGTGCCTTTTAGGGTCGGATCTTCTTACCAGCTCCTGGTCGCGGTTGGGGGACCTTCCGGTTTGAGGCTGCAGGCGTCGGCTGGAGGCTTGAGGCAGGTCAGCAGTCACCGTATCTTGGGTCAGGATCACCGGGGAGACCTCCTCTTGCTGTTGGGCCACTCGAACTTGGGCCATGGGCGTCGGGTGCAGACTTTGCCAGACCTGGAGTCTGTGGGTGAACATTTCTTTTGAAGGCAGGGCAGGTCCTCGGGGTTCTTGAGGCTGCTGGCTTCACTGGACACACCGGAGTTTCGCTTCTGCAGGTTCGAGGTGGGGACAGGCCGGTAGGGGTGGGGACAGGCCGGTAGGGCTGGGGCCAAGTCAGTGGGCGTCCTCCTCTCTTAGCTTCGACCCGGCTGTTCGGTCCTTCTTCTTTTCTTCTTCTGGTTTCTTGTCTGAGGAACGAGGTTCGGGGTGTCCCCTAAATACTAGATTTAGGGGCGTTACAGGTAAGTAAAGGTTGGGACCAATGGGTCCCTTCCTTGGGGTGGGTACACCCCCTATTATGCCATGCTCCAGTGGGAGGGGGCATATGCCTCACTCTGGTTGGCTGGGTCCCCCCATCTGCAAGATGGTGGGGACAGAGTTGTGCTTCACCTCGCCTCCCCCACCTGAGGGGTGGAGTTGGCAGAGGTGGGCACACCTCTCTTCGTCACTTGTTTTTCCCGCTGGTTCTCCCGCCCAAAGTGGGGGTCAGAACCAGTGGGGACCAGTTGCTGAAAGTGGCCTGGGGAAGCTCACAAAGGAGGCAAGCCTTTGAAGCTTCCCCTTCATGGACCCTGCCCATCCTGAGGGAGGAGGCTTGGCACCTCGTCCCAGGATGTGCATTGTTTCAGGCCCCCGAGAGCAGCAGGCTCTCGACCCAGGGGTCTAGAAACATGTCTGGTGGTGGCAGCTCAAAGCAGCCACTCAGCCTGGACACTAGTGGTAGGTCGTTTTTCAGGGGGCATCTCTAAGATGCCCTCTGTGTGCATTTTACATTAAATTCCACACTGGCATCAGTGTGGGTTCAATGTGTGGGTTTAATGTGCTGAGAGGTTTGATACCAAACTTCTCGGTTTTCAGTGTAGCCATTATGGTGCTGTGGAGTTCGTAATGACAAACTCCCAGCACCATATACTCCTAATGGCAGCACGGCACTTACAATGTCTAAGAATGGACTTAGACACTGTAGGGGTACATGGCTCATGCACCACTGGTATAGGGCACCCAGCTAGAGGGGTGACTGATCTATTCCAGGGTAGTGGCTTGTAGGCATGGCACACAGGGATGTGTGCCATGTCGACTCCTCACTTTGTTCTGCACCAAGACACGCAACCTGCAAAGGCAGTGTGTGAGTGTAAAGGTACAGGACCTCTAGGGGTGGCACAATAAGTGCTGCAGCCCTTAGAGGCTTTCCCTGGTCACAGTGCCCTGGGTACCTGTGGTACAATTTACCAGGGGCTGACCTGTGGCCAGAGATGACACTTGGGTTTGGGTTCCAATGCAGTTTTAGGGAAATAACATAGGCCCTGGGTACCTGATTGGCAGGAGCCCAGGGCACACTCAGTCAAAGCACATCAGCAGTTCAGCAAAAAGTGGGGGCAACCATGCAGAAAGAGGGCACTTTCTCACAGAGTCTGCATACTTCTTCATAAATCCCTTCCCTCGATACATCACACCACCCTTGTGGATACCCAAGGTCGCTACCTTATGGTGACGGGAGCTATGCTAGGGAGACGAATTGTCCTTCTGAACCTATATGCTACAAACACTGACAACCCTCTTTTCTATCAGACCATGGCCGCCCTCATGGATGGTTCAGATGCAGACACTATCTTGGTGGGTGGCAATTTGAACATCCTTCTTGACCCGGCCATGGATTCCTCCAGTGCCATCCCAAGCACCAAGCGGCGTTTGCTGCGCGCATTCCAGGATATGGTACATACACATGCCCTTAGGGACGTCTGGCGTTCACAATATCCTGCGACTACTGATTATACTTTTTATTCGGTTCCTCACTCAGTTTGGACCCGACTAGATTACTGGTTACTGTTGGCAGCCAGCTGTCCATGGCTCCAAGACATACTCGTATCACCCCAAACATTATCCGATCACTCTTCCTTAAAGCAGTGGCTGGGAGCGCCGCAGGTCCTTCCCCACGACGGCGCTGTTAGACGCGGTTTTCCACTCCAAACTCCACAAAGCTATCATACAATATTTTCCGCTGAATGTAGGTTCCATTAACCAACATGCCACCATCTGGGATGCATTCAAGGCCTACATTCGCGGAATTTGCATTTTCTAAACAGGCCGGATTATTGCGCGATATCCATACTAGTTTGGCGCACGTAGAAACCATGCTCAAGCACATAGATGAGGAGAATACTTCTTTACCCTACACCATCAGTTCTACATAAACGCTCTGTTTTGTTGGAAGAATTTCACAACTTAGCTGGAAGGGAAGTCACCCTACTAGATACATATGCGGCAGAGCGGTGAAGGGGAGCGCCCTGGTCAAAGCTCGCCCGCCTCCTATGCGCTCCTAGGAAATCTAGTCATATCGCTGCACTGGAGCTGGATGACGGCACCCCAGTTACAACCAATGAGGGCATCATTACCGAAATAGTTTCCTACTATAAATCGCTGTACACATCTTACCTACCCCCTGAGTTGACTGCGCGTAGATCCTATCTGGAGGAAATAGCCATGGTCTGGCTCTCCAGTGGCCAGTCTCAGTTCCTGAGTGAGCAGTTTACAGCAGAGGACATCGCACTGGCGATTGACTCCTTAGATGGGTCAAAAGCCCCTGGATTGGATGGCCTGAAGGGTGCTTTTTATAAAGCTTACAAAAACACTTTGATCCCTCATCTGCTGGAGGTGAACGCCGAAGCCCTCACAAACGGTACCCTCCCCCCTCCACGCAAGCGGCAGCAATCTCCTGCTTAATTAAACCTGGGAAGGATCCTAAACGCTGGGCCTCGTACAGATGCAGTTTACAGGTCACTTCGGGGCCGCTCCTAATGTCAATGTATGCCGATGATATAGTCTTTTTCATTTGACACTATTAATCTAACCCCCATAGTGCAGGTGATGGTCCGGTCTGGCGAACTGTCCGGCCTATGCATTAATTGGGGGAAATGGGAGCAGTTTCCCCTCACTAATATCATGACACCCCCTATCTGCGAATACCCCTTTAACTGCTCTAATGACACCACTAAATATCTAGGTGTGGTTTTGCGCAGGAATAAGGAGCAAGTCATTTGTCTGAATTAGGGCCCTGCGATAGACAAACTTTCCACCCAAATCGATCGCTGGATCAACTCCCCCTCTCTATGGCTGGCCATTATAACAATGACAAACCTTCCCCGATTTTTGTATTTTTTTTATAAATATACCCATACCCTTAACCAACTCCTTTTTTTCACTCTCTGTAGCCTGCTTCCGACGTTGGTATGGGTGGGCCGTAGACCCCGGGCTGCTTGGGACACCCTAACTCTGCCATATGACCGCAGCGGCTTTGCAGTCCCCGATTTTCGGCTACATTTCCTGGTCACCCAGGCCCAATTTGCTTATCATTGGTTTCACCCGACGCTTGGCTGCTACACTAGACCGTAACAAGACCTGGCAAACCTCACACCCTGAAATGTGCTATTACCCCAGGGCATTAAGCTAGACCCTAAAAATCTTCAAACTATCTACTACCTGCTGGCATGGCAGAAACTTAGTGGCATGGTGGGCTTCAACTTTTTAAACTCCTCTGAACTTCCTCTTATCCCGAATCCATGGCTCCCACTCACTATGGAAAAGATAGTGCAACGCACACTACATAAACATGATCTTCATTCCTTTGGAGATGTATTCCCCGACTAGCATACACTATCCAACAATATAGACGCCGCACACTCTGACACCCCCTTCATGGACAGGTTTATCCTAAACAGACTTCACGGTGCGCTATGATCCCACTTCCCGTCATACCCGCTCGCCCACAAGAAATTTTCCCAACTCACCTTATTGATACAGGACCCGGACGGGTCATATTTAATCGGCAAGCTTTATCATGCTTGTACGGCTCTTAAACGCGTGAACATAGACAGGGTTCGGAAACAATGGGAGAAAGATCTAGGACACCCCATCACTGACAAAGATTGGGACTTCTGCTGTGTACAAATTAAACTTGTCTCCCCCAATCACAGACACAAGCTACTTCATTTCCATTTCTCACATAGAGCTTATGTGAACCCTAGCAGGCTTGCCGGTATTGACCCCTCTAGATTCACCCTATGCTCTAAATGCTGAGGTCCTGATGCAGATTTCCCACACTTGACCTTGACTTGCTCACTGGTAGCCACCTACTGGATGGAAGTATTCCGCATCCTCTCTCAGATGATCTCCTCACCAGTTGATCCATCCCCGTTCATAGCCCTCCTGGGCAATGTCTCCCCTATTCCCATAACATACCGCAGATTCACGGCCAGTTGATCCATCTCCGTTCATGGCCCTCCTAGGCAATGTCTCCCCTATTCCCATAACATACCGCAGATTCACGGCCATTGCACTTCTTTTGGCCAAAAGGAAGATTGTGCTTCACTGGGGAAACAGTGTGCATCCCACCACTTAGGCCTGGCTCCACCATGGCACAGGGGCGGGCAGGTGCAGGGTGCTGTTTTGGCATCGGGTGCCCTGTTGATTTCAATGGGGATTCTCTGGTTGCAACAATCATCGCAGGCTCAGGAACGGAGAGGTAAATTGTGATTTCTGGGGATGCCGGGACACCATCCGTTGGGCCACCCAAGGCCGTGGGACATCGGGTGCAGGGGTATCTTTTGGCGTCGGGTGTCTCTTACCGGCTCCGGTCACGGTGGGGGGGAATCCTCCAGAGAGGGGCTGCAGGCGTAAGGTGAAGACTTGAGGTAGGTCAGGGATCACCAGAACTCAGGTCTGGATCTCCAGGGAGACCTTCTCATGATGTTGGGCCACTTCGAACTCGGGCCATGGGCGTCGGGTGCAGACTCGCGGATTTGGCCGGAGCCAGAGTCTGTGGGTGAGCAAATCCGGTGCTCACGGGAGACAAAGTCTGGTTTGGGAAGGCAGGGCAGGTCCTCTGGGTTCTTGTGGGCTGCTGGCTGCAGGACACACTGGCATTTCGCTGTAGCAGGTCGAGGTCGGGACAGGCCGGTAGGGCTGGGGCCAAGTCAGTTGGTGTCCTCCTCCTCCTCCTCTTCAGCACAGCTCTTCGGTCCTTCTTCTTCTGTTTGGGGAGGCAAGGTTCAGGGTTGCATTTAAATACTAAATTTAGGGGTGTTACAGGTAGGTACAGGTCGGGAGCAATGGGTGGTGCCTTCCTTGGGGTGGGTACACCCCCTATTATGCCACCCTCCTGTGGGAGGGGGCATAAACCTCACTCTGGTTGGCTGGGTCCCCTCATCTGCAAGATGGCGGGAACTGAGAGTTGTGCTTCACCTCGCTTTCCCCACCTGAGGGGTGAGGTTGGCGAATGTGGGCACACCTCTCCTCCTAACTTGGTTTTCCTGCCGATTCTCCCGCTCAAAGTGGGGGGTCAGAACTGGTGGGGGCCACTTGCTGGGAGCAGCAAATGGCTGGGGTAGCTCACAAAGGCGGCAAGCCTTTGAAGCTTCCAGTTCGTGGACCCTGCCCATCCTGGGGGAGGAGGCTTGGCACCTCGTTCCAGGATGTGCTTTGTTTCAGTAACCCGAGAGAGGCAGGCTCTCGACCCAGGGGTCCAGAAACATGTTTGGTGGTGGCAGCTGGCGAGCAGTCCCTCAGCCACGACACTAGAGTTAGGTTGTTTCTTAAGGGCCATCTCTAAGATGCCCTCTGAGTGCATATTTCATTAAATCCCACACTGGCATCAGTGTGGGTTTAATGTGCTGAGAAGTTTGATATCAAACTAACCAGTTCTCAGTAAAGCCATTATGGTGCTGTTGAGTTCGTAATGACAAACTCCCATACCATATACTCTTTATGGCATTACTGCACTTACAATGTCTAAGAATTGGCTTTGCCAATATAGGGATACATGGCTCATGCACCTGTACCCTCACCACTGGTATAGGGCACCCAGCTAGAGGGGTGGCTTACCTATGCCAGGGCAGTGGGTTGTAGGCATGGCACACAGGGATGTGTGCCATGTCGACTCTTCACTTTGTGCTGCACCAAAACACGCAGCCTGCAATGGCAGTGTGTGTGTAAAGGTACAGGGCCTCTAAAGGTGGCACAGTAAGTGCTGCAGCCCTTAGATGTCTTCCCTGGTCACAGTGTCCTTGGTACCTATGGTACCTTATACAAGGGACTTACAGGTGGTCAGAGAGTTGCCAATTGGATTTTGTTTAACAGTACAGTTTAGGGAAAGAACATAGGCCCTGGGTACCTGGTTGGCAGGAACACAGGGCACATGCAGTCAAAGTACATCAGCATTAGGCAACAAGTGGGGGGAACCATGCAAAAAGGGGGAACTCTCCTACGGCCATATTTTGTCCATTGACTGTCCTGAAGATATATAATATCTTCGGTAAGATTATAATTTTTAAAACATTGTTTCTACCAAAGAGAGACAGATCTAGATGATCCATTCTGTCTACGTTATATTTAATATTAGCCAAGAGCGGACCCAAATTCAATTCTACTATACTATCCACAGTTTATGTAAGCTTTACCGCAAGGTAAACTGCCTCTGAAACCACCCAGGGATTAATTATCAAATCGTATTCCTTCTGTGCAGACAATTTGCATTTTGCTTTCGTTTAACTTATACACAGAACACAGTCCAAACTGTCTGGCTAAAGCTTCAACCTCAGGGAGTGCAGAAGATGGATTGGTAGTAAGGACAGCTATATCATCTACATACACAAGGGCCCTATATTCCACTTGACTAACATTCACAGGTTTTGTAAGCGGGTTATTCTCTAGCCTTCCCAAACAAGGATCTATATACAGGGCAAACAGTAGTGGGGAACATGTGTGCCCCTGTCTAGTGCCCCTTCAAATGGTGATATTTTCAGATTTCAGTCCCATTACCCAAATACTGGCCATGGCTGATCTATACAGAGCCCTAACAGCCTGAAGGAATTTATCACCGAAACCCTTCCAATGTAGAACCATCCACAAGAACTGCCAAGACACATGGTCGAACGCCTTCTCGGCGTCTAATGAGGTGAGACCAAGTGGTGACCCTGTGGCTTGGGCAATAACAAATAAAGTAATAACCCTTCGAATATGATCGACTGCACTTCCTGCCGGAATGAAGCACATTGGGGAGGTGACACCAAGGGAACAATGACCTTACCTAATCTATTAGCTAACACCTTTGCGCAGATTTTGCCATCACAATTAATTAGGGAGATTGGCCTGTATGATCTAGGTAATACTGCGGATTTCCCCTTTTTACTTAAAACAATACTATTAAGTTCCAATGAGGTTGGTGTTGTCCCAGTTTGAGCCTACAAGACAGTCATTAACATATCTTGTTGAATGTCTTTAAAAAAAGAGTCTGTAAAATTCAACTGGAATAGTATCAGAACAGGGGGCCTTCCCTGCAGCTAAAGAACACACTGCTTTCCACAGCTCTTCCCGTGTTAATAGCATCCAATATGGCTTCATCCTCTTTCCTGACGTTAGATGTCACAAAATCCTCAAAAAACTCTCTAAAATCATCCTCCGAGGGATCCATCTCTTTAGTATATAACTGCTTGTAAAATTCCTCAAAGATTCTGATAACTTTCACTGGAGATTCAAACACTTGCCCTGCTTGATCTTCTATAGCTAATATTTGATTTGCCACTTTTTTGTCCCGGATTCATTTAGCCAAGAGCCGTCCTGTGTTTTCACCAAATTCATAGCACTCTGACCTATGTTGCTGAAATTTTAAAGCACTTCAGACCGAAAGTGTCTATTGATCTTAGTCTTAGATTTTAAAATAGCTGCAGGGAATCCTGAACATTCAACCCCCTGGTAATCTTACCTATAAGATCAACTTCAGCCAACGTCAACTGATCATATAATCCCCTGATGGTATCTCTTTTCTTCTTTTGTTGATAAAGAAAGAAGCTGAGAGATTCCCCTATTACTCCACTTTAAAAGAATCCCAAACTGAACCTACCATCACTGACCCTCTGTTTATCTAAAAAAATTCAACAATCCATTTAGACATGTTCTCTGTATAATGGATCTTGTAGAAGCTTCCTATCAAACATCCAAGACTTCTTGATGTTCATAATACCAACAACTGAGACCTCAAGAACGAGGGGATTATGGTCAGACATTGCCCTAGGGTATCGTTCGATACCAACCTGTCCTATCAAGGCTATTGAAAAAACAAAAATGGAGAAGAAAGTGAATCCTGGATCTGGAGCCCTGAGTTTAGCCCAAACTTCAATCAATCCATGATCTTGCACCATTCGTTTCAAGGCATTATAGATAAAAGGTTTTCTACCTAAACAGGGCTGATTCCCACTGAAGAAAACAAATATCCAAGTGTATAATAAAATCCCCACATAGGATAAAGGGGTGAGGCCATAATGCTAGATCTTCATCTGAATAATCAACCCCCCCCCAGCCTCATCGATATTTGACCCATATATGGAGCAAACCGTAACCTGGGCATTCCCAATCACACACTCAACAATAACCCTCCTGCCAAATTTATCTTCCTTAATCCATTTACCCAGGCCAATAATTTTATTTGCTAATGTTACCCCTTAAAGAGTACACGCCACTACAGATAGGCTCAGATCCTTCAACCAGCCCCGCTTATCCCATGGGATACGAGTCTCCTGTAAACATACAAGTTCTGTTTTCATATGTCTCAAGCCTAGGGCCACCCTGCTCCTCTTATTCCTGTTGTTCAATCCACATATGTTAATAGTACTAATACGTATTTTACCCCTGTCATTCCCGACAGAAAGATCCATCTGCCAGTAGCTGATGCTGTAAAACAACTCAACCAAAAAAACCTGCAATTTACTACCAAACAAAATCTGGTTGCTAAGATATTTATAGAAATCAAAAGAAGCATTTTTTTTTGCAACCCCCCTCCTCCCCACCACCGGTCCCAGGATGCTTGTTTCTAGTCCAGGGAGGACCTGGCCTGGCAGTTCGGGTTGGAATTTTCCCATGAGGCACAGGGTCAAGACTGATTTGCATATGGCTGGGTCCAAAGTGGGGTGGCGAAGTGAGCTAAAGAGCAATGATGGATTCAACCCAGATCTGTGACTGGGGGGTGAGTGTCTGAAATGTTTCAGCATTCTGTCCATCCTCACTTTGTGTTACCTTTGTTCGCCCTCATTTGGCAGGGTATGCCCAGATGTGGGTCCCTTGCTCACTTTGCAACCCCCCTCCTCCCCACCACCGGTCCCAGGATGCTGGTTTCTAGTCCAGGGAGGACCTGGCCTGGCAGTTCGGGTTGGAATTTTCCCATGAGGCGCAGGGTCAAGACTAATTTGCATATGGCTGAGTCCAAACTGGGGTGGCAAAGTGAGCCAAAGAACGATAATGGATTCAACCTAGATCAGTGACTGGGGGGAGGGTCTGAAAAGTTTCAGCATTCCGTCCATCATCACTTTGTGTTTGCTTTGTTAACCACAAATTTACAAGCATCGCCTCCCTCTAGCCCCTTTGAAATGCCCAATACCCTAAGATTATTCAGTGTTAGCCTGTTCTCCAAGTCTTCCAACTTCCATTGGGTATCTGCCATTTGAGCTTCCAAAGCCTCAGTTGCTGTTTTCTTTATTGATGCCCCACCCTCAAGAGTCACAACTCTCTTTTCGACTTCACCCATTCTTGTTGCGAACTCCAAGCATGTTTTTGTGACCCTCTGAATAGCCCCTTGCACCTTCCAGCAAACCGACTGAGTCTTACGGCTCTCAGCACAAGTCTCTTCCCTGTGACTCATTATACTCTGATATATAGACTCAAAGGAGGCTCCTTCTGACTGTTTAGTCATCACACCCATACCACTCACACCACCCTGACCTCCTCCAAAGGACGGTGAGGCAGAGTAATCCTAAAGAAGCTCCTTTGACCGTCTTAGACTTCTCCCCATGAGCCAACTTCTTTCTCCAGACTGTGGTGACATCTCCCTGATGTTCATCTTGGGTACTTGCATCACTCAATAAGCTGTGACTTTCATCATCTGACCAGTCAGAGTGGTCCGAGAGTGAGAAAGATTTGTCCCCCGAATCAATATCCTGACCAATTTTGAGACTCTATGGCACAAGGGTGTGCTGTGATTGGCATACCATATTATCCTCCTGATTAACCCCTTTTGCAATTATTTCAGCCATTCCTGCAGAGGATGCCTCCTCCCTCTCTATCAGCGCAGGAACATCACCCCCAACTGTCAAAGAAAATTGTACCTTGATCATGGATGGGCTCCTCAGAGCCGCCATCGAACCCTCATTGCAGAGTTGCCCCACTCGGGGCAGCCTTATCACCATTATCCAAGCAGGTTGGGCTTTGTCTCTCCTGATGTCACTGCGGAAGTGCTTGTTGGAGATGCAGCCTTCATGGCTACAGCTTGCAATGGTTTTTCTAAAATAGTAGCTCACGATTCTGGCTTCCGTGCAGTATCAGGCTCCCTCACCGGAGCCGTGCTGAGTGGGTCTGGGCTCTTCCTCTCTCTCGTAGTTTTGACCCCTGCCTGTTCCAGCCTCCGTGAAGAGCCGTCTGAACGTGAGGAGCTGCCCCGACTTTTCACTGCCTTTGCTGTCTTCGGCGGAGGCATCCTCCTCTCTCTCTTCGCCTGATGGCGGGTGTCCAAAGCTGCTGCCGATCAGCGGAAAGCTTGCCTGCCAATAGCCACCAGACGCAGTTAGCCCCCAGTAAGTCCTCGAAATAAGAGTGCCGAAGGGCTCGCGGACTGCCAGGCAAATTAGCAGCTTGCCGCATCTTCCTGTCAGGATTAAGTAGACAGCGTTTCACAAACAGCGGGCTGAGCGAGCAGAAAGGATAAACTCAGTCACTATCAGCGGCCACCATCTTGCTCCTCCCCCAAACAAAGCCAATTGCTTGTGACAAAAATAATGGGGAATTGATTGAGAGAGTGAGAGGAGACGCCTACTGAAGTGATTCTCCTCCACATGCAATGCCAGACAGTCTGCATAACTCCATACGCCACTGCCATAACTAGCAACAGGTAGACCTTGTTTGATGTAGACATCTAAAAGGGAAGAAATAGGCTTGCCCCTCACAGCCTTACAGACATTAATAAAGTGTAGAAACTGCTTTCTTAAACTTAGCATACTTGTACCTTACATTTTCTGCCCATGATTCAAACAGTCATATATGAGACCCAAAAATGGGAATCTGGGGACACTCTCTAGTCGTCCCAATGACACAGAGTGTGCAGCGAATAGTGCTTGGGGCCTCATGCCATAGTGAGAGACTTGATAAAATTAGTTGACAAGTTTAAATTCGACAAATTCAGAAATAGAATGTACCAAACAATGCAAGGCATTAGGAGTCCGGGCAAGAAGCACAGCGTAGTCAGCATATAAAATTACAGGTATTGGAACTGAATTGGCATAGAGGACATCTTGAGTAACAGTACTCCAAAAAGTACTAAGAACCTCCATGTACCCACAATTTTCTTTCTACATTTTAGTCTCCTGTTTTCTTTTTTCTTTGTGATGCTTGATGGGTTTCGAGGTGGGTGGGCTGGGGCGAGGGGGATTTAGGGGGAGAGTATTTTGTTTGCTTTGTTTAAACGTGATAGCAATGTCTATTAACATCTGTAAGGTCTCAACATTGCTCCCTCAGCTGAGGGACACTGTTCAATACACTGGATTATTTGTGATCTACTGAAGGGAACTTTATTGCATGTTTTGTTATTAATGTATATGTGTGAAATCCAATATAAAGAAGGCTTTCACAAAAAAAGAATTACGTTTATTAATAGAAAGTAAATAATAAGGGGGTTAGGACACATCCTTGCCTCACATCACGTTGGAAAGTGAAGGAATCAGAGTTCACCGTTTGGTCCAAATCTGACCCAGGCGGACAAATTCTGATGTAGATATGCCAAAAAGTGAACAATGGTGGAATCAATCTCCAACTCTAATAAAATATCCCATAGCTTGGCACGATTGACCTTGTCAAAAGCAGAAGACAAGTCCATAAAAAAAAGGTACAATGGACTCCTAGCAAATGGAGGTTTAAACACTGTTCCATTGTACCTGGCCTTTCCCTGAATCCGTATTGACAAGGAGATAACACATTATTGTGTATTCAATCTCTTAAAAATTACCCTCCCCATTAATTTAACAGTGGAATCAGTTAGGGAAATAGGAATGTAATCAGATCAAACAATAAGAATGACATCACCTACATACCACTTTTTCACTCAATCTCGCATTCTCCACAAATCTGGACTCCAAATCCCCCAGGAAAAACAAAGTTTGTCCCTTTCAACATGTGCATACATGCCCTTAAGTGAATTGTTTCTTTTAGCAGGTTCTGCATTATCTTACTGTATTCAGTTGTGGCTGGGCTTAGATCAGCAAACACAATCTTTTGACCTTGAAACAATAGTTCAATTTTGGTAGTCATAGCCCTTCATCAGAATTCCTCCTTTTTTACACCGTTACTATGACCATGCTTTTACACTTCCTCGTGTCAATTGATCTATCTTTCACAATAACCTGAGAGATCCCGCTAGTGCAACGGGGGCCACTTTTTGGAAGAGAAAAAAATTGACCTGCCCCAAACAATTTACATCACCTGTCGTCACAAGACAGCCTGGTATCCTTGCGTTCCAACCACTTTGTGTATTTTCCAATTGTTGCGTCTGATCTTCGAAATCAATAATCACAGTTCATACACATTCCAGAAGTGTCTGTTGTCCAACAACTCAACCATAACCTAAATTGCATTTCCAAAACTCTTTTGATAACACTTTTGTGTTCACCGGATTAAATGAAGACTCAAATTACATCATTTGTCGGTGACTGCGCCCAAATTAATATGCATATTTTTCAAGGAGCCCATCAAATTTGCACTCTTTTTCCAGGTCAGAAAGTCCCTCATTTTACCTTTGGGTTGCTCTGGTTGTGGAAAACTATATCACTAAAAAACTTCACAGATGGTGCAGATTTTTTCAGATGCAGTGAGGAGCCATTAGATCCAAAGCATACTTCTTTGTATAGTCTACCTAATTCTCAAATATTTGTTAGATCATAGCAGTATTCTATGTGGATTTAAAAGAAAAGATATAGACTCTGCAGTGTGTGTGCTCAATTTAGTGAGACATGCTGTAATATTGGTCCATGAAAGGCACCACAATTGGGCTGGACTCCAGGTATGCTGAGGCTGGGATAAATTAGCCCCTAGATAGGAGAAAATTGCAGCTCTTACTAAATCTTCACCCAAATGCGCCTCCATGCTCTACCAAAGTGTTGCCTCTGTATTATCTGTGAGACTCAAGATGTGCCTGAAGAGGCTTCCCAACTCCAAAAACACCTTAGCCCACTTTCTCTCTCTGCTCTTAGCCAAGGTCACTCAGCAAGCGGAGGTCAAGTTCTCATATCTTATGCAAAGAGAATATGGCTGCATCTTTTCAGTGCTGGAGCTGCTTACCTCCTTCAATGAAGATGAGTCTGCAGACACACGGAGGCTTTGCCAATGATCTTCCATGGGTGGGGCTCTTGATGCCCTGATCAGAGCAGGAAAAAGTGCAGAATATAGCGCTCATCATACTGCGCAGGCGTTAGATGCCCTGGTCGAAGTAGGTTAGAATTGAAAATGATAGGGCTCCTCACACTGCGCAGGGAAAAAATGTCATCCTGCCACTCAAGTGACTAAGTACCCCACTATTTATATCTCAATGTCATTCTCAGGTGTTCTAGGGGAACCTAAGGGACTTCGTATCCCACTGACAAGTTCCCAAATTAGGCAACTAAAAGAAAAAAATTGGAGCCAAACAGATTGCTTTTGATGTACAGCATTTGGAAATATATAGTTTCTCTACTGCACAGTAAGTCTTGCACATAAAATTAACAATGCAACAAAAACAATGATTGTGACATAATTTAATGATGCACACAAATGTTACACATGTGCCTGTAGAGCAGAGGTCTTCAAACTTTTTTACTCTGAGCCCCCCCTAAGCAAAATGTTTTGAGGTCGGGCCCCCCTCCAAAACTTTATGGCAGGATTGGAGGAGTGGGAGGGACATGGCTGCGTGCAGGGAGCGGTGCTTATGAGAGGATTTCAGGAATACGTTTTCTATAGCTTATGAACCGCACTAAATATGAGACTTATAAAACAGAAAATGCATCAAACAAAAACAGATATCCCAAACAAACTGCTCCCCATAATTGGGGTGTTGTGAGCCCCTCACACTCTTTGACCCCAATGCAACTATACCTGCTGCACTAATGATAACTGCAGTCCTGAGTAGCAGGCTATCTCCTCTGCATCTTTTACCTCTTCCCCACCATGACGGATCTTCAACTCTGTCCTAATGCATGAAAGGAAAATAAGCTTCGATGCCCCTTTTTAAAGGTAGACAGTCATAACTGTGATGCAGTGGGCCCCTCAAATCCCTGGGCCCCAGTCCTGCTGCATCTGCTCCTTAATGATAACCAGCAGTGGCCACTTACACACTTGGCAGCAGTACCAGCTTCACTAATGAATGCCCCTTTAAAAAAAAAAGAAAACTTATATTGTCCCCTTCTTTGGGGTATCTCTCTGAAGAAGCTGCCTCTGGCCATTTGTAAACACAAAAATGAGTCCGCATACAGTGCTCCCTATTCTGGGCCTACTCTTTGACAATATCTATGAATCTCGCTCCTTTCCTCCGTCTCTTGGACCATTACTGTGAGGCCCCAGGGATCGAGAGGATTAGGGCGCTGGATCTGAATGCAACCCTTCTGGCCTGCTACCTGCCACCCCATGGACTCAGCTTTCACAATGCCCCTGAATGGTTAATACTGACTTTGAGATGCCTCTGCCTGAAATCGAAGGGTGTGGTGGTAGTGCATAAAGTGAAAAAAGAAACCAGCCTTCTTACCATCCAATAATTGATTGAGTCACTAAAAGCCAGGGCCACTGGAATTATGAGTTTCTGCAGCAGCAGCGTTTTCCACATAATTATCAGTTTACTGCATTCGCTACATAATCTGCAGATTTTCAACAAAAGAAAACTAGATTCTAGCTCAAACGGAACAAAAGTTACTTAACGCGTGACAAAGTGTTCCAGAGCAGTGGAAGGCCCTTTGCAAAGATTGACTGGTAATCTTGTAGTTGCTTACTGCTGTATTTGGGTGTTAAACTGGTACTAACGGGGTGAAATATTTCCCCTGACAGGGTTACCTTGAGTTAAAATGACAAAATAATGAAGTAATGCTAACCACAAAATGTGGCGCATTATGCCACATAATTTACCTTTTCTTGCTGCATAATTTAGTCAAACCTGCCGCATAATATTGTCCTCTTCTGCTGAATAATTCCAGTGGCTCTGCTTAAAGCTTCATGGTGGCAAAGATCTATTCTTTTGAGATGTAATGTAAGGGTGTTATCAGCTGAGATCTGGAATAGTGGAGACACTTACAAAAATGTCTGCATTAGATACAGTTTGATTAATTATTACTAAAAAGTATATTTTGTAAGAACTTGTTTTATCTCAATCACTGCATCATTTTGCAGCAGCCTAGCTTAGAGTATGTAAATACTGTTTTAAAATAATGACTTACATATTCACAGTGCTTTCTGCCACAGGCTGGGACCTCATAGCACTATAAACAGTGCCATTGGAATTATGCGGCGGAGAAGGCCAGATTATGCAGCATGGTTGACTAAATTCAGCAACAAGCAAAGGTGAATTATGCTGCATATTTTGTGATAGCATTGCTGCATTTTTTGCTATTTTTACACTTGTTAACACTGTCCTGGCCTTTATTGCCCCTCATAAGTATCACATTAACACCCACATATAGCAATAAGCAACAGAAAGGTGACCATTCAACCTTTAGAAAGGGCCTTCCACTGTGAGGTAACATGTGTTGCTGCATTTTTTTTATCTGCAAATTATTCAGCAGATGATGGATTATATGGCAAATGCGGTAAATCCATAACTATGCGCTGTGAGTGCAGGGTGAGCGTGAAAGTGAAGGGTGAGAATGAGTGAGTTGTCTGAATGCAGAGTGCATTCCCAGACATTTGAAGTAAATCAGCATGTTATTGACGGGGTGTAGGGTTTCAGATATAAGTTAAACTATTGCTATTATGGTATTAATCTGGGATCGAGGGTGGAGGAAATAAATAATGTGCTGATCGTGCAACAAACTTCCAGTCTTATGATTAGGATTGCCAGCTCATTATTTTGATGTCGCAGACGGTACAAAAATACACAGTCACCTAAAGCCCTATTTTCAGCACTTATCTGTGCGTACTTCGAAAAGCAAATATAAATAGAAAGCACTTTTAAATGTGTTGTAGGGCTGCCTGAATGATTCATGAATGAAAATAAAGGGAACAGACAAAGTCAGATTACAAATGAATACATACTTTTTATTTAAAACCCTGTTTATTGTCAAAACAAGGTCTTTGCAGGCTCTTTAAACATACATGGTGGGCATTTTTCTATTGGCAACCCTTTTTTATATTCCTTTTCATGAAATGCATTTTCACACTACAGCAGTAAATTTAAAATACAAATGTAAGGAATAGGCAGAGTCGGGGCCCAGGGGGTACTGGAAACAGAAATTAAAAACTAAGCCTCTGTAACTAGTTTCTAAAGGTATGCAAATGGTCCTTAAAGACCTGTGAAAAACTCGGGGGCATGCCGAGTCTTAATAAGACTCCAGACACTGCCCGTTGGAGCCCCCAGCAGCACACTCACTGACCTCCGGCCCCAGGGCACTCTGAGGGCTTCGGAGTAAATGAAGACAGCCTGGAAATGCAGCAAATAAACATCACCGCACTTCCAGGCGTCTTCATTTACATGTGCTTACAGAGGCCTTTGCGCCCCCCTGGGATCCCATCCACGCCCCCCCAGGGGGGCGCGCCCCACACTTTGAAGACCTCTGCTGTAGAGGATACAACTACACTGAAAACCAGCACATTTAGGTGTTGCCATTCTCAGGACAGTCAGAGCATCCTCACAGTTAGGATTCCAGTTCTATAATGCACCAGTTTAAGAAATTTAAGTATCAAGCAATAAAAAAATGAAAACAAATTGTCACACAACTATAATGTTAGAGTGCATGTAGATCATGGTGTGGCAGGGAGCATCTATAAACAGCCCTTAATAAGATGACCAAAACATGTATGGCTTGCACAAGTGGGCAATGAGGCTGAGGGGGTAAATTCTGAAAAGAGTTTGAGGAGAAAGTGCGGTGAGGCAAGCAAGGTTTAGTTTATACAGTATGCTCGTATTGATCACCAGTGAGAACTCACAGCATTCTGATACATACAGTGTGAGAGGCTGGCTTAGTATATGGTGCTCACTTATGTAAGTGTAGCACCCTGCACAAATCCAGACAACCCTTATGGTGATTTTAGTGGTCTTAAACAACCTAAGAAAGCTCTCTAAGTGGTAGCTGTGGAGAGCAGTCTTCCGGCTTAGTCCAGAAGGAGTGTAAAGCAGCTTGTTTTACCAGTACTTAATCTTATGGTATAGGTTCAGTGAAAAAGAATCACACAGTGTAGTTATAAAAATGTATTTTATTACAAACACTAACTAACACAATGTATTATCTCCTAACTGGAGATATAAACACAATACACACAATACTTAGGAAATAGAGCACGTAAGTACCACAAATACACACTGGTCTCCAGGGGGTGACCAAACCATATACTAAAATAGTGGATTGCGAACCACGACTCAAGACAAGAATGGACCCAGAAGAGGTAGAAGAGGACCCAAGAAACCACCCAAAGTGAGTATCTAGGAACCCCATGGAGGTTGTTTGCAGAGTGGGAACACAACTGTGTGCTCAATGTTAGTCAATGGGTAAGTCGCGGTTGCAGTTTTAAAGGAAAAGGACCCTTCCCAGCGGACCCTGAAGACACCCTGTGGAAGATGGAAGGTTGGAGAGTCACCCCACCCGTGGATACCCCAGGAACAAGGGAAGCAGGGTGCAAAGGTGTCAAGTGACGTCGGGAACTGCTGTAGACCACAATGGAGGACTTCAGGAAAGATGCTGCTAGAGAAGAAGACGAAGGAGTCCGGTGGAACCCAAAGGTGGATTCAAGGTGAGAAGAACCTGCAAGCAGAGGGGACAGAGTCTATGCCACTCAGGAGTGACCAGAGGGCATGGAAGACAAATGCCCACCGATGTCGGGGATGCAGGAGAGGTTGACAGTGCCCTTGAAGTTGCAGCTGTGCGGACCAGGCAACGCTATGGAAGACCAGGAGTCCTTCACGAGCTGTCCCACGTCAGATGCCGAGAGCCAGGGGGTCAGTGTCTGACAGGGGCACCAACAAGCCTTGGCAGCGGCAAACAGCGTAAGACGAAAAGGGTACAGTGTCAGGACCAGCACAGTCCAAGTGACTCACCACGAGCAGGTAAGTAAGAGCTGACCCCGAGCAAGCAGGAGAGCCCACTGGAGCCAAAGAAGACCCTCGAGAGGACCCACGGGCCGGAGACACAGGAGTCGCAGGAGGACCTCGAGCAGCTCATCAAATGATGAAGGACTACGGTGCAAAGGATGTGGTGCAGGCGAAGATCTTGGCTGCAGGAGATGCTTGAGGTGGAAGCTTCTTGGAGCTTGAAGATCTCTGGAGGAGAGAGTCAACAAACCTTGGCAACTGCAAGTCAACGCGGTGCCCAGGAGTTCTGTTCCAGTGGTTCCGTCAAGGGATACTGGCCTCAAACTTGGTATGAAGACAGTGCAGGCCTCAAAGGAGTTAGCAGAACCAACACCTGTGTTGCTGAGCCTTCCAGAGTCCATGAGAGCCCAGGATCAGTAGATCGGTCAGCTGCATTGCGGTGCCTGTAGATGCAGGGGAGTGACTCCTTCCCTCCAAGAGAGATTCCTTCGGGTGTCATGGATGTCCACAAGCCCTGTGAAGAACCTGTATGGAGCACGGGCACAGACGTTGCAGCAAACTTGCAGGACGACAAGACGAGGAGAAGCAGGAGTCTTCCCAGTTGCAGTCTCGGTTCCCAACACGAAGTCCAGCGAGCTCCAGAGTGTCCAGACGGTCGAAGTTTAAGTGGCATGTGATCTGAAACTTGTCCCACGACGAATCTACGGACACATCCTTAGGTAAGCCCTTGAGTACCCTTAGGAAAGGGCTTGGACGATTCAGGGGTCCCTCCCAGAGGAGGGGCTGGACAGTGGGGAGAATACTCCCATGTCCTTTGTCCAGTCTCACGCCAGAGCGGGAGTTAACGGCTCCCTGAACTGGTTTAAACTGGAGTATGAAAGGAGGACACCAAATGTGCCCTGCAAGCAGTCTCAGTGGCGCTGGCAAGTGCCCCCACCCTGTCCCAATACACTAAACCCTGTCTGGGAGGTGGTCACACCTCCATGTGACAGGATATCTTTTGTTCTGCCTTCCCCTGTTCGAGCTTGGCTCAGCAGCACGAGGGCAGAAACTTGCCTCTGGTCGGCAGCAGCCCTAGCTTGCTATCCAGTTCTGGAAGACTGGTACCGTGAGCACTGAGAGCCTCCCGGAGGAGCTTTACAGTGCATGGAATCATACCTCCCACATCGTTTATGGTGTGGGGGTATGATTCCAACATGTTTGATACCAAACATGAAGAGGTTCGTTACAGCCAGTTTAGAGATGGTCATCGCGTAATGACGCATGGCCACTCTAAATGTCGTAATGGCTGATGCACTTACAACCCAGGAGAACAGACTACGAAAGTTGTAGGGGTGCCCCGCTCCTGCAGAGGCACCATCACAATTAGAACCGAGCACCCTGCCTTCAGGATTGTAAGGCCCGCCTTAAGGGTGACTTATAGGTTTTAAGTGTAGTGACCTCAGATATAGGGAAACCTATATCTGTCGTAAGTGGTGCTAGCACCAGCTTACACAGGCTGCAGTGGCAGGCCTGAAATCCCAATTTGAGGGGTCTATCATGGGTGGCATAATACATGCTTCAGCCCATGGGAGACCCCTGGTGTACCTATGCCCTGGGTACCTTAGTATCATATACTAGGGACTTATCTGGGTACACCAGTAGCCAATCTGGAGTGTACCTAAGTATTCACCATGTTCAATTTAGGGAGGAAGCACAGAGACTGGGTCCTGGTTAGCAGGATCCCAGTCAGACTAGTCAGAAAAACATAATGACACCAGCAAAAAGTGGGGGTGACCATGAAAACAGATCCTACTTTCTTACATATAGTCTTTCATAGCTCATTCACTTTAGTATTAAGTTTTTGGGGTCCAGTGAGACCATTTCTGATAGCTGCAATGTTTCACAAAAACATTATTCATATCTTTCTTTATTTAAAGTCACTACCATTGATTGGTTAAAAGAAGTGTGTGAGTGGTCGCCTAAGGAGGAGGTACACATGAGAGCGCGCAGGAAGATGAGAAATTGGAAGAGGACATTAGTGTGTGGAGAGAACTAGGCAGATATGAATGCGAATGACCTCAGTGACTCAAATACCAACGAGAGAGAGTCAGTCGGTAAAGAGAGCGATAGCTCATAATACTGTTATGGATAAGACCCTCCGATATATATATGTACATGTAACTGTATGAATATGTTTATTGGTATCTACAATTGTTTGAATCCCTTGTATTAATTGTTTTTTATGATTATATTGAGCTTGCGTTGGAGTGCGGTTGCCGCCCACGTGTGTAGGCCCACTGTGTTGTTATCCCAAATTGGAAAAATAAAGTGTTAAAAAAAAGCCACGGTCACCAGTCTCTCCCCTTTGCTCTTAGCAGAGGCACGCGTCAGGGTTACCCGCTCTCCCCCCCTCCTATTTGCCCTCAGCATCGAACCCCTCGCCATACGATTTCGAGCCAATGAGGCGATCCCCGGAATACGCTTCGGAGGCACAGATCATAAAGCCTCCTTCTTTGCGGATGATGTCTTACTAACGCTACTGGAACCGTCCACTTCCCTCAGAGCGGTGCAGGAGGATCTACGGAACTTCGAGCGGGTCTCGGGTTTCAAAGTGAATCCTTCCAAATCCTCCATATTAAATCTCACACTCTCGGATGCTGCTGCGGCGAACTTGCGGGGCCAAACAGCGCTTCAATGGTCCAAACACTCCTTGCTATATCTCGGGGTGCATCTCACTCCTAAAATTGGCGATCTCATGTGCAAACCTGCCGGGTTTTTACGGGACAAATGGGCTCAATCTACTGGTCAGGAGTTGATGGACAAGCAGTGCAACCAAGTGCTAGAGCAAGTAAGTGGGATCTCTAGGAACTCCCACCTGAAATACGCTAAATTCATTTACAGCCACCAGACCTACCTGATCCCTATGCGCCTTCACCGTATCTTTCCGGGTGTCCCTCCGAGATGCCCCTGTGCAGACACGGATTGTATCATATGGTATGGGACTGTCCAAGATTGGCTGCTTCGGTGGTGGGAGGGGGGTGTGACTACTCGCGCTCGGTCAGAGATTATGGGCCGTAACTGCAGTGTGATTCACTTCATGGTCTGCTGGGACAGACTACCTGGACATGCAATAATAAGTACATTGCTAGATTCAATGACTTGGCATTCGTTCTCCTGAAGGGCCGTATCACCATGACCTGGAAGTCTGCTGTGGCGCCGTTACTGTACTTCTGGCTGAAGGATCTTCTTAAATGGGCATCCGCGGAGACAACAATATGGAGATCATTGCCAATGACTCTGGGGAGTCGTCTTATCTCTAGATGCCTGGGAGTCATACATAGTTGAGTTGTCGGTCAAGGCAGATGAGCAACCTCCCTGAAGAGATGGGGGTTAATCTCTCAGCGGCCGCCTTTAGGAGACCGGTATGGCAAACACCTACGTGTGGTTCCTACATCCCCAATCTTTTAGTTCCGGGTGGGGTCCTTCACCTACACCACCCGTGTGGAGATTCTGTCTTCAATTGCTTTTTTTCTCGTTTTTCTGATGAGTTGGTGGTGGGCGTTGGTGGCGGCTCTGAAGTTGTTGTGGGCCTCTATGGATTTTGAATTCCTCCAGGCCTTTTCGAGGGTAAACCCTCTGGCTTTCTTGGCGTGAGTGTTGTTGTTTTTCTTGAGGGGGGCTATGGTGTTGGCGCTGTCGGAGATCCATCTGTGCAGAGTTCGGGCTGTGGTGTTGGGGTCGTCTTCCGCGATGGTTGGGGTGGAGTTGCTGAGTGAGGTGGTATATAGATACATGCATGCAGTGAGGTGGTATATAGATACATGCATGACAGCACTGGAGTGGGAAGCAGACTGCCTCCAATATGCCCCCATCCATTCCTGAAATCTTGATACTGCATGATTGGATTGTTAGTCTCTTCTTCCCTCATCACCGGACACATGCCACACTGAAATATCGGCACCTGTTGCCCCCAAGGGCATCCTCATTTCCACAGACACTGACTTTTCTCTTTTCTTTAATTACTGTTGCTCCAATATAGCTCCTTCCTGAGGTTGCTGAGTCTTTTAGGTACCATAAGGTTCTTCTTCCTTCCTTATATGGCTGTGATTAACAGCGCCACCGTCTGTCAAAACTGTTTATCAAATGTACTATATCCTGCCAAATCTCTTTTTTCATTGATCAGTGACAGTTAGTGTACTGACATTGTCCTGTATTGCACAATTATGGATGGATTCCTGACAAGCTACCAACGTGTACTTTCACTAGTATGCATAATTATGAAGACTTATATTCTAGTGCTGGCCTTGTTGGTTCTATCTGTATTCAGCTGAAACAAAGAAAACAAAAATAATAAAGAGCTACTTTGAAAAAAATAAGTAGAGATTGTTTGGGATGCTTATTTTGTTTAAGCATGCATCAATTTCAAAGAGACATATAATGGACTGAAGAGAATGAAATGCCTATTTAGAAATCATCTTGGCAAATAGTATGTTAGGAAGGACTTACGTCATTTTATCATATTCTTGTGATGTAGTTAGCACTCTTTCATCCCTTACATAAACTTCACAAAAAGGTCGGCAACCGTTCCGAAGTTTGCTAAAAAGAGGCACAGGTGTCATGACAATTGATCTTATAAGTATTGGCTTGCCATGAGGAATAATAGGCTCTTCCGCCATCATGTCACACATGTATTCAATGTATCTGTGAAAAAGAATACAAACTCGTAAAGAAAAATAGAAACAAGAAATTTAAACAAACTATGACAGATAATAAAGTTTAAATAGACTAGCTCTCCACATTAGGCATGTATAAATGTTATTCACTGCACTTGCAAAAAGTCTTTATAGATTATTACCCTTTTTTCAATAGTGGCACATATTTAGACACATGCAGATTACAATCCTTCTTCATAAAATGCTAATCTCAAGAGTAAATTACTTGCCTTCAGTAACGCTCGTTCTGAATGGATATGTAATCCTGCAGATTCCTTGTCACAAACGTTCTCTTCAGGCTTCAGATTGTATGCTGACATTTGCAGCTATAACCATCAGGTGCTCAAGAGGGTGCTGTTGCTGATGCATGAGACAACAAATTGAAAGTGGTAAAGTGGGTGGATAAAAGCATCATGTGGCTACTGACAACAGGTCCTCCAGTTTTTCCTGCAACAGGAGTCCTTTTCAGATACATCCTGGAACTTTTTCAGAGATATGCGGCACCATCAGGTGTCAACTCAGTCATTCAACTCTCCAGCCATACCACAGAGGTAGGCTTTGGCAGGTTCCGCCAAGGTTTTACAGAACCTTCTGAGTCACTAGTCGAGAACATGGAGGTAGTGACACTGCAGTTGTTTTTCCGTACAATCTTCACCCAGTAAAAGATCTGGACATTTCTAATGTAATTTACCGTTGTTTTCTAAAGTGGAGAGAAGAGAGGTCCTCGAAGGCTGGAGTGCCAGCAAGTGTTTTTGAGAAAAAAACCCACAAGGCTGGAAAATTGCAGTCTTGGATGGGAAGATGGATCAATCAATCAATCAATCAGGTGTTTGTTGAGCGTGACTACTCACCAGTAAGGGTCTCAAGGCGCTGGGGAGGGGGAGGGGGGGCAGGGGGGGAAGGGGTGCAGGTTCCAATCCATCAAGGAGGGGGTCTGTCGAAGAGCCAGGTTTTGAGGTTTCTCGCGAAGATGGGGAGCGATGTTGTCTGTCTGAGGTGGAGCGGAAGGGCGTTCCAGGCTCTGGCCGCGAGGAAGGAGAAGGAGCGGCATCCCGATCTGGTCTTTCTGGTGCGGGGGACCACGGCGTAGGAGAGCTGGGCTGATCGTAGGGTCCTTTGGGGTGTGTGGAATTTGAGTCGGCTGTTCAGGTATGCTGGTCCGGTGTCGTGGAGGGCCTTGTGTGCGTGGGTGAGAATCTTGAAGGTGATTCTAGCCTCGATGGGGAGCCAGTGGAGTGAGCGCAGGTGCTGGGAGATGTGGCAGTGTCTTGGCAGGTTGAGGACCAGTCTTGCGGCGGTGTTCTGGATGTTTTGTAGCTTGCGGTGAGGTTTTTGTTTATTCCAACGTAGAGTGCGTTGCCGTAGTCGAGTCTGCTGGTGACGAGGGCGTCAGTGACGGTCTTTCTGTGCTCAAGGGGGATCCATTTGAAGGTCTTACGTAGGAGGCGGAGGGTGTGGAAGCAGGAGGATGCAACGGAGTTGATCTGGCGGTCCATTTAGAGCTCGGAGTCCAGGATGATTCCAAGGTTGCGTGCATGGTCCGTGGGGGTGGGTGGGCGGGCTTCCGAGGGCCACCAGGTGACGTTCCAGGCGTCGGGGTTTGGGCCCATGATGAGTACTTCTGTTTTGTCGGTGTTGAGTTGTAAGCAGCTGCTTTTCATCCACTTGGCGACGGCTTCCATGCTTTCTTGAAAGTTGTGTCTGGCGGTGTTGGGTTCATTGGATAAGGAGAGGATGAGTTGGGTGTCGTCTGGTTATGACACAATGTTGAGTCCGTAGGGGGCGAGCGGAGCCATGTAGACGTTGAATAGCGTGGGGCTGAGGGAGGACCCCTGGGGGACTCCGCAGGTGGTTGGTGTAGGGTTCGAGAGAAAAGGGGGGAGTCTGACCCGCTGCGTTCTGCCGGAGAGGAAGGAGTGGATCCAGTCGAGTGCCTTGTCGTGGATCCCTGCGTCGTGGAGTCTGCGTATTAGGGTGCGGTGAGAGACTGTCGAACGCCGCTGAGAGGTCGAGGAGGATGAGGGCTACTGTTTCTCCTCTGTCCAGTAGGGAGCAGATGTCGTCTGTTGCGGCGAGGAGGGCAGTTTCTGTGCTGTGGTTTTTTCTGAAGCCGGATTGGGAGGAGTCGAGGATGTTGTGCTCTTCGATGAAGGTGGCGAGTTGGCTGTTGATAGCTTTCTCAATGACCTTTGCTGGGAACGGGAGCAGGGAGATGGGTCTGTAGTTCTTGAGGTCGGTGGGGTCTGCCGAGGGCTTCTTCAGGAGGGGGTTGATCTCGGCATGTTTCCTGTCGTCGGGGAACGAGGCGTTCGTCAGGGAGCGGTTGATGGTGTGGCGGAGCATGGGTGCGATGGTGTCGGCGGCTCTGATGAAGATGTGGTGGGGGCAGGGGTCTGTGGGGGCCCCTGAGTGGATTGACTTCATGGTCTTCAGTGTGTCTTCAGTGGTGAGGGCTGTCCAGTTGTCAATCGTTGGCTTCAGGGTGTCGGGGGTGGCTGGTGAGGGTTCAGTGTGTTGGTTGTCTTCGTCGAAGTTGTCGTAAATTTTCTTGATTTTGAGGTGGAAGAAGGTGCTGAGTTTGTTGCAGAGGTCTTGTGAGGGAGGGATGTCAGTAGACTCGCTGGTGGGTTGGGCGAACTCCTTGATGATGCTGAAGAGATCTTTGCTGTTGTGCGCCTGTGTGGAGATTGTCTTCAATTGCTTTTTTTCTCGTTTTTCTGATGAGTTGGTGGTGGGCGTTGGTGGCAGCCCTGAAGTCGTTGTGGGCCTCTGTGGATTTTGAATTCCTCCAGGCCTTTTCGAGGCGGCGGCACGTGCGTCTGGACTCTTGAAGTTCGGTGGTAAACCCTCTGGCTTTCTTGGTGTGAGTGTTGTTGTTTTTCTTGAGGGGGGCTATGGTGTTGGCGCTGTCGGAGATCCATCTGTGCAGAGTTCGGGCTGTGGTGTTGGGGTCGTCGTCTTCCGCGATGGTTGGGGTGGAGTTGCTGAGTGAGGTGGTGAGCTGGTCGTCGGTGATTTTGGTCCAGTTTCTTCATGGGAGCAGGTGCTGGTGTCTGTGGATGGTGGGTGTTCTGAAGGTGAAGTGGACGCATCGGTGGTCTGTCCATGGAAGTTCGGTGGTGTGGCTGAAAGTGATGGAGTTTCCTGTTGTGAAGAGGGGGTCGAGGGAGTGCGTGGGTTCGGTCACGATCTGGCGGAGTCCAATGTTGTGGAGGTTGTCCAGGAGGGATGTGGTGTTGGGGTCCAGTTGGATGTCGAGGTGCAAGTTGAGGTCTCCCAGCAGGGTGTAGTTGGTGGATGCGATCGCATGCGGGGAGATGATGTCTGTGATGGAGTTGGCGAATGGTCCGCGGGGTCGGTAGATGAGGGTTCCCCGGAGGGTGGTGGTAGGGCTGTCCAGTATCTTGAAGTGAAAGTGTTCCATCAGGACTGTTGGCTTGTCGGGGAGTGTGCTCAGGCGGAGGGTGGATTTGTGGACGATGGCGATTCCTCCTCCCGGGCGGGTGGGGCGGTCCTTCCTGAAGATCTTGTATCCTTGGGGAATGGTGATGGCGATGTCCAGTCCCGAGGTGGTGTTGGTCCAGGTTTCGGTGAAGAATGCTACGTCCGGGTTGGTGCTGTCGAGGAGGTCCCAGATTTTGGTGGCGTGTTTGTGGAGTGATCTGACGTTGAAGAGGATGCATTGCAGGGTCTTCGGTTCGGGTGTGTTCTTGCGGGCGGGTTGTGCTGGGTCGGTGTTCCTGGTGGTGCTGCAGGTGTGCCGGCAGCGGTGACAGCTGAAGGGTCCGTGGGTGTCGGCTGGTGATGCTAGCTTGCAGTTGTTGTTGCGGCCTGGGTTGAGTGCGTGGAGTGTCGCTGGGTCGTAGCGTTGGCGGTGCGGAGGTCCAGGGTTCCTGGCGCTGGTCACGTCGTGGACAGGCACAGGCGGGCTTGCCTTTGGCCCGCCTTCGGCGCGCCAGTGGTGCGCCCGCTGCGCGGCCGCCATTAAGTAGGGGTCGGAGGGGGCTGGACAGCTGGGAGGCGGGGAGGGAAACTGGATTGGGCCGGTCGCGCTGGGGGAAGGGGCCGCGGGGGCGGCAGGGGAAACGGTCTAAAGAAGGGAAAGGAGTGGAATAAAAGGGGAAAAAAGCAGAAAAGTGCAAGAAAAGTGGATGAAGAGATAGAGGGAGAGTGAAGAGAGAGCTTGAAATGAGGGTAAAAAAACGAGTGAAAGCGGAGAGGAAAAGCGGAGCGAGAGAAGGAGACAGAGGTCCACTGGACCACCAGGATAAAGAGTGGAATAAAAGGGGAATAAAGCAGAAAAGTGCAAGAAAAGTGGATGAAAGAGATAGGAAAGTGAAAGGGAGAGCTTGAAATGAGGCTAAAAAAACGATTGAAAAATGGAGAGGAAAAGCGGAGCGAGAGAAGGAGACAGAGGTCCACTGGACCACCAGGGATGAGGCGCAGGTATAACCTGCGGGTGGAGGAGGGCCTCGAACACCAACACTCGAGAGTGCAGGGGCTCAGGAGGGCCTCACTTGATGGTGGAGCTGCGGGGGTGGGAGAGCAATTTCACTGACAATGAGTCAGTGGATGACTTGTTGATTACAGTCTTACAGCAGAGTACTCACGCAGAACTCTGAGCAATGTAACGTACTGAGGAAACGGTTACAGAACGTTCAAGTCATCAATTCTGAGCCCCATTGTGGGTTTGTCTCCCTGCCCTGGGGGAGCTCCTCAGCTAACATCTCACTAATTACAGCATTTAAACTTACATCTTTGATAGCTCCGTGAGGACTGATGTTGAACAAGTACCTACTCATCCTAGGGCAGCTACCTGAGCTAGAGTCTGAGTTTTCAGCGATCTCTCTTTCCTGGACAGCGAATAATTAAACAAATGTTATCGAATCACCAAATGAGCGGATATCGAACGTCAGGCAAGGCACAGACTATCAATATAATACAATGCTCTTTGTGGTTGTTTGAATTGAAACTAAATGTGAAGACATGTTTTTTGCCCCTAGTGTAGCAGGATATTTGAAGACTTCAAAGGAAAACCATGGCTTGATTTAAAAGGAGGCCATATAATATTTCCTTGAAAAGAACTATCCAGCACTGAATGCGTTACTGCATTATGCACTTCCAGGAATTAAATTCCCTACAGGGTATGGCTGACAAGGGGCTTAATATATAGATACATCTCGCTCTGAATGACACATCAGTGGCGTTAGATTTGTCCCAAGAGATGTGTTTGAGAATAGAGATTTAATTTGGCAATGATACATCTATGGTTGCCTTTAATGGGTATTACACCAAGAACAGTTGGAGACCAACTGACCAGTTAGCATACTCTTTGAAGGAAATTCGACAGCCAGTGCATTCGAGGCACAATGAGGGTCAGTGACAATCCTAATAGACATCCACCATTGTCAGTCAAATAAACCCATGCCCCTACAACAAATGCTAGAGGCCCAGCTCAAGCAAGCATTTGCCATAAGCTGGACCTAGGTACAATCAACAAATACATTATTTACCTTCAGCGACGCCTAATCTGGAGAGACAGAATCAAGTCGTAGATTCCTTACCTTTAAAATCGTTATTTTTTTTACAACAGTACCTCTGCCCGTCGGTAGAGGGTGTCGTGCGACTCCATAGCGACGAAGTCCATATAAGCCCTCCCTTGACACGCTGTCAGTTTCTTCTGTGACTATTTTCCATGCCAGAAACGCGTAGCCACCTATAGAAACTGCCTATGAAAACAGTGTGCCAAAAAAGAGACATCTTTGTGTCAAACAATTACGAAGTCCTAATGAAAGGCATACCAATACCAAGAACGGTATCTTTTAGGTAAAAAGAGAAACCAGTTCGCAAAACGGGGAGGATGGGCAGGTCGGAAAGGATTCTGCGGCTAGATCCTGTCTCTACCAGATAAGGCATTACTGAAGGTAAGTAACTTATTCATCTGATAGAGACATCTAGTCACAGACTCCTTACCTTTGAATTAGGTACCATAAGCAAAACTATCCCCCGAGGAGGGTCTGCAAATTGATCTTGCTAAAAATCCTTCAATAGAAAAATCCGGTCTATAATAAGACCGAAGAGACCGGATGCTGTTAGGAATTTAGGTGAGGAAAAGCAACGCTTCACCCTAAGAACAGTGCTAAGGACCAGAGGCACTAAAGTCATACAGACATTGAAAAGCATGGAAATAGTGTTACCAATTGAGAGAAACAAAATGTGTCTTTAGGTTAACGTTCAACATAAACAAAATACTAGTTCGCTCGGTTGGTGGGATCTGACCATGTTCAGCCGTGACTTGGGGAAACCAAAGTCAACAGGCGATGACACTGAGCTATAACTCCGTGCCTTAGAAACCCATTAATCTAGCTAAACCTACTCCATAGAGACACAGAGAGAAGGAATTCAAGAAACCATCCATGATGGAGAGAGCATGAGCAATGCTTTAGCAGACATACGTCGAATACATCAAAAAACACTATTGGTTGTCCGGAGAGAAAACTGCCAAAGATAGTGGTAACACAGAAATAGGCAATAATGTATAACTTGCAAAGGAGGAAAAGAAAGCAATTGTATATGTATTGAGGAAGGAAGTATATATATCTATACATCTATATCTATAAATACAAGTACAAGGCATTTCTCAAGCGTTAGGCAAATAAATCAGTCTAATGACAACATGGGCAATGGTTCAAGAGAATACTTGTTATTTGGTGTTTATTTAAGCGGTTGACATGATATCGGAGTCCAAATTCTAATTCTGGATGGGATTTTAACAATGACAGTAAGGAAAATTAGTATATTGTTGGCTCACCCTTGCAAAAGCTCAAAAGGGAGTTAGAGCTTCTCAAAAATAAAAAGGGGAATGGAGCTGAGACCGATTGAAAGCTATAAATGCTAATGATTCTAACCTTTGGAATCTGATGGCCTCTGGGACCACTGCTGAAAGGCAATATGCTGGCACCCGTGAGGAGGGCAACTGCTAGGCTGAGTACTTTCCTGATTCAAGAGGGCAAGATACAAAAAAGTGAAGAAAGGAAAATCTAAAAAGAACGTTACTGAAAAAACATAACAGGACATCAGCAGTGGGGAATTGGGAGGGCAATAAGGAACCAATGCTGCACAATGGGAAGCACTTTATTCGTTTAATAGAAGCTTCTTCCAAAGGAAGTCTCAAAGTAGCATGACATGAGAAGGTAGGCTGACTTCACTAAAACACTACTACTGTACCACGGAATTCAGGATGGACTGCCTCAGCACAGTGAGATTTGTTCCTGGCAGCATAATCAAGATAGTAGCATTTGCTGAAAGAACAGAGAGTGGACGAAGTAGCAAGATGTTGATCAATCAAATCCCTCTCACTTGAGTAAAGTACTTCTTCAGTAATCAAATGTAGCTTTTAGTTAATTTATAACACACCTAGAGATAGTTAGAGTAAAGCCTGCTCTACCTATCTTGGCAGCAGTACAAATAACTGTTAATCCTAAACTTTTGAACCTCTTTGGATAACAGCTAATCAGCCTTTGAGGATCTAATCTGCAGAAATACTTCGCTCTATTACATTGATGAGAAGATGGTTAGAGTGATGGCTCATCAACAACTTTCCTGGTAATAAATAGAAAGAAATAGTACTGGGCAGAGACGAGTCAAGCGCTTGCACTTCCTGCTGAAGCGAATGTAACAAGGAAGGCTGTTTTCATGGTAAGCCCTTAGACCACAGCAATAGTGCATGTGCACAAAGGTAGAGTCTAAGTGCCCAGAGGAGCAATGCATACAGGAAAGAGGTTGAAAATCCCTTCAAAATTATGTAACAGACCATTCTTTCTCCCAAAGATTCCTGTTCAGGTCAAGAAAGAAAAGTTGAAACTGGGCCATGCAGCACTTAACTGTATTCATCTTAAGAATGCTGGGAGGCAGCACATTTAATGAAGCATGTTGATGTTGCGCTAGCTTCGTCTTCCTCTTTTTTAAAACATGGTTGTTAGACTTGGCATCTTTTGGCGTGTTTCCCCTGACTTTTTGCTTTCTAACCTCCCGTTTTTGACTCTGTTTTTGCTGGTGTAACGATTCTGCGCACTTTCCTCACTGCTGTCCAGTGGGAAAGTGCAAGTGCTCCTGTATAAAATGTGTATGGATTGGTATTTCCATGATTGGCCTATTTGATCTATGTGTCAGTCCCTAGTAAAGTGCACTGCGAGTGCCAGGGCCTATAGATCAAATGCTGTTGGTGGGCTGCAGCACTGGATTGTGCCACCCACGCAAACAGCCCGTAAAGTGTAACTCGGGCCTGCCATTGCAGAGCCTGTGCGCAGCCTGGTGCAAAAACAACAATTGATGGACAGAATGCAGAACAATGTCGTACATTCACCCCAGTACAGAGATCTGGGCCTAAATCCATCGTTTTTTTGCTCACCATGCCATTCCAGTTTGGACCCAGCCATATGCAAATCAGTCTTGACCCTGCGCCCAATGGGAACAGTCCAGCCCGAACTGCCAGGCCAGGTCCTCCCTGGACTGGAAACAAGCATCCTAGGACCGGTTTCGGGCTTTCAGCCCTCATCAGCCAGGATAGCTTGACTCCAGTGGCATGGAGAGCACGGGACCCACGTCTGGGCATACCCGTCCCACTCGGGGTGACAAATGCCTGGGGCTGCCCTGTCGACTTGGCAAGTGCACACACTTGCAAGTCCCTAAACCTTCCCTTTTCTACATGTTAGTCACCCCTAAGGTAGGCCCAAGGTACCCCTGTGGGCAGGGTGCATTGTATGTGAAAGGTAGGACATGCCCTGGTGTGTGTGGCATGTCCTGATAGTGAATTACAGCCTTCTTCGTTTTTCACTATTGCAAGGCTACCTGTTCCCCATAGGCCAGAATGGGCAGTTGGATTATTACATCCTATGATCCTAACTGACCCAGGGAACATGGTAGAAATTCGAGTTTAGTATGCCTGAACTCAGAATGATAACATGCATCTTTTAGTGAAGTTGGTTTTAACATTGTGTTTGAAAATACCACTTTTAGAAAGTAGGTATTTTCTTGTCTAACTCATCCAAGCCTGCCTCTGCTAGGTTGTGTATTCCTTGTCTGGAGTGTGAGTGACAGGGGCTGGGGGATTCCAGGAGACAGGGTGAGTCAGCCCAGGGCTGAATAGCAAGATCTACATGTAGATGGGTGGGAGGAGTTGCACCTGGGACCTGAATAGGGCTGTGCCTTCCCTCCACAATGCTGGCTCCACCTCCTGTGGTGTGTCTGATGTCCCTGGCCTACACTGCAAAAGGAAAGAAGGAGACTTGCCAACAAAGTGCTCCAGGACTGACCAGAACTGGTTTGGACTAGGCAAAGGCCTCTCTGCCTTCAGAGAACAAAGAGAAATTGAGGATAAAAAGGGGTACCCAAACCCCAGAACTTTAGATCTCACTGGAATCAAGGAACCTGCCAAGACGAAGAGCTGGAAGAGCTGCCAGGAGGAGTACTGCCCCTTTGCTGTGTTGTTGCTTTGTTGGGTTGGCCTGCAGCTGCTGCTTCTGCCTTGGGCAGTGAAAGGACTGGACTGAACTTTCTCTACTTGTGCTGAGTATCTCCAAGGGCCTGAACCGGGCTGGCCTCCTGTTAAGAAGTCTCAGGGACTGCAAAGACTTCACCAACCTCTGGGTACCGCTCCTGGAACTGCTGCTTCAGTTGCCACAGAGAAGAGGGAACCGCGACCGACACGGTCAACCGACTCCGTCGCTGGCCTTGTGTCCCGAAGGCACCGCAAGCCACACCGACTCGCCCTGCACCGTAAGCCTTGGTCTCACCGACTACGTCACCGAGCCGCTGCCTGCACCGCATCGAGAGACACCGCGACCTGCATCGCCTCGCTTCACCTCGCTGGCCTGGGCTCACCGACACAGTCGCTGCTGGCTCGACACCCGTGACCGACTCGTCACGCACAGCTGTCCAGCTCGGCCAGCGCCAATTCCCGCCAACCGGCTCTGCCGCTCGCATCGCAACTTGCCAGCACCGCATCGAGCACCGACTCGCCCTGCACCGCAAGCCTTGGTCTCACCGACGCCGTCTGCACGATCGTCGCCGAGCCGCTGCTCGCACCGCATCGAGGGACACCGCACCTTGCACCGCTTCCACCTTGCACAGTGACCGCGACGAACGCCACAACCGGCTCTGTCACCCGCACCGCAACCTGCCAGCACCGCATCGAGCACCGACTCGCCCTGCACCGCCAGCCTTGGTCTCACCGACGCCGTCTGCACGATCGTCACCGAGCCGCTGCTCGCACCGCATCGAGGGACACCGCACCTTGCACCGCTTCCATTTTGCATCGCGACCACGACGGATGCCAAGACCGACTCGCACGCCTGTGTGAGCCGCACTAAGAAAGGTACTGTGAACGAATCTGTCCCGCTGTTGCTGGCCCGTACCGACGCGGTCAGCGGGAACTGCGAGACTCTGTTGTTTTCAGCATCGCGGTAGGCTCGGACCGAGCTACCGACTCGTACGAACTGTGTTTTTCAACGTATTTTGCAACTTAAAGACATTTTGAGAAGTAACTATTTTTGAAGTACTGTATAGTGGATTTTTATCGTATTTGGTCTTGTTTTAAGTATATAAAAATATTGGATATTTTTCTAAACTGGTGTGGTGTCCGTTTGTAGTGCTTACATTGTATTACTGTTGGTTTTGTGCAAATGCTTTACACACTGCCTCTAGAATAAGCCTGACTGCTCGTGCCAAGCTACCAAGGGGGTGAGCAGGGGTTATTTTAGGAGTGTAACTCCCTTATCCTGACTAGGAAGAAGGGTCCCTACTTGGACAAAGGTGCAAGCCCTTGCCAACTAGAGACCCCCATTTCTAACAATGGTATTTATTGATTTTCAAAAATACAATATTGAATAAAAAATGTGGATAGAAGGAAGAAGGGAAACAGATAAAATCAGAATAATAAAACTTCAAATAAATGCAGTCTCAAAGGCATTCAGATAACAGAAAGAACTCATAAGCGGCAAAGGGGAAAGAGGGGCACTGGCATCTTTATACATTCCAGAAATATTTAGCAAGTCTCAGCCCGGTTGGTGATTTATCAATATCTGCTTCCATTATTCTATTCTGCCTCCCCCAATTTTGACTCTAGATGTGTGCATAACAAAGTTCCACGCAACACTGACAGCAAAGGCAGGTGCCTAAGTGAACCCCTCCTTTAATTTTGTCAACTGATGACCGTGGTCTTTTTTTCCATTTAACTCTCATTTCTCTATCCTCCTGTCCAGAGGAGCTCAACTTTCCATACATCCCTGCTTTTTTGTAAATTTGATACATGCCTTCAAACTTTGTCTAAGTAGAACCTGCCTGATTCAATAAAAGATAGTGACATATATATATATATATATACACATATACATATGCGCACACACCAGACTCTACCATATTCCTAAGGGAGGTGTAGCGTCATTTTTTCCAGAGCTGGGCTAGAGCCAGTCTCTCTTCTAGTACGAGGTTTGTTATCAAGCTGACCAAGACTGTATGTAAGGGATAAATGTTGCCTTCTCAAGTAAGACGTAAGTGGATTATCAAAGGACCTAAAGATAAACTGTCTTGGGGCGTGGCTTGGGAGCCAAGCATGGCGGACACGTCTTGGTAGAGCTCTGTCGGCCTGAGCCCATAATCGCCAACATCCGCCGTTTATCCTGACCCCAGTGACTTTCTGGACTGAGAGACGATACACACAGACACCGCCAACCCTTATCAGGAACCGAATTTGGCTGCCACGAGTGTTCCTGGCCGGGGGCCGACGCGACTGCGGCCTAGGAGGAAGGGTACGGAGCGCGAGGCAGGCTGCGACCTTGTGCACCCGAGACGGCGCAAGACGGCGGCGGCGAAGACCTACAGCCGTGAAGTGCATGCGCCCATACCGCAGCTGCGGCCTGCGATTCCCGGCCGGAGAGCCCATCTAGTTCGGCGCGACCGAAGATCGCCCCCCGCCAGTGGACCAGGTCACCGGTAAGGCCTCGGGGCGGGACCGGGGATTCCTGGCCTTGCTTCGCCCGGGCGCTCTATGGGCAGACGTCTCCTCCTCTCCCCTGATTCTCCTTGTGGCGCCGCGGCTGCAGCCCCCTGGCCCTTGAAAGGTGGGCCCGGAACTGGACCGGGACCCCTATTAGCGCGGTAGCGGGCCGGAGGTGTGCTCAACCCCGGGGCACGATTACTGATCGGCGTGGCAGCCCCCCCCTCCTCCCTGCATACAGCTACACCACTTCGCACAGGGGGTTCGTGGAGCTCATGAGGGGCGCGCGGGGGCGGCGCTGAGACTGTTCTGGATGCCCCATCGCCGACACTGCGCCAACGCCCGTGAAGCATTGGGGGCGGCCTGAGCCGGGGTGAGGTCGCGGCGGGACCCGACCTCGGCACTCCTGAGTGCACTCGGCCGGGGTAGACGCCTAGGTCAGGGTTCCAGCGAGTCTGGTCCCATTAGGGGGTCTACTTGGCTGTCCTCCCCTGGCGGCGGAAGCGGCTGGGCTAGGCCTGGTGCGGCTTGCTGTCAGAGAGACCAGAATCCGTGAGGCCTGGCCTGGAGTTCTGCCCCGGACCGGAAAGTTGCATGCAGCGTAGTGGGCCTCGCTTGGAAGATCCATATCCGTGAGATACGAGCAGACTCCGCCACGGAGGGGCTTTCTGGCCTACCTGACCTACCTGTCCTCGACATAAGCTCTTAATCTTATATCTCCGTCTGCCTCCTCTTTCAACAATGGGCAAGGACAGACAAGGAGCGGCTGCCCCCAAGCAAAGCACGATGGACCACTATGAGCTCAGGAAAGGAGGGCGCTGAGGGCTCGTCCCCCGACAACGCTGCCCTGCTAGCGGCCATTAACCAATCAGGGACAGCGGTCAAAGCCCAGATCGGGGCGGTCGGATCAGAGGTATCATTCCTCCGCCAAGACCTTCGTAAGGCTGTGGATAGAATCACAGAGGCGGAAACCAGGGTCTCCACAGTAGAAGACACGGTGACTACCCTTCAGACGAAGGTCGACAAACTTACAGTCGTCACAAAGGAGTTGGCCTCGCGGGTCGAGGACGCCGAAGGCAGGGCGCGGCGCAAGAACAACCGCCTGGTGGGTCTTCCGGAGGGATGCGAGGGCATGTCCATGGACGATTTTCTCACTGGCTGGCTCAAATCCTTGCTGCCGTCCGATGCAATGTCCTCCTGCTTTGTGATTGAGAGGGCCCACCGCGCCCTGGCCAAGAAGCCGCCTCCCGGGGAACACCCAAGGCCCGTGATTGCAAGGCTCCTCAACTATGCTGACCGCGACGCCATCCTTCACTTTGCCCGGACTCAAAGAAAAAAATGGTCTATAACTCCCACGCTGTCATGGTATTCCCCGACTATACCAGATTGGTGCAGCAGCAGCGCCAATCCTTTGTGGCGGCCAAACGCAGACTTCGGGAACTCAATCTGTCCTATGCGCTTTTGTTCCCCGCCAGAATGAAGGTAATTTTTAATGCCAAGACGTACTTTTTTGACACTCCCGAGGAGGTATTCGCCTGGACTGACGAGAGGCTTCATCTCAAACCACATTCGCCGCCACCGTTGGATTCCGACTCCTCACAGGGGTCCCAAAGGAGCAGACAAAACAGAGGCACGTCGCGACAGAGGCACAGATCCCACTCCAGTTGGAGAGCCCATGATCAGTCCGACGCCACTGAGTGATTTGGTCACCGACAGTCCCTTGGCTTCATGCTGCGGCCGCTGGCCCTTCCAACGGGGTATTGAAACAATGTACTGGGGTCCTCCATACAGGCTCTAGGTGAAAGACGGACGGTCTTATGGGTTTCTTATTGTTATAAATGTTTTTCGCACCAAACACACTGCCACACCTCACGCCACGGATATTACACTAACAGATATGGACTATGACGCGGGGGGATGGCGCAACATACGGGTAACGCTCCATTGGGAGTACTAAACATAATTTCTTGGAATGTACGGGGGCTGCTGAACTAAGTCAAGCGAGGGGCGGTACTCCGTTTGGCAAAGCGCTATGATGCTGATGTCCTTCGGCTGCAGGAGACGCATCTCCTGAGCAACAAAGCTCCTTGCCTTAATAGGTTTGGCTTCGCCACTGTATACCATTCCGAATTTACACGGGGTGCACGGGGCACAGCGGTCCTCATTCACAGCCGTGTTTAGATCCACATTTCTAAACACTGGTTGGACCCTGGCGGGCGCTTCACTATACTCTCGGGCACAGTGGCAGGGGAACAAAAGACGATAGGGAGTATTTATGCCCCCCCCCCTCCGTTGGGTCAAACTTTTGCAGACAAGATTACACAGCTCTGGGGTGACCTTCCTGGCGGTTTGACGATCCTGGGTGGTGACTGGAATGATACCATGGCCCCCCAAGATAGATGGCGCGCAGTGCAGCCAGACGGATTCCCCCCTACTTCCAAGCTGAATGTACTTGCGCACACATTGGGATGGTCCGACACATGGCGCACGCTTCACCCTACAGAGTCGGGGTTTTCATACGCGTCGGCCGTACATCATACACTTTCGCGGCTAGGCTACATATTTCTTCTGCACAGTTATGTACACAGATTAGCGCATACCTCTATCTTGTCTAGAGGCCTCTCTGACCACACACCCATTCAAATTAAGCCGCGCCTACGGGTCCAAGTGGCGTATGTCCCCATGGCTCCTTCGGGACGCTAAGTATCAGGAGACTTTACGACTCGCCATTGCGGAATACCTCCGGTTTAATGTCGATACATCTCAATCGCATATAACACTATGGGAGGCTCTTAAGCCGACGATCAGGGGACCGACATCAGCTTTCGTACAGGGGAGAAACGTAGGCACCTAGCACAGGTGTTGGAATTGGAAGACCGTCACAAATGTTAGAAGGGTCGGACCCTAGCTCTCGGCGCAGTTTGTTACATGTCCAACAGCAAATTCGTCAGCTCCTTACTGATGAGGCCGAGGAGGCATGGCTGGCGACCCAGCACAGGATTTATCAATGGGGCGATAAGTCCAGCCAAATGCTTCATCAGCTATGCCAGGCTAGATCTACCCCGGTACAGGTTCCTCTCCTGAGGGCCCCAGATGGCACATTATGTACTTCATCAAAAAAGAATGACAGAGTGCACTCCTGTTTATCCAAAAGTTCATCCGTAGTTCATTATTCATCTGTTTGCGTGCAAACCCGGAATCGTGCACTGCCCATTTTGCACGTACTTGTAAATCACTAGAAACAATGGGGCGAAGTAATGCCCCAATCCGGATGCACAGCATTAATTCACACATAGCATTGATGCCAAAATTAATCCATTTAGTCAAAAGTTTTATTCCAATTTTATTCTTTCTGTCTGCAGTTCAATCCTGTTATCCAGTCACATGTTAGACTCTTATGGATACATTATCTCCTTAAATGCTGTAGGCATGCACATTTTGCCTTATCCTAGAGCACGGAATGTAGCATAAGTGTTCCTCCAAAAGTAATCTTTTTCACCCAATGCATTTCGGGCCCTCCCGGCCCTTCGTCAGGGGTTTATCTACAATTTTAAAACATTACTGTTAGACTAAGTTTTCAATCATTATTACCAGTTAATGATTACGCACAGATACAACTGTAAAAAATGCATACATTCGATTTTCATACGCCCCACACTCAACGTTTTGCCCGCTGAATTCACTGAATAAATGCCTACTCCAACTTTTCACAACCCTCTAGTTTTGGTTCGTTTCACAGATCAAATTCACTTTGTTAATTTCACTTAGCTATGTGTAAACCACCTCTTCTGGACCTCAAAACGAATCCATACCTTAAACATTCTGGTTGCTGTTCACCATCCCGTTGAGAACCATTCTACATCCCCAACTGCTTCACCCAATTTTAAACACCTGTGTAGCAGTCCCACCCCTTTTGTGTACTTCCGATTCACGCCCACTAATACGTTAAACTCCAAGGCCCACAGTGCATTGCAAAAACTCTTCAGGATCTTTTCCTGATAGTGATTATCTGTTCGTGACCCTCACAGTAACTCGCTATATTACCTATCCCCTATTCCTACGATGTGATGTTTCCCCTCTATTGTTCTGAGCGTAAAACTAAAGCTGTTCACATAACCTTCCCAAACATTTAAACTGTTTGAACACAGAATCCCCCGCCCACCCCAGTTGTTATTTTAAACGTTGATTGAGCAGCATGTCATTTAGTTGTTGACCATGATCACATTTTGTGCAAATCCATAATGCGCGTCTTAGTGCTGCATAAAAATAACCATAAGTCCAACCAATGGTAATCCATTTCGCTTTAAAACCGTAGTCCATAAAATTCACTTTCGAGAAACGGTGTCTCAGGGGTCTGTCATGTGACAATATGATTTTTGTGAGTTTGTCGGTAATCCATGGGTGCTACTCGTCGGGTGGGCAGGATAGTGATACATCATCAAAAAAGAATGACAGAGTGCACTCCTGTTTATCCAAAAGTTCATCCGTAGTTCATTATTCATCTGTTTGCGTGCAAACCCGGAATCGTGCACTGCCCATTTTGCACGTACTTGTAAATCACTAGAAACAATGGGGCGAAGTAATGCCCCAATCCGGATGCACAGCATTAATTCACGCATAGCATTGATGCCAAAATTAATCCATTTAGTCAAAAGTTTTATTCCAATTTTATTCTTTCTGTCTGCAGTTCAATCCTGTTATGCAGTCACATGTTAGACTCTTATGGATACATTATCTCCTTAAATGGGCGGGGGATTCTGTGTTCAAACAGTTTAAATGTCAGCTGCCCCTGTCTTTATACGGCCGGTCCGCTATTTTTAAGATGGTGTCCTTACCGTGCTTACTATATCGGCTTCAAAACTTTCCATACCCTATCCCTCCATCATGGTTTACACAACTTAATGCACTCCTGAACAGATTCCTGTGGCAGGGGGGTGCGATTCGGGTTGCGCTTTCCACGTGTACACAATCCACGTACTGCGGGGGCATTGCAGCAGCGGATGTCCACGCGTATTACTCCACCTCGCACCTACTGGTGATTAACGAATGGTGCTACGGGCCCCAGTCGGATCCGGCCTACGCAGTCGAGCGGATTGCCATGTCCGGTACCCCCCTTGCTGCACCTCCTATATAGCAACGCATCTCTAGACACTCTTGCTCCGGCATGCCGGACAGTCATACAGATCTGGAGGCGGGTGGTTCCGTCCATGGGATGGTGGGGTAGACTAACAGGCTCCAGTCCCCTTTGGCAGGGCACCTATCTACAGCCTGTTTCTGCGCTTTGTGCGTTCCGTAAATGGGACTTTATTGGGATTTCCACGCTGGGGGGATGTCATGCAGGGCACTACCCTTAAATCCTTTCAAAGGCTGCAATCGGAGTATTATTTACATAAATCACAGTTCCATCATTATTTGCAGCTTCGACATGCTTTAGACCCTCAGATTCGTCGATTGGAGGCCCTGCCTGAGTTCCACCCATTGGAGGGTCGCTTACTGATGGGAGACATCGGGGATCACAAAATCAGGCAAATCTATCAGACACTTAATACACACACTAAGACCACCATTCACAAAACCAGAGCGGCATGGGCAGCTGATCTGCCGGCCCTCACAGACGATGACTGGGCGGAAGCCTTGGCTAGCCCTCGGTACGCGGCGGTGTCCGCCAGATAGACTCATCCAGTTTAAGTATCTCCATCGGGTGTATTACACTCATCATAGGTTATGGCAAATGGGTGCAATCCAATCTCCTATGTGCCTCCGCTGCCGCGCTGATGATGGTTCCTTCCTGCATACGGAGTGGAGTTGCACGCCGATTCAGCCGTTCTGGACCAGCGTGGCGTCCTGCCTGGGCCAGGTCCTGGCGTGGACTATTCTGCTTGACCCCAGACTGGTGTTTCTACATAGCACAGACGACATTGGGGGAAACCGTTATAAGCAGCACCTTTTGTTTTTGGGCCTCACTTTAGCTAAAAGAGACATAGCACAGCACTGGAAGGACTCATCCCCGCCCAGCATGACTAAATGGAAAAAGGCAATGGACAGATGTATGACTGCCGAAATTGTGGTTTTTCAGGCGGGAGGGTGCCCACAGAAGCACGGGAAGATCTGGACCTGTTGGGCCGCTCACAGAGGTATAGATCTGCCCCCAATGTCGCAGTCCGCCTCCCATGACCCCATTGAACAATTAGTGGTTAGCAGTTCACCTGTTTAGTGCACTGACTTTGATTATCTGTGGCTGGAGATCTGTATATAATGTACATGTAATGCTCTCCAAGTATGTTTGGTGCTGTTTAAAGTGTTTTCGGTCTGTTGTTCTGCAGACTATATGGGTTTTGTATGATGTACCTACGGACAATATCTCATGCACACTATTTGTATTATCCCCGCTGGGCTTCGCCCACTTGGTACGTTGGAAAATCAATAAAAATTTGTTGTTAAAAAAAAAAAGATAAACTGTCTTTTATAATGTTGATTGGGTGGCCCAGTAAGGTCTGATTTTGGGACATGACCACCACGCTCTACCATCTGGCATGTCTTTCGCCTGTGCTTGCTCAGTGTAACACTTGCAATAATTTTAATCTGTCTCCCTGGTGTTATGGTGACCATCAGGCATGGAGGCACATTCTGTCTGAACACGGACTATAACATTTCAGGACAAAGGATCAAAATTCAGGACAAAGAGTCAAATTTACAGACACATTTGAGGAGGTCACCCATTAATATAATAGTACGTAAACATGTATCTGCTACAAGTACAAGTCAGAAGAGGTTTACGTGCTTTTGTGTTGTGCTACTGTGGAACATATCTGGTGGGTGGCACACTAAGGGGCTGCTTAGAGGTATGGGTTGCCATAACCCAATCCATTCTCAGTTATGGCCTCCTGCAGGATAGGGCTGGTGTGAACATTTTTGTAGGACAAATCCGTGTTTCTGCTAGGGAAAAGGTCTGCTCTCCTCAGCTGCTGTTTAAAAACAAAAAAAGGGCTCTTTTGAGGTGAGGAACAACTCCTGAAGCCACTACCGCAAGTTTTTAGGCAGCTAAGTGAGTGCGAGTTAGAAGGGGTGTGCCAGTCTTGAACAGCCCCCTCCGACATAATTTTTAAACGGGTGCATGCATATGTCTCTCTTTAAGAGTGCTGTGGCCCAAAGCTTGGCTCGGAGGCCCGTGGCTGACACCACGAATATTGTGAGCGCTGAATACCAAGACTGTGTAGTCTTAATTCCACCTCATTATTTTTTTTTTAAATATCTTTATTGCATTTTTTCCCCCAAACTTTTTCCAGAGTTACAAGTAAGTCTTAATTCCACCTCATGCCTTTTATCCACCACCACACACTCCCTGCCTCGGTCTCACTCTTGCAACACCTTCTCACTGTTTTTAAGTCTGTCTCTTCAGCCCCTATTGTGTTTTTCTCTCTTGCTCTGGATTGAAGTATGTTGAGGAAAAATAAGTGCCAGTCCCCAGAAATAAGTGCCTGTGGGCCCCACCTGTAACTACCAGCTCAAACTGAGCACTGGAGGACACCTCTCCCCGTTCAAATGTAACTACACTTCAGAACCCTTTGAAATGTACAATGCCTCTCCCCAAATTCAGCCTTCAGAGACTGTATTCAGTATCAGGATAGAAGTTCATAAATAAAGATGACATGGGCTTTGGGTGCACGCCTCAGACCAGTCTTTTAACATTTGAATGACGAAATAAAGAACATATATAATTTGAACAGCACTGTGCAAGTAGGTTAAGTTATTTTATTTAGGGGACAGGTGTGGCGCAGTGGCCAGGGCGGCTGACTCCGGAGCACGGGCTCACGGTTCGATCCCCGGCGGCAGCTCAGCCCAGCACCATGTGACTCTGGGCAATAGCTTGCTTAATCTCCCCGACGGCCCCCAGCGCCTTGAGACCCTTAGGGGTGATTAGTTTGCGCTCTACAAATACCATGTTATTTATTTTATAACTTGATTTCACAACCCTCCTTCAATTTCTATTGCGAAAGGTTATCCCAATGAAAGTCTTAATATTCTGAACTTCTGAAGGGGGTTACGATAATGACAGTATGAGCTGCTTCCTGCGCAATTAACATTTTTTCATGTAACCTACAATCCTTAATCCGATTCGTTAATCACCAGCTTCCAAGAGGTACTAGTTTTCAACAAGATTCAATGGGTTCTACAACCTCTACCCAGTCCTAATTTGAAAATGGAAAAATTGCTTACCTGTAATCCTAGTTCTATTCCAGGGGAATCCTCAAAGTCATAAGCACTGAATGGTCTAGTGAATGCACTTGGAACCCAGAGCACTTCTTGAATTATATATAAGAAACTTGTACGTAGTACTACACATATACGTACATAAATATATTTAAATGCAGCCTATAGAGAGGGTAAAAATGACCAGATTACATTTATTTTCTATTTAAATAGTTAAATAATCAAGAACTTCATGTAATTAATAAAGAATTACATGTGTTGGGATGTGTGGAAATCTAATATTCTTACATTTCTCATAATGTCCCTCTCATTCTTTGTAGCATCTGCACCTGTGGCTGGGTAAGGCAGGACAGTGGATGAGAAGACACTTTCTACTAACTCTTGGTCCCCTCAGGGTTACAGCACACTAGTGCTTGTATTCCCCTTTTTAACAAGGCAGTGGGTGTCAAACCCAGGGGAAAAATGTGTTTACGTCTGCAAAGTGAGTGGGCGCACAGTCAGTGTATGCTTCAAGTGCATCCACTAAAGTGCACCAGGCTCAAAATACTAGTTCAAAAAGGGACAGTGTGCATGGTTTTTAACAATGGCCCTCCCTGTGTGCGTGTGTACATGCAGCCAACTATGTATGTTGGTTGTACTTATTGTTAATGTGGCTACCCAGCACTGAGTATGTCTTTATGTATGAATGAGTCCAAGGGTGTAATTCAGAGGTCGACATTAGCGGAACAACAGAAGCAATGACTTTTATTAACCCTGTTTTGCACTGGGCCAAAATAGAAGTTGAGATGCAATTGTGCTCACCCAATTGAGCTTAACACCCAGCTAAATGCCTTACAATGTAGAGAAACATTTTAATGCAAGTTTCTTTGGTTATGCTTTGCCTCTTTGTATGTCTTTATCTGTGAGTTTACTTTGTGGGGTATTTATGTGCATCGTTCACATGGGTCATTGGTGGGCTCTGGCTCACCAACTATCAAGCCAAACTACCAGATGCACTGTTTCATCTCTTGCTGTAAAATAAGCATCTTCACTCCAGAGAGGAATGAAAAAAATGCAATAGAAGGATGACCTTTGTTAACATGTTTTGGACTACCGAAATAAATAAATGCCTTGATGTGTCCTGCTTCGCAGAACAAATAAAGGGACAAATACTCTGTGCTCTAGCACGAATGTCAGGTGCTAAGGTTGTCTCATACAGGGATACTTTATCTGCTTACCAACAGCGGAATCATTGAACTTCCATCTTCCTGGGACAGCAGCTCTTAAAGTACTCTGTGCGATTGTGTGCAGGAACAGCATGACTTAATCACTTGCCTAGATGAGCTCATTGTTGGTTCTTCCTCTAAAGGCCTCACAGACCTCGACTTGTTGCTCTTCCTAGTGCCCACTTCTAGGGCTGTCTCCAGGTGACGAGCCACCAAGTTGGCAGGGTATGCCCAGACGTGGGTCCCTTGCTCACTTTGCCACTGGATTCAAGATAGCCTGGCTGATGACGGCTGTAAGCCAGAAACCGGTCCCAGGATGCTTGTTTCCGGTCCAGGGAAGACATGGCTTGGCAGTTCGGCTGGACTGTTCCCATGAGGCACAGGGTCAGACTGATTTGCATATGGCCATATCTGAACTGGGGTGGCGGAGTGAGCTAAAGAATGATGATGGATTAAACCCAGATCAGTTGACTGGGGGTGAGTGCTTGCAATGTTCAACACTCCGTCCATCATCCCCTTTGGTTTGCTATGTTCGCCCTAAGTTGGCAGGGTATGCCCAGGCGTGGGTCCCTTGCTCACTTTGCCACTGGATTCAAGATAGCCTGGCTGATGACGGCTGTAAGCCAGAAACCGGTCCCAGGATGCTTGTTTCCGGTCCAGGGAAGACATGGCTTGGCAGGTTCGGGCTGGACTGTTCCCATGAGGCACAGGGTCAGACTGATTTGCATATAGGCCATGTCTGAACTGGGAGTGGCGGAGTGAGCTAAGGAAATGATGATGATGGATGAAACCCAGATCAGTTGACTGGGGGTGAGTGCTTGCAATGTTCAACACTCCGTCCATCATCCCCTTTGGTCTTGCTATGTTCGCCCTAAGTTGGCAGGGTATGCCCAGACGTGGGTCCCTTGCTCACTTTGCCACTGGATTCAAGATAGCCTGGCTGATGACGGCTGTAAGCCAGAAACCGGTCCCAGGATGCTTGTTTCCGGTCCAGGGAAGACATGGCTTGGCAGTTCGGGCTGGACTGTTCCCATGAGGCACAGGGTTAGACTGATTTGCATATGGCCATGTCTGAACTGGGGTGGTGGAGTGAGCTAAAGAATGATGATGGATTAAACCCAGATCAGTTGACTGGGGGTGAGTGCTTGCAATGTTCAACACTCCGTCCATCATCCCCTTTGGTTTTGCTATGTTCGCTGTTAGAAATGGGGGTCTCTAGTTGGCAATGGCTGGCCACTGTCCAAGTAGGGACCCTTCTTCCTAAGTCAGAGTGAGAGGGCTACCCTCTTTAATACCCCCTGCTCAACCCTGTGGTAACATAGCACGAGCAGGTAGGCTTATCTCAGAGGCAGGGTGTGAAGCATTTATGACCATACACAGTAACACAGTGAGGAACACTACAAGGGACACCACACAAGTAGTTATAAAAAATAAGTATCTTTATATAAAGGCAGATTTATCACAAGACCAATAACTGTAAAAGCCACAATACTGTCAAAAATAGGATAGCTGTTGAAGGGCTGTCAAAAATAGTTCAAAGGTTGCAAAAATAAGGTTCAAGTTCAAAGCAGTGGTCTCTGCGACCCTTTCTTTCACAAAGTACCTGGGTTTAGTAGCAAAACCAACAAAATGTCGCAAATAAGCTCTAGCGATGATTCTCGGCATGCGAGGCCGGCGATGCGTTGAAATCCTTGCCGCAAGGGAGGATGATGCGCCGATCTGCGTGATGCGTGCGGAGACGATGCGACAAACTTCTGCACGCTGGACCGCCGATGCGATGACTTTCTTGCCGCGTGGGAGAAGTCGATGCGGTGATCCTGTTGCGCTGTGCGATCGTGTTGCGATGCGAAGACAAAACGCTCCGAGAGGAGCGACGAAATTCGGTGCGATGCGATCAAAGTGGCGGACGCTACGGCGTCCGCAGTGCGATGTCTCGAAGCGATGATTTCTTTAAGGGTTGCGAGTGCGCGGCGACAGCAGCGCGATGATCTTTCCAGCGCGTCTCGGCTGCAGCGGCTCGCAAAGGGGCGTCAGCGATGGTTTCGTGTTGCGGGCCCTCGGCGGCAGTAGCGCGATGATTTTCCCAGCGCTCTCGACTGCAGCGGCCCGCAAAGATGCGTTAGCGTCGATTTCCCACACTCTCTTCTCTGATGCAAACTAGAGGCCCTGGAACTCACAGGAGCCTCATCAGCAGAATAGCAGTCCTCGCAGGGAGGAAGCAGGAGGTTGGTGGTGGAGTCTGATGTGCCTGAGACTCCAGCAGGAGGCTAGCTCTTTTCCTAGCCCTTGGGTAATTGCTTGTAACAAAAATAAAGTTCTCTCAAGAGTTCCTTTTCCTCTTCTTCAAGGTCCAGTGGTCACTGCTGCAGACCAGTGCAAGAAACAACACACAAGCACAGGGACAGTCACTTCCTGCAGATTCCTCCAGTGGCACGGACAGAGTTTCCTCTCCAGATCCAAAAGCAATACAAAACGTAGGGGTTTGAGCACAGATATTTATACCCCAAAAGCCTTTGTTCTTAGAAGCTACCAGTCACTGAACCTAGCCAGAACCAGTTCTGCTCAGGCCTGGAGCACTTTGTTTACCAGGCTGCATCCTTCCTTTCAGAAAGAGGGGTCTGCTAGCAGACACACAGTGGGAGGTGGAGCCAGCATTCACCTTGCCAGGCACAGCCCTATTCAGGTCAAGGAGCCACCCTCCCCACACTCTAAATGCAGATCTCTCTATTCAGCCCAGGTCTGACTCAGCCTGTCCTGCCCCTCTAAAACCAGACAGCCAATACACATAACGGCAGAGCACACTGGAAGGCTTAGGCAAGAAAATACCTACTTTCTAAAAGTGGTATTTTCAAACACAGAATATAAAAATAAACTTCACTAAAGATGTATTTTAATATTCTGAGCTCAGAACATACTAAATTCGTTTTTCTACCATGTCCCTGGGGTCAGTTAGGACTATAGAATGTAATAGTCAAACTGCCCATTCTAGCCTATGAGGAACAGGTAGCCTTGCAGTAGTGAAAAACGAAATGGGGTGTAATTCACTACCAGGACATGCTACATACACCAAGGCATATCCTACCTTACACATACAATGCACCCTACCATAGGGGTGACTTACAGGCTGCCAAGGGGAAGGTTCAGGGGCTGGGAAGTAGAGTGCACTTCACAGCCAAGATGGCAGTTCTGGACTGCACACAGACACTGCAGTGGCAGGTCTGAGACACACTTTACAAGCTGCTTCTGTGGGTGGCACACATCAGTGCTGCAGGCCCACCAGCAGCATTTGGTTTACCAGCCCTGGGCACACATAGGCCACACTACTAGGGACTAACAGGTAAACCAAATAAGCCAATCAGGGATATACCAATTCACATAGACATATTTACACAGGGAGCATTCGCGCTGTGACACTGAATGGCAGTGGCACAGCGCCCAGAGCATCTAACACCAGTAAAACAGAGGAGACAACAGCGAAAAATGGAAGGAGACCCACGCCAATGGTGCCAGGTCTAACACACGTCCCCTCCAGCTGAAATGTGGGGGAGAACTACCCATCCCTTGGAAGTTCTCATCGCTAAGGCGGAAAAATCTGGACAGACCATCAGCATTGGCGTGTTCTGTACCAGGGCGGTGTTCCACCGTGAAGTCCATACCCTGTAGGGAAATGGACCACCTCAACAACTTGGGATTCTCACCCCTCATCTGCATCAACCATCTGAGGGGCCTGTGGTCTGTCTGAACCCGGAAGTGAGTCCCAAACAGGTATGGTCTCAGCTTCTTCAGTGCCCAGACCACAGCAAATGCCTCACGCTCAATTGCACTCTGTTGGACTTGGCCCTTTTGCCCTAAAATGTTTCGCTTTTATTAAGGGTAATGTGGTGCACACTGTTGGCACCACCATCTTAGAAAAGCACTGTGGAAATGTCACTGTTAAAATGGACGCCATGCCTGCCTGCCCATGTGACGCCTGACTGAGGTGGGTTGGCAGTCTAGTGGTTTGTTCCCCAGCGCCCCCTGCTTTTGGAGGAAGCGTCGCACCGAGAGTGCTCTACTCCTCCCCTAGACCAGTTAGAACCGGTTCCCCAGAGAAACCTGCTGGAAGCTGCCATGTGAGGGGAGACAGGGTCAGTGAGGAGACAGAGGCAGTGCAGAGCATGGACTGTCTGAGGGGAACTCTGCCAGGGGAGACCGCCACATTGGGCCTGTGTGCTGGCCCTGTGCCTCATCTACACCCCCTGTTGGCCCCAGGGCCAATGAAGAGACATTGCCGGAGTGGAGGCTGCTGTGCTGGCAGGATTGCCACCCTACCGGAGGATGACCGTTCTGAGGAGCTGCTGCTTCGGGACTGGTGAGCCGCCCTACTAGCCACTGATCTCGCCCTGCACTACATGTCTCTTGGCCGCTAGCGCCTGGTGAGCGCTATATCTGTGGTGCCAGAGAAGGGAGAGGGTGCCTGCAGCGTTGGACTGCCAGAGCTCTACTTATCCACGTGGGGCCCTGAAGGTGGGAGCGCTGCCTGTTGCCTGCCTGCAAGAAGGGGGGCTGATGCCTGCACCCTAGCGCTGTGCCCTGGAGCTGAAGAAGCGCTATGGGCCTGAAGAAGCGCTGTCTCTCGAGTCTGCCAACCATCTGCCCTGCTGTAAGCGCTATGAGAAAGGAGAAGCGCTACGGGTGAAACAGCGCTGTATGCTCTGAAGCGCTCACTGCCCCCAAAGAGGTGTGTGGCTGAAGAAACGGGTGCCCACCCCGTAATTGCCTGCTTCGAGGCAGCGGGTGCCTACCCCGTAACTTGTCCTTGTTGGAAGGCGGGAGCCCACCCCGCGCTTCTAACGTGCCCAGGATCCCCGCACGGCCGTGAGGGGAAGCGCTATCGCGCGCTGACAAGGAGACGCGCGTGTGGCCAGGACAAGGAGAGCGGCTGATGTGGAAGTGCAGCGGGAGCCTACCCCGTGCCTTCCTGCCAACTTGAACCCAGGGCGGGAGCCCACCCCGCACTCTGGGAACCGCTGAGGATCACCGCCGCCGGCTCAGGATCGCCGCGCGGGCTTCCCCGTGACGTCAGGTGAGCAGCGCAACGATTGGCGCTGGTTGAAGCGCCGCCAGGAAGCCCCGCCCCGCAAGCGAGGAACTCGAGGGAGGCCGTCGGCGGCCCGGGTGAAGGACGGAGGAGAGTGGGACGAGGCGGGAGCCTACCCCGCCTCGTGTGAGGACGCCGGTGCCGGAAAAAGCCAGGCGGGAGCCTACCCCGCGCTGGCTGGCCCGAGTGAAGAGAGACCCGTGAAGAGGAGGAGACCGGAGCGGGAGCCCACCCCGCCGGTCTGGGTCTCCACCATAGGAGGAGTGCTGTCAGGAGCCTCGCGGGCTCCGTGCTGAAGCCCCGGGCCCCACGAGGGAGGCCCGGGTGAAGAGGAGGAGAGCCAGCGCGCAGCAGTAGCCGTCCGGTAGGAGGGCCCTGAGAAGGAGGGGCTCGATCGGAGCCTTGCAGGCGCCCATGCTGCCCACGTGGACCCGAGGAGCAGAGTCCCCGCAGGATAGCCGGTGAGTGGGGCCCATTGTGAAGCTGGGGGTGCGTCGGGGCACATTGCCGGTGCCCGCCCCCGTTGCCGTGCGGATCCCTCACAGCTGCCCCGCTTGGCAGTGGGCAGCTGCGGCGTAGGAGGCACTTGATGTTTAGGGGCCCCAGAGGCACCGAAAGTGCCAGTGACCCTTGGGGACACACAGCGGCACCGCAGTAGCGGGCCGCTGCAACGATTAGGCGTATTTCCTCCCAGAGTCCCGGAGAGGGGCTCCAACGTGGCCATAGGGGTTTTATTCCACCCAGCTGCCCCGCAGGACAGTGGCAGCTGTTCCTCACGGGCAATTGTTGTTCGGGAGACCAAATTGGGCTTCCCCTGCACAGGCAGTGCCAGTACTTGTTTTGGGCTGATTCCCAGCTGGCCTGCGAGTGCGCAGGCAGCTACAACGGAGTGGGGACCCTGCCCTTGACTTGGTTGGGGGGTGGTGTCGGGGCACATTGTCGGTGCCCGCCTCCCCCCCTGTGTTGCGCTGACTTTACAGCTGCCCCGTATAACAGTGGGCAGCTGCAGCGTTGAGGGGCATTGTCTTGCCAGGGGCCTGGGAGCTCGGGCTCCCCTGTGTGAAGTGGCGCGCAGGCTAATCTGCAGTGAGGGGCATGCCAGGCTTGTAAGGCCTTTACTAAATTGAATAGGGGCCTAAGCACAACTGCTGTATGATTTACCTGCATTATGACTTTCACCAAATTGAATGTACCTACCTGAATTGAACCTGATTCATCCCATGCTTTTGTTGATGCTGGCAGCGGCCCGATTGGCGCTGCACTGTAAATAGTCCCCACTGTTCCTATCTACCTGGTGCCAGTTGGCGCCGTGAACACCCCTGTGATTATTTGTGTTGAGTTCTGCATAATACATATGCTGTTTTTCAACTAAACTGGTGTGGTCTCCGTTTGTAGTGTGCCTGGTGTGTCGCCTGTGTGTGCTGCGCGGATGCTTTACACAATTCCTCCGGAGTTTGGCCTGCCCGCTCTGCACCACGCTACCCCGTTTCCAACACACTCCACCTCTGTTCCCGTGGAAGTAACCTCCTACTGATGAAGGCTACAGGTTGGTCTAGTCCCTCCTCATTTATCTGTGACAGAACGGCCCCCACCCCATGCTCTGAAGCGTCTGTCTGGACAACAAATTCCTTAGCAAAATTGGGCGCCTGGAGTACGGGTGCTGTACACATAGCAGTTTTGAGGGCATCAAAGGCTTTCTGACAGGTGTCAGTCCAGTTCACAATCTTTGGCCGCTTCTTGGAAGTCAGCTCAGTCAAGGGTGCAACAATGTTGCCATACCCCTTGACAAACCTCCTGTAATAACCTGTGAGTCCTAAGAAGGCCCTCGTCTGGGTCCTTGGGGGCTCCCAAGCCAGGATGGTTTCAATCTTGGGCTGCAGGGGCGCCACCTGGCCGCTCCCACCTGGTGTCCCAAGTACACCACAGAACCCTGCCCAATCTGGCACTTACTGGCCTTGATTGTGAGGCCTGCTCTGCGCAGCGCCATCAACACTTCCCAGAGGTGGCGCAAGTGGTCCTCCCAGGAGGAACTAAACACTGCAATGTCATCCAGGTAGGCGGCACTGAAAGCCTCCAGCCCAACCAACACCTGGTTGACCAATCTCTGAAAGGTGGCAGGGGCATTCTTCATCCCAAAGGGCATCACACGGAACTGGTAGTGCCCATCTGGTGTGGAGAATGCTGACCTCTCCTTTGCCCCATCAGTTAAGGCGATCTGCCAGTACCCAGACGTCAGATCAAACGTGCTGAGGTGCCGGGCAGCCCCTAACCGGTCTATGAGCTCATCAGCTCTGGGGATGGGGTGCGCGTCGGTCTTGGTGACCGGAGTGAGACCTCGGTAGTCCACACAGAACCTAAGTTCAGGAGTGGCACCAGGCGTCGCAGCTTTTGGTACCAAGACCACGGGGCTGGACCAGGGGCTGCTAGAGGACTCAACCACCCCTAGGGCGAACATTTTGGAGACCTCCTCCTTAATGCAAGCCCTGACCCTGTCAGTCACCCTGTAAGCCTTGTGCTTGACAGGAGAACTGTCCCGGTATCCACCTCATGGACACACCAATCGGTGACACCAGGTACCAGGGAGAACAAATCAGAAAATTGCCCCAACAGGTGGTGACAATCTCTCTGCTGCTCAGGGGTCAGTGTGGTGGAGACGATCACACCCTCCACTGACCCATCCTTCTCTTCTGCACACAGGAGGTCAGGGAGAGGCTCACTCTCCTCCTCAACCCCATCATCTGTGGCAAGAAGCATGCCCACTTCAGACCTCTCAAAGTGGGGCTTTAGGCGGTTTACATGCAGGACCCGCAAGGGGTTCCTGGGAGACTGAAAGTCCACCAAGTAGGTAACTGGACTTTGCGCTCCACCACCTCAAATGGACCGGTCCACTTATCTTGGAGCGCACAAGGCTCCACTGGGGCCAGTACCCAAACCTTCTGACCAGGTTGAAATTCGACCAGAGTGGCATTCTGGTCGTGCCAACGTTTCATTTCTTCCTGGCTGGCTTCCAGATTTGCCTCAGCAATCTTTCTGAAACGCTCGAGTCTGGTTCCTGAAGGCCAACATGTAGCTAAATACATCTTGGGGAGGTTTCCTGGGAGATTGCTCCCAGCCTTCCTTGACCAGACTCAGAGGTCCTCTAACCGGGTGGCCATAGAGGAGTTCAAAGGGACTGAACCCTAAGGACTTCTGTGGCACCTCACGGTAGGCAAACAACAGGCAAGGCAAGAGGACGTCCCACTTACGCCTCAGGGGCTCTTCTAGGCCCATGATCATGCCCTTCAAGGTCCGGTTGAACCTTTCAACCAGACCATTACCTTGGGGGTGGTAAGGAGTGGTGAACTTATACGTTACCCCACACTCCTTCCACAGAGACTTCATGTACTGGGAGATGAAGTTGGTCCCCTGTCAGACACCACCTCTCTGGGGAATCCCACATGGGAGAAAATCCCCATCAGTGCACGTCCCACCACGGGGGCCGTCACTGTCCTGAGCGGGATGGCTTCAGGGTACCGGGTGGCATGGTCCACCAAGACCAGGATGAACCTGTTGCCCATGGCTGTCTTGGGGTCCAGAGGCCCCACAATGTCAATGCCCACTCGCTCGAATGGGGTACTCACAACTGGAAAGGGCTGGAGTGGGGCCTTGATCTTCCCCCACTCTTCCCACTTGCCTGGCAAGTCTCACAGGTCCTGCAATGAGAGTCTGAACTCTTGTGCATCTGGGGCCAATAAAAGTGGGCGGCCAGCCTCTCAAAGGTCTTGGTCTGCCCCAGATGTCCTGCCAATGGAATGTCATGAGCCAACCCCAGTAGGAAGGTTCTGAAGCACTCGGGTACCACCAGCACACGGGCTGACCCTGGCTCAGCAACCTTAGGCTCGCTATACAGGAGACTGTTCTCCCAATAAATCAGATGTGAACCAGACATGTCACCTTCTGCCTGGGCTGCAGCCTGTCGCCGCATACCCTCAAGAGAGGGGCAAACTCTCTGCTGCTCACAAAATTCCTCCCTGGTGGGTCCCCCTTCCTGCTGCCAATGGGTCAGCTCAGGCAGGTCCCCCAGTTCGGTGATCTGCTCCCCGGTAGGCTCCAGGCCACCCCCTTCAGGGTCTGCTCCTTCCTGGGCCGTGGGAACCAAGGGGGCCGGCTTCCCGCGCCCCCTGCCCCTTCTCTCTAAGGCAGGGATCTGGGCCATACTCTCAGGCTCCAGATCCTTCTCAACACCCTCCTTGGCTGCCATGGACCGAGTGGTAGCACACGCCCACTCAGGCAGACCCAACATCTCTAAGTGAGCCTTCCTCTCCACCATAGCCCACGGGGAGTCCTCTAAATCATTGCCCAGCAGACAGTCTACAGGCATGGCGGGCCTCACAGCTACCTGAAGAGTTCCTGAGACCCCCACTCCAAAGGGAACCTGAGCCACCTCACATTGGCTCTCTGAGTTGTCTGCGGACACTACTGGGTAGAATGCATGGGGGACAACCTGCTCTTTGGACACCAACCGGGAGCTGACAGCAGTTACACTGGCCCCTGTGTCTCTTAGAGCCTCCACCCTATGGCCATTGATGGTCACCCACTGCCTGTATTTTTTAGTGTTAGCAGGCAGTGCAGGCTTGGGGACCATCTCAAAGTCCCCTAATGAGACAAGGGTCAACTCTACGGGATCCCACCCCTCTTGGGCACCCATCTCCTCCTCTCCCAGGGCTACACTAGCAATCTGGCGGGGTGGTGCACTGGCCCCCCTTTGGGGGCACTGGGGATCAAAATATCTGTGGCCCACTTGACCACAGTTGTAACAAGTGGGGGGCCCCCTGGGAACAGGCCTAGCTGTTGGGGGCCCTGTCCTCCTTTCTTGGGGGGGCTGGGACACCACTGCTTGGTTCCCTGGGGGATTACTTTGGGGCCCTCGGTGGAACTCCCTCTGTTGACCCTTGTCCCCCGACTCCTCTGCTGGGGACCCTGCCCACCTTTGGCGACGTCTCCCACTGGACCCTTGCGGACCCGGGTGCTTACCCAGCGGTCCGCCTCCTCAACAAGCTTTCTAGGGTTAGTCAGCTTGCAATCAATTAGGTGCTGGCGTAGCTCAGGAAAACAATTACTAGATAAATGCTCCCATGCAATCAAATCATAAAACTGCGCAAAAGTTTCTACTTTGCTACCTTTTACCCAGCGTTCCATGGCTCTGCAAAAAAAAGACACATATTCAACCCACGTGGTACCCTCTAGCTTCTTGCAGACCCTAAACCTCTGCCTATACATCTCAGGGGTCAAACCATAGCGGGTCATCAACGCTTCCTTCATGTGGGCATAAACCATCCTACTTTCTGGGGGCAGGTCCAACAAGGTATCCCTCCCCTCACTCACAAAGCGTCCCCACAACCCCGCTCCCCAATCCTTCTCAGGGACCCGGTGGGACACCATGGCTAATTCATAAGCGGCAAACCATTGCCCAATATCTTCACTTTTGTGGAAATCCTTAATAACCTCCTTGGGTATATACACCCTACTCTCAGGGTGCACTACAGGTACGCTGCCACCAGAGGGGGAGATTTCCATGCTCTTAGCTTTAATCTCCAACTCCCTCAATACTCTCTCATGCTCAAGCTTCATTCTCATAATCTCAATTTCTAACTTCTTGTTCTCTACGTCCCGGTGACCATCCATTTTAAGCTTAGCCATCTCCATATTATGCCGCCTATCTCTCTCCCTGTCCTCCAGCTCTTCTGGGGACAGACCCTTAGACGGACACACTAGAGCCCGGGTTGGAAAGGGCTGGATCTCCTACTAAGTCTACTACATCGCCCTGCTGCTCTCCTGCATTCTCTCCCACCTCCACAAGCTCTCCTATATCCTTAGGGGCATCCCTGGCTTCTAGCCAGGCCTTCAGCGCCTTGTAATACTCCTCCCTTCTAGTGAGACCTGTGATGGGGACTGTGAATTGCTTGCAAAAATATTTGAGCTGCTTGGCATTGTAGGTTTCTATTTTCTCTTCTTCCCAGGAGAGATCCTCTGAGGCATTGGATCTGGGCTTGCCCATTGTAGAAATAACTGGCAATATCAATAAAGGACAGAAGAAAACTTCTCAAAAAAATGTAAGCGGGTGAAAAATCACCGGCAATATCAATCACAATATAGGATCCTAAAACTCTCAGAAATGTGCGCGGGTGAAAAATCACCGGCAATATCAATTACAATAGGGGATCCAAAAACCTTCAAAAAATGGGCGCGGGTGAAAAATCACCGGCAATATCAATCACAATATAGGATCCCAAAAACTCTCAGAAATGTGCGCGGGTGAAAAATCACCGGCAATATCAATTACAATAGAGGATCCAAAAACCTTCAAAAAATGGGCGCGGGTGAAAAATCACCGGCGAGATCAATCACAATATAGGATCCCAAAAACTCTCAAAAAAATGTATGCGGTACGTTATGGTCTGCACTCACTAGTAGTGTACACTATAATTACTGTATGTGATCATAAATGCAAGTCCAGATCCTCACCGCTGACCAACAATGTTAGAAATGGGGGTCTCTAGTTGGCAATGGCTGTCCACTGTCCAAGTAGGGACCCTTCTTCCTAAGTCAGAGTGAGAGGGCTACCCTCTTTAATACCCCTGCTCAACCCTGTGGTAACGTAGCACGAGCAGGTAGGCTTATCTCAGAGGCAGGGTGTGAAGCATTTATGACCATACACAGTAACACAGTGAGGAACACTACAAAGGGACACCACACAAGTAGTTATAAAAAATAAGTATCTTTATATAAAGGCAGATTTATCACAAGACCAATAACTGTGAAAGCCACAATACTGTCAAAAATAGGATAGCTGTTGAAGGGCTGTCAAAAATAGTTCAAAGGTTGCAAAAATAAGGTTCAAGTTCAAAGCAGTGGTCTCTGCGACCCTTTCTTTCACAAAGTACCTGGGTTTAGTAGCCAAACCAACAAAATGTCGCAAATAAGCTGTAGCGATGATTCTCGGCACGCGAGGCCGGCGATGCGTTGAAATCCTTGCCGCAAGGGAGGATGATGCGCCGATCTGCGTGATGCGTGCGGAGACGACGCGACAAACTTCTGCACGCTGGACCGCCGATGCGATGACTTTCTTGCCGCGTGGGAGAAGTCGATGCAGCGATCCTGTTGCGCTGTGCGATCGTGTTGCGATGCGAAGACAAGACGCTCCGCGAGGGAGCGACGAAATTCGGTGCGATGCGATCAAAGTGGCGGACGCACGGCGTCCGCAATGCGATGTCTCGAAGCGATGATTTCTTTAAGGGTTGCGAGTGCGCGGCGACAGCAGCAGCGATGATCTTTCCAGCGCGTCTCGGCTGCAGCGGCTCGCAAAGGGCGTCAGCGATGGTTTCGTGTTGCGGGCCCTCGGCGGCAGTAGCGCGATGATTTTCCCAGCGCTCTCGACTGCAGCGGCCCGCAAAGATGCGTTAGCGTCGATTTCCCACACTCTCTTCTTTGATGCAAACTAGAGGCCCTGGAACTCACAGGAGCCTCATCAGCAGATAGCAGCCCTCGCAGGGAGGAAGCAGGAGGTTGGTGGTGGAGTCTGATGTGCCTGAGACTCCAGCAGGAGGCTAGCTCTTTTCCTAGCCCTTGGGTAATTGCTTGTAACAAAAATAAAAGTTCTCTCAAGAGTTCCTTTTCCTCTTCTTCAAGGTCCAGTGGTCACTGCTGCAGGCCAGTACAAGAAACAACACACAAGCACAGGGACAGTCACTTCCTGCAGATTCCTCCAGTGGCACGGACAGAGTTTCCTCTCCAGATCCAAAAGCAGTACAAAATGTAGGGGTTTGAGCACAGATATTTATACCCCAAAAGCCTTTGTTCTTAGAAGCTACCAGTCACTGAACCTAGCCAGAACCAGTTCTGCTCAGGCCTGGAGCACTTTGTTTACCAGGCTGCATCCTTCCTTTCAGAAAGAGGGGGTCTGCTAGCAGACACACAGTGGGAGGTGGAGCCAGCATTCACCTTGCCAGGCACAGCCCTATTCAGGTCAAGGAGCCACCCCTCCCCACACTCTAAATGCAGATCTCTATTCAACCCAGGTCTGCCTCAGCCTGTCCTGCCCCTCTAAAACCAGACAGCCAATACACATAACGGCAGAGCACACTGGAAGGCTTAGGCAAGAAAATACCTACTTTCTAAAAGTGGTATTTTCAAACACAGAATATAAAAATAAACTTCACTAAAAGATGTATTTTAATATTCTGAGCTCAGGCATACTAAATTCGTTTTTCTACCATGTCCCTGGGGTCAGTTAGGACTATAGAATGTAATAGTCAAACTGCCCATTCTAGCCTATGAGGAACAGGTAGCCTTACAGTAGTGAAAAACGAAATGGGGTGTAATTCACTACCAGGACATGCTACATACACCAAGGCATGTCCTACCTTACACATACAATGCACCCTACCATAGGGGTGACTTACAGGCTGCCAAGGGAAGGTTCAGGGGCTGGGAAGTGAGTGCACTTCACAGCCAAGATGGCAGTTCTGGACTGCACACAGACACTGCAGTGGCAGGTCTGAGACACACTTTACAAGCTGCTTCTGTGGGTGGCACACATCAGTGCTGCAGGCCCACCAGCAGCATTTGGTTTACCAGCCCTGGGCACACATAGGCCACACTACTAGGGACTAACAGGTAAACCAAATAAGCCAATCAGGGATATACCAATTCACATAGACATATTTACACAGGAAGCATTCGCGCTGTGACACTGAATGGCAGTGGCACAGCGCCCAGAGCATCTAACACCAGTAAAACAGAGGAGACAACAGCGAAAAATGGAAGGGAGACCCACGCCAATGGTGCCAGGTCTAACATTCGCCCTAAGTTGGCAGGGTATGCCCAGACGTGGGTCCCTTGCTCACTTTGCCACTGGATTCAAGATAGCCTGGCTGATGACGGCTCTAAGTCAGAAACCGGTCCCAGGATGCTTGTTTCCGGTCCAGGGAAGACATGGCTTGGCAGTTCGGGCTGGACTGTTCCCATGAGGCACAGGGTCAGACTGATTTGCATATGGCCATGTCTGAACTGGGGTGGCGGAGTGAGCTAAAGAATGATGATGGATTAAACCCAGATCAGTTGACTGGGGGTGAGTGCTTGCAATGTTCAACACTCCGTCCATCATCCCCTTTGGTTTTGCTATGTTCGCCCTAAGTTGGCAGGGTATGCCCAGACGTGGGTCCCTTGCTCACTTTGCCACTGGATTCAAGATAGCCTGGCTGATGACGGCTGTAAGCCAGAAACCGGTCCCAGGATGCTTGTTTCCGGTCCAGGAAGACATGGCTTGGCAGTTCGGGCTGGACTGTTCCCATGAGGCACAGGGTCAGACTGATTTGCATATGGCCATGTCTGAACTGGGGTGGCGAGTGAGCTAAAGAATGATGATGATGGATGAAACCCAGATCAGTTGACTGGGGGTGAGTGCTTGCAATGTTCAACACTCCGTCCATCATCCCCTTTGGTTTTACCAATGGCAGGGACACCTGCTGCCTGCCTGAAGGCGGGCTCAGAGACAGACGCCTGAAGGCAGTAATGTCTCTCTGGAACAAAGTGATTATTAACAAGCGGGGTCGAAGGCAGTGGAATGAACCCTCTGACCGAATCAGATGCTGGACAGTGACTAACAAAATTATGGACTAAGGGTCAATTTTACAGACACAAATAATAGGCAAAATGCCTACCTGACAGACACATGAACTATCCAATAAATCATATGCAGCCTTTAAAATGAATAGCTGACAAGCTACAATGCTGCTGAGTGCTTGGCGGGAAAAATGTAATTGGTTTTAAACTTTGTACCATGGAAAAAAATGTCTCTCTTGCCGGGGGATCCTCATCAATACAAAGAAATAGGGCCACTGTTCCGAAAGAGGAGATATAGGCAGGTTGTGCAGGATTCTGGCATGTGCACGGTGGCAGTCAGCAGGACTGTTTCATGTTGCCCCTCACACATCCCAAAGGGATGTCATGCTTCATCATAGGGCTGTTGCTCCTCGTTGGGCTGGCGCTGCAATGCCCAACTGGGCACCCGAAGGGTCACTTTGCCAGAGATCTTTTTATTGGTATGCCGTATGATGAATGCAAGGTAGAGTCTAGGTGAGGTGGCATCTCATGTGTAATGATGTGGGTTAAAACTGGTCAAGGAGGTCACCAACTACTTTTAATAACTGGACTGCCCTGTCAGATTACAGACCTTTACAGATAAGTGCTACCAATAGGGTCATAAGTTACCCTAGTAGTCTGATGTGAGTTCCCTCATTAGGGTCCAACTCTAGTCATAGTCGGTCAATAGTCATAAGCACTGAATAGTCCCTCCCACCCAGGGGGACCTGCCGAAACACTTCTTGAATATCACATATGAAAAAAAAAATGTATGTAGTACTTCAGATATATATATAAATATATATATATCACGCAATTCCAATGGCTCCCGGAAGCCTCCAAACACGGACCACTTTGTAGGTGCGTAGAATCAGTTTATTGCATAGTCGCTATATATATATATATATATATATACACACACACACACACACACACACACACACACACATATACACAGCCTGTAGAGAAGTAAAAATGACCAGATTACATTACATTTTCATTTTAAATAGTTACACAATCAAGAAATGCTTGTCATTAATAAAGAATGACTACAGATAAAACTTCCATAAACCTATATTTAAAATAAACGAGAAAGGGAATACGAGATATTGTGAACCAATAGGCTGCCATTCAAAGAATAGCACAGGAAAACCGGGACTGTGCCTTTAAGAACCTCACGGTATCCCCTGCATCTCATCATGCCCCACAGGTGACAGTTAGGTCAGGTCATTTTTAAAGAAATGAGAAAACCGGAGTACAGAAATTGTTGATAGCTGCAATAGCTTCCATCCGGAGAAGTGGGAGGGTTGCTTATGATTATGATGAGGATTCTTCTGGAAGAGTACAAGGATTACAGGAAAGCAGCTTTCCCTACTCTTCCAAGGAATAGTCATCAATAGTCATAAGCACTGAACAGATGTTGCAAACACATCCCACAACAAGCATTGGCATAGCCAATAGGTCTCGCTTTTGGGATCTTATAAGTATTTAGTTATGCAGCATAATATCCTTGGTGCAACAACATCAACTGTTGCATGGCTAAACACTTATAAAGTCCCAAGGGCGAGACCTATTGGCTATGCCAATGCTTGTTAAGGATGCATCAATGTCCAGATGAGCTTCAAATGTTTCATATTTAGATCACAATCCATGTATATTGTTTTCTCTTAAGTACCCTTTTTCATTGGTAATAAAGCATCCGGTTATCACATTTTGTACATATGGTGCAATGAACTGCTTTTCAAAAAGTATATGGTCATTAAAAGCTTAAAACACATACCAACTCTTCCTCAAGAACAAAAATGCTAGGCAGTACAAATAAATTAACTAAACAGAATGTAACAATATGTATTATAGTGAAATCTGGAGTGTTCAGCTAGTTTATTTTCCTGCAAACTAGGCTACCACAACCACACTTAGGGGGAGGACAGGATTTTGTAGCGTGTTTAAAAACTCATGCAGTACAAATGCAAGGAATTTAAAAATGCTCTAAAATCTCCAAATAATGAAGACATTGTGGTTATCTACAGGCTATATGGATGCCTAAATTCGGACTACGTTCTATCAGTCATTACACCTCAATCGTTACAAGTGCAAGGCGACCTTCTCGCTCACTGGGAATCAGGACGAAGCGCATTTTTGTAAAGATAGTAGAAATGTGTCTTGCCATTTAGTTATGAATTGGGTTTGTAGAGATTTGTAATCCAAACGTTTTTAGTGCCCGGGCAACATGTAATTCACTGTGACTATACAGTAAGTTGCTCCACCCTAAATTTAAACACCAATAAAATTAAAAGATGCTTACCCCACCACAGAATAGTGCTCAATTTGTATTAATGCATGATCGGAACTCCCCACTTTCTCCCAACTAAACCATCGCCCCCTTTCTTGTTCTAGTATGCAAGCGCACGAGGAGCTGCGTGTTAGATTGCCCGCCCCCACCAACCACCGGGAGAGGGTCAAACAGGATCAGACACACCTTCAGTACAACTGTTAGTAAATCTTAACAGCCAATCGCTTAATTCACGGTACAGGCAGGTGCCATCCATACATCATTTTGGAACGGGTCCATTATCTTTAGTTGACCCTGATCAGGCGGGAAAATGAGATTACTCTACACAGGGGTATGAGTTTCTCTGGTGACATTAATCATGTCACGCTAAACTGCAAACGAAGAGGCGGAAACTACTGATGGCCTCGCTGTCTGAAGCCATGAGAAAACAATCTAAAAAAACCAGAGGATGAGCTCATCCGTTATGCAACCGCTGGCTTCTTTCGTGCGATAAGCTGTTCGGTGGTACACCTTCAGCAGTGTTGTGTGCGCCTAGGAAAAGATGCTTTGAAAACCAGGAGGATAAAATAAATGAAATCCACTGGTTTGCCTGGATGTCATGCACCGGTGTGCGCCCTTCTTGGTGCCCTTACTCAGCTCCTCCTGGTAACCTTACTATGCTTTGTAGCAGAGCTGTGAAAATGGCATCAAAGTTCATCTTTCATATTGCCGTGTACCTCTGCAGAAAGAGCCGCTCTAAACGGGTCTACCAAGGGGGTGGGGGGTTGCGGCGAGCATGACAGGAGACACGGAAACCGGACTAGCAGCGCATGGGGCGATGTTGTTCCCTGTGCAGACAGCCTAAAACGGCTGTGTGCATTCCCCAAGCTAGGACAGCCTGTATCATTTCACCTCCGCCCCTAAGTAAGTTGAGGCAGTCGGTGCGTGTATCTCAGAGACATCTCGTGTGCAGAGTTTCTTTCCGGTACAGTCAAGGGGGAGGGGGCACTCCACGCCCATGAGTCCCAGACTGTGCAGGAACCAAAGGCAGTGTGTGTGCAGGAACTACAGGCAGTATGTCTGCGCTTCGTACCTCTTCATTCCTGCGCAGGGAGTATCCAGTGCCCCTCATGGGCAGAATAAAAGCTGCGTGCCCCTCGATTTTGCGCTGGAGACCTTTGCCCCCGGCCCCCTTCTCGGCAAGCTCCTGGCAAGTGGTCTGACGGCTAGATTGCCGACTTTGGAGCTGGAAACCAAGGTTCGAGCCTAGGGTCGCGTCCACATCCTGCGATTCTGGGCAAATCACTTAATCTCCCCGTGCCTACTAAAAACATGAATGTGTCCTTGTGTAACATAACCGGTGCTCATGTAAAGCGCTCCAATACTTTCGGGTCGAGTTTGCGCTATATAAATCTGCAAACAAATAAATAAAAAAAGGGTGCCAAGCGAAGCACCACACGAATAAACGAGCAATGCTTTCAGTGCAAAACAATCCCGTCAAGAAACGTGTGATGAGTGTAGCGCCTCAGAGCACAATTTGATTCAAAGCACAATGTTCGATTTACTATTTCATCCAACACTGGCGACTGATCGATGATTAATTTTATCGCTATAAGTTGCTATCGGTCAAATACACAATATTAAAGCAAACCAGTTACATCCCGCCTCACTGAACTCTAAATATTTAATGAGCTTTGAATGTCCCACGGAGGGTATACAGACAGGGAGGCAGTTGTGTACAACAGAAAGCGACACTGGCTTATTTCAAAGCGGGCGCTGCACGCCGCCTCCTGTGTAACGGAAGTTCTGACAGCTACAGGAGCCCTAGTCTGATAGGCGATGCTGCAGCACTACTTTCCCGGCACCACTTGGAGTTACCGAAGAGCCCAAGGACAATCTGCTACTGGCTGTACAAACTGCATGTGCCTTAAGTTCGTGTTGCATGAACAGCAACTCCGTGCCTGTCCTACTAGCTGTCAAACTGCGAGCGCCTAGGATTGTAAAACTCAATGAAGCATTAAGGGGGATAGTAGAAAAAAGTACACACCGAGTTTACTGCAAAGACCCAGAAATACATTGTTTCTCCTTTCTAGCATGTAAACTGTAATCTCACAAACCAATTGGTCGTTCCAAACAAGCGCGCGAATGCGCTAGTGAACAAGAGAGGAGCGGGGACGAGAGGGGCGAGGGCGAGCGAGCGCGGCAGCCTGCTCAGCTGACCAGACGCTCGTGCGTCATGGCCTTTTGCCGGCATGTGTTTACAATTATCGCGCATGCGTCTGGGCACGATAATTGGAAACACATGTTTGCTGCGCGTACCCATCCCAAAAAGGCCAGCCACGACGTACGAGCGTTTGGACTGCTTTTGAAACTCACTTACTTAAAGTCTTCGCCTAGCAGCGCTTGCGCGCTACTCGAGGCTCGACCTAAAAAGCAGACTGAAAACAAGAGCAGCTCCAACAATTAATCAAAAAGATTCCTCAAAGGAGTCTGTCTTCCTTGAGTATCTGCTTTAGCATCTGAATCCAGACTATAATGCCTAGTAAAGGTATGTGCAGATTTCCATGTAGCTGCTTTACAAATTTTTGAAACAGGTACATTCCTTAATAGAGCTGCAATAGCAGCTTTTCCTGTGTAGCGTGTGACTTTGGTCTAGTAGGTAACTATTTTTTAGCTAGCTCATAAGAAAGGAGTATACAAGAATCTATCCATCTAGAAACAGTTTTAGTGGATGGACCTGTTCTCACCGGACCATAGTGATCCAAAGAGGTGATCCAATTCTCTTATATCTTTTGTTTTATCCAAACAGAACTTTAGTACTCTTTTAATATCAAGAGAGTGAAACCACCGTCCAGCTGGACTGGAAGGGTTAGGGAGGAAAGTAGGTAGTGAAATGTTCTTGTTAGTCTGAAAGTACCTTTGGAAGAAAACTTGGAGTTCTCATTACCCCTCTGTTGGAATGAAAAACTATGTATGGCTCTTCAGAACATGAGGCTTGAATTTCACTTACCCTACGGGCTGAAGTGATGGCAACAAGAAAAGGTGCTTTCCATGTGAAATGTTGTAAGGAGGCTTTATGTATCAGTTCAAATGAGGGGCCCATCAATTTGGAAAGGACAATATTAAGTTACCATGGAGGAGAGGGTGTCCTAGCTGGAGGTAACACCGTTTTAAGGCCTTCTAAAAAGTATTTCACCACTGAAGTAGGTACCTTAAACATACTAGCGACTGCCGTTTTGGTCGACCAACGTAAGCAGTTAAAGAAAAAATTCCATCTTGGTTTAATAGATTTTAAAGCAGCCATTGATTGCATAAACAGGGAACTACTGTGGCACAAGTTGAAGCGGGGCATACCAGACACCCTGCTGTGTGCGATCCACTCACTGTACTCTCAATCAATCAAACATTTATAAAGTGCTGCACATCACACATGAGGGTTTTGAGGCGCTAGAGCCGAAAGCTGCTGGATGGAGGTTCATCAGGGTTGTTGGTGCGTTCAGGAACCAGGAGGTCAGAAGCAGTTTATCTTAGTGGGTGGAATAGCCAGGGGTCCTGGTGCTGGGCGCGGTCCAGACGCAGATGGGCTGCGTGCGTCCGCTTCGGCCTCCATTAAGTAGGTCCTGGGAGGAGGGAGGGGTGCTGGGAGGTGGTGGGCGGGGCAAGGCAGGAAAGTGGATGGCAGGCGGGAGCGCCAATGGGAAAAACAAGGGAAAATAGTGAAAAACAAGGCAAAAGCAGGAGAAAGCTCTCAGAAAAATGGGGGGAAAGGAAAGCGAAAGCAGCAAAACCAAGGCAAAAAGCAGAAGAAAGCACTCAAAAATGGGGAAAAGGAAGGAGAAAGCAGTGAAAACGAGGAAAAAAGTAGGAGAACTCAGAAAAACGAGGGAAAGGAAGGAGTAAGCAGTAAAACGAGGCAGAAGCAGGAGAGAGCGATACAGCAGTTCTCTCTGATACCTGGATCTAAATAAAAATTGGATATGGTACCAGCTTATCTTAAAGATTCCAACATACTTAGGACTAAAACAGGGGTGCTTGTTAGGGCCCCACCTCTTTAATCTGTTAATGAAGGACCTTCACCTGCCCTGGAGAAAAGCTCCCATCCTCCCTGCTTGGGCCCCCTCCGCCTCACCCATTTATCATACGCAGACGACATCGTGCTATTCGGTCAAACCAAAGCGGGTAGCCAAAAATCATTGAATGTACTCGCTCTTTATGCAAGAATCAAACACCTGGAGATAAATGTGGTCAAAACTAAAACAATGTTGGTCTGCAATCGACTGGGCAAGCAGCAAGCATGGTCCTAAATGATATTCAGTTGAAATCAGTAACAAACTACAAATATATGGGGCTATATCTCGATTCAAGAGGAACTTTCACACAGCAAAAACAATACATCAAGAAAAGGGGGTCCGCCCATATCAAAACCTTTATCACTGGCAAAAAATTTGCACAGGCCATCATACCAGCCACTCCTAACAATTATTACCTCTAACTTACTACCAACCATCACCTATGGGAGCATGGCGATGGGAGGCCTGGATACAGTAACAGTAGACAAAATACAGACCAATACATTTAGCTGAGTATTTAACCTACCCCAGAACTCATCTCCTGCACAAACCTGCCTCTAATTTGGCCTCACAAAACAAGATCTAGCCAAAAGAGCAATAGTGATTAAAAAAAAAAAAAATTAGTACAAGAGCAACCATGCCCAAGACACTCTAAATTGTGCCTTATGGTTAGCACTTCAAAGTAACCGGCAATCGGAACATTACAAATACTTGTACACCTCCATTAAACAATTGGGTCTAACAGGAATTATGGAAGGCAAGCATGCCATATGATGCCATCAAACAGCGAACCAACAGGGCCAAAAAACTGCTATCTTTCCTCGAAGACAAAATCAAATGTAGCACCTACTTGCATTCATGGATGGTAATCAAGCATTACAACACGCTGTCCCCCACACCAAACTTGTCAATTCCATTTCCAGCCTGTAAAAAAAACAGCCTCTTAAACCCTACACATGGGCAACATACTGGCCTTAGCAACAAAAAAAAGCAGTATGGAAGCACTCCGCTCTGACTTCAAGTAGACGCTGGAAAGATAAAGAAGAGGACATCATTCATCTGATTTGCATCTGTCCTCAACTGTCTAAGCTTCAGTTGCAACTTTTAAAGAGAAGCTTTAATGACAGAGCCATTCGTACGAGCAGGGAAGCCATAATAGCATGCTTTAATCCTAGTGACCCACAGTTATTCGTTAAATTCCTGGCAATAGCCCTTTGAGAAAAGCCTAATCTTATAACACTAGATCGGCTCATATCCACAGCAAAAAGATGTCCGCAGCAATCTTTTTTCTCAACAAACTTTGCGAGCAGGAAAAAAGAAAGCCCCCAATGACTGCTTTCCATGCCGCTCACCGAACTTGGTCTACGCCTTCCTGTACTATTAACAGCCAATAGCAACGAAGACTGACTTCCACCAGCCTCTTTTCACGAATACACTTTAAAATACTTAAGTGATATGAAGTATTAATGCATATCCGCAACGTTTAGTGATAGGAAATGTGTAAAGAGAAAGCTAAATGACTATTGGTGCTTCTTCGGGAATCACTATTTTTTAATGTCTGCTTATTTTGCACAAACATGCAGGGAGCCTGATCCAGTAGCTCATTATAAGGTGTAACGCAGCAGGTAACAAACTGAATGACCCGCTGCAAGTGTTTAGACCTATCTGTTTTGATATTTATACAAACTGTAAAGAATTAAAGTTTTAATCTGTAAAATTGTTATGGTTTTAACTAACTGAAATCACTGGAATTCTAAAGAAAGAGGTCTGTGAAGGAGATTTCCTATAGGCCGTAATGGCTGCAAGATGTACCTTAAGGGATTAAAATTGCAGTCCTGATTTAGCCAAATAGAAAAGATATGAAATGACCACATCTTCTTGGCACAAGATCGGAATATGATCAATTTGTGTACACCATAAATAAAACCTTTTCCAATTGAAAGCATATGACCTTCTAGTGGAAGGTCTTTTAGCATCTTAGAATACCCATGCATTCCTTAGAAAGCCCTGAATGTCCATATTGGAGGAATTCAGGAGCTATGCTGTCAAGTTAAGTTGGGATGTAGAGTCTGTCCTCCGAACTTGTACAAGAGATTCTGCTTGCACAGCAACCTCTTGTGAGGCCTCTCTGACAGATGTAGAAGGTCCGTGAATCACCACTGGCGAGACCATTTTGATGCTAGTAGTATCATTCTGGCCTTGGCTTTGTATAGTTTGACAATCAATGTTAGAATGAAAGGAGTTGGAAATGTGTAGAGAAATTTCCCTGACCAAGTTATTAAAAGGGCATTCTCTTTAGACCCTGGTTGGGTGAACATGGACGCGTAGTCATGGCATTTCTCTTTGCGTCTGCAAACAGATCTATTTGAGGGTACCCCCATTCGTGAAAGATGTCTTGCAAGACCTCGTTGTTTAGAATCCAATCGTGATTTTCATGGAAGTATTGACTGAGAGAATCTGCTTGCATATTTTGAACCCCTGGCAGATGAATGGCAAGTTATTGTTAAGTTCCTCGCTATTAACCATTTCCGGATGGCCAAAACCTCGAGAGACAGAGGACGGGCAAGGGTCCCTCCCTGTTTGCTCAGGAAATGCATAGCTGTTATGTTGTCGGTTTGAGCAGCGAGAAAGTTTGTTGTCATCACTGGAAAAACAAGATTTTTGAGCAAGGTGAAATGCTCACAGATCCAGGATATTGATGTGTTAAGTCTTTTCCTTGTACGATCAAACTTCTTGAGTCTCAAGGAAACCCATGTGAGCACCCCATCCATGGAAAGGAGCATCTGTGATCAGTGTCTGAGTTGGTGGGTCCTGATGCAATGATACCCCACCATCAGATTCTTACGCCGAGACCACTGTAGGAAAGATTGACTTGCAGCCAGCAAAAGGGTCCGCTTTTTTTAACCAGCAGTTGGAAAGTTAATTCCACTGGTCTTCCAGGCATTGCTGCAGAAGTCTCATGTGCAACCTTGACAAGAGGAACTATGAAGATGCAAGAGGCCATCGACCCCAAAAGAGAGACAATCTGCCTTGTAGATGAATGGTGAGTCTGTAGAAGATTGTGACATTTCAGAGTGATTGATGATACTGTACTCCGAAAGGGACACTTTTGCTGATTGTGTATCCAATGTAGCTCCCAGGTAGTGCAATCTTTGTTCTGGGCATAATGTAGACTTTTTGACGTTGACACAAATGCCTAGATTGCTTAGCATCGCGAAACAAATTTTAAAATGTTCCTTTGTCTGCGATGGCAAGGAACTTTTTAATCAGCCAATTGTCTAGGTAAGGATACACTAATTTTTTCTGTTTCTTTAAGAATGCTGCACCACTGTCATACATTTTGAAAAGTCTTGTGGGGCTGGTTTTTTTTTTTTTTCTGTCTTTAGAGTTATTATCACTTATCTTAATTTCGTGACATTTACACAACGCTTTGCGTTTTCAATAAAAAAATTTGCACATTGGGTGGAAGCATGAAATAGTTGTTCATGTTCTATTTCTATACTCTACCTCCTTGGCAATATGTGGCAACAAAAAAGCACTTTGAAACTTTGAAACTCAGTGTATTCTTAAATTGTATTTTTAGTAGTGTATGTTTATAAAGTTTTTATTTTTTAGGATACAGTCGTGGCACTCCTGAAGAAGGCGCCTTTTGCGCCGAAACGCGCGTTGAGAAGATCTACTGTATAGCCACCTCTTTATTATATATATCTGTATGACTTTATTATAGATTGTTTTATGGTATCGTTTTCAAATCAATTGTAATAACTGATATTGAAGTTTGGTATTTTTTATGAATTTCGATTTATATTCCACAAAAGATATGTTGGAATTATTAAAAAAAATTTACATATATAATTTTTGAAAAAAATAATCAAATAAAATCTATACCTTTTAATAGAGCTACATTGTAGTTGCACTGAGTTCCTTATATGTATTGTTATGTGTTTTGATGAGTTGTTAATGTAATTGAACCGCATGACTGCCTAGGGTTTTTGCATACAATTATAACATTGCCCTGCCCTAGGAGTTCTAGAGTTACTGCAGGGGGTCCTTGATATTTGGATTATTTAGGCCGAATGGTAGCATTTTGCACTGATAGTGTTGAGATCTCACTTTGAAGAGGCAAAACTTCTGATGTTTCACAGAGACTGGAATGTGGAAATACGCATCTTGAAGGTCTATTGCACTCATCCAGTCTCCTTGATGCAGCTTTGGATATATTTGGTGAAGGGCCAGCATTTGGAACCTTTCTCTGCGTATGTATTTGTTTAGTACTATCACATCTAAGATGAGTCTGAACTCTTGCTTTGGACTTTTCTTCTTCACAAAAATTCCCAAATACTCTTTGATAAAATGGAACCTCCTCTACGGCCCCTTTCTATAAGAACGTTGATGTCCAACTGGAAGAGGTTTTAGTGATACCCAACAAGTTGGGTACCTTCAGTAACGCATTATCTGGTAGAGACTATCTACCTGCAGATTCCTTACCTTTGAATTCCCAGGTGTCAGGCTGGATTCGGAAACTTTTGCGGAGCGATACCCCCTGCGCGGGCCGTCTTGTGGCTCCATTCGGCTCTGCGTGAAGTCGTTGGCAGCCTCAGTTAGGACGTCGGTCACCTATATAGGCGCCACCCATGCATATGGAAATCAGTACTCGTTTTTTCCATTCCAGAAGCCCAGAGCCACAAAGTAACTGGCAAAGTCGTGTGCAAATCTAGAGCCCTGAAAGGGGAGTAACCCTAGCCCTACAATATTAGTCCATAAAGCGGGGAGGCATGGGTAGAGCTGTAAGGAATCTGCAGCTAGATAGAGTCTCTACCAGATAATGCGTTACTGAAGGTAAGTAACTTGTTCATCTGATAGAGACTTCTAGCTGCAGATTCCTTACCTTTGAATTAGATACCCAAGCCATACCATCCCAGCAGTGGGCGGTGGACCAATATCTTAAACTAGAAAGTCCTGCAGGACCGAGCGGGCAAAATGCCTGTCTCTGCGGACTGGACCGTCCAGGCAATAGAGCTTTGCAAACGTGTGCAACAATGCCCACGTTGCTGCCTGACAGATGTTTTGGACTGGGACAACCCTAGCCAAGTCAGTAGTCAAAACCTTTCCCCTGGTGGAATGGGCCCTTAATCCCTCAGGGGGCTGCTTCCTTGCCAGGGCATAGCAGATCTTAATTCAGATAATGTCCCAGTGAGAAATGGTCCTTTTCTGCACTGCCCTTTCCATCTTTGCTCCCATGTACCCCACAAAGAGTTGGTCATCCACCCGGAACTCTTTTTTGTGCAGTCAACGTAGAACGACACTCCTCTTCCTTAGAGGGATGCGGAGGAGCAAAGAAGGTGGGCAATGTGATGGATTGACCCAGATAGAATGGGGTCACAACTTTTGGCAAAATGGAAGCTCGGTGCGAAGCACCACTCTGTCCGGAAAGGACATTAAACAGGGAGGTGAGAAGATAACAACTGCCACTCACTCACCCTCCAGGCCGATGTAATCGCCACTAAGAAGGCTGTTTTGATGGTCAACAGCCAGAGGGGACAATTATGTATGGGCTCAAAGGGAGCACACATCAGGTAGATGAGGACCAAATTAAGGTCCCACAGTGGCACAACAAAGGGCATGTGTGGAAACAAGTGAGCCAGCCCTTTCAGAAATCTATGTACAATAGGAGATTTAAAGAGAGAAGGCTGGTCTGGCAGCCGCAAAACGGCAGACAAAGCAGAGAAATAACCCTTGAGAGTTCCCAAAGCAGAGCCCTGTTGGTCAAGGGTTAAAATGAATAGGACAGTAGAAAGAGAAGCAGAAAGAGGGTCAATAGACCTTTCTGTACAGTATAATACAAATTTCTGCCAATGGCATGCATATACCGTCTTAGTGGAGGGCCGCCTGGCCACCAGAATAACATTACAAACTTTGAGAGGAAGGTCAAAAGCCATCAACTGCCGCCGCTCAATCTCCACGCATGGAGACGCAGAGTTGACAGGTTCGGGTGGAGGACTCTCCCCTGACAGAGGATCCTCCCAAAGGGGCAGCCTGATTGGAGGATCGATGCTCATTTTCAGAAGCTCTGGATACCAGACTCTCCTCACCCAGTCCAGAGCTACAAGAATGACTTGGGCCCAGTAGCTCCAGATCTTCTTCAGAACCCTGGGCAGGAGTGGTGTGGGTGGAAAGGCGTACAGCAGGCCTGAGCTTCACTCGCGACGAAAAGCGTTGCCAAGCGATAGCCGCCTTGGAAACTCCAGCATGCAGTATTGCTGACATTGCACGTTCTCTTTGAAGGCGGATAAATCTAACCAAGGTTGTCCCCACTGCTGAAAGAGACTTGCACCACCTCCGACTGGAGACGGTACTCGTGAACTGCTAGGCATTGACAGCTGAGTTCGTCCACCCTGGCGTTCAGAGAACCTGCCAGGTGTTGAACCATCAGGTATATGCCCCGCTGTTCCAGCAATGTCCAGAGACGCAGGGCCTCTCGACAAAGGGTCCACGACCCCACCCCGCCCTGCTTGTTGCAGCACCACATGGCGGTGGTCTTGTCCGTGAACACCTGCACTAGCTACCCCTTGACAGAGGGAAGAAATGCCTTCAGTGCCAATCGAATTGCTCGGAGTTTCTACAAATTTATGTGGAGCCCCAACTCCGCCAGAGACCAGTGTCCCTAATCTCCACCTCTCCCAGGTGGCCGCCCCAACCCAGAAGTGGCGCATCTTCACTACTGTGAGCTCTGTTTGGGGAAGGGTGAGGGGTCTGCCATTGACCCAATAGCGGTTCGTCAACCACCACTGCAGATCTCTCGCAGTTCTTTCCAATATCTGAACCACATCAATGAGATTTCCCTGATCCTGTGCCCACTGGAACTTTAAGTCCCACTGCAGAGCCTGCATACGCCACTTGGCATTCTTTACTAACAGGATGCAGGAGGCCATGAGGCCCAACAGCCTCAGAGTCAGTCTCACCGAAATCCAGAATAGAGGCTGAAACATCGGAATCATAACCAGAATATCCTGTGCTCGCTGCTCAGGAGGATAGGCCCGAAACTGCACTGTGTGCAGAACAGCTCCAATGAAAGGGAGCGTCTGAGAAGGAGTCCGGTGTGACTTCGGCATGTTTATAGAGAACCCCAGCGAATGCAGGAGGTCTGCCGTAGTCTTAAGGTGGGAGACGAGTCTGGGGCGAGGACGCCTTCAACAGCCAGCCGTTGAGGCAGGGAAAGACTGACACCCCTAACCTGCACAAATGAGCTGCGACCACCGCCATCACTTTGGTGAACACTTGAGGGGCACTGGTAAGGCCGAAGGGGAGCACGGTAAACTGAAAGTGCTCGCGGCCTACCTTGAGTCGCAAGTTCGCCTGTGGCCGGGAAGGATGGGGATGTGAACATACCCATCCTGCAGGTCCAACGCTACCATCCAGTCTTCCTGGCCCAGGGCAGACAAGACCTGAGCTAGAGTGAGCACCTGAACTTCTCCTTCTTGAGGAAGAGATTGACGGTTCAAAGATTTAAAATAGGCCGTAACCCTTTGTTCTTTTTCGGAATCAGAAAGTAGTGGTAACAACAACCACTGCCTACTTCTGAAACCAGGACCCTTTCTATATCTCCCTTGGCCAAGAGAGCTGTAACTTCCTCTTGGAGCAATTTCAGATGATCTTCCGTCAGCCGTTCCTGATTTGGCAGAATGGGAGGCGGAAAAGAAAGGAAAGGCAGAGAATAGCCCTATTGGACGATCTGCCAGACCCACTTGTCCGATACCATGGATCTCCAGTGGGGGAGATGATGACAAATTCTCCCACCAACTGGGGTAGTGTGGTCTTGCAGAGTCAGCCTAGGAGTGCTTGGAGGCTGCGGCTGCCGAGGGCAGGGTTGCCGACGACTTCTGGTCTCCATTCCTGGATCGGAATGCACTACATCCACGTCCCCGCACGGCTTGTGAAGTCTGTGCAGGACAGTGGGTGGGATAGAGTTGACACGGCTGGAACCCCCTTACGTTGCCACGAAAGGAAGACTAGCCAAGTTGAGTAGAGGAAAGGCCCAAGGATCTGGCCGTAGCTCGAAAGTCCTTGAACCTGAACAGGGCTGAATCTGCCTTTTCCCCAAAAAGACGGGTTCCATCAAAGGGCATGTCCATCAGATTGGCCTGGACATCACCCGAGAAGCCAGCTGTCCTATGCCAGGCGTGGCGCCTTAAAGCCACTGTTGTTGAAATGAATCTGCCCAGCGAATCTGTTGTATCTAGGCCACATCAAATGGTGAATTTTGCTGCATCTCTCCCATCCTCGACTGCTTGGGAGAGCACAGCCCGGGCCTGCTCTGGGACTTGAGGCAGCACTTGCTCAACCTTCTCTCAAAGGGAATCGGAGAAACGGCCCAATAAGCATGCAGTATTCACTGACCGCAATGCCAGGCTGGAGGAAGAAAACAATGTCTTCCCAAATGCATCCAACCTCTTGGATTCCCTATCCGGAGGGGCGGAAGGGAACATGCCCTAGGAAGTAGAGGCCAGCACCACCTAAGTTTCAGGGGCGGGTTGTTGGCTGAGAAACTTCGGATCACCCGGTGCTGGGCGATGGCGGCGTGCAACCGTCCTATTCACAGGAGCCCCTGTCCTAGCCTAGGACCACGTGCCTAGAAGTACAAGTTACTTACCTTCGGTAACGATGTATCTGGTAGAGACGATTCTAGCCGCAGATTCCTTCACGTAGAATTATCCCCAGGCGTGAGACTGGACCCGGAAAACTTTCTTTGCCCCAGCATCTCTGTGCGCCGGGGGGCGGTACCACGCGACTCCGCCCTGACTCTGTCCGCGGGCGTCACGTCAGCGAGGTCACATAAGCCCCACCCCGGCGCGCTGACATCAGTTTTCTTCGGAGAACTTTTCCGCGCCACAACGCAGAGCCATCACAAACAAAACTGTGGAGAGTATGGGAACAGTGTGCGAAAAATCAGTGAAAAAGAGGAGAACGAAAGGTGAGGAACAGCACCAATTGGAAAAGTGCCAAGCACTAAGGTACCAAAAAGCCATAGCAGCGAAAGCCATAGCAGGGAAAGAGCAGAGCACTGCTCTAAAGAACAACCTTGCAAGCTAAGGCGACATCCCCCCTGGAAGGAGAACACATGTGAAAAACGCTATAGCAGAAGAGAGAGAGAGAGAGAGAGAGAGAGAGAGAGAGAATCTGCAATCACCATCCACAAAGTGAAGGGGCAACAAGCCCGAAACATAGGAGTAACAACAATTCACCCCCAGACGACACCATCAAGGAGGGCCGTATCCCCCGAAAGGAGCGAAAGGGCCGAGGTACAAGCAAAAAAAAAAACAACGCAGAGAACTGCAAAGGAATCAGAAACCCCAAGCCAGTAAAAGGAGAAGAGTCAAGGAGGCCCCTACACGTGGAGAAAAAACCAAAGTGGAGGGAGGCAGAAGCACCCATGAACCAACCGACCTCAGATTAGAAAGGAGGGGTGGAACAATCAAGCAGAACGAAGCATCCTGCCCGGGAGGAGGCGAAGCATACCCCAACAGAAGACAAGCCACCCGGAGGGAGGCGAGTGCAGAAGACCAAACAGAAGATCCTCGCAGAACGGGGAGGAAGGGCGGGTCGTGAAGGAATCTGCGGCTAGAATCGTCTCTACCAGATACATCGTTACCGAAGGTATGTAACTTGTACATCTGATAGAGACTACTAGCCGCAGATTCCTTAACGTAGAATAGATACCCTAGCCATACCCAGAGGGGAGGAGGGCCTGCGAGAGAACCTCCCCTGTAGGAAGAAACACAGGGCCCCCGCAGGGGATGTGTCACAGGGACAAGAAGGGCGGCCCAGACCTCACCAAGCAGAAGTAAGCAAGAGCGAGGCGAAGGGAAGGCCAGGAAAACCCAAGCCCATCCAAGGTACAACTGCCAGAAAACCCCGTAGGGGCAGACAGCGCCAGAGGAGCACCAAGGAAGAAAAGAACCACCCCAAACTCCAGGGAGTAGAGGTAGAACCGGAGGCAGAGCCTGCCGTAGGAAAACACAGACACAGCGATAAGGGGCAGCTGAACAGGCAGCAGCCTCAAGGCAGCGGACAAGGCAGGAGCGGCTCCACAGCCAAAAAACGCAGGCGAAGAAGAAAGGCACAGGTGCGCAAAGCCCCAGCAGAACAAGAGGCAGGGGCACAAGGGAACACACCAAGGGCCACGGCGGTGGACCATAACGAGCAGGCATGCGCAGCCGGCAACACCATGGAGCAGTGCACCCAGAACAAGCCAGGCACAAGCCGAGGACAGCGGCCAGGGAAATCCAGAACAATCCCCAAAGGGGGGCCGTGCCAGAGACACACACCGGCCCACGAAAGAAGTGGGACCAGGCAGAAGGAGGACGGACCAGCCGGCAACCAGAGCACAGGAAAGCCAGAAGAAACGTAGCCCCCGCTGGAACACCAGACAGAGGACCATGCGGAAACGCCGGACAGGACGGCGGAAACGCCACAGCACGATGCCGGAGACGGCATGCCAGGCTGGTCTAGCGAGGAAGCGAACACTGAGAATGACAGACGTTGGAGCTGCGTAAGCTGCACCAAGACAAAGGCAAAAGAGACCGCACCAGCGGTATACAGTGATGCCAGGAAAGGCAAGGAACCCGAAAAAGGGCATCCACACCTCCCCAGCGTAGGACAGAGCTATGTAATAGCTACAAGTACCCCACTTAGGGCATGACACGTCCCAAGGGAAACATGGGAACACCTCTTAGGAAAAAATTTCCGCATCAGAGGGCAAAACAGGAAGACCCGCAGACAAAACCGCAGACGGCTTACCAATCAGCTAACAAAAGAAGATACAGAAGGCCCAATCTCAGGACCAACACGGCTGTACCAACAGCCAAAATCACAAGTCAAAACAGAGGGCCGGACCAGCAGCCAACAGCACCAAAGGGCCAAGCGAAGGACCCTGAAGGGGCACCAACCATACATAACACACAACCGGGTTACTGAGCACTAAGCTCCAGAAAAACAACGGGAGAACACCTCCCAGAACCCACCAGAGGACCGACAGCCAGGTTCACTGAGGGGGAGGAGGACGAAGCCCCGCAAGGAACCGCTGAATGGCAGAATCCGCAGGGGCGTGAAACAAAAGAGTGCCATCAAAAGGGAGGTCAACCAGACGCTCCCTAACATTCTCAGGGAAAACACTATCCCTCAACCATGCATGGCGACGGAGGGCCACCGAACTAGCCATAGTGCGACCAAGAGCCTCAGAGACATCAAGAGCCGAACGAAGAATAAACGCGGCCAGCTCCCGGCCATCCAACACATGGTGCCGCAGATCAACGCAGGCACCCTCCTGAGAGGCACAAGACAGAAGGGACTCCGCGGAATCCCACAAACTGGAAGTGGCTCTGACTAACACACAAAGCGTGTTGAGCGCCCGCAAGGCAGCACTGGAGGAAGCGAAGATGTTACGCCCCCAGGAATCTAACCACCGGGCCTCCCGTGATGGAGGAGACAAAATGGAAGGCAAGGAAGGAAAGGCCGTCTGCAGAAGAGGGCCCCCGAGTAGAAGGATGGAAGGAAAGACAGACAGGATCATGCGGAGCAGGACGGTAGCGGTGCAGGAGTGACTGGGACACCGGGTCCCCCGTGGCAGGACGCCCCCAGGCCCCCCAAGAGAGAATTGTGGAGCGAAGCTTCAAAGGGAAGAAGCAGCTCCCGTCCACCAGAGCCCTGGTGGAGAACCTCAAGCAAGTGGTCCGCGGGGAAATTTGCAGCCAGGTCGCCCATGCGCAAAATCCCCGCGGCCGTGGAAACAGCCCGTGCGAAAGCAGCACTCGCCTCCGTAGGGCAACGCGGTGGGGAGAGCAACTCCTCCGTGGGTGACGGCTGCACACTAAGCCGGCCGCCCCCCGCCCAACCGGAGGAAGAAACGGCCAAGCCCGGAAAGGTGGAGGGGTGACAGAGGAGTGGGGAACCTGAGGCGCCTCAGGGGAAGACTGTGGGCGCGGGGATGGCGAAGAGCCCTCGTGGGAAGGCGCCGGGGAGAAAGCCACTACGCGGCGTCCCGTCTCCGGGGAAGAAGAGACAAATAGTTGCCTGACCTCTGGAGAAGAGGGGGCCCCCGAAGAGGAGTCGACGACCCGGCGTCGTGGAGTCCGCCACTGGCGCCGGCGCAACGTCGACCGGTGTCGAAGGGGACGCGGCGCCGGAGCCACCGGCGACTCCGCAGAAGGCCCCACACGTGGCAGGGGATCAGCAGACGTCCCAGGAAGAGGAGGAGGAGCCAAGGAGGCCTGCAGGGCCGCAGCATAGGCCTCCATTTGGACTCTGGACGTCCCCGTGCTGGAAAACTGCGGGTAAGGCGGCGACGTGCGAGGCCGCACGACCCTCGGAGAACCTGCGCCCCCCACAGGGCGGGGACCGGGCCTCGGGGACAAGCTGCGACACTTACCAACGGGCGAGCGACGCCCCTGCGGCCTCGGGGAAGGACTATGTCGGAGGCGGAAGCAGCGGTTCTTGGCCCCTTCCGCGGGGGACGGACGCGATGAGGACGCTGACCTGGACATGCGGGCCGAAAGGAGTTTCATCCGGCGCTCCCGCCGGGACTTCGGTTTCATCTGCTGACAAGCCTCGCAGTCTGTGGAGTCATGGTGCTCCCCCAAACACCACATACAAATAGGGTGAGGGTCCGTCGCCGACATCTGGCGCGCGCAAGACGAGCACGTCTTGAAGTCCGAAGGCATTCGCACACTGTTCTCAAGGGAACGCAAAGCGTTGAAGAAGGAGGCTTGAAAACAGGCCAGGGACACGATCCGGATCCGCGTGGCACGCGAAAAAAAGGAAACTGATGTCAGCGCGCCGGGGTGGGGCTTATGTGACCTCGCTGACGTCACGCCCGCGGACAGCGTCAGGGCGGAGTCGCGTGGTACCGCCCCCCGGCGCGCAGAGATGCTGGGGCAAAGAAAGTTTTCCGGGTCCAGTCTCACGCCTGGGGTTAATTCTACGTGAAGGAATCTGCAGCTAGTAGTCTCTATCAGATGGATGTCTGTAAGTGCCTCATTAAAGGGCAAAAGCTGTTCGGAAGTGGAAGCCCCAGGATAAAGCACTTCGATCAGGAGATTAGTCCTGACCTGTACTGAGCGTAGTCTAGTCCAGTGACTTCAGATGCCCTTTTTACAACCATGGCATAGGATGCCCCCTCCTCCGTAGCCACTCTAGGCAGAGAGCATGTCAGTATCTGGAGAAGTATCCAGTCCACTGGCCTCTGCAAGTTCGCCATACTAGTCCAACTGCTTCGCAGTATTTTCCTGGTATTCCAGAGGGTCCTTAGACCCCTCCATTCATCACCTGAGCCTAGCACATCCTCAAAGTGCTCACGCGACAACATAGAACCACTGGGTTCAGTCGGCGTAGGAATCGGCGCTGCACGACGTCGTTCCGGGTCTGTGTCGTAGGGGAGGAGGATGGAGCTGGCACTGCCGGTGGGCACTGGTGGCGCAGTATGCACCGACTTCGGGTCCAACGTCAGAGGAGGTGGTCACGTTGGCACAACCGGCGTCGAACCGGATCGGATCCACGAGGCCCCACCGGCGCCGTGGCCGGAGCAGACTGCATCGAACCCGTTGGGGCCTCTTCCGACCCCACGGGCCCGAGGGCTAACCAGCGCGGTCGGACCGCACAAATACGTGGCGCATGGCCTCGTAAAACTCTTACTTGAGATGGGGTTGCTCGGGCTCCCGGAAAGGGAGGGAGGCGCAAAGTTGACCCATGCTCTGGCTCCACGGAACAGTGCCTAGAGCATCAGTGCTCCTTACCTCTCTCGTCGACAGACAACAGCCGAGGTGAAGATGAAGTCTGCTTGTACTTCTTCTTATGCCTCTTCCCCGAGTGTTCCGAGGACCTCGAGTGAGACGAAGAGGACTTAGGGCATTGGGAGCAGTCCCGCGACCTCTTCTTCGATCGGGACCGGGACCTCCATGTAGTCTCGCTCGATGGTGTCTACTGCCAGGCCGCAAGGAGCTTCATCGCCTGCTCCCTCAAGGCCTTCAGAGCCATGGCCCGACAGTCCAAGCACGACTTTGAGTAGTGGTCGTGCTTGAGACACCAGACACAGACGAGGTGGGGGTCGGTGACCAACATCACGGTGACAGGCACCGCACGGCTTGAAACCTGTCTTCCTCGAAGACATCCCTTGCACACGAAGATGGAAACAATTCGGAATTCGACAAAGTGGAGAAAAAAACTGTCAAAAAACGACAGAGGGGTAGCTCTTCCCGGATCCGCGCTTAACTGGCGTGGAAAGAAAAGAATTGACGTCCGCACGCTTGGGTGGCGCCTATATAGGGGACCGCAACATCCTTACCGATGTCGACAACGTCACGCAGAGCTGAATAGAGCCACCCAACGGTGCACGCAATGGGTATTGCTCAGCAAAAGTTTCCAGATCCAGCCTGACGCCTGGGAATTCAAAGGTAAGGATTCTGCAGCTAGAAGTCTCTATCAGATATTATGTTTATACCAGTGGAACAATAGGAGGAGGGGCCTTGAAGCAAAGAGAGTAGCCATTCTGAACAACATTCAAGACCCATCTGTCTTTTGTGATTGATTGCAACTCTTCCAGACAATCGGTGAGCCTTCCACCCACCGTCCCCCATCTCCACCCCCCACCACAGGAGTGGGTAATGGAGAAGGGGGAAGAGAGGACTCATTGTTTAGCAGGAGGCGTGTTTGTGGATGCCGGTTGTTGTTGTGATCCTCTTCCTCTGGATGGCTTTCAAGGGTGATAGTGAGATCTTGCCTGCTGCTGTTGGGCTCAGTGAGGCCCTTGAACCCTCTGTTGAAAGAATCACCTGTCATATGGCCTGTACCTTCTGCGTAATTCATTATTTTTGTCTAAGCCAACAGTTTTAAGAGCGTCCATTTCAGTTTTTATTCTGGACATCTCTTCGTCTGCATGGGTACCGAATGGAGCATTGCCTGAACATGGTAAATTCAGGATCCTATACTGTGACTTTGGTCCCAGACCTGTAAGATGTAACCATGAAGATCTCCTTGCACAGATACCATGCGAGAATACATAAGCTGCTGGGTTGGATGCATCTGCTGCAACACCTATGATTTGGCTGGATACCAGACCACTGTCTGTCTTCTTTTGGGAGTTTTTCAACGAATCTGCTAAGGGAGTCCCACAAGGAACTGTCATATCTCCCTAGTAAGACAGACGCACTAGCCACTTTCATGTAAGAGGCAGATGTTTTACACATCATCTTCCCAATGGAGTCTATCTATTTGCCGTCATTATCTAGAGGAACTGAAGACGAAAACGCCAAGGAGTGGGATTTGTGTGAAGCAGCGACTTTAACGGAGTTCAGAGGAGGATCAGCCCTGAAAAATATGGGGTCCTGGTCGTTAGCCTTATATTTTTTAAGGATCCGAGAAGGAGCAGATTTCAATGATGCTGGAGTCAAAATTAACTGCATTGCAGGGTCCACGAGTCCCGGAAACAGTGGCAAAAGTGGTCTTGTTGCCGCTCTATGATGTAGCGTCTCACATATAACAGATAAAGAGGTTGTAGACGTCAGGATGGCAATTCTCAATTTAGTTGCACCTCTAATAAGTATGTCAGTAACAGAATAGGTATTCCACAGGGAAGGCTCTAGCTGGAGGTGTGTCTGTTAATGTTGGAGAGTAGTTTTGCACTCAGGAACAAAAAGTGGTAGACCAGGAGGGTGGTGATCTCCTATGTCTGGAAGTAGATGCATGAGATCTCCTAGACCTTGATCTGGACGTGGTTCTAGTTGTTCTAGATCTATACCATAGAGGACTCCTTGATCTGCGAGATTTATGTGCAGGCAAATGCGGACGCTTCATAGGAAGGACTGATGGATCAGTTGAAAACCTAGGAGAAAGGGTACATTTAGGTGATGGTGTACATGACGTAACCCTTGATAGGGAGTATGTTTGTAAATACTCCCAGAATGAAATGTGAGGCACTTGTCGATGGCAAACTCTCTAGCCAATGTGATGAAATGTTCACTGATGCTTGAGTGGGAGGTCTACATGGAGACCGAAACATTGATTCAGCTGAAGCTGAACCTCTCTCGAAGTTGATCTTGTCTTCTCCCTCGATGTAGTTGCAACTCCAAACACCTTGAAGTCAAACCCGTTGACATTGAGGATGGTTTCTTGCCCGTTGACTGTGACAGAGACCGCGACACGTCTCGACATCAATTAATAGATCCTGATCCCAGACGAGGACCTCGATGGCGAAGGAAGTTTCAGCGTCGATGTCTGATCCGACGACAGTAGTTTTGACAGCGAAGGGAGTCTCGACGCCAGGTGACGAGTGCTCTTAAACATCGTATGTTGGCTGAACCAGACCTTCGACAGCGAGTTCGACATTGACAGCGAACAAACTGGTATTTTTTCTGTTCTCTCCATCTGTTGACCGGGAACGTCGTTTTGGTGTCTCTAACAAGCTCTTCCTCTGTAGGAGTCTTTTGGAAAAGAGGAGGCCTCTTCAGAGGAAGAATGATGCTCTCCAAGGCCTCTTGATGACCAAGCTGTTACACGGCCTTGTAGTCCATAAAGCCTCATTTTCTCTCTGTCCTTCAAAGTGCTCCTGGACAGCTTCTGACAATCAGGACAGGAGTCAAGACAATGGGAATTTGGTAGCCACACAATACAGACTGAGTCGGGATCAGTTTGAGTCTTCTTCCCACAGGATGGACACTTCACAAAAAGTGAAGGCCTCTTTGACAGGAATTTTTGGTCAGAAAAAGTGGTCTCTCTATAGTACTGATACTGACACAAAGGATGGCAATTCGTTTTTAACAGATTTTCTCAACAATGTTGTAAAAAAGAAGAAGAGCTCAGCGCTCCAGGATCCTAACAATAGAAGTCGGAAAAATGAAATGACCTATCTGTCACCTGTGGATGGAGCATGATGGGATACAGGGGGTACTGTGAGGTTCTTAAAGGCACAGTGTCAGTTTTTCTGCGTTATTCTTTGAATAGTAGCCTACTGGTTAACAATGCCTCATATTTCCTTGCCTTTTAAATAAAGGTCTGTGCAAGTTTTTTCTGTAGTCATTCTTTATTAATAACCAGCATTTCTTGATTTTGTAGCTATTTCAAATAAAAATTAAATGGAATCTGGTCATTTCTACCCTCTCTATAGACTGTATATATAGATGGTGGACAAGTTGCACTAATAAACTTTTTTGCACAAGAAACAGGAGTACCCGTCCTTGATTGATTAGAGCGGGCTGCCAGGAATATATATATATGTGTGTGTGTGTCTAAATACTACGTACAATTTGTTTTTACACATATATGATATTCAATAAGTGTTTCGGGGTCGCCACGCATGGGCGGGACCATTCAGTGCTTATGACTATTGATGGGGATCCCCTGGAAGAGAATTTTTTTTTACCATGGTACAAAGTTTAAAACCAATAAACAACGTTTTTCCCGCCAAGCACTCCACAGCACTCAGCTATTCATTTTAATGGCTGCATATGATTTATTGGATAATTCATGTGTCTGTCAGGCATTTTGCCTATAGTTTGTGTCGGTAAAATTGACCCTTAGTCCGCACTTTTGTAAGTCACTGTGCAGCATCTGATTCGGCCAGAGGTGTTTATTCCACAGCATTCGACCCAGCTTGTTAATATTCACTTTGTTCCAGAGAGACATTAATGCCTTCAGGTGTCTGTCTCCGAGTCCGCCGGCAGGCAGCAGGTGTCCCTGCCTTTAGTGGCTTTGCAACTGGAGACAAAACTAGAAGTGGGTACTGGGAAGAGCAACACGCTCTATAAGGCTGTACAGAAGGAACCAACACTCTGATACAGCTCGAGGCAAGTGAAAAGTTCATGCTATTCCTTCTCACATACACACACAGAGCACTTTAAGAGCTGCTGCCCCAGAAAGAGAGAAATGCAATGATCCCACCGGTGGCAAGTAGATAAAGTAATTCTGTATGAGACAACTTTAGTACCTGATATTCATGCTAGAGCACAGAGCAGTTGTGGCTTGATGTGTTCTGCGAGGCTGAACACATCAAGGCATTCATTTATTTCCGTAGTCCAATACAAGTTAACAAAGGTCATCCTTCTAATGCATTTTTTCATTCCTCTCTGGAGTGAAGATGCTTATTTTACAGCAAAAGAGGATACAGTACATCTGGCAGTTTGCGATGGCAGTTGGTGAGCCAGAGCCCACCAATGATCTATGTGAACAATGCACATAAAAACCCCACAAAGTTAACTCAAAGATCAAGACATACAAAAAGGCAAAGCGTAACCAAAGAAACTTGCATTAAAATGTTTCTATGTGTTTTAAGGCATTTAGCTGGGTGTTAAGTTCAATTGGGTTATCACTAGTACATCTCAACTTCTATTTTGCTCCAGATAAAAAACAGAGGAAAAATGACATTGCTTCTGTTACACTAATTTGGACCTCTAAATGACACCCTGGACTCATTCATACATAAAGACATACTCAGTGCTGGGTAGCCATATTGACAATCGCGGTTCGTCAATCAATACTGCAGATCTCTCACAGTTCCTTCCGATATCTGGACCCTTGGTGAGATTTCCTCGATGCTGTGCCCACTGCAACTTCAGGTCCCACTGCAGAGCCTGTATAAGCCACCTGGCATGCTTTACCAACAGGATGCAGGACGGCATGAGGCCCAACAGCCTCAGAGTTAGTCTCACCGAAATCCAGGATAGAGGCTGAAACATTGGAATCATAATCTGAATATCCTGGACAAGCTGATCGGGAGGATAGGCCCAAAACTGCACTGTGTCCAGAACAGCTCCGATGAAAGGGAGCGTCTGAGAAGGAGTCAGGTGTGACTTCAGCACGTTTATAGTGAAACCCAGCGAATGCGGGAGGTCTGCTGTAGTCTGAAGATGGGAGACGACAGCCTGGGGCGAGGATGCCTTCAACAGCCCGAAACTGCACTGTGTCCAGAACAGCTCCGATGAAAGGGAACGTCTGAGAAGGAGTCAGGTGTGACTTTGGCACTTTAATAGAGAACCTCAGCGAATGCAGGAGGTCTGCTGTAGTCTGAAGGTGGGAGACGACAGCCTGGGGCGAGAACGCCTTCAACAGACAGTCGTCGAGGTAGGGGGAAGACTGACACCCCCTATCCACCGCAGATGAGCTGCCACCACCGCCATCACCTTGGTGAATACCCGAGTAGTACTCGCAAGACCAAAGGGGAGCACGGTAAACTGAAAGTGCTCGCGGCCTACCTTAAACCGCATGTAACGCCTGTGGCCCGGCAGGATGGGGATGTGAAAATACGCATCATGCAGGTCCAATGCTACCATCCAGTTTTATTGGTCTAGGGCAGACAAAACCCTAAGCTAGAGTGAGCGTCTTGAACTTAAATGGGCTGCAACCCTTTATTCTTCAGAATCAGAAAGTAGCGGGAATAGCAGCCACTGCCTACTTCTGAATCCAGGATCCTCTCTATAGCTTCCTTGGCCAAGAGAGCTGTAACTTCCTCCTGGAGCAATTTTAAATGATACTCATTCAGCCGTTCCTGATTTGCCAGAATAGGAGGAGGAAAATGAAGGAAAGGCAGAGAATATACCTCCTGAATAATCTGCAAGACCCACTTGTCCAATGTTATGCACCTCCAGTGGGGGGAGATGATGATGGATTCTCCCACCAACTGGAATAGTGTGCTCTTGCAGAGTCAGACTAGGAGTGCTTGGAGGCTGCGGCTGCTGAGGGCAGGATGGCCGACGAATTCTGGCTTCCATTCCTAGGTCGGAATGAACCGCGTCCACATCCCTGCATGGCTTGGGAAGCCTGCGCAGGACTGTGGCTGGGATAGGGCTGACGCGGCTGGAAACCCCTTCCGTTGCCACGAAAGAGGCGAAAGCTAGACTGGCCACGAGATGTAGAAGAGAGGTCCAAGGATCTGGCCGCAGCTCGAGAGTCCTTGAACCTCACAAGGGCCGAATCTGACTTCACTCAAAAAAAGACAGGTTTCATCAAATGGCATGTCCATCAAATCTGCCTGGACATCGCCCCAGAAGCCAGTTGTCCTAAGCCAGGCGTGGCGCCTCAAGGCCACTGTTGTTGAAGTCGATCTGCCCAGCGAATCCGTAGTATCAAGGCCACACCGTATGGCGAATTTTGCTGCCTCTCTCCCGTCCTTAACCCCTTCGGTGCTCATGACGGATGTAAGAAAGTGGCTCTGTATATACTGGACCAAAGTAAGATACAGTGTGCACAGAGTCCACAGTCCCCAGAGGTTTGGCAGAGGCTAAAGTTAGATATAACCTTACTCTCTAAAGTGATAGCTTGGTCGAGCAGTAAGGCAGTATCAGAGGACAGTGTAAAGCATTTGTTGTACCCACTCAGTCAGCAAATGGTCTCTCACACTCAAGAACTGAACTCTAGGCCAATTGTTTTGTATATAAAAATATAGTTGTTTTATTTTAGAACCAACAATAGGTATCAAAATATACTTTCTCAGAATGAGATGCTTTACTTAAATACTGTTCAATAGGCAATAGACTTTTGAATGCAATAGTTACAATTGTTGCAATAGGCAACACAATTTCAAACACAATTATACATTGAGCTCAATGGGAATTTCAGGTTAAATGCAATAGATTACTTTTTGGATTACTTTTCTAACCACAGGACTGGATCCTAGATTCAATCCTGGGACATCTCCTGTAAGCAGTTGAGTAAAAACGTTTTGGTTACAGTTGTGATTTTTAAGGAATATTATTGTATTTCAAAAGTGGGCACTTCGAAACTTTTTCACATAGAATCACCAATGTTATCCTATGGGAGGAAATTCACTTAGCAGGTAAGTAGTGTTATCGTTACTTTTTCTTACTCAGTGTTGGATCCTGGATCCAGCACTGGTGCATCTCCTGTAAACAATTGAAAGAATGCGTTTATGTCACACAGACGATTTTTAGCAAATATTTGTAAGTTTCAAAAATCGACACTTAGAAACTTTTTCGGCAAAACTCAGGCAATGTTATCCTATGGAAGGAAATTCAAGTTACCAGTAAGTACAGTTAGGATTACTTTTCAGGGTCAGTGCTGGGTACCTAGATCCAGCACTGGGATCTCTCCTGATGCCCGGTGAGTAAATTCGTTTTCGTACTTCGGCTGATTTTAGATGAATATTTTAAAGTTTCAAAACTCGACACTTCGAAGAATTTCCAAGTGAAACCAGTCACTGTTACCCTATGGAAGGAAAGTGAGTTATCGGCTTTTGGGTAAGTACTCGACTGGCAGAGTTAAGGTTCTGGGTCAGGTAGGTACAGTTGTTACACCCTCAGCGGCGCAGGGGCGGCCGGGTGCAGAGTGAGTAGGCCCAATGTTATCCTATGGAAGGCAGGGGGCCTTTTGTTGGTGGCTGCTGGCAGGCAGGCTACGCGGCTGTGGGAGCTGGGCTCCTGGTCACTTGCTCAGGGCAAATGGGGAAGTAGATTAGAGTAGAGGTTGCACTGGCAGGGGCACTCGGGCGGCTGGGTGCAGGGTGCTTTTGAGCCGTCGGGCGCTCAATGTTATTCAATGGGAGACTTGGAAGTTGAACAAAGGCTGCAAGCTCGGGCACGGAGATTCTTCAGGTGCGACCACCACTTCGAGGGGTAAGTTGGGTAGTTGGAGGATAGGTAGGCACCCCGGAGTTGGGCACAGGAGGCCGCAGGGCGCCGGGTGCAGGGGTGTCTTTTCGCGTCGGGAAATCTTACCCTCTGCTGGTCGCGGTTGGAGGGGGCCCAGGTTCTGAGGCTGCAGGCGTCGTCATGATCGTCGAGGAGGGTCCTTGGGTGCTGGATTCTGGGTCACAGTCGCCGGGGGGACGTCCTCGTGGTCTTGGTTCACTCAGGCACAGGCCGGGCTCGACGGGTGCAGAGTGTGCTGGATTCGCGGTTTCTGGCTGGCACCAGGGGTGTTGCTTGTTTGAGCAGAACCACTGCTCGTGGGAGTACCCGTCTTTAGATGAGCAAGGCAGGCAGGTCCTGCGGGGTTTTCGAGGTTGCTGTCCGCTGGAGACGCCGGGGTTAAGCAGGAGCAGGTTCAAGGATCAACAGGCCTGTAGGGCTGGGGCCAAGTCAGTTGATGTCGTCCTTTTGTTAGCAGCTGCACGGCAGTTCTTCTTGTTCTTCTTTCTTGTTGCAAAATCAGGATCTAAGGAAGGTTCAGGGTGCCCCTAAATACTAGATTTAGGGGCGTTACAGGTAGGTAAAGGGCAGGGACCAATGGGTCCCTGCCCTGGGGTGGGTACACCCCCTATCCTGCCACTCTCCTGTGGGAGGGGGGCAGGAGTCTAGTCCTGATTGGGCAGGGCTCCCCATCTTGAAGATGGCGAGAGCCCGGAGATGTGCTTCACCTCGCCTCCCCCACCTGAGGGGTGGGGTTGGCAGAGGGTGGCACACCCCCTTTCCTCCCTTGGTGTTTCCCGCCAGTCTTCCCGCCAGGATGGGGGAAGAACCGGTGGGGACCAGTTGCTGAGTACAGCAAGTGGTCTGGGGAAGCTCACAAAGGCGGAATGCCTTTGAAGCTTCCCCCTGCCCATCCTGGGGGAGGAGGCCTAGCAACTCGCCCAGGACGTGCATTGTTGCAGGCCCGGGAGAGCGGATGGCTCTCTACCCAGGGGTCCAGCAACATGTCTGCTGTGTGGCAGCCTAGGCAGCCCCTCAGACAAGACGTTGATTGTAGGTTAGGTTCAGGGGGCAACTCTAAGTTGCCCTCTGTCGTGCATTTTACAGTAAATCCCACACTGGCATCAGTGTGGGTTTACTGGGCTGAGAAGTTTGATACCAAACTTCTCAGTCTTCAGGGCAGCCATTATGGTGCTGTGGAGTTCGTGCTGACGACCTCCCAGCACCATATACTCGGAATGGCAGCACTGCACTTAGAGTGCCCAGGAATGGACCTGGGTACTGTAGGGGCACAGGGCTCATGCACCTGTACCCTCACCACTGGCATACGGCACCCAGCTAGAGGGGTGACTGAGGTATGCCAGGGCAGTGTGTTGGTGGGCATGGCACACAGGGATGTGTGCCATGTCGACTCTCTGTTTTGTTCTGCACCAAGACACTCAGCCTGCAAGGGCAGTGTGTGTGTGTGTGTGTGTCAGGGTACAGGGCCTCCAAGGGTGGCACAATAAGTGCTGCAGCCCTTAGAGGCCTTCTCTGGTCACAGTGCCCTGGGTACCTAGGGTACCATTTACCAGGGGCTTACCTGTGGCCAGAGAGGCCAATTGAGTTTAGGCTGTAATGCAGTCTTAGGGAAGGAACACAGGCCCTGGGCACCTGATTGGCAGGAGCCCAGGGCACACTCAGTCAAAGTACATCAGCAATTCAGCAAAAAGTGGGGGCATACCATGCAAGAAAGATGGCACTTTCTCACAACGGAATGGTTCCGTCATGAGCACCAGTGCTCCTGTGCTCATTACGGAACCATTCTGTCATGACGACAGGGGCACTAAATCTCTCTGCTGCAAACAGCAGAGGGAGTTCCTTTTTTTGGGGGGGCCCTCGGGAGATGGGGAAGAGCTTCCCCAACCTCCTGAGGCCCTTTAGTGATTTTCAATGTAATGACGATCGCGCGCATGGCGCACTGTCGTCATTACATTGAAAACAAAACTGAAACTTAGTTTCAGTTTCAATGTTTCGGTGCTCGTGGGGCTATCTCAGCCCCCCAGAGCACCGAAACACTTGGGAGAGGTATCGTTGGAAAGGGGAGAATCTCCCCTTTCCAATGGTACCCTTCCCTAGTGGATCCCTGCTTGAGGAGCTCCCGAGGTCCCCCCCCCCTGTTTCAGTGAAATGACGATCAGCGCGCACGTCGCGCTGACGTCATTTCACTGAAACCGAAACTGAAATGAGCCTTTAGGCTCATTTCAGTTTCACTTTCTACGTGCTCAGGGGGCTATCTCAGCCCCCTGAGCACGTAGAAAGACGGGAGAGGTATCATTGGAAAGGGGAGAATCTCCCCTTTCCAATGGTACCCCTCCCCAGTGGATCCCTGCTTGAGGATCGCCCCAGGAGGGCGATCCCCAAGCCTGGGATCCACCCACTAGCCACCAGGGAGGGGGGAGTGGCCCCTTGGGCGAGGGCCTTTGCTCCCCCCATTAAATTATGCCACCCTAGACGCACTGGATTTTTTTTTTATTGGCCAGGGTTGGGGGCTGCCCAGATTTTTTTTCTCTCAAGAATGGTGTGGGGGCCACTTCACTTGTCCCGGCGAGCTGCTGGGGCCACAGGCTCCAACACCCACACCTTCTGTTCTGGTTGGTAAAGAGTCAGTAAAGGCTT